>JAWWES010000115.1:72192012-72217466 GCA_035583135.1 Lophotriccus pileatus | reverse complement strand
AGTGGCAGTCTCCAAGCAGTCTAGATAAATTAATATTCACAAACTTGATAAAGCAGTCTTACTAGAAACTATATTTGGCAGATTTCATGCTTTGTGTATAGTTGTCTCTTCTAGATCCATAACTTGCTTACTCAACAACTTATTTGAAAATGTAATGAATAAATAAGAAGACTTCACAGTAGCTTCTGAAAACTGATTGAGAAATAGAGGAATATATACTTGTTGAAAATCATTGTATATTGTTGCTCAAAATTGGAAACAACTCACCATGGAAAAGACAGTTTTTCAACTAGGTTGCAAAGACACTGTACTTGCTTCCCAGATTATCATTATATCTACAGTTCTGGTTTGTTTGGGATTTGGTTTGGGGTTTTATCTTTTAGTTTGTTTTGGCCTTTTTTTTTCCCTTTTTTTTTGTTTTCTCTCTAGTCTTTCCACTTGCTGATTAGCCACAGAAACAGCAAGTAATAGTAACTGATATTCCACTTGTAATTAATAAACTTGTAATTTCCATAGTATGAGTTTTGTGAACACTTACCATTTCTTGTGGGCTTAACAGAGGAAAGAGAAGGAAGATTTTTTGTTTGCTTGTTTTGTTTGATTTTTCTTAATAGTGTCTTTAAAGCAGTTTATACAACATGATTATCTGTCAATTAAATTGACTAATTTAAAAAGTAAAGAGTCAGAAGTAAAATTTTGTTGTCAGCTCTTTTTTCTCTTGATATGGTTGTGAGCCCTACTGAGACATGTAAACAAAGTAATCATTAGACTGATGCTATAGTTTATATCTCCCAGTAAATAAGACAATGAAAACTGAGACCAAATTGCATATCCTACTTTAACTCCTTGAAGAATATTATGAATATATGAATATTATGAATCCCTGGATGGAAGACAAGAAATTAAGTAAAATTTAAATGGATGTTAAACATAATTTATCCACATAATGCAGATGTATGTAACTTTTTTAAGATGAATAGTTTAAATTGATAATTTTTTTTCCTAGAATTTGAGTATTCAGAATAGTTTAAAAAAAATTACAAGTTTCATTCCAAAGTTAGGTGCAGTGTATATGCATTCTAAAATGAAAATAAGAACAAAGATGTTGATTTAAGTGAGAAAAGTGGGAGCAAAACACAATGGAATGTAATTTACAGAATAAGAACATAATCAGCTGCCTCTCAAAATTAGGGATAGAAGAGTAACATCAGCAAGACAATGACTGGATAAGAACTAGAAGGGATTTTTTTTTCCCTTTCTGCAGATGTCCTGGCAAACTCAGCAGCCATGGAAAGATAACTTTTAAAGCAATTTCAGCAACTCAAAACTGTTTTCCCGAGGAAACTTATTGTCAAGTTTACAAATTTAAAATCAACAGAATCCTCAATCACTCTATATCTACTCTATATGGTCCATAATTATCCCATAAATGTAACACTATTCAATACTTGCCTAAAATGACTGTGTTATCCAAATTTCCTCATTGTTCCTTATAGGTAAAATTCTTCTTTAAGGCAACTGCAAGTTGCACCAGCCTTCATGGAAGAACCAATGACATACATCTTCTGTACTCCCTGTCTCCCGCAACTGAATTCACATTAGGATGACAAATACCCTTCTACTGTTTGAATACCTAACTCTTCCTCCCCAAATTCTAAACTTCTACAGAATTAATTATTACACATCACACAACAGAGGTTTCAGGGCTTTCATTATAATCCAATATTATCTAAAATATTATTTAAAATAAAGTAACTCTAAAGAACAATTTTCTTCCAGAAAGAAAGGACTTTTACTTTCTGTATGCACAGAATGTATCATTGACTATCAATGGCAGAATTGCTATCACCATGACATATTGCCTCTTTTAAATTATTTCCTAGTCTTAAGGAACTCAAAGAAACTTTTTATAACTTAATTTCAGTAACTTCACTTGTTTATCAATTTCAATAGCTTCTGTTGTTTATCAATTTCATTGAGAATTTGTATAGGAAACTATATTTTAAAAATAAGATTAACAAAATTACAGTAATGTGAATCTATTAATTTCCACTTTTGGATACAGATTTTCTTCTGTTCATGTCATGTTCTGTTTATCTTCTGTTCATGTCATGTTCTGTTTATCTTCTGATATGTTATGTATCTTATTCCAACTTTTGGCTATTGTATCTCATTTCAGAGTTTGCAAGCACATGACTGTCTGAGGATTTTCCAACTGCTATAAATTTAGTTACTGGATTTCCCATTTGAAAGTGTGGAAATCTGGTAGTCCTCTACTAATGGAGAAGTAAATGTGTGAAAGAGAGAGAAGGGAGGGAAAAGATATTTCTCATAACCTTAATAAGAGGATTTTTACATTGAATTTTACATTTCAATGCATTCTTGAACATTCTTTACAATTTAGTTAATTAATTCATTTTAGTCTAATACAATAGAATAGGTGACAGGTTTTCTTTTATCCTATATTTGTCCAACAGGTTTTGACTTAAATGGGGAATATTTTCAGTAGATTTTATAATTATTATGATTATTTATAAAATAGTCACAACTTCTGTTGACAAATCTGTCAAAATTGGTGTAATTACTACTTTTGATTACACCTGGCCATTAAGGTTTGAAACAACTCTTCATGACATATCATTTCTGTATTGAATTCAAAGAGATTATTTATACAGTTAGCTTCACATTTTGCTTTGAAAAAATGAGGCTATAATTTATTAGTAGGTATAATTCTATTAGAATTGATTTACTGCACTTTGTTTTGTTGTTGGGAATTTTGCTGAAGAGTTTCTTTCCTGTATTTTAGAGCAAAATATCAAGATATATATAAACATGAAAAATCATTGAAATCTATCCAGGTAACTTTTCCCCAGCAGAAGACACCTATTAATGCACTGATGAAGATGGACAGGTGAACCCTTACATACAAAGATCTCATGGTACTGAGGGGAAAGATAGAGTGTAGTGGCAAAAGTTCATTTTAAGATATTGTAAACAGAATCAACATGAATTTTTCAAAACGTGAGATGAAAGATGATGAAGTTCAACACAAATTTCAGGCTTTATCTTAACCTTTCTGCATCTTTAGACATTAAGGAATTCTCTAAATGCTGTACATAACACAGAGGTATAGAAGAAGCCCAGAACAATCACCTAAAAGTATAGTATTTCACTTTAGTATAATTAATGTTTCTCCAAGGTAGAAATTACAGGGACTGTAAAGACTAGAAGAGTCTTTACACTTGCAGTGTAAAGACCTCACATTTGCAGATCAGTTTGGTTGGAAATTAAAATAATATAAGCTGAAAGTTTATTATACACAATAGATCTCCCTTGTACTTCCATTCAGCAATTTCCATGATTCTGCATGATGGAAAAAAAAAGTAATATTAAAAAAAAATATTATTTCATTACTTGGGCAATTGTGAGATAAACCTTCTGCATTCTACATTATTTTTAGTTTCTTGGTACAGCTAGAGGGTCTTGTTGATTGATTATCCTGTTGATGTGGACTGTGGCAAGTCTATTTTTTCAGTCCAGGGCAATCCATTGCAGGTCTTGAAAAAAGTGTAAGCTTGTACATCCATCCTATGGGGGTGATGATATTAAAAAAAAAAATGGTTTTCCCGAAGCCAGTGTAGATAGAAGTGAACTCATATAAAGAAGCTTTATCTTACATTAATATTTTTGTGGTGAACATATATTAATATGGGGAATAGTGTTATGTTGTTTTTCTAATGAAAATTTTTCTTTTGCCATGTATAAATATATATATTGCACACTTCTTAGGGCATAAGAGAATCAATTTTTTATTCCAGAGTGTTTTCAAGTACTTTAATTAAATAGATGGGTGTTTTGACATGCAAGAACTAAACCAGGTTTTGAAATTGACTGTCAGTTTTTCCTCCTTCCTTAGTGACATTATTTAACATCTCTAGAGAACAAGACCAGATATTATAAATATCAGTATCAAATAATTGGATACTGATAGGTTTTTCTTCCTATATTTTATTAGAACTTGATGCTGTTAACTTACTAGCTTTTGTGCTGACATCTGATTTCATTTTTATAAGCTCATGACACTAAACATGACAGGATTTTCTTCTAATATTGTCTCAAACGTCCAAGGGCATTTAAATGGGAAAAACAGAACAGATACAATACAATTTTCCTTATTGGTATATGTTGCTAAATAAAATGTTATTGACATGACAGATTACCCATCTTCATAAATTGTATATAGCTTTGTTTGATTTTGGGGAGTCATACATTCCAGGAATGAACTGATGTTGACTTGTCTGTAGAATTACTATATAAATGATAAAGACATTTTACAGACATAGAAAAAGCACCCAACTTTTAATCCCCTTTATAATCATAAATACTGTTGAGAAACGTTTCATAAACTCTATCAGATTAAACATTGATCTGACTTTTAATATTTCCAGCTTTTCTCATTCCTGGTTTATTTATTTTATCCATTTATCTTTCATTTTTGTGAGATTGACTGTTTTTTCAGTAGGCAAAAAGAAGCAGGAGAAAAATCAATCATTTCTCAATGTGTATGACACTCTGTGTACAACATCATCCTACTGGGAATACTTTACAGATTTAAGCTACACTTGTTTGTTCTTTATTTGCAGGACAAAAGAACTTTCACATTATATGTACTTATTTACTGATTGTAGTGTCCATAAAAATTATTCATTGTATAAAGAGTTCAAAGGTCTCAGTCACATATTTACAAATGGAACACAAGAGTAATAGCTTCCATTAAATGCAGAAAGAAAAGAAAAGATAAAGCATCCAGCTCTCTAGTCACATATCCTTGTCCTCGGGATAGTCTGGGTAGAATGTTATCATGAATGGGTGATTTAGATCACTTAAAGAGTCACTGTCAAAAGCATGAGCAAATGTAAAGCAGGGTATGAGGAGTCCTTCCTCTGAGGAGGAAGGAGCAGCAGAGACAACATGCAATGAACTGACTGCAGACCACATTCCCCATTGCCTGGTGGAGAGGAGGTAGAGAATTCAAGAGTGAAGTTGAGCCCAGTAAGAAGAGGGGAAGGGTGTTTTAAGATTTGGGGTTTATTTTCTTATTATCCTACTCTGATTTTTATCAGAGTATAATTTTTATAAGTTAAAATAATTTCCCCAATTAGAGTCTGGTTTGCTTGTGACAGTAATTGCTGAGTGATTTCTCCCTGTCCTTATCTCAACCCTTTAGCCTTTTGTTATATTTTTTCTCCTTTGTCCGACTGAAGAGGGGATTGGTAGAGCAGCTTGGATGGGCACCTGGCATCCAGCTATGGTGAAACCACCACATTTATAGATAGGAATTGATTCAATTTGTAAACTGTGCAGTAAGGTACTGTAGAAAGGTGGTATTTTGATCCAAGAGGCCTATTCAAGAGACACTAATTACATGGTAAAACAGCCAAACTTTTTCATGTCATCAGTGCTTTCCAGGACGTTGTATTTCTCAATCTGTGTCTCTTTTCCAAACCCATACCCAAACCCATCTACCATGACACCTTCATGTTTGGGGACACTGGAAATGACAGAAACATACTTTTTAAAGCTTTGTAGTTCATGGAACAGTAATTCTTCATTCAGGGACATGTGCGGACATAGTATTCCCTTTGCAACAAAGCATTAATACGGAGGAAATTATCCAGGTAAACTTGATAAACAGTCCAAGTTTGCCCAAAAGATTTATTGAGTTTGGATAAATACCACAGCCGTGCTACTCCTACTGTCATCTTCACTGCTGTTCTTGATCCAAGGCACACCTGGAGCCATATATGCTAATATAACTCTAATATAACTCTGATGTATTCATCAATGAAGTTTCTATAATTTATTCAGAATAATGAGGCCTGATGATTATAAAAATATAGTACTATGTTGTGTAGCAAAAGCCAAAAACTCCAGATGAATGTTTTCTACTAGAACAGAAATGAAAATATCTAAGTGGTTTAGGACAAAAGATAGATAGATAGATGATAGATAGATAGATAGATAGATAGATAGATAGATAGATAGATAGATAGATGTGACTGTGAAAATGAAAAAAAAAGAATAAATAATAGATTTTATGGGATTTTTTACAGTATTTTTACACTGTGCTAGTCTGTATCACTGAGTCATTTGGTTTAGCAACTTAAATTAAAACTAATGATGATTTCTGCGTGAAGATTTTGCAAAAAATATATGCTATCAGCAGTAAAATGTAATATAATAGAAGCAGGATATTGTATTGATTTAGTATATCCAAGATGAATTTGGTAACAATACTAGATTTAAGGCTAGCCAGTTAGTTGGCCCGGTGCTGTAATATAATTGTCTCTTCAGAAAGGCATTAATTTTTTACTGTGTCATGACAGCGTTTTGATCATGAATAAAATTCCTTTGTTCTTATGCTTTTCCTTCATCAGATGTCAGCCTCCAGCATTCAGTTAGCAGGACCAGTCAGCATGAAATATACTCATTGTTTTACAAATATGATATACACATGTATAATTACATATATGTGATGTCTTTGTATCAGGGTATAATATAGGTATTTATCATGTTTATTGGCTAATAGCAATTGCAACTTAAAGACCAAGAAAAGTAATTCCTGTTTAAATAAAATTAACTTTACATATTCCAATTTTCTGTTCCAATCTCTTCGATTAAACAATAGTTCACTAAATTAACTACAACAATTTATAGTCTAAAAAGCTATTATTTTTTATCATCAACTCCAGTTCCCCTGAATACTATTCTTCAGAAACTGGCTTCTCAGATAATTTCAGGTTTTAAATAGATTTTATTTTTTTTTTATTTTATGTAATACAGGCTGATGATTTAAGTAATGTGAAAGACACCGAATGTGGGAGGTGGATCCGAAAGACCTTCCGAAGCATACCATTTTTGGAAGAAGGTTAAGGAGGACAGCGACAACGAGAGTGAATACATGGAGATGAACTGAGGAAGTGATGTTGGCGCAAAAGAAGAAGACCTTGGAGTTTAGCTTAATTACATGTGCCAGGAGTTGTACCGTGGTTTAGTTACTATTTGGGGATTCATTAGAGTTAATACGAATGTTAATTCCCTTGTTTGTACCCCTGCTAACCCTTCCCTGATTTGCTCATTGTTAACCCTTCCCTCATTGGTCCGTCCTTTGGTTACCTCATTCCTTCACTACCCAATCACTTTAGATTCTTAGTTGCTACCCTACCTCCCGGTTACCCCATTGGCTCTCCTGACCTCGGCTCCACCCACCTTCTAGTCCCTTCTCTACCCGACCCCATAAAAGCCGGTGCTGACTGTTAATAAACGGCCATTTCGTGCCACAGACCGTTACCTGCCTCCGAGCATTTCTTGTGTGTGCGTGTGTTGGCGTGACTCGTCGAGGCTCTCTATCTCAGTCTTCAGGTTAGCGGCTGTGGCCTCTCCATACGGAGTGGTCCACGAGGGTCTCGGCGTGATCGCCTAGGGGGTTTCGAGTTCTTGGCCCCCGACAACCGAATGCAA
This sequence comes from Lophotriccus pileatus, assembly GCA_035583135.1. Lineage (NCBI taxonomy): Eukaryota > Metazoa > Chordata > Aves > Passeriformes > Tyrannidae > Lophotriccus > Lophotriccus pileatus. The sequence continues at coordinate 72,209,945 of JAWWES010000115.1, read as the reverse complement.
ATTAGAAGCTGAGTTAAAATAAACTTCAGTGAAAGAAAAGCCCATAATGGGGCCCATGAGGATATATTCACATTATTGCCATATGAACAGTTTTGCTGGAAGAAATAGCAGATGAATTTAAATTGCTCAGGCCATTAATTAATATTTTAGTGAAAAGTGTATGAATCTGACATACTTTCAGCTTAATACTACTAAGGTAAAAAGGCAGATGACCAGACCCTGGAATGAGGTTTAGCTAATTGAACAAATCATGAGAAACTACTGAGTGCCATGGGAAAACCTAATGGACATAACAAATAACCAGCAGGTAGTAGAAGAACTGTCCCTGCTGGACCAGATACTTTGACCCAGATGGAGGTTCAATTAGTAATATCAGAAGTACCTAATTTAAGTGTAGAGGTAGAAAATTCTGGGACTGACAGCAAGAAATTAATTGGAGGTGACTGGTTTATCTGAGCTGAGGAAATGCTGGGACAGGCCTCACTGGGCAGGATCTCAGGGAATGAGTAAAGATGAAGGGAGATAGAAATATTTCATGGTCTCCTGCAGTCACCATACTTTATCTTGAATGAGACATGGGGGGACTTGCATTGCCTATTTTTAGATACTTTTATATCTGAGCAAGTCAGCATAGGCTTTCCATATTAAGCCATATAATCAAACTCTCAAGTCTGTGTGGTCTGGCTGGGACCAATTGTGTGTGACACAGAGGTCAGTTGACACCAGTACTGAGTCCTTAACATGTCTCTGGGATTCTTCTTCACAGGTGATGATATAGGTGTCATTATTTGACACAGAGTGGTCTTTTGTTGCATAATCTAAGTCACTTCTTCTTCCATGGGTCTTAGTCAAGTTGCCTGGTTTACCTTGTTTGAAACATCCTTGCATTTGAAATGTTCCTGAAAACTGGAAAAGGAATGGTGTAGATGATACACTATAATGTTGTTTTCATCCTCTTATTGTCATCACAGAGTCTTCTGCTGATGGTACATTTATGCTGCGGTCATGAAAATGCAGGCCTTCCTGGACTTCACATAAAGAATATGTTCCTCAATTTTCCTGCTGGGAATGACAGGAAAATACACTTGAAAAGGCGTTGGGGTGTTGTCCATTATTATCATTATAAGACATTCTTTTAATCCTTGTGGTTCTGATTTTCTTATGTTTTAGCAAAAATTTTTCCATTTATTTTTCATACTAACAATCTGAGTATGTCTGCTACGCATCTGTGTTCTGCTCCAAGAATACGTCCTTTAAATAATACGTATGAAATACACAATATCTAAAAGGCAAATTTCTTTTTTTTTTAAAAAAAAAAAAGAAAGGACTAGATACATCTGTATAAAATATTCTAATAATTTATTTCTATTTTGAGGCCTCTTTGTCCTAAGTATTAGAAGATAAATATTCTACTTATGGATTAAATAAAAAATCAAAATTCAGAATGTGCTTTAAAATTCATTATTAAAAAAAAAAACAAAAGCAACTATCTTACATGTTCTTTTTGCACACAAATAACAAATTATTTTCTTAAAATATATATCCACTTGAGGTCTAAATTTACACCAAGGAACACAATGGGACTCAGTAGCTGAAACACAGCTGTCTAATGCCATTCTAGGAAACAGGTGTCAGAAGAGAACTTCCAAGTACCGCATCCAAGATTTAAATGTCAAAATTCATTAAAAACCTGGGAGTACCTAGTCCTTATCTGTCAATCTTTCTGACTCGAGGGATGAGTAAAAGTGTGGGAGTGTTTCTCTTTATGTGAAAAGGAAGACTGGGAAAGATCCATAAGCCAGTGTCTGAGCAAGACACAGAGGATATTGCTTAAACGAGGTTCCGAAACTGACCTGTGGAGAACCAGGTTAGGGACTGTGCCCCAGCCATGAAGATGTTTGTGGTGTCTGAAGAATGGCAGCCTGATCTGTTCACACAGATCATAGCTGGGCCTCAGTGTACATAAATTTGAAAAAGTATGATTAGTGCATACAGCACTGTTCATCTTATGCATAATGGCCAGGCCACTTTCAATAGCTGGATTCAAACTTCTGTTTCATGTCTCTGGATAGATATTAACCTAGATTTCTCACTTTTGAAAATCTAAATAATTTTAATTGTCTATGAGTTCCTTCATTTAGTCATTTTTAGTTTGCTAAAAATATTTTATTACTCATTAGGTTCAACATGAAAATGTTTCTGTATTTTCATTTTGGACTAATTCATGTGGGCTGTGGATGATTCAGTGTTTTTCTTCTCTATGACTAAATTAAAAAAGCTCAGATTCATTTGCAAATGGTTCTCTCCATGAAAAATAGTGATTTCTAGTCAATGTAGAATTTGGCTTTCTGTCGTATTAAAAGTTCGGATTTTGGGATTCAAGGAAAATTACAGATTTTCTGTTGCTATAAAGAACTCTTTCATGTTTGCTCATAAGAGTCTATTTATTTAGATTTCTATCTATTTGAAAATTGTGTTATTATTTTCTTTACAACAAATGCATTGCCTCTAAAAGAGTAATAAATTTTAGGATATAAGTATCCTCACCTTACAGATATACTATACTGTTTTCTTGGAGTTTTAAAAAAGTAAAAATATTAATTTTGGAACTCCTCAGCTTTAAAAGAGATAACTTATGTGTGTGCATCTTGTAGCTTAAAGTCAAACTTCTCAGACCTTATGGTATTCTGACAGTGACTAATTTGGACACTCATCTAGCTGTTCTTAAAGCAGACTTATTTCAGAAGAATGAAGTCAACTCAAAATGGCAATTTTTGTGTTCATCTATCAATGCCATTTCTTCTGAGCAATGTGGAAAAGAATCACAGCCTAGCTCACTGCTATGTATGTACAGTGAGAAGCAGGGGACTAGGTCTGTATAAATCAATTTATATAAAAATATATAAGCATATACCTATCTATCAAGAAAGATAACAATTACACCTACCCAGCAATAGATCTTAACATTTTAATGAACTATGTATATAATTTCCTATCTATGTTTTCCATACAATTTAAATGTATTAAGGAACTTCTATTCTTATTTAATTGTGCTCCCACAAAAATAGGCATATCTATAAGCACAGATCTGTGAATGGAAATCTCCTGTGTATAGAATTTCTGCATGGGAGTGGGCTCTAGTTTTGCAGTGCTAGGTGAACAGTTTTCCACAAATGTTGCCAAAATTAAATTCCTAGACTTTCTTGTGCCACAAGCTACCCATTGTCAGAATCTGGACTGTTGTGCTTTTGTCATTTGCTCTCATATGAAAGATTTTTTTAATGATGGAAGGTGAGAAAAATTTTGTCTTTTATCTCAACTATATTTCCATCCTAAGCTAGGCAATAGCAAATTACTTGACGAAAATTAATGATTATCTATCCTTTTTTTAGAAGTGGCTTAATTATAAGTTTTATAAATAATGGATTACTAATTCATTACATAACAAGCTGTTGAAATTAGCTCATTACTGTACCTTCTGTCATGGTTACAGGAGCCTGCCATACATAGCAATTCAACTTACAGAAATATATCCTGTGTTGCAGCAGCACTCACTAGAACTGTGATGATGGAGCTAAAGTGTCTTTAGAACTTCCATTATAAGCCATGTTTTTTAGCTTTTAAGTTCTCACCTGTTTGGATCAAACTTGATAGAAAAATTCAACACTAAATTCTTTCTCCTTCTCACTTTCTCTCGCCACAGCCAAAGCAGACAAAAAGTGGAATGATAAAAATATTATTTCTGAAAAAATTTTCTTTGCAATGCTCTTGAAGAAGACTTGGCTACATATGAAACTAATATGTATATATTGATCTACTTCAGCTTAACATAATGATTTATTTGATATGAAATGAAGTAGAAACTTCTGAATTACTACAGTATGTAATTTAAAACTTTGCTACCAGTGATGTACACCTGCATTTTTATATCTCATCATCAAAAGTCTAATCTTCACCATGATACTTCTATTACAAATCAAAATGTCACTTATATTGTATGCTTCTGTTCCATGGTATTACACATTAGCTAATGAGAGATGATTCTGCAATTGCAATTCATTCTGTCACACAGAAGATTCAATGCAAGAAACATAGTCCTTTGGGAAAGAAGTTTTTACAATTTAAACAAACAAACAAACAAACAAACAAACAAAAGGATGAACAAGAGGCCAGGAAATGGAAAAGTAAAAAAAAAAGGCAAATTTGAATTTTTATCCCAGCAAATAATGTTCAGATCGCTAATTAATTTCATTCTTCTAATTCAAAGTCAATTTGGATTACCATTAATTAGATGACTAAACAGGGACTCTTGTAATTTTTCACATCAAGTTAAGGAGACTTAATCCCTCCTCAATTAGGAAATCTTCTGTAAGATTTTTCTTTTTTTTTCTTTTGTTTTTACTTCAAACAGATTTTGAGTTACTTTGAAAGTTTCCTACAACCATCTGAGCCACAGCTGAAGCAGAAATGGGGAGAATTGAAATGTGGAAATTGCTCATTTTGGGTGAAGAGAAACATGATATACTATTTTCACCACAGCAGAACTTCTATATCTCTTTAAATTCTGCGTTAGTCAGGAGTTTAAAAGCCCATCCAAGTATGTCTCATCCAGCTGGAATAGGAATTAATTTGAGCATACTAAGGTAGTGGGCCTTAGATATGACACGTTCATTTTTCAGAATATAGGGATATGCGATTCAGACTTTATATGTATATTGACAAACAGATAGATTGAAACTGTAGATATAAACTTCATCCTCGCTTTTGTATCAGCATATAAGTCTGGCGATAAATCAACACTGGTGGTTTGGTTTGGTTTTGCAAATGAGCAAGGAAAATATTTTTTAGTATTACTCACCACCTTAGTTTACCAAGATAAATCCATTCATAACTCAAAACCTGACCAAATCTCAGATGCCACTTCAGATACTTGAGGTGGAAAGTGAGATTGGTACCCAAATACCTCATATAATATATATTCTGAGAAATGCTTCTGAATAGATTGATATGGAAAACAGTACGTATGGATAAAAATGGGGAATACTTTATGTCCGTAACTCTTCCCCTTCTTGCACTAACCTGTCAACTGGATGATGAATTCTACATGCAATTACTGGTGCATGTTGACCAAATCCATATAACTAGAAGGCATTATTCTACTTCTCTATCACTGTATTTGAAGTAAATTTTTAGCTGTCCTATGAACTAATAATCCCAAAGAGAAGGAACTCACAAATGTTCTGAAGAGAAGCACTTCCTCCTCAATGCAGCTTTGCGCAAGCAATCTTGAATAGTTATTAATTATGTTTGCATTCATCAGTATTCAGGTTTGGGATCCTTCATATGTGATAAGAACCACCAGAAGTGGTTTAGGGAAACCCTTTGCTGCAGTGATGCCATCAAGCTAATAATACTCAGGAAGCTAGGGAGTGCATTGCTGCCTCTTATGTCAGTAAATATTGTTTAGGAGATTTTCTTGAAAAATGAAAGTGCCTTCCAGATGCTTGAACTGTGTAAATGCCATAGGTTCTCCTGGAACTAAATGATATTTTGGGGTTCCTCATGACACTGAGAGGAAATCTAACTAGGGAATTCATAAATACTACTCTCCTGTTTTCTCAGCTTGGTTTTCATTCATGTCAGGGTATCTGGAAAGAATCCAGATCTGAATCACTGGAAGTTCTGTCACCTACAACTTCTCTGATGGCAATGTCACTGTCAATTCAAAACAAACCAAGCAAAAGATACTTCATAGGCAATGCCAAATATGTTTGCAGCTGAGCTTTTTGAGAACAAGAGACTGAAAACGGCTTTCTGACTCCAGCTTGCAAAATTACCTCACATTAAAGTAATTTAATAATATTTCCTACATTATCCCTTTAGTAATTGACTTCCTTAAAATTAGATATTAACATGTTATAAGCTTCCTCTATTTTGACTGAGTTTTCATGCATTAATAAGTATCACCTAATTTTCAAAATTTTATTTTCCATTTCTTCTGTGTCTGATCTAAAGCACCAAAAATTGCTGAATGCAATAGAAATGTGAGTTATATTGCACAATTTTACAAGCTGGCAATGTTGTTGGCTATTATATCCTTTCCTACAGGAGCCTGTGAAATGAAAGATTCTCCCTTGTTAAGAACCCACTCTACTGAGACAGTGTTTACACAGCACCACTGTGAAATTCGGCTTCAGAAGAAGACAGAAAAATCAATTCAGACTTTACACTTCAGTTTACAAATTCAGAGCTTTACCTCTTTTGAAGTGTCAAGGAATAAAAGTTAAATTTCATGTAATAAAATATATGGCGGAAAAATATTAAAATCTCTTGAGAGTGCATTTTTAATCTTAGAGGCATTTCTTTTATGATTTAATGAACCATTAAGGCACATATTAACTTATATGCGCTTGTAGAATAAATGCTGCATCATTTGGAGGGCTAGTGAAATAACTTTGTCTCAGTAGTGTTTTCATAACTATCCTAGGTTATGTCCACAATCTCGTTGTGTCCAACAATATTAGGTTAAACTACTTGAGTTTGGATAAATGGGTTGTAACTGACCTTTCTCTGCATCACCTGTAGGTGAAACCTTTTTTCTGTACTGTTAATTTGTGCTTTTTTCTGTGTTAGTTTTGTTTGTTTAGGGTTAGGGGGATTTCGGTTTATTTGGTTGGGTTTTTTTGTTCGCTTGTTTTGTGTTTTTTTGGGGGGGTTTCTTTGTGGTTGTGTGATTGGTTTTGAGATTGAGGTTTGGATTTTATCTTTGATTTGGTTTATGGAAGGCTTATAGAAGTGTATATGCTTCAATGGAACTGTTTTCTGATTTTTATCTTGTAGAACCTAGTAAGGTACTCAGACCTCCTGAGTACCTACATAATTTAGGTATTTGTTTCATCTAAATTTCATTCAATTAGCATAGGTTGTTGGTTTTGCCTCCATAAATCAGGCATTTATAATTCCTATCCAGTCAGTGAAGTGAAGTAAAATCTATACCAATGGAGATGATTTAGTCACCAACTTAGGTATCTACCTCTCTCTCCATTAGATACCTTAAGCCTTTGTTTTAAGTTATGAGTTCACACATACTTGGCTGTCCAACTAGTTTTGTTAATTATTTTAATTATTTATACTGACACTGGTGTTTATATTATTTAACAGATTTATGATCATTTCAATTTAATTACAGTTTTACATTAATATCTATGTAGTTTATATAGCTCACTTGAGAATTTTCATGGTGTTTTATTTTCTTGGGAAGGAATTATATTATGTAAATGTCTTCTTATCAAAATTAATAGCCCATTCTTGTTTGATGTGGAGGGTAATTATATGGTGTTAAATTAATTTTAACAAAATCAAATATAATTTTTTCTTTGCATCCATCTGTATATCTACCTAATTAAAATGTCATGTAGTGTTTCTGGAGGATAAGGAATAAATTGCCTGTTTCAGTGTACTGGCATTTTAAGTAAATATTTATATCAGATGGTGCATTCAATAACAATAAGATTATCATCTTCCATACTATGTTACAAAAAGTCTTTCACTAGCATTTTAAGAAATGAAGTTTTTTGAAAGGGCTACAGGAAACTGTAAACTGTTTTAAGGCTCTTTACCATTAATTTATTAATCAGGTGCATTTCATAAGCATGTTTGTTTTTACTAGGAGATTTAAATATGTTCTTTGCCTCCTTCTAGCTACCTTTTTATGCTTTAGTGCTCCTAAATGGGACAAATGCAAACTCAGTCCTTTTTAATGAATATTGAACATGAAAGTGATTCATAACCCTTCTTTTCTTGATATTTATAATATTATATATTATCAAAATAACATATCTTGAACACCTTTCTAGATGCTCAAGCATTTAAGTCTTTTGGGAAGCAGAAGAGAAGTGAAAAGACAATAAATGTCAATGGATAAATATTGCAGAAAACAATTTAGGCTTTGCACAAGCTGGGCATTAATTTCATTTCACTACAGCTTACTTAATATGCTGAAATATAAACTCAAAACTAAAATACCAATTTTGGATTAGGACATTAAATTGTTTCTTTCTGAAGGAGAAGAAAAAGGCTTAATATTTATATAATGATAAATAAAAGTCCTTTCTTTCCCTGAAACTTCATGGAAACAGACGGTCAAGTTCAGTTATGATATTACTTTACTGATTTCCTTTACTTCTGTCATGTTAAAAGAGAAAAAATTTCCTCTAACAAACTTTTCAAATGGCAACAAAAGAAGTAGACTTAGAAAACTTTTTTTAATGTAGTAATTAATTAATTATGTGATATCAAAATTAGCTTATTGTTAGGCTATCAGTTTTAAAATTGAAAGTAATTGCTCTCATAACTGCTTCTAATGCAGCTTCCAATGACTTATTGTTATGTCTAACCTTTCAAAAACCAAATTGCCTAACTTTCAGATAATTTCTGATTCAATTAAATTCTGTTTCAATTCAAGAAACAACTTTTCAATGAATAAAATGCCTTTAAAGTGGATAACCAAGCTAACAGACTCTTCTTAACAGTGCTTGGAATAATACACCAAGCTAGAGACAGTACTAATGATAGGACAGGAAACAAAATAAGAGTACAGAATGGTTCCAAGTGAAGTTACTAACTTGAGATAAAAACTATTTATGACTATTTTCTTTTGTTTTGAACAATGTTATTTGCAACGCTGCAGAGCAAAATCACAATAGGCAGGTACCATCTGAGAAAGCCAGTGGAGTTTTAACAGCAGGTTTACAAAACTGCATATGGTGCCAAAACATAACAAATTAAAATAAAGGTAACGGAATGAAAAGTTCTGAAATACTTTTAATGTGCTATTTCTGTATTTTTGTCCTAATTTTGTAATTCATCTCAAAACTCGGTGATACTTAATTACTTCAAATAAAAGGAAATTAGAAGAGAGAGCTGGATGCAAAATGAAATATTTTTGTCTTGATTATTAACGTAATTAACATAAGCTTTGATAAATAATTAAACATAAAGTATTATTGCTTTTAAAAATCCTGTGATCTGTGGGAATATTGGAGCAGATAAGGAACATTCTTAACCTAGAATAAGCATGATGACATGGGCTTGATAAAAATAAGTTTAAGTTAAGGTAATTCATCCTCAATTTGAAAAACTCTGAAAGTGCATATAAAGTTACTGAAGTTAAGTCTCAGTTACATAATCAGAGAAGTGATAAAATAAGGTGAATAATTAATGAGATTATATTTTTAGTGTCATCTTTATGCCTATTATATACACATCAAAATTCATAAATGTAAGATCAAAAGATATAACAGAGAAATTGGCTGTTTGACATCTTTCCTAACTTTTCTCGTCATTATGGGCAGCCATGCTGGGAATGCTACCCTAACTGGCAACCTGAAAATGATGCAAAAGTATTCTCCAACAAATTTGTCGGGTTACTTTCTCTTAGGCCTACTCCCCTTCCTCTTTTTGTCATCATTAATTTGAAAGGAATTAGTGAGAGCAAAAGGAGTACCACCTATTTTAGACTACTTTTCAAAACTTATGAAGAAAAATTTTTCCTGAGAGCTATAAATGGGAGAAACAGATCTCTTTAGACTTCTTTTACAGATGAGAACTTTTAAGTGTAAGAGAGGTAGATTGATTTCTTTGAGCTCATCAAGCAGCTAGGTTGCAGATTCTGAACTAAAAACTTAAACCTTTCACTTTACAAAAGCACTAACAAGATATGTCAGGAAGAATAGCCCCTAAGTTCAAATGTATCACAAGAACTTTAGAAGTCTCATTATTCTCTGATGCTCACTATGGTGCGGGAAACCATTTGAGCTAATAGTTAATCTTCAGAGTTTTCAAGCATAGCATGAATTATATTCTCAATTGCTCTGGCTCTCTAGCACTTGGATTACACATTCTTTTCATATTTTTGCATAATTTGCATAAGGTCAGGAGATTTTCAAGCGTGAATATCCTTATTTTTAAAAATTACATATATTTATGCATGCATATCTAACAATTTTCAAAAATTTCAGATAGACATACAGCAAGAGTATCCTACTTCTTCTCTTGCTAGATATCTCTAAGGAAATCACTAAAGGAAGTTTAAACAAATGCATTATTTCACTATTCCCTTGAGTGTACATGTGTTTTTTACTTACAGTTGGAATACCTGTATATATATATTTCTGCTTGCAGAAAGAATATATCACAGTACATCTTGCCTATTAATGGATATGCAGTTGTCAGAAAGAACTTGGTATAATTTCAGTAGTATTGCTAAGATATGTCATGGCTTAACAATATAAATTACAATGAGGTAGAACTTGGTTTACCAGATTTCTAGGACAAAAAAAAAAAAAAAAAAGAGTTGAAAACACTGTTTTTTTCCTGAATTGTCATTTTGGGGGAAAGGTAAAAAATTAAAGCTATAGGAGGGTATTAATCATACTAATTTGTTAAATTATATTTCAAAAAGTCAGATTATTTATATTTTTGCATTTCTATCAACTTGCAGGGGTTGTCTTTCAATTTTAATGCATACTGTATTTCATGATCTACTTCTCCATAACAATCTTTCTCTGTCTCTGGGAGGTGAAACCTGGAAATTACTCTTTCTGGGCCTGCAAGCATCTACCTCCATATGAGATACAGGCAGCATAACCTCTCCAAAGGCTAAAGTACACAGATTAAACAGTGATCAAATACACCAATACTGAGAGTGAGGAAGCAAGCTAGTTTATTTCCCACTAGAATGCTTGAAATAAAACACAGACCCATCCATTTTCAGTTAAATCTAAAACATTAAAACTTTTGTCTAAGGTGTATGAATCTTTTTGTCTAGCTCTTCAGGGTCCAGAAGAAGTTTTGTAGAAATTCTGAGATAGTAAATTAACAAGAATGAGGCATAATAACCTACTTAACCAGTGCAAGTTTTACAGGGTTGTGAACATTGGGGGGTTTTACTGGATAAGCATTTTATGGGCAATAACATATTTCCACTGAGGGCTTTCAAGTCAAAAGACAGTTGAAAGTGAAAACTCCCAGTGGAAGACAAAATCTGAAAGAAAAGAAACCCACAAAACCAAAACCACAACAAAACAAAACATAAAATAAAGCACTATAAAATTACTGAAAACAAGACATCTGAAAACAAGGTGTTTCTGCAACAAGCCACAGCTTTGGGGAGCTTTGGATATCTTTTTTACTTGTGACTAGAGACCTGCAGACTGAATAAAATGCTGATTACTAGCTAGATATACATCCAGGGTGCTTCTCTGACCTTAACTTTACACCTTCTAGAGGTAACCTTGATGTTCTATAGACAGATGACTGTCTATAGTCATGAGAACAAAAGCTTTTACTTCAACCCTGTAAACAAATACAACATGACATTTACCCTTCTAGCAGGTAAAACTCAGTTCTTGTGAAAGGAAGTCAACACCTAAGTAGTATCACTTTATACCAGATCTGCAGGGATTTATTAGATAATCTCGGAGCAGGGCTAATTGACAAAGGAACAGAGATGTTACTGATGTTTGGCAGGCCCTCTTTCTCTGGATCAACTCGGCATACTTGAAAATACCATTTCAGTATACTTGTTTGTTTGCCTGCACCATGAAATATTTTAGCATGGAGGCTACCACAACAGTTCCTAGGAGAATGCATTATCATTTCGACAGTGTCTTCAAAACACTAAGTGTTTTAAGTACTAGCGTATTTATTCAAATTCAAATAGGTTTCTAAAATAAATTAATTGAGAGAAGAAAAAGCTTATTGAGCAGCTCCAGCTACAACACTAAAATGAACTCTCTTCTTACTGATTGTACCTCTTGACATTTATTCTTTAACTTGCAGTGCTGAATTTTCAATACTCTGGGAATAAATGCTGAAATGCTGGTGAAATTCAAATTGGGTGAAATTCAACATGGGTTCAAGCATTCATGCACTGCAGTGTGATGCAGATTCACACCCATGAGACAGGGTGAAAGAGAGTTCTCTAGGAACTCTTAGTATTGTACTTCTGGGGCAAACCACCAGATGTTATACTCAGTGTTCCTAAACTTTTCTTCACAATGATTAAGCACCATTTTTAGTCTTGAAAAATATCACTTATTGCTAGATATGTGTGAAAGATTCTTTGTAATTGAGATATTTAAAGCAGGTGATACTTCAAGAAGACCTAAACTTAGTGCCATAGGTTGTTCTGCTGTGGAGATTTCAAGACTCTTAGGTTTACTTATTGTTATTCACAAGACAGTGCTGTTATCAGAAGAGAGCATTGGGTTCAGAAGAAGTGAAATATTTCTCTTATGAACGGCATAGCACGTGATTATTTACATTTTTTAATACTGCAGTACAGTTATTTCATTAAGTTTAGCTCTTAGCTAAATCTTTAATGTCGTAATTATTTGGTGCTCAGCAGCTAATTAATGTTTTGAGATCTAATAATACTAAAGAACTTTTAGTTTACTTTTGAGTGCTAACACTAGAGATTTAGAAGTTTCCAAACAAACTCATTAATGTATTAGAATGCTGAATTGTATCAAAAGACAAGGTTAAAGGAAAAATCATGATTTTCAATGCACTGATATGGCTATTTCATGGATGCTAGTGGGAAATTTTCCTTGGTTTCATTAACAGTGACTACATTTCAATTAAAAATAGACATTTTTATCTCCAAATAATCCGTTTGTGAAATGAGTGGAGTCAGATGGAGTGGAGAGACACTAAAGTTAAAATACTTGCACTGGAAAATTTATATTAAGAATTTGCATGTTATTTGCTCATCTCCTAATTATCACAGAACCCTAGAATCTTGCAATGGTTTGGACTGGAAAGGAACTTTGAAGATCATCTAATTCCAGATGCCTGCCATGGACAGGGATATTTTCCACTAAACTAGATTTCTCAAGTCCCTGTCCAACCTGGCCTTGAACACTTCCAGGGATAGGGCAGGCACAACCTTTCTGGGCAACCAGTTCCAGTGCCTTGTCATTCTCACAGTGAAGAATTTCTGCTTCATATTTAATCTAAACCTACTCTCCTTCAGTTTGAAACCAATACCTCTTGTTCTATCACTGAGTGTCCTTGCAGTAAGTCTCTCTCCAGCTCTCTTGTAGCCCCCTTTAGGGTGGAAGGTGATTCTCTTCTCCAGGTTGAACAACCCCAGCTCTCTCAGCCTGTCTTAATAGGAGTGGTGCTCCAGACCTCTGATCATCTTTATCACCCTTGTGTGGACTTGCTCCAACAGGTCCATGTCCTTCTTATGGAATCAATAGGATCTTTAAGATCAATTCCAACTGTCAAATGTTTTGCTGAGAGCCCCAGAACAGAGTGCAGTGCTCCAGATGGTGTCTCACAAGAGTGGAGGAGAGAGGCAGAAGCACCTCCCTTGATCTGTTGGTCCCTCTTCTTTTGATGCAGCTCAGGATGCAGTTGGTTTTCTGATGAAAAAGAAAGAACAGTGATTTTTTTAAATTACCTTTTTATCTTATCCTTTGAAAAAAGCTTGCATAGAAAATGTTCAGTTGGGGCTGTTCTCAGTTCCCTGTTCAGCAGAAATAGTATTCTCACTTTAATATGACCACTAGCAGGTGAAGATAACATTCAGTGACATGAAGGAAGGCAACATATCTCCTTCAGAACTCAACTTGTCTTACAAGGATTTGCTTTCTCAACTCCTACATCTCTATGGTGTTCGCTTAACAGATTTGAAAGAAGTGTGTTCAGAGCCACATGCATTTCAGGACTGGTTAACATTTACTTTTTGAACTACCACACTGACTGTATGAGCAAATAGAACATTTTTAATTTCAATCCCTCTAATCTTTGAAAACTGTGTCCTTGAGAAATTGTTAATAATGACTTACTTTCACATAAATGTAGCAAAGAAAGAATTACAGCTTAGACGTACTTAATAGTCTATATTTCAGTTTCTCTGGACTTAAAGTAACAGAGTCTATATCCAAGGAAAATTAGTTTTGCATGTTTTTACTTCAGAAAAAGGATCTTATAGTAGAATTTGGACATAGAAATCTTCTTTATTCTCATGTGATGTTGTTTGAGAGATCTTTTATTGCAGTAGGGTGATTTTTTTTTATTTGAAATTTATCTTTTCTTCTTTTTATAGTACCTAATAATAAAATTATCATGAACAACTTTTAAAGCAGAGGAAAATTACAAAGATTCTGTGTGAAATCCAAGAGTGGGGAGGGGATGTGGGGGGGGTGATATCTCAGTGCATCAAACTATCTGTAGTCTGAAACACTGCAGTAGAGAAGAAAAGTAGATATTGACAGACACCAAATGATGCAAATGCTTCCAAAGTACCCTAAGTAAAGAAAGGAACTGTACAAAAATGGCTTTTTTTCTGAGCCACTTGGAAAATTTCTGGTGTTCAAAAGCTCTGAGAATTTCCCATTGTTTGGCTTTAGTGGGATGGCTTAGCAGAGCCATAATGAGACATGGTAAAGAAAATCAGTGAACTTGGAAACTGCATTTTTTCTTTTATATCCATTAGCATCTCTTGTTTTTTTCCCCAATCTTCTAATTACTGTTTTAAGAATATTGTTATTTAAGCTTTATTGTAGGCTTAATACTGTGGTCTAGAAACTGGTTGGAATTTGGAAAATTTAAGTATAAAAATAGGCTTGTAGTAAATCTTTATGGCTGTATTACACTGCCCAATTACTAGCCATTGCACCTTTACTAATATTTGGCAGATACTTGAGGACATCATGAAGCATGAAAATTACAGTCTAGCTTCTAGTATGTTGTCCAAAGCAGCCTAGAAAATCAGAAGCCAGCAGCAGCTGCTCTTAGAAAGGCCAACAAGGCTGGCTACCAACAAGGCTGAGTTCTGCAAGGCTGACTACCAAACTCTTTTCATGTCCTTACTCTGTACAACACAGAGATGGTTCCTGCTTATTTGGAATGGTTCCTAGCCTGAGCCACACAAAGGAATTGATGGGATGGTAGTAGGATTCCATGTTTAACAGTTCAGATTATGAAGTTATACTACTCAGGACTATTTTCACTCACTATTTCATTTACTGATACAGACAACAGAAACACCTATCCCTCCATTTATTAAGTCAACTGCATCATTATTTCAACAGCACTGTGTCTGACAAAATGCACATTTTCCTTGTACAAGACAGAATGTATGCCCTGTCATATTTTTCATGAAAAAATGCCAGGTAAGCTGATAGCACTGAAAACAGAAAATGCCTTAGCTCCATGAGGACCAAAAAATAAATGATACCATGAGATGGGAGCCACAGCACCACTACCTGCTTCAAGCATTCATCTCCCCCAGATAGCCTATCATTCTTTGTTTACATAGTAGCTATTTCACTGATAGGCATGATACTGACCAGCCTAACCTATGTCCACACAAGATAAAAAGTATTGGGGTCAGCACGGTTATTCTTAGGAGATATTCTTACCCCAAGGGCACAGCAATTTGTTACTAATCTCCTTCGCATTGCTGCGACCTAGACACTTTGCAGGTTTTCTCTCTGCTGTGAGTCAACCCACCTACAGCTTGGCTGTTTCCAGAATCTTTCTCCTCGGTGATACATAGTTAATCAGGAGGAATCTAGCAACTCAGCTGATATTTTCTTGTGAGGATGCTTGATAGGAAAACAAAGCACAAGTGAAATATGGAAATCTGTACTGTTCAAGGAAAAACAGAGACAGGCTTGGTACTGCTCAAATGATAAAAAACTTCTAGTCACTCCTCTCATGATTTAACCCCAGTTGGTAACAAAGGGTCACACAGCCGCTTACTCACTCCCACCTCAGTGGCATCTGGGAGAGAATCATAGGAGTAAAACTGAAAATACATGGGTTGAGATAAAGGCAGTTTAGTCAGTAAAACAAAAACTATGCATAAACAAAGTAAAACAAGGAATTCATTCAAAACTTCCCACAGGCAGAGAGGTTTTCAGCCATCCCCAGGAAAGCAGTGCTCCATCACTCTTAGAGGGGACTTCAGAAGACAAATGCCATTACTCTGAACATCCCCCCTTCCTTCTTCTTCCCCCAGCTTTATATGCTGAGCATGATGCCATATGTTATGGAATATTCCTTAGTCAGATAGGGTCAGCTGTCACAGCTGTGTCCTCTCCCAGCTCCTTTTGAACTCCAGCCTTGTCACTGAAGGAGTGGGTTGAGAAGCAGGAAAGGCCTTGACAGTGTGTCAGCACTCCTCAGCAACAATGAAAACTCTTCATTATAAATACTTTTTTCATAACAAATCCAAACCATAGCCATACAGTAGCTTCTCTGGAGAAAATTAACTCTATCTGAGGCAAAACCAGTATATTCCTAATCATAGAATCATAGGATCATTTAGATTGGAAAAGAGTTTTTTAGATCATTGAGTCCAACCATTAACCCAATACTGCAAAGTCCGTCATTAAATCATCAAGTACACATCCAGGGTTATCTCAAGTTTTGCATCTAGTTTTCTCATGAAGGAGCTGAGTTAGGGAAACACCACTCTTTAAATATTCATAGTTATATGTTCTCACATTCCTGAACAAATAATCTGAAAGAATTCACCATGTTGTTTCTAAAGCACAGCCCTGACCTTTTAGAGACCTTATATAATGCAGAGGGATAACATTTTTATTAAAACAGAGGCTCTATAATTTTACTCATTTTACAAGGCAAGGTTTTGGTAGCAGAAGGGGGCTACAGGCATGGTATCTGTGAGAAGCAGCTAGAAACTTCCCCTGTGTCTGATAGAGTTAATGCCAGCCAGCTCCAAGATAGACTTAGTGCTGCTCAAGGCCTAGCCCATCAGTGACAGTGGTAGTGATTCTGGGGTAACGTATTTAAAAAGGGGGGAAAGCCTGCACAATTGCAGACAGAGAGAGGAGTGAGAATATGTGAAAGAAGCAGCCCTGCAGACACTGAGTTTGGTGAAGAAGGAGGGGGAGGAGGTGCTCCAGGTGCTGGAGCAGATGTTACTCTGCAACCCATGGTAAAGGCCATGGTGAGGCAGGCTATCTCCCTGCAGCCCATGAGGTCCATGGTGGAGCAGATGGATACCTGCAGTCCATGGAGGACCCTGTGCTGGAGCATGTGAGAAGTCCGTGCTGGAGCAGGCTCCTGGCAGGACCCATGGGCTCATGGGAGGAGGAGCTCACACTGGAATAGGTTTACTGCCAGGACTTGTGATCCCATGAGGGACTCATGCTGGGGAAGTCTCTTTTCTGCTCTCCCCCACCCTTACTCCTAGCTTTTTTTGAAAAAATATACAACAGGGAGAAGTAATGTTATAGTAATTTTATTAGAGAAAGGTAAAGATTGTCTTCAAAATCATATTACCTAATAAAGTGTATACAATCCCCAGGCTGAGGGTTGAAATATAATAAAAAGAGAGTAGAGACTTTACATAAAATTATAACTGAGAACTACAAACAAAATAAAATTACCAAGAAGGGAATCATCATTTGAAGGAGCTATGTTTTTTACAGAGTCACAGCAATTCTAAAAGTGGAATTTACACTGCATCAATTATAATAAGCATAAGATATAAATTAAGATTTCAGGTTTCTTAATTCTGGTATATAAGGATATGTAACTGTTGGACAGTCTGGTAAAAGGGGTCATGCTTTGAAAATTCAAAATCACCTTCCACTAGGAATATGTGAGCCCTCAACAGAGGTGGTGAAAGTAGCTTGACAAATCCCCTTCCAGAGCATCCAGTTTGGGATCCTCAGCCACTTCTACTAGAGACCCTGGAGGTGCCCAGAGGCTCTGTGGAGACAGATCTTATCCATTCTGTTACTGCTGCTATTCAGGGCTCATGGTGTTCCAGTGACAATATGGTATCCATGGTGAAAGAATTCTTTACAATTTGACACCTCCCCTTTTCTCTAAATTGGTCTCAGAAGATTTTACCTGATTCTGAATTTAAAAAAGCCCAAAGAAGA
>JAWWES010000115.1:72152401-72183319 GCA_035583135.1 Lophotriccus pileatus | reverse complement strand
TGCGCAGGCTCGAAGGCCTTATCTGCATATGCGGGTAAGGACCTTCCCCGGCTCTTCATTCGCGAAGACTGGCCATTATTATTATTATTTATTATTGAAGGAAAACTGTAATAATTTATAAAGGAATGAGAACCCCATATGACTCGAGTTTGCACCTGGCTTCCTTCAATTATTGGAAAATATATTGTCTTATCACCTTGAATGTTATAAAGAAGTGTAGTGACAAAATAATATACAAATAAATACGATGTTGTGATGCCCTAATTTTTCAAGTTTTATTGTACTGTTAATCTAAGTACTCTGCTTCACTACAATTTATGTTTTCCTCATTTTTTATTATCTCTTGCAAAACTTGCAGAACTCCCATTGAGATTCCATTCATTTCATTAGAAATGCCATATATAAAGTGGCATGGAATCTGCCCAAAAATTAATAAGCCTAAACCAAACATAACCTATTCCATACCTACTTTATTCTAGTTCATGCAACAGTACCATTACAGTGCCTCTCAAGACAGAAAATTAAAAGACCTTTGGAAGTATGGAAATAGAGTTAAATGTCTAATTTCAGGTGTAAATTTGTATGAGAAAGGTTGGGGAAGGAAATAAAATTATCACAAATGTCTAAAGCAGAGATGTCTCACTACTTAGTGTTTTCTGTGCTAACTGGGGGAAAATGCATATCAGTTTAAAGCTTCTGACCTGAAAGAGATAAGTACAGAAAAAACAATCACAATACAAATTAACAATACGTATTGTTTGAGAAATAACTAGAAATTCCAGGGAAAGCCTTTGTTCAGATTGATAACTTTTCACATGAAAGACAGCATTTTAAGAACTGTAGGAATAAGTTCTACAGTCCCCTCTAAAATGTAAAGCAAATTCTAAAAATTTTTCTTTAAACTATAAAATAATGCTTGTATTAATGTAAGCCTTAGCACAGCATGATATTTTATATTTATATACTTCTCAATGTATATTTTTATCAATATTGTTCCTAATCATAAAGACACATCATCAAAATGAGGTGTTTTTAACATTATTTTATGGAGTCATCTAAAAACCAGTGCTATGGATGAGTTTTCTTTTTGCTAGACGTCAGATAAAAGTCTTGTCCACAAATAAAAATCCTTAATTTAAGAGGATTACAAAAAGGGGTCTTCCTGTTCCATCATTACGGGTTTTGAAACTCCAAATATATTTCATTGACATGAAATTAAGTGTTAAGTGGTGTAAGAGAGTGTTACCGCCTCCAGCTGATTCAGTGCAGGTCAAATCCAGGCTGGTGGCTGGAACCCATGCCGCAAGGAAGCCATGGCCTGAAGTTATGTCAGGGGAGGTTTAGTTTGAGTATTAGAAAAACCTTCTTCACCCAGAGGGTGGTTGGGCACTGGAACAGGCTCCCCAGGGATGTGATTGCTGCACCAAGCCTGACAGAGTTCAAAAAGAGTTTGGATGATACTCGCGGGGTCATTGTGTTACTCTTGGGAATGCTCCTGTGCAGGGCTAAGGGATAGACTTGGTGATCCTTGTGTGTCTCTTCTAACTCAGCATATTCTGTGATTCTGTGGTTCTTCTTTTTTTATCTCTCTTAAAAATGGGGATTATGTTTCCCATTTTTCATTCAATGGGAACTTCTCTCAACTGCCACGACTTCTCAAATACAGTGCATTGTGGCTTAGACATTCCCTCCTCCATTTTCCTCAGGATCTGCAGATACATCTCATCAGTTCTCATGGATTTGTGCACCCTCACGTTTCTTAGGTGTTCTTGAACCTGATCTCTTCACTGGGAAGCTCTTCATTCTCCCTGTTCCCACCTTTGGCTTCTGTGACTTTGGCAGTCTGGTTGGAGCACTAGCAGTGAAGACTGAGGCAAAAAGTCATTGATTAGCTCAGTCTTCTCCATGTCCTGGGTAACCAGGTCTCCTATTTCCTTCTGGAGAGGACCCACAATTTTCCTATAGTCTTCCTTTTATCACCAAAACACCTAAATAAGCTTTTCTTGTTGTTCTTGATGTCCCTGGCAATATGTAAGCCTTAGCTTTCCTAAACTGATCCCTGGCTCCTCAGGCTATGTCTCTGTATTCCTCTCAGAATACCTGTCTTACCAGCCAGTGTCTGTAGGCATCCTTTTTGTGTTTGAGTTTGTTCAGGAGTTTCCTGTACATCCACAAAGGCACTGTTGCATTTTTGCCTGACTTCCTCTTTATTGGGATGCATCCCTCCTGAGCTTGGAGAAGGTTATCCTTGAATATTCACCAGTTTCTTGGGCCTCTCTTCCCTCCAGGACTTTATCCCATGGTACTTTACCAAGCAGATCCTGAAGAGGTCAAAAGTCAGTTGGGTCACCTGTCATGGCTGCTTTTCCTCCCAAATCCTTGTTCACCCTCAATCTACTCGCTGGTTGGGTGAGATGAGAAGCAGGAGAGGCCTTATTGCTGTGTGAACGCTGCTCAGCTGTAGCTGTTTTCAACATAAATTCAAAACAGAGCACCATAAAAGCTGCTATGAAAAAATTAAACTCTACCTCAGCCAAAACCCAGTGCATCTTATTATCCCTCATTGCATTGAAAAAGATCCTTGAACAGATACACTTAACGGAGAAGACACTGTCCTTCCACATAGCTTTGCATAAGGCCTTTCAAAAATTTATGTCAAAAAAGTCAAATGAGAAACTAGTTCAATATTTGGGGAATTTCCCTAGAACATGGTACTGGTTCTCAAAACTATTTTATATAGTGCAAGAGAAAAGAGATTCATGCAGAATCAAGAAATAATAGCAATATTTGCTTGACACACAGAAAATCATTTGCTGCGATCTCAGCACAGCAAGGAACCTGGGTTATCAGTCTGGAGTTATCACTACTCAAAGTGAATGCCCTGAAGCTTGAAGTATTGGCACTTTGTGCTAAGAAATTCCTAACTTTCTTTGAATTTGTTTTCTTTGTTCTGTATGCTTTTTTTTCCTCCTCTGTAAAATTTGCTTTTTACATCCCACTTTGTGGAAAAATTCAAATTCAGTGAGCTGACATATCCCAACACAAAATTCACCTATTTTTACAGGAGGCCTAGAATAGTTTTTTTCTAGAGAAAAGGGATTCTTTATCCAGTTTAAATTCGCTGATATTGTCAGACAATAACAAATTATGTGTATCTGCAAGAGCATTGCTGTATTTCTGATTTTGGTGTGGGGTTTTTTCCACTGAACTGTGGAGAAAGGAGTTGAAACTCTAGTGCTATAAATTATTGTATTTTTTTTCATTTGCATGATGGAAATTTTTTAGTTTTTAAAGTTTGCTATCTGCAAATGGTATTAGAGCTACAGTCAAATCACTAATTTTCTAGTAGCTAATAATTAGCGTACTCCAAACTTTTCTCTGTAGTGTTGTTAAGATGTTCTGGTACTATGAGGACAGTTTATTTCCCTGTAGGTTCACTGTTACAGCAGGAATTTAAGAACTATCTTATGGAGCAGTTCTACCTAACTGTGATGACACTTTTTACCATCAGCTTTTCAGTGAACATGAAAGCATTGACTATCCAATGTCTTTTAAGGTCCATTTTTGGCATATTATTTAAAATTTTCAATCTTGCTAGATGATTAGTATTTCTCTTGTTTGTTATTGACCTCAGCATCACATCCTTCTAAGGTGACGATATCAAAAGAAAACTTTAAGTATGAAAGTAGACAAGTTCTTTCTCAATTAAACTTACTAAAGACAGAAAACAGAAAAGCAGTGAATGAACACAGAATTAATAAATGTCCTTGGGGGACAAAAGACAGAAGCAGCAGATGCAGCTTTAGATGATTGAGGCAAGGCAGGAAAGAGTCAGAAAAGAGAGGACTAAGAGTCTAAAAGACAAGTAGTACTAGATATAATAGAATTCTACTTGTATATTTTCAGTTTTTGGGGATAAGTGGGAACAACTAATGAAACAAAATAACAAATAACAATCAACTCCCACCATCAGAGGTATTTTATATGTTGTAAATTAAATCTTAATCTCAATAATATGTAACATGGGCTAAACCCTACAGTGTGTAAATATTTAAAAATTCATATTCCTTTGATTTTACTCTGAATGAGAAATTTTATCAAAAATTTAGTATAACAAAAATAAAGTAGGAAAATAGCTGAGTCATTTTACAGTCTCTATAGCCATGACAGACAGAAACTTAGACAAAAATTTCTATGCAATTCCAGAAATCCATCCAGAATCCAGTCATCACTAAAACTATTTATAAGTAGCTACTTTAACTTTTATAGTGTGAACTCTCCAGAAACCTTCACATAACTATAAACCCTGATAAACACTGATAAATAGCCAACGACTTTAGTGCTATTTTTTTTCCGGTCATAATTAAAATGCAAAGTAGATGTTAAGTTGTGTAAAGCTACAGATTCCTGTTAAAACAGGAAGTCTTTGGCTTTTATCCAAATCTGTTGTAAATTAAGTCTGAGAGGAAGAGTGTTCCTCTTGCAAAGTCCTAGTCCTTTTCTCCCTTGCTCTTCACAGGTACACATTTATGATTTTATATCACAGAATCACAGAATATCCTGAGTTGGAAGGGACCCACAAGGATCATCAAGTCCATCACTCAGCCTTGCACGGGACCATCCACAAGAGTCACACCCTGTGCCTGAGAGTATCATTCAAACGTTTCTTGAACTCTGTCAGGCTTGGTGCTGTGACCACTTCCCTGGGGAGTCTGTTCCAACGCATAAGCACCCTCTGGGTGAAAAAGCTTTTCCTAATATCCAACCTAAACCTCCCCTGACACAACTTCAGGCCATTCCCTCAGTTCCTGTCACTGGTCACCACAGAGAAGAGATCAGTGCCTGCCTACCCTTCCTCTTATCTTCATGAGGAAGTTGTTCTGCAATGAGGTTTCTCCTCAGTCTCCTCTTCTCCAGGCTGAACAGATCAAGTGACCTCAGCTGCTCCTCATGCGACTTCCCCTTGAGGCCTTTCACCGTCTTTATTGCCCTCCTTTGGACACTCTCTACTAGCTTAATATTTTTCTTATATTGTGGTGCCCAACATTGCACAAAATATTCAAGGTGAGACTGCACCAGTGCAGAGCAGAGCAGGACAATCCCCTCCCTCAACTAGCTGGCAATGCTTTGCTTGATGCCCACTAGGACACAGTTGACCTTCCTGGCTGCCAGGGCACCACTGACTCATATTCAACTTGCCATCGACAAGGATCCCCAGGTCCCTTTCCATGGCACTGCTTTCCAGCATCTCAATTTTATTTTCTACTGAGATCTAATGACACTTAATGCACTAAATTGTAATCCTGCACTTGCACTGCCATGTCATGTTTAAAATTCCCTGTGCCTCATAAAGCCTCAGAGTTGCCAGAAATAAAAACTAATCAATATATTTCTATGCCCAACTTACAAGGAGTAGAGAGAAAAATACAAATAAATGAAGGAAAATGCTGCTTCAGCAGTTTATTTCCCCATACATGCATAAATATGTTTCTGGGCCTTAAAATCCTGTGTGAGGCAAAATACATGACACTTCTTTCCTGAGCTATTTGCTATACCCTCTATAGCTTGTAAGCAATAATCTGTGTTTATTCCTTCAATGGAATAAGCAGTACCAGTATAGCTGGGAACAGCAGCAAAATGTAAATCCTGCTGGAATCACCTTGCAATGTTTCCTTGCACCGATAGGGACTCATAGCCCAATCAAGAATAAGTTGTAATTGCACGTTTAATGAAAAATAAGAATTTCAGCCTTCTTAGCATCAGAAGCCTCCTTCTTTATATGGGACTGAACCCAACACATTCACATTAATAGGCACCTATTTTTCCACCTAGTCTTAGTACTAGACTCAATCATTTGCAATCACTGCCTGGGATTCTTAATTCAAGCGTTCGAAACCTCCCTGTTCCTGAAGGACACCAAAAAATCGTCACCATTGCCTTGTTCTTCTCTTCTCTTGCTATTAAATGTTCTTCTTCCAATTTAGCACAGAAATCAAATTCATTTAAAAGACCTATTTGTTACTGTGAAGTTCTGGAGCAGCTCGGGTGGAGATACTTGCTACTCTTCCTTATAAAACTGTGTTTCTGGATTTAGTATGTACTAATGAATAAACTTGAATATGTCCCTGTTCTCTAATAGAGTTTGATTCCCTTTCTGAAATGCCTGCTGTTCCTTACACAGTCTATGAACAGCATGGGTAGTGAAAACAAAATTTTCATTGGACCAAAGCCATCAAAGGTTATGGTGTTGCAAATTTGGTGTCAGTGGTTGCTTACTATATACCTTTCCAAGACATGTTGCCTTAGCTCCAAATTCTGTAAGGTCTCAGCCACACAAAAATGTGAAATACATTTTAAGTTTTAAGGAGTTTAAAAGTAAACTTCCTCTTTAATGTAGATGAAACTTGAATATGGTATGATAAAGCCCTTCAGTCTGAAAGACAGTTTTTATCAGAAGTACAGTTTTTATACTGTATGAAGGAAAATCGATTATTGGTTTTCAAGCAGTATAAGAGATCATTGAAGTTGGAGTACTCCATAGCCCTTATGACTGGTAAGGAGACTTGACTACTTTTTTGGTCTGAATTACATAAACACAAATAGAAAAGAAATTGAATGTAGGCAGTATATTCACATCTGTAGTTTAATCCAGAGAGATTGTGGACATGTCACAGGGAGGCATGAGATGAACCTGAAATATGACATAGGGGATGTTCACCCAGCACTACCTTCAAAGTCCCTGAGACTATACCAAGGTAGGAGAACCTATTAATCCACATAAAAATGTAAACCTCTTTCCGTCTTTTTATACTAGTAATGACAGCTCTGAATGAAAAACAAACAAACAACAAAACCAAAAACAAACAAACAAAAAACCACACAAAAAAACACTCCAACCAAACAAAACAAAACCAAAAAACAAAAGCAAAACCAACAAAAAACAACCAACCAAACAAAAACAAAAAAACAAACAAACACACAAAACCAAACCAAACCAAACCAAACACAAAAGAAAACAACAAAAAATCCCCAACAGAATAGGTGAGCAGAACATACCCATCTGGTCACAGACAACAGACTTGGAAGACCTACTAAAAGAACTAGATGCTTCTGGAGTAACAAGATTCTTTGGGTGAGATACTGACTCACAAATATAGTTGAATTTCAGAAAATAATTAGTTCAACCTTACAGGATTGTACAGATGAGTCTGAATCTAGGTGGCCATGGTAGATGCTCACACAGCTACTCAGGAATAATTTTCTCCAACCTTGGTATAAGTACAGCATTTTTACTGTCGTGCATAGTAACAGATACATCTCAGAATTATATGGACATTTCTTTCCAGCCTCTTTCCCACAAATCAACACAAAGTTAGTAATTTCTAAAAATAATAGCCATATAATTATTGTGTTCAATTTAGTTCTACAGAGTCCTATATGTTGCATAGTTTAAGTTAAATCTTCAGCAAACTAAGATACAAATGAAAAATGCTGGATTTATGCAGTTCATAATTTTAAGCTTTAATGTGTTGGTATGATTCATTGAAGAAGTTTTATGAGTCATATCTTTAATGTCATTGACTATGTAATATTTAATCCAGGAAATATTTACAAGTTAAAGGCAAGTGTAAATTTCATCTTAAAAACCCCACATTTGTGCTAAAATTTATTGTTCATGTAGTGCAGAACTCAAGGTGTTTTTTAAGCAAAGAAATTACTGAAGCTAACATTTAGATGCTTTAACAAGAAGCTATTTATCTCAATTTAGTGTTCTGATTTTGTCCCCCATTTGGGACAAGATTATTTTATTTAATTTTTGCTAGAAGACCATCAGCTTTGATTAATATTACTTTTAGTGATGATAAACAAACACAAACTATCATATATGTTCTAAATATCAATTATATAGTGATTTTGTGTGTGTGTGTGTTTTTAAAGCAGTAAAAACATTTAGTAATCAACATAGAGAGCTGTTTGTGATTGTTATTGGTATATTCAGCCACAGCTGTGGATCATACTGATGTTTATCAGGTGTCACAAACACTACTGTAAGCACCTGTTTCTGAATGACATTGGATTTCTTAAAGAAGCTGGGTTAGTGTGAGATTCCAAAGTGGATTGCACAGAACTTGAATGTGCCTCTACCAGTAAGAAGAGAAAAATAAGTTTCTAAGATATGAGTTAAAAGGCAATGAATTTTTGATGCAAGCTTTGGTTTAGCAAACCCAGTGACTTTGAATTTAGGTGGGACCCTAATTCATTTGAGATCTCTAGCAGTTAATGGTACTCAGCGGCTCCTTTTTCAGATAACATTAACCAAAGTCAAAAATGGAAACCTCTAATACTGAGCTTTATCACTTAAGTGACAAGAAAAATCTTTTTTACCAATATGGATGAAATATTTTAGTCCAGATTTTCCATGTTGCGTTCTTAAATCATGGTTAACAAACATTGAGAAAAAAGTAATTGGAAAATCAAATTATAAAGAAAATAAAATATTATAAAAAAAGCTCAAATGTAAATAACAAATATCAGTGAAAAATGGCTAATTTCTGCCTCCCACCAAAAAAGCACATGGATTAATTTTTTTACTCTATCACAGATTCATCTCCCCTGGTTAATCCTGGGTTACACCAGATATTTATAGCAAAGTGTAATATATATCTGAACTAGAATGCAATGTAAATATGGTCAGAGAAGTCTGTGGGGGTCTGAAAGACCAGCACCACCTTTCTTTAAATTATTTAGAATTGTCTTCTTTGAATTTTTATTCTTTAGGTTCCATTCCTGGATTTCACATGTTCCCAAATGTCAAGTAATATATTTGTATTTTATATATTATAATATATTAATTATATTATGGTAATGTTAAAGTATATTTTTAAAATACATTTAAATATTATGTATATCTATACAACCATTATCTAGATAGGTATCTGTGTGTTTACTATATAGCCTTTTATTGCTTGGTGAAAGCATCTCAGTATATGGAAATGTATGGAAAGGTATGCCCACCAAAGAGGATTCCGGACTCCCTTATAGTTAAACTAAATCCAGAAGCTTCTAAAGAAGTTCTTTTAAAAGTACTTAAATAAACTGTAACGATTGCAGGCAAAAGTCTTAGTAATCTTACGCAGACCTCAATAGGGTAACAGCTGTGATTTTAAATAATAAAAGTTCTCATTTTCCCATCTTTTTAGAAAAATGCTGAAATGCTTACTGATGCTCATGCCTTGTATATGTAACTTATCATACATATAAACACATAAAACTCCCTCACAGAGTTGAATTTTTTTTCTCAACATTTATTTTATCACAAGGTGCTCTCTGATTCATGAAAAAATAAAAGGGCTCACAGAAAATGACTTATCCCTTTAATTCATTCAGTAGCCACAGATGATGTTTAGGCAATTAGTTTGGCTTAGAATTCTTACAGTTCAGATGGTTGATCTGATTTCAAATACCTCATCCAAACAACACACTTTTATTTGTGGCTAATAATTTGGAAAGATTTAATCTTACTTTATAGTTAGGTTTATTAAGAAATCTATCTGTTCATGATGACTTTGGAGAATATTTTGTTCCAGAAAAGAAACTGGAATATTTCAGAAGGATTTAATACAGGATATATCACCAAAACTATAGCTATGTCCAATTTATTTCTGAACTAGAATGTGTTAGGGGCAAAATGAAGCAGATCTAAGAATAAAATTTATGCTAGAATACTAAAAATTCCATCAACCAAACCACTGTGTTTTAATATCTCATCAAAACTCTACAGCTGCTTTTCCTTTTTGTTCTTTCTTAAGTTGTATTTATCCAGTGCTGATAGACTTGACAGAAAATAATATCTTCTTTTTATCCACAGATCAGTTGCAGTAAAAGCCACATAATTGTGTTTTTGGTGTCCTGCCACTGGTCTCAAAAGCTCAGGAGCCTGTTTTTAGAGGTGAGATAGAAATTTGTCATTTTCCATTTCCCTTCAGCCTTCTCCATCCCTGTTGAAACTGCCAATTAGTTCCAGCTCCCGTGTCATTTGAGTACAACAAGAACCTGAGGAAACCAATATATTTTGTTAACAAATTCTTGTCATGCTAAAAAACAGTTAACTGGGAGAGAAGTAAAAATAAGCAATTATTATTAGTTAAATTTTGACATCATCTGATCTGCTGGACTCTTGCTTAAATTGTACAAAATCACATTAGATAGATAAAGTTCTTATGATTTGGGTTTTTTTCAAATAAAATAATCTTGAATTTTGTTTTCACGGTTTTTCTTTCTTTTAAGTTCAGTCAGAAATAATACATCCAGACTTAGTTCAAACATAAAATCACATCCTGATAATAAATATGCACATCCACATCAGCAAGTACTAAAGATCAATAAGGGCACATATGGAGTGAAAAATAGCTGGTGATGAATATATGCTATTCATACATATTTGTGAAGGGTTGACCTTGTCTAATTGTAGAACCATATAATGGTTTCAGTTGGAAAGGACCTTAAAGACCATCTAGTTTCATCCAATCTGCCATGGTCAGGGAACTGTCCACTAACCAGATTACTCAGAGATCTATCCAGTCTGGCCTTGAACACTGCCAGGGATGGGGAATCCAAAATTTCTTTGGGCAACTCATTCCAGTGCCTCCCCAACCTCATAGTAAAGAAGTTCTTCCTAATATCTTACCTAATTTCACCATCTAAGCACCCACCAGATGCTCACTTACTTCAACCACCCAAGAAAAACCTCCTGGGAAAAATAAAGGCAGTCAAATAAAGGAAAGAAAAGAATAAAAAAAAAAAAAAAAGGTGATGTACAGACAATGGCTCATCATATTTCACAAGCAAATCCATGTCCAGACAGTCTTCAAGCACCAGCTACTATAGGAAGACTTCTTCTCCAGTTTTATTGCTGAGCATGGTATTGAATGTTTCCTGGGTGAGCTGGGGTCAGCTGTTCTGTCTGTGATCCCTCCCACCCTCTTGCCTACCCCCAGCCTACTTGCTGGGTGAGGCAGTGCTGTGTACGCACTGTTCAGCAGTGGCTAAAACTACAGTGTGTTATCAACACCGTAAGGGCTGCTACATTCCAGCAAAAGCAAGTGCAATATTCCTTAAGATTTATCCCAACATTCACTTATTTGTTTTAGTCCATAAATTTTCTGTCTAACTCTTTAATTCCTTTCAGGCATTCTGTGAATTGCGTCTGTGAGGTCCACCCACACACATGATCACGCACAGAAGCTGTTTGTTGCTAACGTTACTCACTATCTCTTGAGCCAGTCACTTTTAATAGAGAACCTTTACTGAAAATTATATACTAGGATAGAAGCTGAAAGTATGCTATTGAATACAAGCCTCCTCTGGGTGAATTTTCCCGTTTATAGCAGCAACGTCATGTGTAAATTAAAGATAACTAAACTACATCCAAGTTTATACTTATATGTATGTATATATTTAGACATGTGTATGATATATGATATGTTTGTGTGTATTTGTAAATATATATATACATATATGTATTAATATCACAGAACTACGGAATCTGAGAATGGTTGAGGTTGGAAAGATCATCTAGCCCAGTGTTGTCACTCAAAGAAGCATTATATAAAACAGATTTCTTAGAGATTCATCCAGTCAGGTTTTCAATATTTCCAAGGATGGAAACTCCACCACCTCTCTGGGTAACCTGTGCTAGTGTTCCAGCACTCTCACCAAAAAAAAAAACCCAAAATTAGGAGGAATTTTGATTATTTCAGCTTGTGCCCATTGCGACTTGTCCTTTCATTAGATTTCTTTGAGAAAAGTCTGGTTCTGTCTTCTTTGATCCCTCCCATCACATATGTATACACATTGATCAGATCCCACAGAGCCTTCTCAAGGCTAAACAGTCCTATCTCTCTCAGCCCCTCTCTATACTACAAAGTCTTAACTCCAAGTTATGCAATATATGAAACTGTCTTCATTAAAACTAAGACTGTCTCTTTTCTGTTGTTTGCATCATGATCTGATTACACTGAATTACTAAGACCTCAGTCCCATAGATAGGTGAGCCCACCAGAGTTCATCATCGCTGCCTTCTGACCTGTGTGTCAGGGTTTCATCCTGTAGGATACCAGGAAAGAAAGATGGTGAAGATGCCCCATGGATGTGGAGGTGGGGCACCGTCAGAGCCCAGAACCAAGAGGCACTCTCAGATCCTGCAGTTTAATAGGACTCTGCCAAATCAACCCAATATATCACATGCAACATAGAATAGCATAATTGGCTAGCAGTAATTCACTGTAGTTTTATGCAGCTCCTCCCAGATTCTCTCCTAGTCCTACAACAGGTTTAATTCAAACAATGTGTCTTTTCCTTAGCTTTTCATTCTCTAACAACCTATGCACTGTCCAACAGTTTTAATTTCTTCTAAAGAAGATGGTGGTTTGCTCTCAGTTTTGGGGGTTTGCTGCTGTCTGTAAGGAAGGACTAGTTATAGCAAACATTTTACAAGAAAGATTTTAAACACCAGTTAGCTTGCTTTTTGGTGTGTGGTTTTGCTTTTTTTTTTTCTTTTTTTTTTTTTGGTGCTTATTTATTTATTTATTTATTTATTTCTGTTATTAAAAAGGGATAAATTTCATTGTTTTACAGAAGTGTCAAATATGAACACTTTTTAGCTACTCTACTCTTGGGTATACTTTTGCTTTTAAACATCAAAGCAAACTTCTAATTACAGGAAAGGAAATGAAAACACACAGCATTTTGATTTATAGCAACTGCATGGCATTTCTGAAGCCTGAGAAAGTTATTACCCTAGGGGGTTTCAAATACTTCACTGTCAGTTCTTATTTTCTAAGAAAAGTAATAATAAATATTGTCACTAACGAAATTTAAAAACCACTTTATTTTCTCTCCTTTCTCTCAGCTGGGCTAAGCAGAGCTTCGGTCCTGATAAGAAACTGGGTCTCAGCTCAGTTCAAGATCTTATTATAGTTATAGAGGAAGATTTACATCCTCTGGTGCACGGGGAGAAGTAAGTAATGTGAGGGAATGGAGATAGTTTGCCCATGACAAACCAACTTCACTCGCTACTGCATCAGACTGCTGCCACACCTGCACATAGAGGCAAACACACATTAGAGCTGCAGTTTTGTCAGGTGAGATGTGGTGAGAAACACCAAAATGCTCCTGGCTGCCTTTAAATCTCTTCAGCCTTTCAACTGGGAGTGAAAGTGGTTTTTATAAAGAGACAGGCATTATTTGGCTGGTTCTCCTTTCCCTCAGTGCTGTTATATGTTAAATAGCCACTCTTCTGGGAACATGCTATAACATTTAAAGCTACTACTTCCATCCTACTGTGGAATTATAAATCAATTTGGTTAGAAGCATCTTATACAATAAAACATTTCTGTGAAGAATCAATACCTGTTCCTCTGGGTTCACTCTCTTTCTTTGAGTTTTAATTTCCTCTGTGTCTGCAACTATGTAAATGTCTGCAGCTGCTTAAACTGTTCTGGCCTACAGGACTAAAGTTAAGCAGCATTACTAATTGTTACTGGGTCTGGATTAAATGTGCACTTAAATACTGCTTATAACGTGTATTAACTTCGCCTGGAGTTAAGACTTGTTTTCTTCTGGTACACTGATGTCTTTCCCACAGCTTCTGGCAATTTTTATGTCTGCCTCTCTACTAGAAAAAAAATTTTGCAACTATAAAAATACATTTGCAATAATGTAGATTCAGATATTTATAATATTTTGATTGACATAAAGGTTAATAGAAGGAGCACTAGGATTTAGGAAAAACAAAATTATGTCCTTATTTCCCTGTTCTCCCACAAATGTTTTCTGTGCCATTAATCAAATCATTTAGCTTTTGTGTACCTCACTTCACTCTTCATGATGTGGAGAAAACTGTATGGCCATATCCTCCTAAAGGCAAATTGTGTGTTAGGAGAACCTACACATTACATTATTATAGTAATTATGATGATGAAACTCTATTATTAAAGTAATTGAGCTATAACCTAAGGCAGAGAAAACACAGATCTAACTAAGGTTTGTCTTTTATAGCTTATTTCCGTCAAAATACTGCATTCCTGAACACCAAAATTATATCTAAGCATATTACTGAGAAATTTTACAAAAAAAAAAGAAGAAAATATATTTTTAAGAGTTTTGTCCCTAAAAGAGAGAAAGCAAAAATAAAGTAACCATTTTATCAGTAGTGAGGACCCAGTCGAAGCAATGGGAAGGACTGATATGAAACAATTCAAAATAGTTGCCTGCTTATACTTTCTTTACCTTCTTATAATCTGTGTGAATCCTGGATTACAACCACTCTAGAAAATATCTGAAAAAAAAAAAATAATTGCTGATTACAGAATTTTTATATCTTTTTTTGCTCACCTTTGCTTTTCTTTTTTTAATATGTTACTTTCAAGAACAACTTTCACTTTTTTTTTTTATTTTTTAACTTATACTTTAAATCAGAGCATTTTTGGGGGTTTGAATCACCACAGGAGATAACTCAGTGCATCTAGATCTGAGCTGCCTGCAAAATAGTCGCTTGGGAAACCAGTCTGAAACTGAGGCACATGGAGCACTAGTGGTAGAGTAACTTCAAAAATAAACATGCTTTACCATGCAACAGGGACCAGACACGGACTATCAGAATATAAGAACAGTCACACTGCTTTAGTCCAAAAATCCATCTAGACCCATATCTTGCCTCCTATAGTAGCTGAAGCAGACGGTGAGAAATATGAGAACCAGATACATACACACAGGACTGCCAGGGTGCAAGAACGAGGATTCTCGAAACTTCTGCTTCACCAAAATATACAGACATATTCATATAGATGCATATAAAATATAATAAATAAATATACAAAATATATAGGTTTGGGGGTGTTTTGGTTTTTTTTATAAGCTTTCACATAGTACCTGAACACGATTAAAAAGTTAGGCTTTTCTGTCAAAAGAAACTTTCCACAGCAACACTTCTGAGAGGGTGGTTTTATCTCAGAATTTTGGCTTGTCTCCTTAATTTCTGTAAATCAGAGGGAATTTGGCTGGAGTGGATTAGGCAGGCACATCTGGAAAGGTTTCAGCTAAATAGGGCAATGCCCAGGAATTTTATCATTTTTCAAGACTATATAGAGACCTAGCAAATTTAAGTGATTTTTAATCTCAATTCCAGAATGTTTCATATTTTTTATTGGCTTTGTACTAATCTTCTCCAGAGGAAACTTACATCTGTTGTAGACTTTTAATATTTAGGTGGTCTGTTAAATACAGATAAGTTGTGGAAAAGAATCTAAAGTCCTGCTCAGCCCTCCTGGCACAGAGTTCTAGCCTCTCTCTGAAGAGTCCCATCTGTCAAATTAATTCAATACTTGTTTAATAACAAGTCAGAATAATCTGACTCCCTTAGTACCACACATCTCACACATTTTCTACCTTCCAGGGCACAAAGCAACTCTTTTTGAACTTGTCAGCTCACAGTGAAGGGGGTGGGAGTCAAGCTGGGGGGAATTTCCTTACCCAAAGAAGTGGCTGACAAGCGTTATGGATTCAATTATTTGATTTATGGATTGAGGGAGGAAGTTGCTGGTGGTGAGTTGGTTTTGTCTTTAGTTTTTTTTTCTTCTTCATAGAAATAAAAAATTCTACCTTTTAAAAATATATTTAATTTCTTCTAATAGCACACATTTGCTATTTTGGAAATATGTGGCGGAACAGGCAAGAAAATCTTCTTTATATTTTTTAGAATAGAGCCTGAGCTTATTAGATTATTTCACATGCAATACACTAAATTTTATAAGTTCCAGAAACACTGTGTCTTTAATACTTCAACCCAGTTTAGGAAAATAATGATAAATATCATGTTCCTCAAGCTTCAGTTAAACTTTCCAAGCTACATATTTTGTTCATTTGAATCTTCAACTACAAAATGTCACGACTTATTTTCTGATATCATTTCACCAAACTTAACTCATTAATCTTGAACCACATCATAAAATATTATTTATAAGAACTGAATTTGTATATCCACATATTCTTATCATTCCATCATTCTATTTGTGTCTCAAAGCATTTTCTGATTATTTTAAATTATACATTTTCTCATTTCATTTATTTGAACATTTTTCACTCCCAACATACTATCATCTTTTAGACCAAGAAAATATAGCATTTTACTTCCTCAATATACTATAAAGATTTTAATAAATGATTACACACAAACTCATCCAAGAGAGTTGGCTGAATAATTCATAACAAATCTTTCCTATTATTCAATTTGCATGAATAATTGCTAGGCTGTAGACTATTCACAAATAGTTTATTCTGAGTATTCACTACTTAAAATCCTAAATTTGTGTTGGTTTATTGATCTGTAGGTTATGTACAGAATGTGGAATATCACATTTTCCTTCCTTGAAGACTGAAATTCTTAACTTAAACATAAAATACTGAAAAATGTAGTGCCCTATTTACTTACAGAATGGGAGAAGGTTTTATGGAGAATGACCTATCAAGTAAGCATATTTCAGGGACTGAAAGAGCAAATTTGGCAGATAAAGAGAGCTATGTAAGTGTAATATGTTTGATAAAACAGATGCAATATAACATGTACGTGACGTCACGGTAAAATCGCGATCATCTTTGAAAGGTCATGGCAGATAGGAAAGGTGCCTAAGGACTGGAAGAAAGCAAAAGTCACCCCAGTCTCCAAAAAGGGCAAGAAGGAGGACTCGAAAACTACAGCACATTCAGCCACACTTCGGTCTGAAGAAAGGTGATGGAGTAGCATATCCTGGAGGCATCTCTAAGTATGTGGAAGACAGAGGTTGATCAGGAATAGTCAACACTGACTCACCAAAAGAAAATAATGCTTAACCAACCTGATTACCTTCTGTGATGGGACAGCTGGCTAGATAGATGAGGGAATAGCAGAGGGTGTTGTCTACCTGGAGTTCAGCAAGGTTTTTAACACTGTCTCCCATGATACCCTCCTGGGAAAGCTCAGGAAGCATGGGCTGGATGAATGGACGGTGAAGTGGATTGACAACTGCCTATGTCAATGGCAGGTCTAGGAATGTTGTGATAAGTGGTCCTGAGTCTAGTTGGAAGATTGTAACTCACTGTGCCCCACAACGGTTGACTCTGGGTCCAGTATTGTGTTGCTTACTCATCAGTGCCTTGGATGAAGGGGTAGAATACCTCCTCGACAAGTTTGTTGTCAACACAAAACAGGAAGGAGTGGCTGATCCTCCAGCCTGTCACCAGCTTGACAGGCTGGAGGGCTGGACAGAGAGAAACCTTTTTCAATTCAAGAAATGTGAGCACAACATCCTTTACCTGGGGAGGAATAACCCCAGCTACCATTAGATACTAGACACCGGCCATCCAAAAGGCAGCTTTTCAGAAGAGGGCCAGTGTTCTGGTAGACACAAGGTGGAACGTGAGCCTCAGATCTACCCTTGTGCCAGAAAAGGCTAATGGTGTCCTGGCCTACTTCAGAAGGTTTACTTGCTACTACTACCAGAAGGACAAGGAAGGTAATCCTTCTCCTCCATTCAGCAGAGACCATACCTAGAGTACTATGTCCAGTTTGGAGCTCATCGGTATAAGAGAGACATAGAGATATGGGAGAGAGTGTAGCAAAGGCATACCATGATTATGAAGAATCCTGTACAAGAAATTGCAGATTTAAACGACAGACCTTTCCTGCTGCTAAAGATGTCACAAAAAAAAAAGAATAATAGAGCAACTCTCCTATGAGAGAAGACTGAGGTAGCTGGGACTGTTCAGCCTGGAAAAGTGAAGGATGGAGAAGATCTGATCAATGTATGTAAGCATCTGAAGGTAAGATGTAAAGAAAATGGAGAAAAGGTCTTTAAGTAGTGCCCAGCAACAGGACAAGAGGCAATGGGCACAAACTGAAACATAAAAGGTTCTTCCTGAAGAGCAGAAAACACTGGTTTTACTGTGAAGATGACAAAACACTGTCACAGGTTGATGAGAGTGGTTGCACTGTCTCCATCCTTGGCCATATATCTAAAAGTCATTTGGACAAGGTCCTGGACAACTGTCTCACGGTGCCGCTGCTTGATCAGGGAAGTTGGGCAAGATAAACTCCAGAGGCCTGTTGCAACTTCAACTTTACAGTCATACTGTGATTCTGCTAATTTGCTGGTAGATTTAATATAACAGCCACCATCAGGAAGTGCAACCTGGTAGCAGTGTTTTTAGTTGACGTGCATCAGGAATAGCTTTATCTTTTTCAGCATTTTAGCAGTGATGCAGAGTACAAACCTAAATGCAGTGTTGATAAAATTTATAGAGGAAAAGGTTGTCAGAAAGGGAAGAAAATAGTCAATAAGGCAGTTATTTATGGAAATATGGACTACTTAATAAAGTAAACATATTTGCACAAAATATGTGTTAATTCAGCCAACTGCACACCTGAGGAAGCAAACAATTGAACCTAGTGATTCTGAAAATATCTAGGAACTGCTAAAACAACAGTAAATTATAGTATCCATTACAGCTGTGACAGGAAACAGCTCATCTTTCATTAAAAAAAAAAAAAAAAGTTACCGTGAGTAATAATAGAAAAAAAATTATTTCTGCTTTTAGCATGTGGAATCTGGATTTTTTTGTGTTTTTCTCTTTGTTTGTTTGTGGTTTTGTTTTAATTTGGGTTTGTTTTGTTTTGTTTTTTGGTTTGGGTTGGGTTTTTTTGGGTTTGGTTTGGGTTTTTTGGGGGGGGGGGTTATTTGTTTGTTTTTTGGTTTTGGTTTTTTTGTTTTTTTGTTTTTAATTTAGAGTGGCAGTTGTGTGTATACACCTAAATATGACTATTGTCAAATAGAAGTACAAATATATATATGAAGAAAAACAGGACTAAATACTTAGAGGACTAAATGCAGTTGGGAAGCTTTGAGACATCTATTTCTATAGCTTAGCAAGGAAAACGCTGAGACATAGCTTAATGACAGTAGCTAAAAGTATCAAAGAAACTAAAATCTAAAAGAAAGGAAAACATTATCCCTTACTGTGACTAGTATAGAGTATTCTTACTTCCTTTTTTTCTTTTCAAATACATGTTTCTTTGTGGAAACCTTGAACTGTGAACTTGCTTTGTGATGTGAAGTGTTCTTCAGTTACTGAATGCTATTTCCACCATAGGCAACATGGATTCCTGCACAAACGGATCATCCTTGGGTGATATAAAGACTTCATTTTCTATTCTGTCTGTGAGGAAAAAAAATGAATCATGAGAGCCCTTACAGATGGACTGTTGTGCAAGCAGGAACTGGAGCCTTTCATTATACCTGGTATACTTTCATTATACCTGTATTTTTAGAGATTTTGAAAGACATTAATTTCATTCTATAATGACATTAAAACAAATGTCAAAGTTCCTAGATTTTTTTTAAAAATTGCAGACTTCTTGTTCTTTCTAGCTCACCTTAAGAGTTACCTATTGAAACAATTGCCAGAAGAAATATTTTTCTTTAATTTATTTTGCATTGTAAATAACGTTAAAAATATCCTTGGACTCGTAAGAATTTTTTGACAAGCACAAATTATTGCTCTTCATACCAAGACAAACAAATGAAACACTTAAATCTGAGTCACACAGGAGACTTGTTTAATGATTAGATACTATTTTCTGTATGTTTAGTCTATATTACTTGGAAAAAATTGCCCTCCTGAAGCAGTGAGATGTATGGGGAACTGAATGAATTGCTTTCCTATTTTGGAATGTTCTGTTTTGGAAAGATTTGTAACAAAAGCCATCCCAGCCCTAAGGCAAAACCAGATAGAGAGGAGTTGCAATCCTATAGCACAGGCTCTGGCTGTTTCTTTATCCTATAACCTAGTGACTAGGGCACTCATCCAAAGCCCATGACAAAATTGTTTTGTTTTCCTCAAAGGATCTCAGCCATTATGTACAGATATATAGTGAGAATACTCAACTACCTTACAGTGTTCTTTGAGAAAAGATGTTGTCAGTGTCTCCTAGGGACTCTGTTCTACCTTTACTAAATATTTAATAGACATTCTAGTAAGGTCTGGAAGATAGGTGTAGATCTAGACAACTGAACTACAGACCTAAGCTTTTTCTTGATGTTTTAAAAAACACTTAACATTTACTGTAGAGAAGAACAGTATCAACAGCAGAGACTAAGATTTGTCTCAAAATGCATGTTATTGGGAATGCACTATGGCTATGGCAGAAAAACTGAAATCTATTCTCTCTTCTTTACTGCCAAAGGAAAAAAATCAGATTAATTCCATAAGGATGGATTATACACCTTGCTTGAGCTTTCTGACTACTGCCATACTAAATAGTGTAGGAAATATTTTCACTACCCATTGTAACTTCCAAATTCTCTCTTTCATTGCCTTTACTTTTATTGCATAACTACTGGAAAATTTCAGAAATTCAAAATCATATTTAAATAATTGTATTTTAATATCTGCAGGTGTTTTCCATTCTTCTCACACACACACACACACACACACACACACACACACACACACACTCTTAATTGCTAAAGGACAAAAAAAGTAGCTCTGACTAAGCCTGAGTTTATCCTTTGTACAGTCCACAACTCAAAGAATCAAATGTTGGTATGATTTGAACAGTAAAATCTATCAAAAAATTAGAACACACTGAAATGGACTGATATTTCCCTTTTATTTTAATAAATACTCAAAACTCTTTATATTACTCAACTTTCTTCTATTTATATTCTTACATTTTCATTTTAATCACAAATACTTTACAATTTACTTTATATACCAATGCTTCTAAGTTGGTCAGAAAAACTTTGCATGCTACTAGACTTATAAAAGTAATTCATCTTTATTATAGGGCTGTCAACATATATTTATGTTCATGTGAGTATCCTCTGTTTGTGTACACTATATTTATCACAGAGAGACAAATAGGCTTACTCTGTGTGTGATGCTAATTACTAGGTTGCCAACATAGCAGCACTAAATTATGTTTTACCAAGGCAGATCCAAAGAGATTGGAAGCTTTCCATCCACACTCCATGAAAAAGACCCATCTGTACTAAAAAATCGAGAGACAGTTCTTTCCCATATTAATGACATACAAATTTTTACCATCACTCCAGAAATTTTTTTTCTGCAGTAGCTGAACATTTTCTGGTTTTGTAGTTAACTGGAAAATGGCCCATGCCCTGGGAAACCTTAGGCAGTGGGTGCTAGAGAATCTGCACCATATGAATAGTGTACCTACAGTGATGGACTATAAACAGCCTGGTGCTAGTAGTATCTCTCATGCTGTTTTATCAGTTACATGTTAAATCTGTTAGGTCTATATTTAAGCTGAAAATCATCTAATATCTGTAATCAGAGAGGCTCCTAGAGGGACATTTAGCAATTCATTTTAACAGCCTTTGGTGTAACAGCAGTATTGCTGGATGTCTTTTGACAGTCTACTGTATTAAAATGTCAAGCAACTTAGCAATATGTTTTTGTAACAAGGAGACAGCAGTTGGCTTTTGCATTTCAAACCCTCCAAATTTTTAATCGTGAGCCCCCTGCTGGTAAATGAGTTAAACTTATTATAGTCAGTACTTGACTAATAGCAAGAACTTCTTAATTAGAAAGTCATGTTATTGATCTTGTTATGAACTGTTTTTGTTCAAAGTGTCTAGCTACTACCATTCCCCTGAAAATGGTTCACAAAAATAGAGACATGCTTAATTAATTCTAATGCAAGGACAAACTTAGTCATTTGCTTTAAAATGTGAAAGAGACTTTAAATTGACTTTTCAGCTTTATTTTTTATTTATTTTAGTGATGCAGAAAAAAGAGCTGAGCATTAAAATACACAGGAAATGTAAAAAACAACTTAATGAAAATGAAGCTTCTATATACTATCATTCAAACAAATTAATCCACAGAGAGAAACAGTTTCTCTCCATATGAATATGAGTATTACAGCCAGAGCCTTCAGTGGCTTTTA
This sequence comes from Lophotriccus pileatus, assembly GCA_035583135.1. NCBI lineage: Eukaryota > Metazoa > Chordata > Aves > Passeriformes > Tyrannidae > Lophotriccus > Lophotriccus pileatus. The sequence continues at coordinate 72,161,316 of JAWWES010000115.1, read as the reverse complement.
TCTTGTATGGCAGCTACAGGAAACAAAAATAATAAGAAAATGTTTTAGACTAAATATATTGACCCTTCCTTTTTCTTTCTTTTCTTCTTAACTATAAAGCAGAACATGAGAAAGTCACAGTGTGAATTCTTTCCCCTCTATTTTCCTATGCACAGGTTTAAGTACCCAGGTGCATAGGGCACAGTTTCCTGACGACCATGATCTTTGCACAAGCCTGAATCTTTCAGCTTTAATTTTGAGACAGCTAAAGGAGAAAAGATTGAAAAAAGTAATAGGAAAAATCAATTATATGGACTTTCTAAATATAGATTTCAGAAGGACAGTGTCTCAGAATAACAAGCAATGAATGATTACTCAGGTAACTTCTTGATATATTGTGTATTCTAACACATCAGTCATAAATTTTGTGAACACTAGACGACTTCTGAAGAGGCTCCTGGGGGTTTTCCTCATCCTGTGTAGACACCTGGAATATAAACACCTGTGGCTGAGCTATTTTTACAAGCTTTTTTTTTGCAATAATAGTCTAACACACTCAGGATAATACCAATCTCATTTTAATGTACACTTAAGAAAGGCAGAAAAAATACTCATTTCTCTCTGAACTATAGATGAAGTCAAATGCATTTGGTAGACATTAGCAGATAGTAACTCCTAGTGCTGCTGTTCAGCCTCAGGTAAATTCTGGTAACTTACAGGGTATATGAGTGAAAACTGGACAAGGCTGGAACAAGTCAGCAAAGAGCAGCAGAAATGTGTTTTGAATGCCCTAGTCAAGAAAAGTGCAGGCCCAGCCCATAAAGCCCCTCAGGCCAGGTTGGTGTGCCAGGATGGCAGTTTCCAAGGGTGACGTGGCTTGGCAGCCCAGAAGCTTACAGCGGGGATGTTGCTTAAGCCCCAGAAGCCTTGATAGGGCAACACTAAAGGCTTCCTGCAAGGTAAGTTGGGCTGCACAAACTGTGTTGCAGCTGCCTAGACACCACCACCCTAAGAGGACCCTCTGGTGTGGCCAGCTGATCATCCAACACCTCTATCTGTCTCATTTTGTGTCTCTTTCAGTGTTTTCCTCTGAGCTGGGCACATCTTTTCCATGTGCTTCAGTTGGGTACTTTAACTAAAATTAAGTGGAGTGTATTTCGTGTTTGACTGGTTATTTCTTTTTGTAACACCAGCATCACCCTGGAGACTACAGACTGACAGAAAAGTGTTCAAAACAACCCCTTGTGTCTTTGGAGACATTGTCAGTTTCCAAAGGAGAGTGAAAAGAAAGACAGTATAGATAGAAATAAATTAATGGAGAAATCAGAACTCTGTTCAAAAAGTATTACATTACTGAATGTCTTCAGATTCAATACATTCAATGTAAATGGGTGACCTCAAGCAACACAGAGACTGGGGTATATAGAATCCGCTAAGTTGCTGTGGGATAAAAGCAGTTACACCATCTGAAAGAATGCTTGTGGCTACATGAACATTAGTAAGCTGAACAGGGGTGGAACTTAATCCTGGGTGCTGAGAATCAGCTGTGCAAGCTTAGCCAGCATATTTACAATTACTCTGCTCCTTTTCCTTAAATAAGCCTAAATTCAAACTTGGTCAAAATACCTGTGTAATATTAGCCACATAAATCAACTTTCAAACTATATCAATAAAACATACTTTTGCCCAACAAGCAGCATGTTCCAGGAACAGTAAAACAATAACATTTTTGTACCTCAAACATCTTTGATAGCAAACTAAACGAGATCTAGTAGCAATTGGTTAGACATTGCCTTAAGGCACTGCTCTGCATTTGAGTCAGTGCATGAACTACTAAACTGCTAAAAAGTACATTGAATCAGCCTCCCCACCCCTCTTGAACTCACCTCCTGCTCTGCGCCTGAAGATATTGTTTACCACAGCCTTACCCTTTTTTCTTTCATTATTTATAGTTACGTAGGGAAAAGTAGACCTACCATCTTATGAGGGATGTCTCTGCCTACTCCTGGTTCTTCCTCTGTGTCTTGTAGTACTCAATAATCACTGGAGAATGTTTTGATTATATGATTTGCAGTATATCAGGGCTAGTCATATGTCAGACCAAAATGTTGTCTGGCATTCTTTTTCTGTATTAAATATTTAATTGATTGATACAATCATTAAAAAAACATACGACTGAAGAAGAATCAGGCATTTTTTTAAAAAAAAAATAGCTTTACAATTATGGTGATTTTCCACCTTGAATGTTATCCCTATGGTAAATGAAAAATTATTTCTGTCCAGAGGGTAGTTGCTAGCACATAAGATTTTGGAACTTAAATGTGTGATGTTTTAAGATGTCTTCTAGGAGGAAGGATTTTTTCTTAAGAGGAAGAATTCTCACAACTATGAATATTCAAATCACATGCTGCAAAAGCTTAATTACAGTAAATGTCACTACACTACTGGTAAAGATAGGAGAAAGCAAGAAAAAAGCTCTGTGCCTTTCACATAAAATCAGTAGCGGTAGCAAGGCCTTAGGCTTCATGAAGTCTCTTTTATATATCCACCAGAGTACTAGAAATGTTTGGAATATTTCTTTCAAGTTCTATCAGAGATGTCAGCATAGCTCAACGCTGAAAAGATATCCAAAGCCACTCTTTCAGAGCAAGAAATCTGTGACAACCAATTGTTCCGTCTACTAGGATTATGATGTTCCTTGTAACTCTGTTATTGCACAGAACTGTGCATATGTTTTCTCTCTTACGTGCATACAAATTCTCACACTAAGGCATTCACAACTGCTTTGCAAATCATAATTTTAAGTAGCCCAAAAGTGAACTTGAATCCACCCAGAACCAACACAGAGACTAATGCCAGAAACAAACTGAAAAACAAAAATAAAAAAAGCTAAATAATCATGTTGTTCAGTGAGTGAACACACTGGCTCACACATTGGGCACAAATAGTTACAGTGAATGGGGTAACATCAGGTTATCATTGGGGTTCCACAGGGCTTCATCTTAGGCCCAGTTTTCTTCAACATTTTCATTAATGACCTGGACACAGGACTTGAAGGAATGCTAATTTTGCTAATGACACTAAATCAGGAGGAGATACTGACTCCCTCAAAGGCAGAGAGGTCTTGCAGAGAGACCTTGACAAATTGGAGAGATGGGAAGTCATGAACCATATGAATTTCAACAAAGGGAAGTGAAGGATTCTCTATCTAGGATGGGTCAAACTGGTTGTGTGTATAGACTGGAGAATGAAAGGCTGGAGAGCAGCACTGTGGAAAGGGACCTGGGGGTCCTGGTCACTGGCAAGTTGAATGTCAGTCAACAGTGTGCCCTGGCAGCAGGAGGGCCAACTGTGTCCTGGGGGACATCAGGTAAACCATCACCAGCTGATCTAGGGAGGGGATTGTCCCGCTCTGTTCTGCACTGGTGCGGCCTCACCTTGAATATTGTGTGCAGTTCTGGTCACTGCAATATAAGAAAGATACTAAGATATTAACAGTGTCCAAAGGAGGACCAAGAAGATGGTGAAGGGTCTTGGGAGGAAGCCTTATGAGGAGAAGCTGAGGTCAGCTGTTTTGTTCAGCCTGGACAAGATTAGACTGAGGAGAGACCTCATTGCAGTCTACAGCTTCCTCATGAGGAGAAGTGGGGTGGCAGGTACTAATCTCTTCACTCTCATGACCAGTGACAGGACTTGAGGAAGTGGCATGAAGTTGAGTTGGGAAAGGTTTAGGTCAGATATCAGGAAAAAGTTCTTAATTTAGAAGGTGTCTAAGCACTGGAAAAGGCTCTCACAGCATAAAGCCTGTCTGAGTTCAAGAAGCATATGGACAACACATCACAGGTATAATGCTTGGGGTGTCCTGTGCTGAGCCAGGAGTTGGACTCGATGATCTTGGTGAGACCCTTTCAGCTCAGTATATTCTATGATTCTAAAAAAAGGCAGGAAATAAAAAGAAAACCAACTGCTGCCAAAATAGCAAATAAGTGGACAAATTCCTTTAAGTTACCTGTATCCTCTGATATTGCCATTTCATTCCTCTAGTAACATATATAGATGGTGCTTCACTATGTGTTATTTCTGTTTCGCTATTTTTTATTATCCTATGTAAGTTGGCAAGTGAAGGGGCTTTAGATGTCCTCAGCTCTTCATTCAGATTATCAGGAAATTTTCAAAGAAAATTTTTAAAAACTGAATATTTTTCAAAGCCTGTTACACAAATATAAAAGATGGACTTTATCTAAAATGTTAATGTTTGCCTTAGCATTCTGCAGACCTTACTATCTCCAAATTTAAACTGCAAATACCTTTGGTAATATTAGTTCTCCTCTGCACTGTGTCTTTGTCTCACAGGATGGCCTTGACTGGCTGAGATCCCATGAGATAAGTTGGGTGATCTGGAAAATATATAGGAAAAAAAAATTAGAAAGCTGACTGTAATGTAGGGGGAAAAAAAAAAAAAAGAAGAAGAAGAAATTAACCTATTCCTGGCTGAAGAAGGAAGATTATAAACCAAGTCATACTAAATTTGCTGAAGCACTAGAACTGGTTGTTCAGAGCAGCTGTGGAATCTCTGTCCTTGAAGACTTACAAAACTCAACTAGTAACCTGATCCACTAGCTCTCGTGATAGCTCTGCTGTGAGGAAGAGTTCAGCATATATGACTTCCAAAAACTACATTCCAGCTTTAATTATCTAGTAATAATTAAAAAAAAAAAAAAAAGAAAAAAAGAAAAAAATATCAGCAGCAATAATGTCTCCTTTTGAATATTTTGAAATCTGGCTATAAAAAGTAATAGTTTCTGTAAAAACGCTACCACCCCCCCCCCCAAAAAAAAATCTAATACAACCAAAGAAAGAAATAATAGAAAAAATAATTTTTCCTTTTAATTTACAATCAAGAAGTTTTCGGTATAACACTAAACTCTTCATTCTATATTGTTCAGTTTAAATTTTGATTTGATACATTAACATGTAGCAATTGTCACTTACATTGGCATGTCGGTCACTAGGACTTTGCATACAGCTGAAATTAAGCTAGAAAGTGTGAGTATCTGCTTGTAAGAAGTTGTTGGTGTTGCAATCAGGGAGAGGCACATAACAAAATTTGTTGAAGTAAACTGGAAAAAAAGGTTCTGTCTTGTTGTGAAGCATTTGTTAAAAACTTTACTAAAATAATACTACCAAGAATAAAAGTGAGCTCAGTAGACTCAAGTGCACCAGTCAGCCAGCATTTATGGCTTAATCCTACATATCCCTGTGGAGTTTGACTCCCTCATGTTCCTCCAGAGAACACTTTCCTAAGGGATCCAAAATCCAAAATTGCAAACTGCAAACTTCTGGCAAAAAAGTTACATGAGGAAAACAGGTTTTCCCAGGGATTTTCTCTTCCTGAGTATTCCCGAAAGTATTTCAAGCTGTGGCTTGAGAACTAGTGGGTAAAGTTTGGATCAGAGAGACTTCATCACAAAAAAATGAAAGTGTTTTCGACTTCAACCAGTTCCTCCCCATAAATGCAGAAAAGATTGTGCATTTCCCCACCATTTCCAGCACTTTACCCTTAAAGAGACTAACAAAGACCATGCAGACAAGGAGTCTACCACCTAGAATGCCTAACAATTTAGGAAAGAAAAAGCATTATTCTTTCCCAGTGTTTCATTTTTTTCCTGGGATCTCATTAACAGAGAATATCTTAATCTATGCTCACATGAGGGTATTAATTCAGGTCTTGGACTTGAATTATAACTAGAGTTCACCTATACAGCCTATATTTTGACTCACATTTGCTTTGAGTCAAAGGTGTTTTTTTTAATTTAAAATTCAAAGTCAGAATTTTAACTGTGGTATCAAAGGCTAATAAAAGACCTAATACATTCAACATTCCGGCATTTTGGTTTATGTTATACAGGGGTAAAAAGAACTGGAACTGGAGCCCTAAAAATAAGGATCTCATCTTCATGTTATGTGCATAAGAAAGTAAAATGCAAAAGCCAAAGCTGTTTTAAAAAAAAGTTCCACTAACTCTCCCTGATGATGGGCTTCCATACTGGCTAATCCTGACCTAAAATTACAGCTTTCCCTTTGGAAACTTGTCAGTTCCTGGACTTGTCAAAAGCTGGATTGTCTTTCTCTAGATTTTGAGCAATGAACAGATATTTTCTCCTCTTCCTAACCAAAACAAAGGTGGTCTGATCCCAAAATTCTCTTTTCATGGACTGACAGATGGTCCTGGTGACAACCAACAACTTTCATTCATCCATTGTTCTGGCATATAAATTCAGGGCAAACAGGCAGAAAAAAAATCCCAGTTTTTACTTCAAAAACTCCCCATTGTTTCTGTCTTCCTAGAAACATCTCTGTGATATGAGTGATACTCAAACAAAGGTGTAATAAACAGTAGGAAGGGTGGCTGAATTTATGTAAATATTACCAAAAAGCCTACCTGAAATAGCTAAGAGTAACAGGTGAGAAGACTTTTTCTCTGGTTTTCAGCTTATATATCATGATTAGCTAAATTTAGGTAGGGTACCCTTCATGTCAGCTGTATACAGAATTGTTGCTAAGAGTAGAAATCATGTACTCATGAGACAAGCTGGATGTATAATGGTCCATAATATTTAGACATTTGAAACTGTAAATTAGTTCAAGAAATATACAGATTGTGTAATAAGAAACAGACGTAAAAGGTCTAATATAATAGATGTCCTTCCTGGTCCTTAAGGCAAATAATATATTTTTGCTTAATCAATTTCATGATCTTGATCATTTTGGTCCTTCTTTACTCTGAATTTCTAGTATCATGTGATTTTTTTTTAAACATTCCACATTATTATACTGTAAATATATTTCAACTGATGGATAATATGGCTTCTCCTGATTTATTTTATTTGTCCAAAACCTAGATTATAATTCTATTTAAATGTAGTCTTTTCAGACAACCATTGCTATTTTCCAGTATAAAAAAATATTTTTCTTTCTTTTTTTTCCCTTCCCCGTAGAATAATTCCCCCGAAAAGAAGCCAACAATATTTTCTATTAATTCTTTTCCTTGAATCCATGCAATCAGATTCAGTTACTGGTTAGAGTAGTCCAGGATACTGACAGAGAGAGAAATCTAGTATAATTTTGGAGAATGTTACTTCTATATCTCTGTTTATGTTGTTATGTTTGATTTCCATTTGATGTTATTGCATTCTAATGTATATTCTCCTTATATAGCATGAAGAGCTCTTCAATATCACTGTGAAATCTGTTAGCTCACTCACAGACAATGGTTCTTGGTTCATAAACTGTAATTAAAGTCTAGTCTGAGATAATTATTATGGCGGCTGAATCAACTTAGGAAATATACAGAGGAAAACCAGGTTATTTGAAAGAAATCGAGGGAAAAGAAAAACCTTAAACCTTCAGTACTTCACAGAAAATAATACAGATAGAACAGATAGTTCTTGGAGTTCAAAGAAAAAGAGTTTTGTGAATTGATTACAGAGAGGTCAAAAAGAAGAATCTCCATGTTTTCTTCTGTTGTTATTCTATCAACAAAGTATTGTCAATACTCATTAATTAACAGGCTCTTTGAAAAGCTGACTCTGATTCACATTTAAATACAAAACACGATTACAGTTACAGAAAGCAGTGGTTCTGAGGTGCAAAGATAAAAATTGATAATATCCAAGTTAAAAGCAGTCTATAAGCTTTGGCATAAAAAGATCCACAGGGAAAATTTGCATAAGACTATGATAATAACGTAATTGATTTCCAAAGAAGTAAGGAAAGGATATTAAACAGATTTTTTTCCTGTTGAAAGCAACCAGTGGCTAGTGATGTTTGTCTGAAATGTGACAGACCAAGAGAGGCTCTGTTAGGAGTTTAATGGCTTTGAACCACGAAAATATTGAAACTGGTAGCCATTTCCAGATGAGTTGCTATTCTGAGGTGAACAGATTTCATTTCAAGCCTTGATGTGTTTTACCTAATATATGTTAAATTTTCTTACTTACCTGAAATGACTCTTTTCCTTCTTTTATTGATTTCTTTTCTTAAGATCTGTTCTATAATTCCACATGCACCCCAGTCCTGCTGCTATTGGATCATTACCACTTCTGACATATGCTACTCTCTAATGAAGTCAGTCATATCCTTAATGTTTGCTGTTAATGTAATGTTTTATTACCTGTTAAAGCCTGTCTTCACAAATCATCAATGAGAAGGTTAGGAATTTAACTCAGTGTTTCATTCTCACACTTGCATGATTTTACCCATAAATGTCTTGTTATATGAGGCATCAATGAAGTATGAATTCCTGGTATTATTGTATTATTTATTTTACTATTAAAATAATTACAGATTTCAGAATACTTTCCCTAGGAAGTGTGTCTACACCAAGAATGTCTAGTGATGTGTCTACACCATGGATTTCTTACTACAAAAATGCTCAGGTCAATTGCTCCATTGATCTTCACCAAGCCGAAGTAGGTTCATTCTGTACCAGCATTCAGGGAACCACGTTCACAAGCCCAAACACTCCCACCCAGATTTAAATAAGATTAAAAAAAACCCCACTAAATCATTACTTTTCTACATGATCAACACAGTTTGAATTCACCAGAGAGCTCTAACAAAGGAAAGCTTGCTTTAGCCCTGTCGTTACTTATTAACGTATTGCTTAAATTTCTGAGACAAAGGCTGTATCTCTGGGTTAACAACCAGAAGATGTTATCCATTACTTCTGACTATTACTCATATCCTCTGATTGTATCTGGCAACTGGTACAAGGATTAATATCTGTGTTCCACTGACACGGTTTGGTGATGAAAGGAACAAGAATGAGACCAGTGGGGTTCGAAGCAGGGCAGCAGATCTCTTTGGATCTGTGCCAAGAACTGATCTGAACTTTATTAACAAAATGGTGGATTATTTAAGTGTTTGGCTGGGGA
>JAWWES010000115.1:72122670-72151989 GCA_035583135.1 Lophotriccus pileatus | reverse complement strand
CATGAGATATTCCTTGGCAAAAGTTTCCAGAATTTCTTCCTTTCACCGATGGTAAGTGGTCCAGCCCATCTCCAACATTCCACTTCCAACTTTCTTCAGTAAGGGATCACTTTATCCTTCCTTCATCTTTTATTTTGCTGCCTACCTATGTATATTCTCCCTAGGAGGGTTATGTTTTGCATTGTGTTATTCAGGAGTTGGCCAGTGACTGCAGCCCATGGTGGAACACCTCTCTCATGAGAACAGGATGAGAGAGCTGGGCCTGTTCATCCTCAAGAAAAGACAACCCAGGGGGAACTTCCTCAATGTATCTGAAAAGAGAGTATCAAGAGGATGGAGTGAGGCTCTTCTTAGTGGTGCTAAACAATAAGAGGCAATGGGTAGCAACCAATGCACAGGAATTTCCACCTGAATATGAGGAAGAGCATTGTTACTGTGTGAGTTACTATGACTGGAGGAGATGTGGATTCTCCCTCACTGGAGTTATTCAAGAACTGTCTGGACACAATTCTGTGCAATGTGCTCTAGGATGACTCCTGCTTGAGCAGGGAGGTTGTACCAGATGACCCACTGTAGTCCTTTCCAATCTTATCCGTTCTGTGATTCTGTGCAGAACAAAGCAGGGAGTACATTAGAGCTAAGACATTTACAGAGATATTTTCATAAACTCAATTAACTGTTGGAAAGAAGGACATTCTGAGAATTGTTGTCCTTCACTAGGGCACAAATTACAATAAAAGAGGTTTCAAAATCCTGACAGGAATGAAAGACACCTCAATTGTTTCTCTTGCTAAACAGTCCATATGGTGTCTCATAGACAGACTCCAAGAAATAATTGTTCCTAAACCTCGGTGCTTTGTAATACCCAGAATGTGAAACAGTAATAGAGCTGGACGGGGTTTCCTTATACCCTCCAATATATAACATACAAAGAGGAAACTTGCCTAGACACCTTTGTTTCTGCGAGTCTCATGAAAGACTGGTGACATAAAACCTCTATGCTGCTGATCCTTCATTGATGTTCTCTGAATTAATTTTGTCCAAATGCTGATAGCATTTGCTTCTGAACACTTCTAAACTCAAAAGTTGTATATATCTCTGTCTTTCCAAACCAGTCTCCAACTTAGGACTGAGAATTTTCTGCACAAGCTACTCAGCCGGTTGAATAGGATAGATAAAAAAACACCATATTGTCTCTCCTGTAAACAAGAAAATCAAAAAAGTAAGTAACATATCCAGAATCTCTTAAAAGTTGTTTTTGTTATAGGATTTTTTCCCCTCATTTTCTGTACCAGAACAAAAATATCTAAAAGTAAAGAGATATTTTTTGCGGCAAAGATGCACAAGAAACTAGAGAAAGAGGTATCTTGCTGTATGTCCTATGGGACTACTATTATAGCTTACTTCCAGATAGTAAATCCAGCTTTGTTTAAGGCTTCCTCAAACTTTCAGTTTCCTCTTCTGACTTTCTGATAACCAGTGAGTAACCAGAATTAGAACTTTCTAGATTTTCATAAAATGACAAACATACTACAGAGAACAGGGTGACACTGAGAACAAAATCATGGACTCTTGTTCTCTGGGAATGAGTGAACAGCAAGGTCTTCATTATCGGTAAGATATCTGAATTTGTGCCCACAGAAATCAATGAATACATTGCTGAGCCACTGAACTGTAAAAGGACTGAAACATCTGCTTCAGGGGAGAGACTGAAGAAAAAAAAAACAAAAGAATTTTTTTCCAGGTCTACCTGAAATGTTTCTTTGAACATGAAATGCCTTTGAATTCTGTTGAACTTTGACAAAACTAAAAATATATTTCAGAGCGAAATAAATCAAATTAGCAATTTTTACATACTGATTTTCTATTAATTTAAACTTCTAAGCTGAAACTTTTTTTCTGAATCTGACCTGATGTCACTCTTTTTTAAATTTCACTTCTCTTTTGGAAACTATATATTTTTTCCTATTTTATTATTTTACATATTCCTATGAAAATTTGAATCAAGTATTTCCACAAAAACTGCAGCTAAAAAGGGGCATTAGCTCCAGGCTGAGACAACTAGGTATATGTGCCTGTATGTAGGAAGGTTTAACCTAGTATTTATTGAGTTCAACAAAAGAGAAACTCACTTACTGTACTCCACACCAGTTCCCATCTACCAATGTATGTAAGTACAGGTCCTATATCTTCCAGAAATTCCTGTGAATTTCTCAGATGCCATAAAACATTTCAAAGGGTGCCAGAAAACTCTGTGGGGCATATGAATTGATCTTTAAATATCTTCTTCAGAATGAGCTGAATTGTGGTCTACTGAAAATTGCTCCAGTGACTGATGTATCTAGGTCTCCACTCACAGTACCAGGAGCCTTGAAAATTAGCATATCTGTATGTCTACGTCTAGACATGTAAATGTAGATGCCTGTATGGAAATGAAGTCCACTTTTACTGCCTTTTTGAAATTTCAGTCCAAGAAAGGAGCGAAACAACCACTGATTTCACTGAAAATTCTGCAACTTGACATTTGTCATTGCAAAAAGAAATTATGACATTTTTGTTTGTTTGTTTGTTTGTTTTTCAATGAAACAGTATTCTCAACATGATTTGGGGAACCAGTCATAACACCTTATTCAAATAAAATTATTCTTGTTAAATATCTAATTTTTTTAAATTCTTTCCACTTTATTTTTGGTGGATAGAGAGAATTTCTGCTAAAAAAAAATAATTCGTTAATGAAAGTAAAGAAAGTGTTGATAAAGAACATCATAAATGAGCAATGAGTAAATTAAAGATGCAAATTTAAGTAGAGGAAATTCCATATCCTTCCCCATTTTAAAAGATATTTGTGGCAGTTAGATCTGCAGTATATGAGAAACTATTGTTTAAACATGTTTCAAAATGGCTTTTTGTAGTTTTTTTTACTAACTCACCACCTTCTTCCCAAGAACCCCCAGGGCAAGTGTTATCTCTATCTCTGGAATGTCCTGGGAAGATATCCTCAAGTCCTCCTATTGGTTGTTAACCCTTACCTGCGATTGGGGTTTGCTAAGACCCCCTGAACTTCTCATTGGTTACTCTGTGAATCCTCCTGAAAGCTATATAAGCCTTTACCCCAACAATAAACTCTCTCTTACCTCCTCTCTGCACACCCTGTGCAGATCCCCTCCAGGCCCCGGGGCTGAGAAACCCCTGGGAATGGAGTTCCCCTCCTCTATCCAGTTCAACCGTCGCAGGTATTCTTCCCCATTTTTAAAGACAGACCTTGATTAGATAATGACTATAGCTGCATATAAGCTTGAAAAAAGTATAAAAGGTTTGTAGTAAGAGAAGACAGAGCAGAGAAACATTCACTCAGTGACTCCTTTCTCCTCACTGGAAGAAGGTTTGAAAGGTTCAGCCTCTCCACTGGGTGCCAGGAGCAGCCCCACACCATGAGGGAGCTTGTGGGCCACTTGCAGGGCAGGGAGTGTTGGTCCCCTGAGGGGCTTACTCACTAACCGTGGAGTTGTCATGGAGGCATGTAGGGCTGGAGTATCCTCGTCTTCCCCAGGAAGGGGGAGTGAGTGGCGAACAGGCATGCTGGTTTGCAGGGGGAAGGCGGGGGTGTTTGTGCATCCATGTGCACTTCTGTGTAAGCCACATAGCCTGTGGAGAGGTCAGTGGATCTGGAACAGCCCTTTCTTGGATTACATAGAGAGAGGGGTGTTCAGAAACTTGTAGTTATAAATTAACATTCTCTAAGCTTCTACTGCTATAGTTTACCTGTTGTACGGTTGATATTAATCCTGAATGCACAGGTCACTGATTGCCAGTTAGTTATGTGTCATTGATAATCCATCAACCACTTCAATCCTGATCTGGTTTAAACTATGTGAACTGAGAATTTTTTCCCTATGGCATAAGTCCATAATAGTGAGAACTTGACTTGTTGAACTTCAAGATTCTCTTTGGCAAAAAAAAAAGAAGAAAAATGAAAGAAAATAAATACTTGGTTTCACAAAGAATCATAAAAACATCATTTGGAACAATTAGTAAATTACTTTGCTAGCTGAATCTGTCAGTCAGGATCTACAGCAACCTTTCCACACTTTGAGAGCATTGAATTTTTCTGAAAGAAATGCTTACTTTGGAGAATACAGAAAAGGTTGAGATTTTCCTCTTAAACAGGGTCCTAAATATGCCCAGGAAAAGAAATACAAAACCATCTGCTATTTTAACATCCAATTTGCACAAAAGAAGAAATGGCTTGAAGCTAATAGTCTTGCAAATAACTGAAAGCAGATGATTAACGAAACCGGGAGCAAAGTGGCACTTCGTTTCTTAATATAAGTAGAATGTACAGACAGAATACAGGTAGAACCTAGGCTATAGGTTTTCCAGTACCATACTATGAAACTCTTTCCTACAACTATAGCCTTCTATATTTAGAGTTAAAATAATCTATGCAATTCACTTATTACACTTACTGTAAATTTTCTGTAGTACTATATCTGACAATACCATATATTTTGCAATGAGTTAATTTAAAGTGGTTTTAAACAATCAGGTCTTTCCTACTTTCATGTTAAATGGAGGTATGCAATTGTGATTATTTTCTTCACTAAATTTGCATGATCTTGCTGTTGTAGAAACACTGTGCTGATACACTGAAATCCATTTTTCTGCAGTTCTGATATTTGTGGCCTTAAACTTAGGCAAGGAAGATATTGTTGCATCCAGAAGATCTCCATCTAGATATTAAGTCTGGAGAGTCACTACAATCAACCCTGTGTTCACTATGTTCCTGTTTTGAAATAAATGACATTTTAGAGATGTTCAAGCATTTGAGACAGGTTGTTATACAATACCTGGTAAAAGAAGTTTTATTTTATCTTTTAATTGAGGTGGAAAAAATGTTTCTTCGTTTCTTCCTATAGGCTGCAGTGTCTCCAGCATATTTTCTTGGGGAATACAGGCGTGAAGCCATTGGCACATTTGGAAACAGGACCCTCATGTAACCTGCTCTAGATTTTATATGGATTCAATTTCCATTATTGCAAGGTTATTCCAACTCTATTTCTCAGATCCTGGATAACAGATGTTCAAGAAGTGTCTGTTCTGTACACGATTTTCCTTTAGCTTCCACCTGCTGCTTCATTATATTTGGTAGCATGTTACATCCAGTTTGATACAGAACAAATAGTCACATAGAACTCTGCCTGGGTTGAGAATCTGAAGGGAAAAAAGTCTGTTTGTGCCAGGAAAAAAAATTACTTTCCATATTGTTCTTTTAAAACATTTTAGTTTTAAAGTTGAAAAGCATATGGGTACAACTCCTGTGGTAATTTCTTCCCGCTTTTAAGTGTGATTTCTGATTCTTAACCCAGGTTTCTCACTCTAATTTGAAATGCTTTCTACTGACTTTTCTAGTGACATCTGGTGAATTCATAGTATTGCCTTGCTTGTGTAATGATCAGAATAATGGCAGAAAATCTCTCTTCTCAAAAAAAATCATTTTTTAACATAATGTGCTGTATCAAAAAATAAAAAATGAAAGGGTCAAATCTGTATCATAATGATATATGTTTTCTGGATGAATCAAGTCTGTTTTATGGTAAATAGGATTTTTGCCCTTTTTTATTGTTTTGGGAGTTTCCTTTTTTGTTTTATGTGGTTATTTCACCATATTAGTTTCCAGCAAATTTTATTGTGTTTTCTCCACACTGCAGATGTTAAGTACACTACACTGAACAGTTAACTACAGTGATGTGAACTTCCCATTCCCAGTCTGGTCAATTTACATCACAAACAATAAATAACAGTTTTCCTGTACTACTAATCCTATGTTTAGTTTTCTATTGTATAAAACAGGTCCATTCTCAAATTCTAAATGTAGCTTATAAAATATCTTTGGCAAGGAGCCTCAGACTGTGCAACAGATTTATCAAGATCTTTAAATTCAGCCTTGATTAAGTTCAGAACTAAGAAGGATTGATCTTTTCTTTTTCTCTTCCTGTTTTATTACATTTGAAAAGAAAGCTAAAAGGATAAATACATAAGAAAAGATGGAAGAGAAAGAAAATAAGTCACTTCAGATATGATACTATTTTCAGTTGTTCTGATAGTTGTAGTTATAGAAGGACCTGAGAATGATGCCACACAAAATACCTTTATTCCTCAGCCTTGTCTACACCATTGTAATCTCTGATGAATATCACCACAATGGTACCCAATCAGAGTCCTTGCTACAGTCTAGGAGTTCAGCAGGATGAATGTATCTTCAAACTTCCAAGTGAGATGAAGATTGCAATGAGGATTAAATTTTTATCAAGACTAAATTAAAAGTCTGTAATGAAGTGGTGAAAATAACACTTGCCCTACCTAAGAGGAAACCCTTTTCCAATTGGTGGCATCTCACATTTTCTTTCTCTTCAGATACCAATGCATTATTCTATTTGCAAGTATACCTAGTTTCCTGCACACTTGCTTTAGAGGCCCCAGTTTTAGACACAAAGGACAGAAAGTGTTGTTTTGGCAAAAAACGCAAAAACGCTGCTCTGATCAATAGACAGGGAGCAAGACTTCAGCAACACTCAATATTTTCCTCTCTTCTCATACTGACCCAAAACGCTGACAGATTTCTTGGTCCAACTCAAGAGAGATGAGCACCTGTGGTAAAATAGTTTCCACTGCGGTGTTGTGCACACGTAGTTTGGTTTTATTTATATCCTTTTGCATATGGTAAGAGTATACTTTGCATTCACCGCAAAAACACTGAATGAGGCAATCTTTCACTGTTGCTATTTATTAGCCTGGTTTCCAAAGAAACTATAGCTTATTCTGCTCAGTCACTGAGTCTGGGCATGTACATGAGAAAGAAAAAGTGTTTTTCTAATAACTTCTGAACACCTTGTCTGATTTTAGCCAGATATGACAGAGGAGGTGAAATATAAAGACAATTTAAAGTATATAAGGTCTTAGTGAAAAATAGGCAGCTGATGTTGCAAAGACCTTATGACTCTCAGTAGCTGTCACAAAATGATTTCTATAGAGAAAGACTAAAATTAGATGCCAGAGGTTCTGTGACAAAAGCCTTATTGGTGTTCTGGACACAAGCATAGCTTCCACTGAAGCACGCAATTAACTAAGAGATAATAAATCCATAATAAACCAGACTTCATTAGATCAGTGCTTACAGAATTAGTAGCTGGCACTGCAAAAGCAGTCAAAACCTCAGCCACAGATCAGATTCCCATTTTCTTAATCAGTGTACAAATATAGAGCAGAAAGTCCATTCTCAAGGAGGCTTTCTACATACACATATCCTCATTAAGATTGACCCTTTAAACCACTTAGCCTTTTTTACCCATAGCAAGGACAACTGTTTCAGTGAATCTGTACAAAATTGTCAAGTTAAACAAGTTTCTTACTAAACCATAAACAGCTCTAATCTTGTAAAACTTTGATATAGTTGAGGTCATAGGTCAAACTTTGTCTTCCTTTCTGACTTTGCAAAAAGTTTTAATAGGTTTCATGGTTTCAAAACTTAAAGCAAAGGGGATGATTTTACCATCAATTCTGACCTTGTTCATAACAGGAGCTTTGTTTCATTGTATCCACTTCGTGAATTGTTAACAAGTGTTGGGACAAAGAAAGCTCTCCAAAAGCTTACACAGTCCTGTGGTGTACTATCCTTTGCAATGAGCCAAATGTCCACTTACCTGCTCACTCACTCACCCTCCTCAGGGGACAGAATCAGAATAGAAAGCTCATGGGTTGAGGTAAAAAGGGGGAGATTTCTCATGAGTTACTGTTACAAGCAACAGAGACTCAACTTGTGGAATATTAATTAAAATATTTATATCAGATTTTCCACAGCAATCCTGTTCTAATTCAAGCCTTCCCCATTTTACTAAAAAGTAAAAAATAAAAAAAAAAAAAAAATAAAATAAAAAAAAAAAAAAAGTTTCTCCTTGGGAGCTTATGTCCAGCTGCATTACTAGAGCAGAAAACTTTGTCAAAATGGTTGCTGTCAGAATACATTTGTCCATTGTGCAAGGTACTTTCTCCAAAAAGAAAGAACAAAGAAATTTCAGACTGTAAATATCTTTTTACCTTTTCTTTGCGTTCTTTTGAAGTGAAGGCAGTATGATATGATATGATTGACTAAAGTTTCTTATTTTCTTATTTACTTATTTCTGATTGTTACAATACAATAAGCTACAGAAGTTTGCCCAGGACAAGGTGGAAAATCTGTCTTAAAGCAGGCCCTTTTATTTTGTGAAAATGTTCAGTCCTAGCTGAATAGGATTTAGAGTCAGTTGTGAAATCATGGCAAAATGGTAAAACATGAAGACCTTTCCCACAAAAACTTCTCTGTTTAGAAATTATTAATAGGAAATATTAATAAGATAGTTCCTCCTCATTCCCCATCTAGAACACCTGAGTACAGCTTTAAGTAGGTCATTAAGTTGGATAGGGTAGGAGAGTAGTTTCAGGTTGTTAAGCACCAGCAACTGTTACTGTCATGAGTGTATTTGATTCATGCTTTCAATTATTCAGTGCCCCCTACTCACATACCCTCAAAGATTGGGTAGAAGAGAAAAGAAGGACAAAAAAAGAATATTTTTATAAGATTCTGTCAGGTCAGCTGCATTTATTGGTCCCTACCTTAATACAGTGCTCATCACTCATAGCATCACATTTACCCTTACAACATTTCTGTGAGAGAGGAAAACGTTCCTTCTCCTTTCATACACAGAGAACTGATAGTGGAGAAAGTAAGTGACTTGAATCCCTATCTCCAGAGTTCTTGTTATGTTCTTGGATGCAATCACCCATTACATTTTTCACCTGCTGGCAAGTAGGAAAAAATAATTCCCTCTACTCTGATTCTCAACCAGAATTATTCATCCTTTGCAAAAAAACACAGCAGGCTCAACCAAACAAACCCCTACTGACATGGAGAGCAAGTTGCTGGTTTTCCTTTCCTATCAGTTTCCCTGCACTCAAAAACAGAAACAGCATTAAAGGCTGTATTTCTAAAGCAGGCGAGAACAGGGTAAGCATAAGAAACAGAAGTGTTAATTACTGTCTACATGCTTAGGGTAACTAACACTTGCTATGCATAATGTTGTTTCCATATCCGGGACCAAATTGGTACCATATATAAAGATTAATATAAATCACATTTATATTTGTCTTTGTGGACAAAAATTTTTATGTTTCATGCCAAGGAAAGGTTGATAGATGAACAGATGAAGAAAATACTCTACTGTGTCTCCTGTCAGCTGTATCCCATTATCAGAACGGCACTGCATAATGTAATAAACAGATTAATATGTTTTTGTTGTTGTTGTCTTATAAATGGTAAATTTTCTGACCAACT
The DNA here is from genome assembly GCA_035583135.1 of Lophotriccus pileatus. Taxonomy (NCBI): domain Eukaryota; kingdom Metazoa; phylum Chordata; class Aves; order Passeriformes; family Tyrannidae; genus Lophotriccus; species Lophotriccus pileatus. The sequence goes on along the minus strand of JAWWES010000115.1, from coordinate 72,142,622 downwards.
GTGCAACAAAAGTGACATGTTTTTCTTTGTACCAGGTATTTCAGAGGCATCGCTCTTAATTCCTAAGTCCCCATGGAAAGGTATACAGACTTTAAATTATTGGAGACTGTAACCATGTACTACACATGCTGGGTGGTGAATGATACATGGACATTACAAATAATAACAGAAAATTTGGTCACCCTGAGCTGTTTTATGTATGCTTGCCAGGCAATTATTCAGTTATGTTCAGCCTTTTTGATAAGAGGCTGGCATTGGATGACTTAATTAACATAATTATTTATATGAATTTTAAAAATATCACTGCAATCAAGAAGAAGGTGCACAGTCTGTACATTTTGTATTCATGTAGTCTTGGAAAATGTTGATTAGACAACATGAATTTATATTTGAATTTATAAAGGTAGGAGGTTAAACTTCAAGTTACCCCACAGAGATGTTACTTAGATCCAAGTTGAGCAGTTTTTTGACAACAATGAACACTTTTAATAAACATAATTTCAGCACATTTGTGCAGAGGAAGAACAAACAAGTGGTTGGAGTGCTAGATCAGGTCATGCACGCTTCAACTCCTACCCATAGTGTTCTCAAATAACCTCAGGCAAATCACTTATGGCTAGATGCACAAATCATTTTAGTTTCCCATGTGTCCTGGGTAGCCACCCAGCTGCTAGAAAATCAGAGCATTAAAACTCCAGTCCTTCCAGTAAGTAACACTCAAAGGTACAACAGAATACACTCCAAGGGAAAGGAGGATATGCAAAGAAAACACGTCTGACTGTTGTCGCTCCCTTTCTTTGTTCCAGGTGCTTTCACCTGCTCGCTTCCATATGAAGTATTTAACAATTACTAAGCTAATAGGATGAGATACAAGCAGATCTGAAAGTATATGATTTGTGGGGAAAGAAAGGATTACACAGAAAGAAATACAATATACTCCAAAGAGGTGTATACTGTCCTTTGAGATCGTCTAGGATATTCTTCTTGTACTTAGGATGCATTTGCAGTATGACAGGTCTGCTGTCTAACATACAACATTTTTCGTGCCAAAGTAGTGTCCAAAGCCCAGAGAGCAGCCTGACTGACATGTCACTAAGGATGCAATGGCAGTTATCCAGGATGCTCCAGGTAAGTCAAGATAGGGACACAAGGCGAAAAAAGTGACTTACATTAGTTCAGAGTTTTAAAATACCAACTCTGTGTACACACTATAAAGGAGAATGGTGACAAAATGATGGAACACTAGTTAGTTGAAATGTACTGAATTTTATCAGAAAACAAACAAACTATCCACCTTAAAGCACGGGAAATAGTTATCTTTTCCTAAATGGGCAAAAGTAAATGACCCACAGCAATGACAGAAAATATGATAATGGAGGAACTTTCAGGTAGAAATAAGTGCACTGAACCCCAACTTTTCTTGTTCTTATCTATACTAAAGAGTAACTGAATTATGTGAAAATTTTATATTAAAAACTGTATTTTCTAATGCTGCATTGGAAATGGAACTCATAATACACTGTGAGAATTGTCAAGCCATTAGAGGAAAAGACAACTGAACGTTGAATTTGAGAATATTCAATCAGATGAAACAACATGATTACCTTAACAGACAGTTTATCATTTATTGACAATACTATCATATAAGATTCACAAACTGAATACTAACATGTGGGATGTGCTGATTACAGACATTCTCTTGAAGACTCCACTTTGAAATGTACTTCAGACAGAGTCCAGATTTAGAAATTGTATATAAAAATTTAGTAACAAGAAATGAAAACTCTCTCTGGTGCTAAAAAAACCCGTTGGCAGAACTGTAAAAGCTATTTCTGAAGCAAAGATCCCAGTGAGAATACACACAATTAAGAGTTCCAATCTAACATATATTTCTTTCCTAGATGAGATTTAAAAGGACAGGGACAATAAAAAAATTGTTGCAATAAAGATATATTTTAAAGGAATATGTGATTGATAGTGAAAAGATTGACCCTCTGCCTCCATTACCCTTTTTATCAGCCCCAAAGTTTGTGTCACCATACTGCAAATCAGATCAACTCAGTAGTATTTCTGAAAATTAATCTGAGGGCTAGGAAGAAAATTTTTTTTGAGTCAAATAAGTAAGGTTACCTGACCGACAATATGGCCATGAAAGCTCCAGGGAGCTGATTCAGGAGAGCCTACAGGATCATGCAGGATCAGCAAAGGCGAGATGAGGAGCAAGTCCATCACAGCAGTGATACCATCAGTACTCCTTGAATTCTTTCCCGGGGCTGTATCAGTCAATGGTAGAAATAAAATAGGGCTATGTGGGATGCCAGTGTTATGATTATAAAGGATTAATACTTGAATACAAAACCACAAAATTAATTTAGCTTGCTATTTTGTCTATGATGGAAATCCCCAGCAATGCTTAAGGGAGGAAGGTAAGAAGAAACTGGAAAAAGATGAAGTGACCCTTCCCTGCAACAGTTTTACTTTCTGTAATTTGTGGTTTCAGCCGGATCACAGCATTTAATAGTCTCAAACAGACAAAGCCATTTCTCTTGAATTTCTCTTATTTATTCCAATTTGTATTTTTGGTATCCAAAATATGTTGTTGCAGTGATCTCCATTATACAGTTGCATCTAGCATGAAAAAGCATTCCTTTTTTTTTCTTTGAAACCCACTGCTGGTCAATTCAAAAAGACACTTTAGTTCTACCACGAGAAATAGTAAATAAACTTCCCTTTCTCCATGCCATTCTTGGATTAAATTAGGTTCCCTGGATAAGGAACTAGTTAAATTCAATAACATTCATTTATTTTCATTTAAAACAATTATTACACCTTAAAATTAAAAGATTAACCTTTTTGTCTGCCAGCTACTCCCATAAGATTTCCCGACAAATGCACAGTATTGAACCCAATACCTGTATTGAAGTGTCGCCTGTGTTGCACTGCTAAGAGTAATATGGTTTTCATTAAACTTGGCCTACAACATCAAAGTCTCTTAAGTAAATGGATTCCATGTTATTCAAATACTTTCCTTTAAAATAGCCCTATTAATCAAGATTTATTTTAATGAAACAAGGGCAGACAACACAACCCAAGAACACGGGTGATTTGCTGTTACATAATCTGCTACACTTGACAGTCTGTTGTGAGTGAGCTGTGGCTGAGGGGACAGCCCCAAGGAGCATACTACAAATGAACCCAGAAGTTGTCCTAACTTAATTAGTCTTTCAAAATTGGCTGTAAAGACCTTCCTAAGAAATAGCCCCATTAACTGAAGTCAATCATGTAACATTACTGCAAGGCATTATAGGATCTAAAGTGAGAGACTTACCTGAGCAGGCTCAGTGCTTGTAAGGCCTGTTCACAAATGGGTGTGCTGTTGTCTAGGGTTCCCCTAACGCACATACAGCTTACAAAAAATGTGTGCTGCCACTCAACCACGTTAATATGATAGTTAAGAAGCGTATGAGTATCACCTCTTTACTATAGATTTCCCCTTATGCTACCCACACAAAAGCAACATGTACATATTCATCAGGCTGTATCTAAGGCATTCAAAATTTCCTTCTATTTTGGTGGTAGTAAACCTGCTCATATATGATCATAACTGTAATGAGTTATACTGAAACAATCAAAGAGCCCATTACGGTTTTCTGCCTTTGGCAGTGGCTGACTGTGAATACATCATGTTTCTTGTGCCCTACAGTGTCAAATTCCATTGCATAAATAATCATCTTCTTTGACTGTTTTCAACTGTCAATCTATTGAAAAAGGCATTAAAGAACTGATCTACATTTACCTTTTTCATGCCAGTTACAGTTTTCATAACCTCCTTAAAACACCTTTTTTCTGGAATGCAAAGTCCTAACAGCACAGACCTTCCCCCACACCCCCTCCCCACCCCAGTGGAATCATTTCCTCCCGCTGTCACCTTCTCTGTATCTGTTCTTGTCTCTCAGACAAGGTTTGGCATCCAGGTCTTTCACCGGATGATGGGGTTAAGCTGTTCAACTCCCAGAGAAAGCTCACAGCTCCATTTTCTAGCAGACGAGGGAATTCTCTGGCAAAAGGGAAACTTATCACTCTCTAGCCAGCTGGCTCCTTAAAAGCTTCGTGCTTCCCCTTTTTGCTCCTGCCCACCATAAATCTTCAGTCATGGGTAACTTGGAAATTTTTCCTTTCATGAAGATGAGGAGGTAAGGTATGAGTCTCGGAGGAAGGCATTGCACTTCATTACAGCCAAAAAGGCAGCTGAGGATGTGGACTGAAGTGATATGTTAATATGAATTTTTGCATCAAATTGGCATTAAACCCCCATTTCCAGATGTAGACAATGATACTACTCTGCTTTTTGGTGTGTTTTTTTCCTTTTCACTGAAATAATTTGTTTCTCTTTCAATACCCTCTTCAGTTTCAATACAGTTTATCACACAGTTCAATGTGACTTATTAAAGTAAACTGGAAATCTGTAGTGTAGCAAAATCTGATCGTTTGTATTATTAACATCACATAAGGATATTAAGGAATAAAGAATTAGTCAAACTGAATGAGATTGATTTTTATTCTCTTTTTCTGTTCTTCCATTTTTTTCAACACAAAGAAAACAGAAACTGTAATGTTCAGTACAATTACTCCTTGAACTTTATGTCTTACAAAATGTTAAATAGAGTAAAAGCAAATGAACAAATAGAATGATGAGCAAGGAACCATTTGTCAAGCATGCAATTTTATTATATCATTTACTCTCATTGAACAATAAAAATATTACCAACTCCTTGGTAATATTTTCTCTCAGGACCACAATCACCAGCATTAATATAAATGAAAAAAAAAATCATGTTTTTATCTATAAATGAAACTTTTAACTTTCTTTTATTCTCATAATAAAATATATCCTTACTTGACTGCCTATTTGTGATTCTATAAATTTGACAGCAAATAGCATCTCCTATTTTAGTAGACACAGCGAAAATAAGACTCTTTTGAAGCACTTGGCCTGTAAAGCTGGATAAGATAAAGGAACTGTATCAGCTGCCCTCATATTCAAGAAACTACTCATTAAAACTTGGAATCATGTCAGTGTTTCCATATCAAAGATAGCATCACTAGAGTAATAAAGTGAATTGAGCAATGGTACCCTAAGGTAAATAATTATGCTTCATTTCTTGCTTCATCTTTCATATGCAATAACTGGAGTGATTTGTAATGTAAGAGACAGGTGGAAAATGGTCATGAAGGAAAAATCTTGAATATGAGCAGAGTATATATAAAGTCAGATCCACACATCAAGAATCTGAAAGGAGACTAAAACCTTGAACATCATTAATTCAAAGCCTGGATTTCCAAAAAATGATGACAGATTGCTGTCTAAAGCCAATGTTCTCCAGCACTGAAGGTGTCTTGGAGACCTACTGTTTCTAACATTTTCAGATTTTTGACAACTGTGAGTGTGTAAGAGCATTTATTAACTCATTAGTTTTACTAAGTGTTTTTAACAAATCTAATGCCCAACTACTTTTAAAATGTAGCTTTTATAGTGACCTTTTTTCTCCCGTGGGAAATTAGAAAATGGAAAAGTTATTGGAGGAGGAGATCCAACAAAATTACACTCACGACAAGCTTGAATTACACCATGTAATTGAATCTATTCAGAAGCCAAAAATCAATGCAGTCAGCCAGAAGTATACCAAATGTGACATTCATTTTTTCTGCTTTATCAAGCTTAATTGATGTCTTAGAACTAAATAAGAGTAATAGGCAGCCTTATGGTAGAAACCTCCAGAGATATTTCAAGTGGCTATTCATAAAGGCTGCAAATAATTCACGAATTTCACTGTCAGTTCATGCGGTGATAGAATAACTATGTTGCTTTTAAATACCACATGCCCTGGCATTAATTTCACCCCCATCCCTCCAGGCTTCCTACTGAGAGAGGTAACAGGCACAAATCCATCTAGCTGGCATATCCTGAATTAGAGAAGCTCCTCATTTGTCCGTATCATTTTGGACAGAAAGTTAACATGTCATGGCTAACAAGCTAACACTAGCGATATTTCTTGGCATTTCCAAATACTGTTTGTCATAATGCATATGCATACATAAAACACACAAATATATTACAGAAATCAATAAAGGAGAATAATTGCATAAATTTAGTAACATGGGGAATGCTTCAGAATAAGGCTTCATGCCCCTGTCTCTTCAATCATATCTAAAATGACGCAACAGGGCCTAAGCTACAGTGATACAAGGAACACTGAGATGATCACCATACACTATTGATGAAGTTTAAATTTACCTAAAAACCTGAGCGATATAGAATGATGTCCTGAAAAGTGGTGACCTACTTTTGAACTGAACAAGAACAAGATAAGAGCAAAATATCTTAAAAACCAGACACAGCTATCTTCTAGAAAGCTAGATCTGGCTGAACATTTCACTAATGAAAATAATAATTAACATATTTTGAAAGTTGCATGATCTATTGATCCTATTTTAATAGAAAATTTCAATTTTAGAATATTCTGATTATGATAGTTGGCCATTTTTCTAGATTAATTAATTATTATTTACTAGCAGTATTGCAAAAAGTAGCTGTGATGAACAAATCTTATTCCAAGAGTACTACTGGTCTATCAAAAGTACTAAGAGTATTCCAAGAGTACTACTGAATCTCTCTCAGATATTTGGTCTGAGAGTTTCAAAGGATATATTGAAATGACATGCCTAAATTTCATCTTCTCTTTCATAAAGCTTTCCATCATTTCCTGAAACCAGTGCTCTCCTCTTGCCTAGAGGGAAGATGCAAAGTAAAGAAACAAAATTTTCTACATATTCAGACATACTGGAATTTATATTAGAGGGAAAAAATATTTGCCCTTCTTCAGATATTTATAAGGCTCCATCTATATGGCAAAACAGTCAGATATGTTCAGTTGTGTTTCTGGTGTTTTTAAAGTAGACTCTAATTTGAGCATATTTACTACCGACATCATTTTAATATCCAGAAGATGCAGGCTATCTGAAAATGACTCAACTAGCAGTGTAGCCAAACCAGTGAGTAACAGATTGGAATTTCTTTTCATTTGAACTGTCTGCAGCTCACAACACCAAGCCTTTCAAAGTTCAAGTGTTTGGACAATGCTCTCAGGCACATGACATGATTCTTGGAGTGGTCCTGTGCAGGACCAGGAGTTGGACTTCAATGATCCATGGGGCTCCCTTCCAAATCAGGATATTCTATGATTCTATGAATTTCTCCAGTGAATGAGATTCTACCACCTTTATGGGGAACCTGTTCCAGTGCTCAGTCACCTGCACTGTAAAGAAGCTCTTTCTCATTTTCAGGTGTAACTTTCTATGTTCCAGTTTCTCCCATTGCCTCTCATCCTATTGCTTGGTACCACTGAGAAAAGCCTGGCTCTATCCTCTTGGCACCCTCCCTTCAGACACTTGTACACACTGATAAGGTCCCCTCCAAGTCTTTTCTTCTCCAGGTTGAACAGTCCCAACTCTCTTAATCTTTCCTCATAAGAGGGATCCCCCACTCCTCCAGTCATCTTTGTAGCCCTCCACTGGATCTCCTCCAGAACCTCCATGTCTCTCTTTTTCTGGGGAGCCTGCAGCTGAGGCCTCATCAGGTGTAGGAATGGAGAAAATTATATGCAGAAGATTTACTCAAGGAGGATAAAGAATTTTTGCTCAAGGAAGTTTTCACTGTTGGGAAAGGCTCAGCGTGGGAGAAGATTCTTTCCCATGAATAGCACTGTATATATTTCTCTGCCTGTCTGTTTGAGAAGTTAACTCCCCTGTTGCAAGAAAAGATAAAGTTCTCACAGACATGCCTGAGGCCCTTGCTGGGAGACAGGGAGACCATAAAAAGACAGGGGGAGAACACAGCCTTGAAGTTATGCACATGCGAAAGGTGTTGATATATAAAAGCCCCCAGGGTACAGGCTGCATGCACTCTTTCCCTTGCTGTGATTTAGCAGTGTATTTTAGGGTTGTTGACTTTGGAATGAACTTTTTCTTAAAACCTTAGCCGTGACTTGGGGCTACCTGTGTGCATATCGATTCATACACCAGGGAAAAAGAGGTGCAGGATCACCTCCTTCAACCTGCTGGCAGTGCTCTTCTTAATGCACCCCAGGATAACACTGGCCTTCTTGGCTACAAGGGCACACACAATGCTAGCTCATGGACAGCTTGTTTTTCCACAGGACCCCAATAAAAAGTACTCCCTATTGTTCACATGGATCAGGTCCCTAGACAGAAATAGTACATAAAGTATTTGTGGATGCTAAAAGTTTAATACTTTAATCATATTACTCAGTAACCAAATATCCCTCAAAAAAAACCCCCACCTACCTATATTTATGTTACTTTACCATCTTTGATAAGAAAATTATTTGTACTTGCATTAATTCATTTAAGCAATTACTTTTATTTGTGTAGAAATTGTTAGCTCAGTCTTAGAGAGCTATGCAGGCTTAGATTTAAAATCTAACAGTTGCCAAGACCACCTGTTTATATCTCCTCTCCTGTGGCATAATCTTATCTTCTGTGAAATATGTTACTGCACTTCTCCTTAGGCATGATCAAGATAAGATTTTTCAACCTTGGAAGAAACCCCACTTTCAAATTCCAGTTAGCCTCAGATATTGCTATTTCTGTCATTTCCACTGCATGAAAATCAACTAAAATATCATCCACCATCTTAATCAACTTTACAGCATGGCAGATGAATGTTAATTAGTCACTACTTTTGCTGAAAGGAAGAGAGGTTGATGAATCAAACCTCAAGCTATCAACATCTAAACACAAAAAATCTCTTAAATAAATTAATATTGCAAAATGTTACTAAGAAACAAATTAACAGCAAGGGAGGATCCTTCTAAGAAACCTTTAATTTTGTATTAATTACACTTTTTAGTAGACCAGTACAGTTCAATAGTGATCAGTACAGAAACATACCCCCGTCTGCCCCACCACCCAGATTCAGTGAAGCTTTCACCAGTAGCAGAAGGAGAGCAATCAGTGGCACTGAGGGTAGTTATAAGAACATCATTTTACCCTGAGTTAGTGCTGTGTGATCATGCTTCGATCACCTTCAGCATCTGAACAGAGCTTTACAGTTACTGCATAACTCTGTGAATGCAACTTCAAGTTGCAGCCTGTACAAGCTACACAGGCTTTCTCTGCACATTATAAGAGAATTTTGGTTGGGATCAAGATCTGGAACAGCGTAATATCTGAGAGATATACTTGCACCCCTGAAGCTATCTGTCCATGTCATAAATGTGACCTTTGGAGATGCCTGAGAACTGCTTGTAGAGTTGAGGAAAGAATTTCAAGGGACTTAGTACTAGTGAAAGATATAAAGCCCACTCAACATTCTTATCCTCCTACTTCTTCTGATGTTCCCTAGTGTCCATGATGCTTCACTTTTATGAGACTGCCAAGCATGAATGAAGAGGAATTATTATGCCAGGGTCCTTGCAAGCAGCAGACAGGCCTTAAACAGCCTTTCCCACTTTTCCTTTTCAAAAACTATCTATGATTTGCAATCACTTCATTGCACACATAATGGCACGCTTAGACTCCTTTCCTAGCTCCTGGAGAAGAAAAACAAAAAGCAACCCACACAAAAGAGACTCTCTCGTTGCAAATCAGATACATGTCCAAGCTATTTTAAAATATAAAATTAATTTTCTATTCAGTCTTTTTTTTTTTCCCTCCCTCCAATTAGCAGCTAATCTCATCCATATAGCTGAAGGCTCCAAAATGGTAAATGTTGTGATTCACTAAGAAATAGTTGGGAACTTTTTTTTTTAATAATTGCAAGATATAATTACTTTGGAGCTTTTTTAAACACTTTCATGATTATTAAAGCTTTTGGTAATTGTAGACATGGCATTTATACTTCTAATAAGCAGAAAACTTTTATGCTCAAATAAAAGAATTAAATCCACAAAACCCAGGCAATTTATGGCTTAGAAGTCCCTGGAGTACATTTGAGAGACACAAAAGCAGGACTTCAGGACCATCAACTTCTTTACATTGAAAATAGGCAGTGATATTGTGATTATTAGCATCAAACTGGAGAACATACATGCAGGAAAGGAAGATAGTGCCTGGGGGGACATAAAATAAAATACAGAAAGACTCAAAAGGTTGGTTAAAAGTTTGTATGATGCCTTGACTTGATCTTAAAGAAGAGAGAAATGAAAAAAAAATTCCTTTTCTCCCCCAGCAAAGAGCTGAGGAGCAGCAGCAGCCAGCTGAGGCCAGGGTGAAGTGCAGTCTGTGATCCAAGTTTAGATATATACTAGAGAGAGGAAACATTTCTGGGCGCAATAGCTCAGCTCTCTCCATTAGTAGCTTATTAGAATTGCCCCTAGCATGCTTTTGGGCAGTGAAAAATAGCAGTCCCTAACAACCCAGGAGTACAGTTCAGGAGTTAGCATGGTCAGGACCAGTTCTCAATAGGAACTTTGCCTTCAGCAACCCTGTTTCATAAGGCAAGAATCCTTTCATACTGATTCAAACACTTCTCTTGTAGCTGCCATCAGTGTCAGCCAGTGATTCCAGGAACACTCCCATCTACTGTTGTAGAGACAGTACCAGTGCTGAGCACAGAAGCTCTGCAGGACCAACACTGTGCAACACCTATACTGTGTCTCAGCATACTCTGAAGAGATCTCTAAACCAATGATGACCTGATCCTGAGAGTCAATGTAATATGTCAAAGTAACATGCAGATGCAAAAGATTGAAACCAAGTTTCCCTCTAAGCTATCTAGCAATTCCCCTAGGACCCTCACCTCAGCTCAGAAATGCATCAGCACAGCTGTATTACTTCAGGATTTCAGCTGGTTCAAGAGGAGAGAAGGTAAAATGCACATGTACAGATTAGAGCACTGAGAAGTTCAGAGCTGGGTTGTTCAGCTCCATGTACAAAAGCACCACAAAACATATACTGAACTCAAAAATATTGAGTGCCAGTGTACAGGCAGCACTTCTAGGAGTAGCCACTTCATCTTGTCACTTACCAAAAAGCTGTTATGAGGGTTTTCTTTCTTACGCAAATGGAAAACTATAGAGTAGAAAACTACAAAAGAAAATAATAGCATTATATGAGGTTCTGCTGGCTCATGTGGCAACTTAATCATGGCAACAAGACCCATACTTTCAATTCCTGTACCATTTGGGAGTTTTTCAGTCCTTCATTTGCTCCTTGGTCTAAAGAGGAAGCAGAGGACAGATTGAAATGATTCACAATCTCAACCTAGACTTCAGAGGAACATTTAGGTTGGAAAAGACCTTTAGGATCATTAAGTCCAATCATTAACATAGCCCTGACTAGCCCAATTCTAAATCGTGTCCCCAGCTGCCACATTTACTTCCAGGGATAGTAAATCAACCACTTACCTGGACAGCCTGTGCCAATGTTGGACAAATCTTTCCATGAAGTTTTTTTCCCTAATATCCAACCTAAACCTCCCTCAATGCAACTTGAGCCATTTAATCTTGTGCTGTGACTTGTTGCCTGGAAGAGGCCAACCCGCACCTTGCCACAACCTCCTTTCAGGCAAAGAGGAAAAGGTTCCACCTGAGCTTCCTTTTCTCCAGCCTAAACAACCCCAGCTTCTTCTGCTGTTCCTCATGAGACTTGTGCTCCAGACCCTTCGCCAGGTCTGGACTTGCTCCAGGACCTCAGTCCTTTTTGTAGTGATGGACCCAAAACTGGACACAGGACAGGAGGTGTGGCCTCACCATCACCAAATACAGGGTAAGAATCACTTCCCTCATCCTGGTGGCTACACTATTTCTGATACAAGCTGGGAAGCCATTGGCCTTCTTGGCCACCTGGACACACTGTTGGCTCACATTCAGCCAGCTGTTAAGGAGCATCCTCAGTTCCTTTCCTGCCTGGTAACTTTCCAGCCACTGTAAGACTCCAGTCCTGGGAACTGCTGGCTCACCAGCTTGGCTAGGAGTTTTACTTTAATATAAAGGGTTCTTTAATACCTGGAGATGGCGTCAAGAGAATAAGCCATGGACTTATTCTCAAGGGATTTCTTTGTTAATTTAGGGGATCAAATAAGGGAACTTGGCCAAAGTTCAAAAGGACATTGCACAAGCTAGACAAAGATGTTCCACCATAATACTGACTCAGCATATACTATTAATCCACAACCCTTAAGTCAATATCCAACCAAATCTACAGCACTTACATCAAGACCCAATAAATCCACACACTTTAGTTGAGATACAACTGCTCCAGCTCCAAGCCATCCTAAGCATCAAGAAATGAGCAAAGAAAGAGAAGCAGAGGGAGCAAGAAGAGAGAAGAAGAGGGAGAGATAGCTAACACTGAAATCTTGTGGAATACCGGCTCTCATACTTCCAAGTGGAAGGGCCACAGCACGAGTCAAATACATGACTGTGGTTTTATCTGCTCTGGTCCTTATGGTCAAGCCCTCCAGGCAGGGTCTCTGACCCACCAGCCACTTTGGGGCTCCAGGCCAGGGTGAGGGGCAGTGTTCTCACTGTCCCTGCCAACCTGACCCTGTCTTAGGGGCTCCAGGAGGTGTGGTGTGTTATAGTTTTCCCAGGCTATTTGTGACTGACAGCTACTCCATGGCTTCCCCATGTGGGCTCCAGGGGCCTGCCATGAGGGATATGACACCACATCCACGAACGTCTGTGAGGTTCGACCCATCCCTTCCCCGTCCACACACAAACATATACTCCCCACGAGGTGATTCTGACCCAATAATAACGGATCTGGTGTCTAACAGACACTCTTCTTCAAACATGTTAGGATTGTGTAGGATTACATCACCAGTTGAAACATGCTGACAGCTGCCAATAGCTAGCTTGTCATTTAATTAGCAGCCTGGATAATGCTCCTTGATAAAATAGACTTCATTTCAGTGGAGGTAAATGACAGTTTTACTACTGAATTACATGAGATTAGGTTTCCTCAATGTAATCAAAGGGGTAGTATCAAACTAATGTCTAATCGACTTTGTATGAGTATGTTTGTTCATGGTTATACATCTCCTCTGTAAGAGTAAGTGACATCCCAGAATTGATAAATAAAATGGTAAATTGTAGCTTTTGGTGTGCTTTGCATAATCCAGAAAACAAAGTAATTGACTCTGAAGGAAAAATGAACAACAAGCAAAAATGACTGAAAAGAAATTTTTGCAGTTATTTTCTCAGAAGAAAAGAAATGGAAAGATTAGGATAGAACACCTAGATGTATGAGCCAGCCTGCCTAGAATGAGGATGCTAATGGTCTACACTTGCATCAGACATTTGCAGAGAAATAGACATAGATGAATAAACCAAGAATTTATTACTGTGGGTTTTTATTCTATTCTCCATCTTGACATAACAAGTAGCTGAAATGTTATAAAATGCTTTCTCTTCTTTCTCTCCATCTTTTTGGAGAACTGTTCTTGGCAAAAGTTTCTGTGAGTTTTATGCATGATAGAGACTGAGTGTGTCTGAAATTGATAAAGGTTCTACAGTAATATATACTTGCAAGACAGCTTGTCTGTGAATACATTTTAAAGCAAATCTTATCAACAAAATGTCAGTGGTGTTCTGATGTTATTCCATATAGTCACAGCATATTCACTGCAGCGCCAGAAAGCTGCTCACCAGGGATTCAAACTTTAAGCAGAGACAGAAAAAAGAAATATGAACACTATACAGATTCAGATAAACAAAGTTACTTCCTTGGACATTGTAGTTTTAAATAAAATTTGGAATTGAAGTTTTCTCTTAGATACTGTCAGGCAAAGAGCAAATAAATAAATAAATAATAACATTTTAACACACTGTTGTGTACATAAAATCAAGTTGTAAATTACGTAGGTTTTCTTGCAAAACAAATGTAATACATTCTTGCTTCTACTTTCTTTCAGAGGTATCCTCTTTTCTTCCAAAAAATTGTATGACAGAAATATATATTTCAGCAGTTCATGGCAATCTGACATTCTGCTACTAATAAGAACAGAATAGAAGATTGTTACCTCATTTTTAAATAATTCTGCAATATTTCTGAGAGGAGGCTACATTGGAATGCAGCTAAGATTAACAACTGTGCTGTAGGAAGAAAAATGTGAGGACCATCATTATTTTTAGCTAATATATAACCCATCAATCAATCACTGGCCTGTTGCTGGGGGCGATGTTATCTCTAGACTTGTCAGTTATCTACTGGGTTTTATTTTAACGTTAAGTATAAGAAGAGGAATTTTTAAGAGGTGAATGTATTTTGCAGCTCATACTATGTCTCCCTGAATACTCTAAGCAAGTAAAGAGTTCCTATTGACATGTTTCAAAGGGAACTTTTGGAGATTGACATAATATGGCAAAGCAATAGAAGAACTTTTATCTCAAGATCATTTACATTCTTACATGTTTGCATCAACAGCAAATAACATTACAAGTCAGTTTTCTGGTTAACTGTAGGATCTGGACAAATTATACACATCACAATGAAGAGCTTTCTGAGTCTCACTCAAACAAGAAGAGATGCTGAAGTTCAGAGACCAGATAGGAAAAATAAGAAGAATTGGCATCCACAGATGTCTGAGACACACTAGTGTTTTGAACAGTAGCTTCTCAAAACATCTGAACAAGAACTATATTATGCCTGAGCTGTTTGCTGTGTGTCTGTCTCCTCAAGATCTGTCCTCTTCTAAAGTCCATAAAACAGGCATTGTTCCACTAATCTCTATGGAACCTGTTTGCTCAGGGGTCACAGAACGCAGAAAGTTTACTTAAATTGTTATTTACCATGGTTTGTTTTTTAGAACATCTGCTTCAGGATATTCATTTTGAGACCTCTCCCACAAAGGACAAGGAAGGTTAGGATTGGACCTGGCCCATCAGAGCAGATTGTACCAATCCCAAGACTATAGGAGGTAACTGCCTTTTATTGGTTTTGTGGAAAACTGTGACATTGTGAGCAAGAAGTACAAAAGCCACACAGGCCAGAGGAGAGCAGATGTTAGCAGTTCAGCTTGTCCGATGGGAAAGATGCTGTCTTGAGTGGCTGCTCTCAGAATTATTCCTGGTTTGTTTTTGTTCCTTCATCCAACAAGTAGCAAATAAAAACTCCATGAGTATCTCAGGAAGCAGAACACCACTTACTGGGCAAGTGCTTTTGTCAAGCAAATGTACAAAACACAGAACTCTGGCTTCCAGCTTTGGGGAGTGCAGTCCCTGCAGGAGACAGCATTTTAGAAATGCTTTTCTCTTCCACATTTCCTATTGACTGGTTTGGACATCTCAGCAATTAGTATACTGGCAGCTGTCAATCTCAACTTGCTCCAAACCAAAATTAGCTTTGCAAATTCTGTTTTTAGAGACAGCAACTGAGTTTGGGGCCATTGCATGCCATGTCATAACCGTACAGTCATTTCATTTGAACAAGATTTAAATTGTACTCTCATTATTTCATTATTTTTTCCCAAATTGACATACAAAACTTCAAGACATTGGCAGAAAGCTCATATTACAATCTGTTTTTAAAGGTTTTTCATTAGTTTAAATCCTGTCCTAGAGAAACTACAAGTCAGTTAAAAATATGCAGCTGTATGAAGCTCCCCATCTTGACTGAGTTATTTAAAATATTAATACAATAAACACAGAACATTAAAAATAAAACCATCATTATTTGGGCTATCTTTGCATATTTTATAGCTAGATACATACTTCTCTCAGGCAAGACTGTCTAAAATTCATTAAAATACTCATTTACTCACAGGAACTGTTTCACTCTTAGGACATCATATAAGCAACGAAAAACAGTCACACCAGACTATTCAGCACACCATAGAAGAGAAATAGCTCTCCCAGCATGAAATGTTTCTCATCTGAGTTACCATATGCCTCCTACTCCTTATTCCATTTTTCCATCTTCTCCTAGCATAAACATTTCTATTCATTAACAACCTTTCAAATTCTTTACACTTTAAATATTGTATAGCAACACATGTAAACAGAAATCTATGTTACTTTTATTGCACTGTTGATATCAATTCACAGCAGCTGACAGCACGATCTCAGCTCAGTGTACAAAATACGTACCTGCTCAGCTGCAAATTTTCATATGCAATATATCCTGTAAAATACTATATAAACCACTATATTAGTGTAGCAATATTATGCTAGAGCATTTCCTCTCATTTTTCTTCCCAATTTCCTTCAAAACATCTCTGATATTAAAAAAAAAAAAAAAAAAAGAAAAAAGAGAAAAAAACAAAAGTCAGGTGCTGGAAGAAACTGTATTAACTACATACTATCTTAAATGCAAAACAGAGCAGCTGGAGAACATCCCTGGGCTTGATTGGCTAGAGTATAACTAATAAAATGAGTGAAGTTCTATTAAATTCAAATTGCCTGATTCCTTCCCAGTACCTAAGTAATGGACAGAATATAGGTAAACTGCTGTTTCAGAAGCCTGTAAAGGAGACATTAAAAACCTGAATCTGTATCAAGAGTACAGAATGCATGGTCTAAATGGTTTTTTTGTAAGGGCAGTTAGTTCTCACAAGAAGTTGTATTTTGCTAATAAATATTTTTTTATTCCTCTTATAAAAAATTAAAATTAATACACCACAAACCCTAAGCTTTTACTTCTGATTTGTTAAAGTCCAACCACAGTGCAACTGATCCAGAAATTTCCTTTTGCGTCAGTTCAATATTAAGCAGCATTTCCTCTGTCACTGACAATAAAGTCAGCACAAGACTTGCGGTAGAACCCTAGAGAATGAGCTCTCCTCTGCTGATTTCTGAAGATGATGCTATCTAGTTCATGGTAAATGAGCCATCATGCAGAAATCTTCCTACAGAGAGACAAAAAGCCTTAAAAGTTAACACCTCTCATCAGAAAGTGAAGCTTAATATTGCACCAATTAGAGAGTTTACAGGAAGGAAAAATTCAATTATGCTTTGACAATGCAAAATACTTTAACTTTTTCGAGTGAATGACTGTTCTGACATTTTTGAGTCAGTGTTTTTTTGTGAAATTTTTCATTGTGTTTCTTTAAAAGAATAATTTAACATGCAAAAATAGAAGGAACAAAAATACATTTAAATTTAATTCAAATTTTCTTCAGGTTGGTACCTCCAGACCATTCTCAGACTTATTCTAAGATAGTTGGAAACCTTCATCTCACAGTCCTAGTACTACGAAAGAGAAAAGGTTGTGAAATATTTTTTCTTTTTATTTTTTATTTATTGTAATGCTAAAAATATGTTTTGGATTGCATTTCTGCATTAGTCACAAAAAGCCTTGGCATTCATATTGAAACATGCTATGTAAAACTCTGCATGTTTCTATTGACCTAGTCAATAACGGTGATGAAAAACTTCTAAAACAAAACAAAACAAAAACAAACAAACAAACAAAAAAAAACAAAAAAAAACCAGCACCAGATACTTTTCACTGTCTAAAATAAAGTACTGAGATTCTGAATATTTCAGTCTCTGTTCTCAGCAGGATTTCTCAGTATTGAACAGGTTTTGTACTGAAGTAGCAGTAGTCCTATCCTGTGTTGAACACAGTAACACAAAGTAGTGGTGCACTTTCTCTTATGCCTCCAGTGTAAGCAGAAACACTAAAATGAAGCACAAAACCAAACACTATAAAGTGTCATAAAATAGTTTATTGAAAATTAGGGGTAAGAACGAGAAGTTGAAAGGCAAAGTCAGAAAAAATAGTGTATCAGGAAGACACGTCATTGCAAATGGCAGTGAAGACTGCACCCTGGTGTCCCCTCCTTCACAGCTGCCAAAACATTTCACCAGCCACAGACAGCAAGGAGCAAGATGGACAAGAAGAATCCCTGGAAAAATCATGGTCATTTGGACGTTCTTGACAACATCTGAGTTAAAAGTGAATCAACTTTATTGTGATTTTAATTAATAAAAAGAACTCTCGGTAGTTGCTGAGTTCTAATGCTCATTAAATCATAGGCAGCTTGGCATAACTTTTCATAGGATTCCCCTCTGTGAAGTATGTGTGCAAATGGTGTATATATATCATACCTGCAGGACACATGCTGCACGGAGAATCTGCACCTGCAGAGTGTACTTTGCATATCCCAGATGCATTGCCTCAGTGGATATCTGCTATATAATTAATTGGCCTGGATCACACTTTGCCCATGATATTCAGGATACTTTGAACATATCAGGTTTCAGTGGTCGTTTTACTGTGCAGGCA
Source organism: Lophotriccus pileatus (assembly GCA_035583135.1). Lineage (NCBI taxonomy): Eukaryota > Metazoa > Chordata > Aves > Passeriformes > Tyrannidae > Lophotriccus > Lophotriccus pileatus. Next base: position 72,124,373 of record JAWWES010000115.1, on the reverse strand, counting down.
AAGTTTTGTGCACTGTATTTTTTATATAATCTGACAATGATATTATATTATATATAACAGTGCAATCCTAGGCATAAGATCACCATTATCATCTTCTAAGATGTAGTGTAACATAAAGGAAGCTATAATTGATGATTTATGTCTTGTGTTGTTTTATATATTACATACATATATTTTATGTAATTATATATATTACAATATATATAATAATTTATGTATTATGTTCTTTAATAGTCTGTACTGTTTATTTATTTATTTATTGGCTATTTAATGTGCTTAAGACTGTTTACACATGTACCTCATTTAAATTTTGAAAACGAATGGAAATAAATATGCCCCACTCTGATTTAAACAAATTTATTGCTTCTACTCCTGTGTTTCTCTCATTCACTCCCTTGCAAATGAGGGTTAAAAATTAATGAAATCACCCTCAATGGAATTCAGAATAAATTCCCCTGTTTATAAACATATAAAAATAAACAGTACTCTTAATTCACTGTCACAACTTTTATCAAAAAGAAATAATAATGTTGCTCTTTGGTAGGATTTTAAGCAGAATTAAAAAACAACCATAATTAAATACATCTTCTGAATTGGATGTAGTTTGTTATTTAAATGAAAATGCCAACTTTAAATTATGTTTCTCTAGCTAGTGCTATATTGTAGAACTTAACATCCAATTAAAGAGAAACCTTCTCCTTAAAATAGCATAAGACTTGCAAATTTCATCTTAAGCCATAAATTAATATAGTGGTTTGGTTTTAAGTTACCAAAAGTGTTAACTATTCTTTAAGTCTTAACTTTTCATTCAATTACATATTAATGAATGCTCTGTAGAATTATAATTTATCATTTAGTGTTTACAATTTCTTTTCTTGCAATTTTAAAGATCATATATTATTGAAATTACTGTTATAAGAGTAGCAAATGAACATTAGTGGTAATACATGGCCATCTTGCTGTAAAACATTATGTAAATAAGCATATCCCTTTCTTAAATTTTAAAATCAAGTAGTATTTCAATTGAGTTTTAATCATGCTGTCCAGTTAATAATGTCATTTATAGTGCTAACACTAGTCTGTACAATTTCACTCCAGCTATACCAGCTCCAATTTTACTCCATAGTTCAGCTAAGTTTTCCTTAGTTCTTCCATGTATGAAAAAACTACCATTTACAGAAATGAAATATAAGTGTTTGCAGTAGATGAAGAGAATGTGCAATGTAGTTCTCTGTCACTAGGAAGAATACAATATATTTAGTAGTTTAAACAAGTCCATCCTAAACCTGTCAATTCAAATTCATTATCAAAATTAAATACCTTGTTGCAGGATACACCTGATCTCTTTCCCACAGTAAACAACAAAAAGGTTACTCCTGTGGTCAAACATTTGCTCCAATGAAGTCAAATTTATGTGAAAGAGACTAGTTCAGCTGGACTAACAGTATTATACAAAATTATTCTGATTTCTTGGTCTAATTCCAATTCCAGTTCAAATCTCTCTGTACTTTGGAATACAATTATACAGGAATATTCTAAAAATATGTGTCTAGTAGTAATCCATGAGATTGAGAAACAATTTTGTACATTTCTTTTGACATAAAATTCTTTATTCTCTTTTTCAAAAAAATTTGAGACTTTCACTGGTTCTTGATATTTTGCCAATTGAGTGCATTCTGTTTCATTTGGAAAGTGGATAATTC
>JAWWES010000115.1:72075473-72116737 GCA_035583135.1 Lophotriccus pileatus | reverse complement strand
ATCCCTAATGGGATCTGTGGCAACAATTTATATGGTTTGACAACAGTCATTATTTATTACTTCTCCATTATGACTCTGGAGAAGAAACAATATGTCTGAACCTAAATATAAATATAAATCCAAAAAGATAGCCTCCTTTTGATGAATTTGAGGGAATACCTGTGCCTTCATACAGAGTTAAATATCCAGCCTCAATACTGAAAATTGTGAATTTAGCACATTATGGACATTACATATCAAAAGTCATAATCAATTATCAACTTGTAGTTTACATATGATCAGATATTTAATTAGCTTAGATACACAGTGGATTTTATATACAAACCAGTATGAATACACTGAGTCAGTAGTGGTAGAAAGAGCAACCATGACTAATGTCCTTCAACAAGTTGATTATATGTACCAAAGTAATTTTACAAAGAAGAAATAGGACATTTCAATTGTATTCTTCCTCAGTCTGATTGTCTTCTGCTTTCAAAGTAAACACATTCTGATTGTGTAGCATCTGGAGTCCATTATATTTTAATTATGCTTTATAATAGTGATGCTTCCCCTTAAAATTGTGCCTGATAGATCACTATCTCTTATTTATTCTTCATTGATCATTTTAGCTTTTGCTTTTTACATTTTCAGACCCAACTAAATAATACCAGTAGAGACAGATGATAAAATTGGTGATGAGAAGTCTCAAGAGACTCAATTTAACATTATGATTACATTATCTATTATTTACTGAAAGAAAGTCTGTAGAAACATACTAAACTGCAAAGTCATTTGGAAGCTGCTAGAATAGAAAGGAGGCTCAAAAGTCTTCAGACAAACATTTAGCCATGTTGAGGACAGAAAGTACAACATAAAATTTCCAGTTAGCCATTGCAAATGACTGCCAAAGGAAGTTGTGTGTTGTCATTTCTTTAAGTTTTCATGTTTTCTGGATGTCTTATAATAAAAATATCATTCAGACTAAATGCTTGAATGATTTCCATTGGTTCTGTATAAAATTACAATTGCATAATCATTTAAAATAACCATAAAGAGAAACAACCTGTTATATCTCCACTATGACATAAAAGCATAAAGACAGGGGAAAAAAAAGCTTACTATAAAACAAATACTCCTGAAAGGACCTGGGTTACCAACACAGCCTCCTGCAATCTTTAATGATAGCATAGCTGGATTTCCTTTACTCCTGTGACCTACTTTTTGTTTTAACAGCATGAGGCTTCAAAAATCTCCTTGAACCCAGCCCTCATATTTAGATATTTCCAGCTGGGACTGTAAGAAAGATTTACAGTGTCATCTGACTTTGATGGAACTCACAGAGTTTTTCCTGGTCTGAATGGAAGTCTCCTGGATGCCCATTGGTCTAGAAAGACCTCTAGGAAGTCTAAAACTTTATTGCAACTTGGTTGCTTTTTGACCATATGTCTCCATCTCTGTGATGCAAAACTTCTAAAATTAATGCACAGATCCTGCCGTCCCTAGTATCTATGGCAGTGCTGAGAGAATCTGTTTCCTCCTTCTTGCAGTATCTGTAACCTGAGATACAAAACTGAAAAAAAAAAAATAAAAAAGTTAACCAAGAACTGGAACAGAGGGTTTTCTCCCCTGATCAGTCAGTTACATTGCAAGACTCTCTTTCTATTGATGTATTCTCTGAGAAGGATGTTCCATAACCAGGTGGGAAATGGGAATTGTGATTTTAAACCTTCATCCCAACTGCAAACATGTACAATGATTCACACTTCTTAGCAGTGAGCTGAACCTTTAACCTATCTGGCAGCAAAATCATACTGTATATCTCAAAAATAAGTGTACCAAACAAGGAGAAACTTCTTTTCCTAGTACTTTTATTCTCTTATACATAGATTTAGACAGAGTCTACTCAGAACATTGTTTTTCTGGTCTGATCCTTCAATAGCATCGATCCCATAGCCAGAGAGACCATAGAGAGAGAGAAAGGACAAGAATAATTGGTCTTAAATGTTTATTAAGTTCCCTGTATCACTACAGCTCTCTAAAAGGAGTCATAACACATGGGAAAAGTGGGATAACAGGACACAAAGGTAATTTTTAAGATACCTGGAGAATATTTTTATGTATTTTATGTATTTTTATATATTTTTATTTACTTCTTTATGCACAATCAAAATTCTAAACTACACTTGATCTATCTACTAAAGCATCACCAAAAAGATTTGCTGCTCTCAAATTTGAAGAGGAGTCAGATGTTTAACTCCCTGCTGCAGGGGACAGAGGCACCCATTTGTCAACCTAATCAAACAGGTTTGTTGCCTGCCTGGGGAAATTCCTTTGATTATTATACACTGCTCCTGTTCCATGTGAGTACAAATGATACTGCCGCAGAAAAACTGGACAGTATCAAAAGTGATCACAGAACTCTGGGAGCAGTAGTCAAGGGCTTGAGAGGTCAGGTGGTGTTTTCCTCAATCCTGACATCACCAATAAAGTGTGAGAAGAGGATTAATAGGACAAGTCAGTAATTTGCTCAAGATCTGCTGTTGTCCACCAGGTTTGGGGTTCTATGATCTGTTTACACATCAATGTCTGTTTGGGAGATATGGGATCCTCCTCACAAAGGAGGAAAAGCTATTTTCACCAAAAGCATGGCTGACATCAGCAGGGATTTAAACTAAGAATGAGAGAGAAGGGACAGAGTAACCAGAAGTCCTGTGAGTGAGCGATTACAAAATCAACTCATGGGTGGTGATCAGTGGCACAGTCTAGTTGGAAGTCAGTAACTAGTGTTGTACCCAGGGGTCAACAGTAAATTTAGCATCCTTTTTAACATCTTCATTAATGGTGGGGATGGGAGGACAGAGTGTACTCTCAATAAGTTTGCCAATGACCCAAAACTGGGAGTAGTAACTGATTTACCAGAAGGTTGTGCTGGCACCCAAAGGGTCTTCAAGAGGCTGGAGAAATCGGCAGACAGGAAGGAAGCTCATGAAAGTCACAAAGAAAAGTAAAATAGTCCTTTAGCTGCGAAGAAAAACACTATGAACCAATACATGCTGGGAACCACTCAGCCTAAAAGCATCTTGGCAGAAAAGGACCCAAGGAGTCCTGGTAGATACCAAATGGAACAGGAGCTACCAATGTGTCCTTGAAACAAAGAAGCCTAATAGTGTGCTGGGCTGCATAAGAAGTGTTGCCAGCAGGTCAACCCCCTCCGTTCTCGCTGCTGAGGCACTTGGAGTAAGGCATCCAGTTCTGGGCTCCCCAGCACGGGTTGCTCAGAGGGTTTATGGAGTCTCCATTCTTGGAGTTACTCAAAAGCAACCTGGATAAGATCATGGGTAATTGACTCTATGTGACCCTTCTTGAGTAAGGGGTTGGACCAGCTTGCCTCCAACCTCAGCATTTCTGCGATTCTGTGATTCTGTGATGTATGAGCAGCTTTCTCTCTCAACTGTAACAGACAGAGGAACAAATCATATCTATCACTACACACATGAACCTTTATTGTTCCATCTTTGTTCTAAAGTTTTTTCATTAGTCCTTTTTTCATCATAAAGGGTGAACACATACAGCAAAGAAAGAAATTCTCTACTCTCTCCCTCCTTCCCATTTTTTATACATGAACAGCTTCCATATGAAGAAACAATTTAATTTTAATTTTAGATAAGAAAATTTTAATTTGAACTGCAATATAAAACCAATAAGCTACTATATATTTTTATTTCAATGGAAAAAAAATACAGCCTAGTGTTAAAGAATAGGATTAAAGGTTCTAATTAGTCAAAATTATTAAACTACTCAGGTAGTTTTTCTAATTATAGCTCCTGAGTAGGCAGATACTCAAAATGGCAGGGAGAGGTTGAAGCTTTCCCTGTTTCTCCTGCAATGTGTTGCACGCAATTAGTTCCTTCTGAGGAAATGTCACTTTGCATTCTCAGTTTCAGATGCTCAGATACTCTGCATGCAGATGGCAGATTAAGACCTTTGTAAAGTTAATCATAGGATGGGAAAGAAAAAAAATCCTAGAAACTGAGTTGACTATGTAAATATAGGAAAACAGCGTTTCCTTTTCACTTTAAGGAAAAATTCCGGAAAAAGTTAAGATTTTGGTAAGTCTCACAAAATATCTCCACTTCACTTAATATAAAGGAAAGCACTAGAGGATCATGACATTCGCAGTGTTTCAACGTACTTTAGAGTCAAGAACTTTTTTAATTCTTGAAAAATGCTGCATAAGGTGCACATAAAATCAGGCTGATGAATAAATAGTACTAATATTTACGATTGTCAGGAAATTTCAGATTTAATTGCCAGTTCTTTTTAAACTATATGTACAGTTTATTATAAAATTAAAGATATACACTATAAAAATTTAAATAGTGAAATGGGATTGTAAAAAAATACATAAAAACATTAAAAGTTTTTAGATTGTGTATATTGAACACTGATTTCACATGGACCCCAAATTTGATAGTAGAATATTAGTATTTATCAAACTAGAAAGTGTGCTTTTGTTACATGAAAAAGGCATGTAGTTGAATATAAAGATTTTTGTCCATTTATGGATGCAATATGTAAGTTATAAGAATTTCCTAAGTCAAAGCAAAACTTACTACTGTCTGATGAGCCTAATTCTTAAAACATCACAGTCCAGAAGCAATTAAGTAGTAACCCAAAACAATGATTCTTACTAATTTTTATGAATTTAACTACACAACATTCATGAATATATAAAAACATGCATTCATAATTTCTTACAGCCCAGTTTTGACACCTAATCCAGTCAGGAAAATTATGTTAAAAAACAATATTAGAGTTACAAGAATTATCCGTATTTGTACTTCATTTTCTTTTGTATAGCTTATCCATCAAAACTATTTAGATAGACCATTTAAACATTTAAATCTGGATAATCAAATGCAATGTAATAATTTGTTTTCTGAATAAATATCAGAGATAGGAAAAAATGTAAACCAAATGGTCTTTTATGCTGAACACTGTGGTTTAATAGTAAGACGAATTAGTAAAAGCAGCCACATAATCAGACATTCTACATTGATATTGATGCCTTTTAATATCCTCTCACATGGCTACAAGCAATAATTCGTGCAACTTTTCTGCTTTCAGCACCAGTAGTACTGCATCAACGTGTCACCTAAATAACTGTAATTAAGCACTCTCCGTAGCTGCTGATTACAGGATGCTGATGAACATTCCCACCGGATTCAGCAGACTCTTTCATAACAACGACAATAATCATCTCATATTATAATATCTGTGCTTCTGAGGACTTCTTAAATAATCTAAAATTTTAATTGTACAGACTGTTGATTATTGCAGTCTAAAGTTCAACAGGAGCTTAATCAAAAAGGTTCAAGTATCACATCACTGACATCTATTAAGCAGTAAGGTAATATGCATCCTGAGAAATAAATACTTAAGCTGCTTGGTCTTTTGACCAAAGTAAACTTTTCACAAAGGTCCACTGCCCTCTCGAAAAGAGCACTGGAACTTCTTATGTCATTTTCTATTGCAAGGAAAGAAAAAATTATTTTCTTTCCTGTCAGTGAGGATTTCTTCATTTTGTTGATTTTGTCATCATTTTGCTTTGAGAATAATGGCATTCAAAAAGTAAAAGTGCACAATGATGTCTCAAGTAAGATTTTGTTATTATCTTTATGGTTTTGAAAACCTATGGGTCACAATTTTTTTAACTGAAACCAGCTGAATTCAATTGTGCAATAGTCACCTGAACCGGTGTACTGTCTATCTCTGTACTCTTTACAATCTGTATCCCTTACATTATATTTTCTTCTTTTCAGTCCTTCATAGAAAAAGTATTCCATGCAAGAAGTGGGAATCCCTTTGGTTTATCCTATCACAGACGGCTTTAGAGGCTACATGCATTCAATATGTGTAGCTCAGCAGAAAAAAAGATTCTTTTGTTTCCCAATTGTAGTCCATGTTCAACACAATTTGCCATTTAGGAAAATCTTTTGCTAAATTTCATTTAAAAATACAAGCCTATGACAGCTTTCTCTACAATCAGTAAGGGACATACATAGTAATATGAGATTCATATGCCAGGAAGGACTAGTGCAGAATCTGTGATACTAATTTCTGGCAATTTTTAGAAACAAGTAATCACTCCCCCTTTGCCTTCAAATTTGCAGAACATAACATATCTCAGCATAACTACCTACTAAATGATTTTGGTCCTTATTTTAAATAGTTATTTTAGACATATATACAGCATTATTTTGTTAGCCTATTTTTTTAATACATCTATATTCCTTTTATGTTTAGATCAAAGACTTACTTCTCCATCTACCTTATCTGTTGCTCAGAATGCTCATAATATCCACCTTTATCAATAGATGAAAACAAAAACATCATTGAGACAGAATCTCTATGTAACCATTCCAGAAATTCTCCTGGAGTAATAACATATAATTCCATTTGAATCAATGAAGCTTTGTTAAGTCTGGGGAGGTCTGTGTTGAGATATGTAGTAAAAATGGGTATTCATTTTCACTGCATTGATTCCTTGTGACTGAAGGACTATAAGGAGGTAAATATACAAGACTCACTTTCACATGAAATACATGGCTTTGTTGGTTTGTATCTGTTATGTTGTGAAAGACAGTAATTTTCCTCATTGCATTTTCTTGATTTGTTTTTTGAACAAAACTATTTAATGTTTCTTATAAGCTTTCTCCAAGAAAAATATTTCTGAAACAGCACAGTCGTGCCAGTGTCCTCCCTCCCAGTGAGACTCAGGCATAAAACTTCCCCCACCTCGTCAGAGGAGTTATTAGGACGCTCACATATGGGCCTGAAGGTGTTCATCCCTTCTGATAAAGCATAACTGGGTCCACTATGATGACATGAGAAACAGCTGTCCTGTCTCAGAAGAGGTCATAAACCACAAAAGTGCCCACAAACTCATTTCTGAGGCTTTCAACTGGATGACTGTGCGTGACCCACAGTGTTGCATCCTACAATGGAAAACTCTGACCCGCCTCCCCATGGGAGATACCTGGGCATTCCCACCTGAAACGGAATGTATATATTAAACCACTGAACTTTTTGTTTCATGGGCTTCCTGCACACCTGACACACAAAGACTGCGACCATCACTTCAACCAATAGACATCTAAATTGCAACAATCACTGAATTCACGGGTGTTGATATCTTTCCTTTCCAGGAAATTCTTATCCTTTATTTCTCTTTCCTTCTTTTCCCTATACATTTTCTTAAGTGATATTTTTATACTTTTATGTTGCCATATTTTTATAGATAACAACCCTTTCCACTGCAACCAAATTGTTCTAAAATAAACCTGCCATATATGTATGTTCATTTGGTGTTGTTTCACTCTAATTTGCCCCAGGGGACCAATTAATAGGAACCTCAGTTACTCTGCTGCAAGGTTGGGTCATAACATATGCATATTTATTTGTCAGGTATGCTAGCAGCTCATGGTCAGATACTTGAAACTGTAGGCACGGAAATGAAGCAACTCATATGCTTTAGTCCTTTGTAGGATCTGGTTTTAATGGTATTTACAAAGAGTCTTTATCACACCTTCTCATCCAATTCAAAATGCAAAAAGGTAATATTATTTCAACAGGGGAACAAACTTCCATTGTATAAATCTTTAAATATTATGTTGTCACGATTTTTTAAGAGGGACAGATGGAAACAGTTATGAAAATTAAGAGATTTTATCATAAAGTAGGTAATAATACTTATTCTTTAAATCAAGCTATTTTCAGCAAGTCTGTTTTGGTGGGTTCTTCAGTTTTCTGCATTACTTTTGCTTTTCAGTCTTAGGATGCTCTGGCCTTCTCTAACTGGAACCTTTTTTGAGAGATTTTGTTGACCTTTAAGTTCCAGGCAGAAGTTAAGTTTACCTACTGTAGCATATCCATATGAATGGTCTGTGAAAAAAACAGGTAATTTTTGCCCTTTAATTCCCCATAATACAAGAGAAAAGAGTAAGGTGGAAGGAAATCAATCCTAACTTATCCCTTGACGAATATCAGCAAACACTGTGTCACAAAACCAATGTGAAGAAATGGAGTATGGATTTTCTGCTGACATTTGTAAAGTGTTTGTGTCAAAGTATTTTTCTAATATAGCAAAGGTTACAGTTTAACAAATTAAAGCACATGTTTCTTTTGAACTGACATGTTGGTCATTTGGGTTAATTTAAATGGCTTGTGTTTTTCTAATAAACTCTCAACCTAACCTACTGTGATTATGGGCAGTTTTTGCATTAATCTGCCATAAGTAATTGCTTTTTCATTGAAATGAGCTGAATGACAACAGTGTAATAGTCCACGACTTTATCTAACACCATTTGGAGGAAATACTATATTCCATTTTAAATGTGCCCAGAAGTGAATTTGTATTGCAAGAACCAAGGCAATGATTTAGTTTTAATATCTCTAATTTCTGTTTGCTCAAATACTTTTTGGTATTACAGGAATTTTTGAAGGAAATAGTATTTTCATGTGAGTCGCAGCTTCTGTTGTTAAACTTCCAGTGAAAGACAAAGCCTGCCTTTTTTTCCTACTCTCCATTACTGAATTTACTTTAAATTAGTTTATATAAATATCTAACATTTTTGACTTTTAGTGTGACAACCTATAAGGAAGACATCATAAATGTAAAGTTATAATTGGATTGTCATGTATTACCTCAGTAATGATCATTTTAGGAAATTAATTGCACTTTCACCAATAATTGAACACAAAATATAATTTTGCAATTGTTTATATGCTATTGCCACTTTTTATTCACGTGTGCATGTTCTGAGAAAATCCTTCATAAACACAATATCATTATAAATAATTCCATAAATTTTCTATGAGTGATTCATAAAAATATTTTTATTTCCTAGAAAACTGTTCAGTACTAGTGCTAATACATTTCTTTGTATACAAAAAAAACACAAAGCAAACAAAAAAAACCCCAAACAAAAACATTTGAACATATTTATTAAATAAGAAGCATCATTTCACAAAGTAAACATGTTCCAAATGGCTGTGACCATTTGGCTATCAAAGCCATGGAGCAGATTCTTCCCTTTTAATTCTTAAGATTGCAGTGAGAGGATGAAAACCAGGAAATTTAGTATTAAGGTGTGGTTTAACAGGTTTCAACTCACAGTAAGTGTTAACTGTTATGCCCACAATTTAAATGAGCATTTTCAAATTATTTACAGGGCTACACATGACCAAAATGTTTTTTTAGTTTTCCATGGCCGATAGTTTCTGGAGAAGAATAACGAAATGTGAGAGTTTCCCAGGAGTTCAACATTTAGCTAAACCTTACAGATTTTCCCTAGTGGCACATTATATACATTATACACATGATATAACTCAAAAAAAAAAACCCAAAGAACATGCAAAGAATCAACCTATTATGTAATAATGATCAATCAACTGCTGAACAGTCTGTGCCAATATAGACTTGTGGGTGTCCTTGACACAGTTCTTGTTTAGGAGCAATAAATTCTTTGACATGGTTATGTCATGTCCTGGGGCTCAAGCATAGTGAGGCTTTATAAGAAAAGGTAAAAATTCTGAGATTGGATTCATTTACATTTAATTGTCATTAGCCACTGCTTTATTTTTAATATAACTATTTGAATCAACCTTTAAAATATAACATAACTTTCTTTTCAAATTAATGAATCCACTACAATAAGGACCTTACTATGTATAGACACAAGAAGTTAAACAAAAGTCTAGTTCACACTCAGAATTGATATTGTCGTGGTCACCTTGAGTACTGTGTGCAGTTTTGGGTGCCACAACATAAGAGAGATGTAAAGCTATTAGAGTGTGTCCAAAAGAGGGCAACAAAGATGGTGAAGGGCCTTGAGGGGAAGCCATACGAGGAGCCACTGTGCTCACTTGGCTTGTTTAACCTGGAGAAGAAGCTGAGGGAAGACCTCACAGCAGCCTACAGCTCCCTCATGAGGGAGAGTGGACAGGCAGGCACTGATCTCTTCTCTCTGGGTGACCAGTAACAGGACTTGAGGGAAGAGCATGAAGCTGTGCCACAGGAGGTTTAAGTTAGATTGAGGAGTGCTTCTTCAGGCACAAAGTGTTGGGACACTGGAACAGGCTCCCCAGGAAAGTGGTCACAGCACCAAGCCCGACAGAGTTCAAGAAACGTCTGGACAACGCTCTCAGGCACATGGTGTGATTCTGGGAGCTGTCCTGTGCAGGGCCTGAAGTTGGATGAACTTTGTGGGTCCCTTCCAACTCAGGATATTTTATGATTCTATGATTATATATTGAGGGAAGAAATGTTACTGCAATATGAAGATAAAATGTTACAAAGTTCAAGTAATTAGAACCAGACAGTTCAAGTACCAACTAACGCACACATACTTTGTAGGCTCTCTTAGGTAAGCTATTAACATATAATGTAGTTTCTATTTTGTTTATCTTATAAAATGTGAATATTCAGCTTCTCTGAATTTGACTTGTGTTCTCACAAAGTGAATGTGACACTATGTACATGGAACCCTGAGATTAGCTCAGTTGTTTGGGGCATGGTGTTAATATATATTTTCATTTGTTTCATTCTCTCAATACAGAAATCCACAATGACATATAGCTCTGAAGTAATAACTTTATGAGATGCAGAGAATTTTCAACAATTTTCATTGCAGAAATACAGTCTTTTCAGAATCAAAATGCTTTTTACTCACAAGCTTGATAAGCAACAAATTTTGCTCTTTTGACTTGTCTCTTAAGTTCAGGAGAGACTTCTAACTTATTCTTGAAATAAAGGATGAAAGAAATAAGCAGGGCATGAATACAGCATGTAGGATAATGAGATGTGACCTTTTCATCGGGTAAAATGACCAGGAAAATAATCTCTCACAGCTCCTTAGCTTCTTGATCCCAGGTTTTGGCCTTGCAGGAGTATAATTTTTGGTGACATAGGTTTTTTCCCCTATGAAGGCAAACCACAAAAATGCTCCAGAGACTTAATTTCATTTAGTTTTGAAAAGAAATTTAGAAATTTTGCAGACAGGGACAAAAATTGTCTTTCTGCCCTTTTCCTGTCCTTTGGATTGCCAGGGTTATTTCATTACTACCCTGTTTAGTTCATGCCAACCCTTTAAAACCTTCCACATAGTTGCAGTCTTTGCCATGTTCCCTTCTACAGAGTATGAATTAATAAAAAAAACAAAAACAAAAACAAACCAAGCATGGTACTGCATGGTGTCCTGGATCAATGCACATGGTGGATGTTACACACTAATAAACTTGTACATGATGACAATGCTAACATGCAACACACTGCTAACTCATTTCATCAGCACAGTTCCCAGAGAGAAAGCAATAAAGCATAAAGGACATCTGTTTGTGGGAATCTAGAAAAGCAGACTCAAAATTACCTCTGCTCTATAACATTCAAAAAAATTAGCATGAGGGTTTTAAGTTACTTAGTATCAGAAACGACAAAGGGAGCTGGCAATAACAATATGTTACAAAGAATAAATGGAAATGAACCCACATAAACCCGACTGCTGCCTGTGGCCTGTCTGAGAAAACTGAGCTTCTGACTCTAGCAAAATACGGGAAAACACTTCACCAGCATCAGAATCCCTCCCACTCAGTTGTGTCTAGCAACTTCAGTTCTTCTCAGACAACTGAACGGTAAAATGGCCCTAGGTCACTGATCTTGAGAGAGTGAGTGGTGAGTTGTGTTTCCTGAGCTGATAGAAACAGGAAGAATTCCAAAAAGATCAGAAATAGGCCTTCAGTCATAGAGGTCGATTCAGGACAATAACTGAAAAAAGATTTTACTGTATTTCTAACTCATATCAGGGACTGCCCATACTTAAAAGGATGTATGCTTCTTTTCATGGAGCATATGTATAATTAAAATAAAGTAGTATTCAGCTGATAATTAAAATATCGGACATTAATATTCTTCTATCAACAGAAGAAGAAACAATCTAAGACCCACACATTAGTTTGTGTAACTGCAGATGTTCAAATGCAAGATGGAAACCTCACCTTTCTCAATCTATTAAAAACTTATCCCATAAATTTTCAAAATCAAAGTTTACTATAGGATGTAATCAGGAAAAATTACTGATCCAAACTTTTGCTTCAAAACAGATTTTCAGACAACGGCTTACTATTTTTATTAAAAGCATCACTTAGAAGATACTTTGAGTTAGGTACTATATCAATATGCAGACACAGACAGTTCTTGCTCAGAAAACCTATGCATCTAAAGAGAAAAGGCAGATAAAAGAAAATGTCATTACTGATACAGAATTTGTAACTATTTTCCTTGATTTTCTAGTTTTGATGCTAAACAAACAAAGCATGCTGCCAATTGACTTGGAATCCTCCCTTTCCATTTCATAATTTTAAATAAGATTTAATTATTTTAACAAACTAAAAAAAATTACTTCTGGTTGTGGTGGGAAGCTATCACTTCTCAGACTCTAGAGTTTTGAAACATAAGCATACAAGACTGATTTTAATGAAGGACTTCCAGTGGAAGTGTTCTTATATGACTATGAAATCCTTCTATTAAAAAAACATGAAATATTTTTTGTGTATCTGGTTCACCTACATCAGATAAGACTGTCACTTCTGCCCGGAAGACTTCCCTTTTCATCTCCTTACTTGATATGTCACAACTTTTAACATAACCAGAATTTCAATGCACTTTAAATGACAATCACTTGCTCCTATAAAAAGCATAAGACTGTAAAATAAGATTAGGAAGATCAAGTGCAATATGTAATTTTAAATCAGTAAAAAAAAGGATTGTAGACCAGGATTTAGAAAATTCTGACTCCAATAAGATTTGACAATGAAAGGGAAAGGAAGAAACACAAAGTAGTGCTTGAATTCAGAGGAATGATCTTATTAATATTTATAGCTCTAGACTATGATTATTAAGCATTTATATATTTGCTGTGATAGTTCTTTGATGATTAACTATGAAAGTATGATCTGTAATAAAATAAGCAAAAATATATTTGAAAAGAAGGAGGGAAGTTCATCAACTTAAGAGATTTGGAGCAATATAGAAATGCACTATAGGAATAAAATAAAAGTATTCAAAATTATTTCAAGGAATGTTATGTGGATTCATATGCAGAAATACTCACTGACTAATCAGAGCCTATGTCTTGTGGCTAGTTGATAGGAAGAAACATTGAATTTGTTGGGGGGATGCATCTCTAAAATAATAAATGTTATATATGAAAATCTTTATGTTACAGGTGAACTAGATACCAGAGATGTGTGTTTCTGCTAGATGTTTTCAGGTTTGGTTTATTTAGACATGATTTTCAATAGGGAAAACTAACTTTGCATGTTTAGTTGGAATAGGTTAATGGCATAAAATGTTGCAATGAAATTTTTGTATGATTTCTCGATGTAATTACAGTGATTGCTTACAAAAACTTTGACCACCATAAACAAAGGCTCTGTAATCTTTGAGGAAGAAAGTGCAGCCCTTCTTTTCATCTTTGTAGATAATCCCAGTCCCTATACTCAGATTCTATCACAGCTTTACAAATCAGAAATATTCATTACTAGAATGCAAAAGTTTCTGCTACATGTTTAAGAGAACTTACAATATAAGGGGGAAAAAAAAATGGTCCATCTTCTCATGAATAAATCTGTCATAAAACATAACAGTTGGTCTTTTTACTTAGAAAAGGACCAGAACTTAATCACAGGTAAATGCTGTTTCACAGAACAGTCTAAAAGAAAATAGAGCATATCTGTCCATTCTTATCTCAATGACAATTTTCTAGAATACAAATAGAGCCATTACTTCTGCCATTATTTGGGACTGTTTGTGTGTGAATCTTAAATGAAAACATACCAATAGTAAGTTTTATCTCAAAAGACATATAAGTCATTAATCACCCTAGGTTTCTCCTAAACCCAGTGATGAGAAATTACATTTTTGGAGACCAGTTAATCTTAGATCCATATTTTAGGAGGAGTTGAAACAGTCCCTCCAGAGGCTTATTTTTCCATAGGTAAAGGTGATGAGTCTACACTTAGGTAATCTTTAGACACTTAAGCACACTGGTAAGAAAAGACTTCTTGGAAAACTGTATATGTTCCTCTTGAGGAAAACATGCACAGTTAAAAGCATTAAGAGAAGTAACAATAATACAGGGCAGGTGATGTTGTTAATAAGTCTCAGTAAGCTCTGGCCTATTCATTGCTTCAATTATAGTTCCATCAACATACACAAAAAAAAGCCCTTCAAAGGTTCTATTCTCTGTTAAATAACTAAATTTCAACAACTGTGTTGTCTCAGAAATAATTTGCTACCTCAACAACGTGCAATATCCATTTATTATTAAAACTGTTAAGCTATTACTATCTTTGACTTGTCCTTTAAGTAGCTGGGAATACTTGCCCATAGAATAAACTGTACTCTTATCCTTTCCCCCCCTTACTTTTCTATATTCTTTAGAATCATATTGACATGAAAAAATGGTTAAGAATGGTTAGTGAAGTATTACTCTGTCAGATTCAATTTGCTAATTTGTTTATCACTCACCAGTCAACTATGAAGAAGTTTCAAAGATGAGCTTTTTGGGGAGATATGTGTATAGTTGACCTTGTCTTTCAGGTTAACAGCAGCAGCACTAATTTGCAGTGTTCAATAACGTTAGATAGGTATAAACTAATAATAAATAATAACTCACTGTATGTTATGGCCCAGCTGTCAAATATTTAGACATGGGTTGAACAGTCTTACCAGGGTGGCTTGTAGGGCTCTGGCCTTACCATTAGACATAGTCTCTTTCAGCATTGCCAAACCACTGTCCTCAAGGAAAGGCACTATAATTTTTTATGTCTTTCATATGTGGCATGCCTAGAATATGTAGATCACAAATATACTTTGAAGCAGCATGAGCATGTCTACTGCACTATAAAGGAAGCAATGTTTTGCATCACGCAATGCTGGATTGCAAAATACAGTGTAAAATGAATAATTTCTGTATCCTACGCCACAGTCATAGGTGCACTTCTTCGCAATCGTACTGTACCCACTGCACCTGCCTCTCATCTACACTGTACTTAGGATGGCTTCAGCTGTAGATTCAAAGCACAGTTTTCAACTTGTGTGAAATTCCCTGCTTCATATATTTGTTTGCACCAGGTTAAAGGCCTAGGTCCTTGTTCTCTGCATGCAAAGATTCACTACAGTCTCCTGTCAATCCAAGAACTGGTCTTCCTCTTAGACAAATGAGGTTCTCCTCTGCTCCCACTGCACAGGGACTCCAGGAGTCAGTAAATATTTTAAGAACATCTAAGATTGTAGTCACATCAGAAAAACAAAAGAGTGCCATTAAAACATGATCCTGAACTTAATGGCACATGCTAAGGACAATACTATTTTCTGCCTAGAAAATAAATATTTCAGACACCATATCTGCTGTATACCTTAGACTAATCATATGTGTATGTACATCATGTCTGTGTCCAAAGTTGACTTGAGCAGCCCAGGCTATGAAAACTATTTTATGAACTCACATTATGTAGTGCTTCTGCAAACCAAGTACCATCCAGGCTTGGAAGAAAGCAAAATTTTTTTACTGTGAAAGGTGGTGAGGCACTGGAACAGGTTTCTCAGAGAAGCTGTGGGTGCCCCATTCCCGTTCAAGTGTTCAAGGTGAAGCTGGATGGAGCTCTGAGAAATCCAGTCTAGTGAAAGGTATCCCTGTCCGCAGCAGGCAGTGTGTAACTATGTGATTTTTAAGGTCTCTTCCAATCCAGGCCATTCTGTGATTTTATGATGTTATGATCTCAGATTCACAAGAAAAAGAAGCAAAGTTTCCAGGTGCTTTATGTTTAAGAAAAGTATCATGATCCTCATCGTACTGGTGGTAGGGAATGGATCAGTTTGCACTATCCAACCGTTTCTAAATGACTCCTCCAATTGCTATTTGGTGTGTCTTACAGGGTCACAGCCAACCTTATCCTTATGCTGATGTCAGCGCTCTTAGCACGCTTCCATGTCCTTAGCCTCAGTAGTAACTCACAGCTGCAAAAACCAAGGTTTTTCTTTGTACAACAAAATGGTAACATAATTTTCTGATACTAATGTTCTGTTGCACAGGAACATGTCTTTGTTGGTTTGAACGCTGGTGAAGTTTGCAAACAAATTCAGTACCTTTAAGTCCACTGTGCTTCAAACAAGTGCTGCCTTTAGCCACTACTTTGTTTATGTGCAATTTTGCAATGTGCTTTCAGAAAGAACAACTCTCTTCAGGCTTCAATCTAGATATAATCATTACTTTATTTTTATTATTATTTTTAATTCAATCTGGAGAGCTACAGTATAAAAGTTGCCAACATCAATGACTAGATTTGAGCATTTAGAACTAAATTACAAAATATAATGAGAAAATGGGGACTTAATTTGCATTTACCATAAAAAAAGAAACTGGACATCAGCCAGTGTTCAGACTTATTAACACCCAGAAATGCTGTCACAGCTCATGTGTACATGGGACATTAGTCATGCATTTTGTTAATCTAACATAATATGGAACGTAATTTATCAGGACATCAAAATAATAGCTTTTACTCCATTTCTCCATCTATGTGAGGACATGCACAATAGACTTTGCAGTTATACATGCACTCTATTAGAGCTAATTGAAACTAGATGATACAATTAATGTGCTTCTTAGTAAAAAGCATTAACACTTAATGTAAAATTCTAATCACAATAAAAGAGAGTGACATTGGCAGGAAATGTGGTGTATAACTGCAAAACATTCTTTTTTTTATTGAAAAATAAAATTGAAAAAATAATTACCAATAAAGGAAAACCAAAAATATCAAAAACGCCAACTAGACCAGCTACTGCCTCCAGCTTTTCTCATTATATTCTTATTTTCCATGGGAATGTGACATTTTGGTCATTTCCAGAAGTGATGGGTACACTAGCTTCCAAGATTTAGATGTGGCACAAGATAACTGAACAGGTGATCATGGTATGAATAAGTTGTAAAGATAATCCACTCATACGATACACAGGGCTGTTACAAAAAATTATGTTTAGACTTTTGATTTAGGAAAGCATTCAAATGATGTAATGAAATTATCTTAATTTTTCTGTTGATTGCTTTTAGTTTTTAATCCAAACAAGAATCAGGACTATAATTTCTGACTTTTTCCAGAATATTGAAAAAAAGAGAAAATCTCATGTTAGCCCTTTCTAATTCTGATTCACAGCTGATTCACAGTTTTTATATCTTATTTCTTCAATTTTGTTTTTACATGTGCAAAGAAAAACAGAAAAACTAAATTCAAGATATTTGGCAATGGCAGTATGTTATAGGAATGTTTTTGGATAAAGGTCTCAAAAAATGTAATTCACCATGAAGACTGTAGCTGTATGGAGTAGTACAGATGAAATCAACATAGCAAGCACATTATACAGCATAAATATATAATGATGAGTAAATATCAAGAAATTTGGGACCGATTAGTAGGAAATAAAGTAATTTTAGATAAATGTTACAGGTTTTTATAGTTTCTGGAGTGTAGCCTTGAAGACTGAAATCATCTTAGTGCAGAACAAAAGACCAACAGACAACATAATCGATGCTGGGTAAATTAAACAAAAAGATAAAAAGCTCTCTCTTATTTTCCTTTCCAGGATCTTGGCTTGGCTTCTCAAAAACATGAGAAAAGTTAAATTTACCTACTTCAAGAGCGTTGTGTTAAAGCTGTTCTGTGCTACGGGAAAGTTAGGGAGATAGTTAGCTTGAAGAGTTGGTATTGGGTTGAATTATTGATAATGTCGGGAGGAGAGAAAGAGAGGTTGGAGACATGGCTTAAAACTGAATTTGCTGATCCTTCTGGGACTGTACAGGAGAAGGGAGGGGAATTATCAGCTGATGCTCAGTGAATGCCCTAAATAATTCCTTGTTCTTCTCAACAGAATGATCTGCAAACTTCTCAAAGGAAATGTAAGGTATTAAAGCTATGACAGTCCCAGCAACTGCCTACTTAGTCTGCAACAAGGTTATTAAAATAGTTCGGTGGGAGGTGGAAGTCATGGAGAAATAAAAAGGAAAAATATAGAAACATTGGACTTTCAGATGCAACTGTAAATTATTTCTGAGCTTTATTTGCAAGCTACTTTCACAGAAAGCTGAACTGGTATAAAATTAAAAAAAAAAAAAATTGAAATTGAATTTTTGTTTGTTTTTTGCAGGCTGTGTTTTGCTTTTATATCATGTTTATACATAAGTTTCCTGGATTCCATTGAAAAGTCTGTGTGTACACACTACCACATTCAGCTTGACCCTTTCTCACTCTCTGTCTGATTTATTAGCTTTGGCATGGATATGAAAACAAAGAAGATTTGGAAGATTTTTATTTGCAAAAGGGACAGAAATACGCCTCTAGTCCTCTTTTAACTCTGCCAAAGATGCTGTAAGTGGCAAAAAAAAGCTTCTCCCATTTTCTCTTCTAATGGAGTGGAAATACGTGATGCCCTTGATTTTTCTCCCTGAAATGCAAAATTGGCTGAAACAGGAAGAGATGAAGGGAACTTCTGTGTCTTTTTGCTACAGGAAAAAAGTCACCATGATGTTTGCTTTATACAGAAGTCTTCGCTTTCTGTTGTACAAATACCCTCTTATTGTACAACAATGCCTGCAGAGGCAAATTTCAGAGTGACGCACTGTTTTCCCCATACCAAGCAGAGCCAAGGGAATTAGGATGCAACCCATTCTTTACATCCTTACATGTAAGGAACAGACTTACTGCTGTAGTGGCAGATCTCAGTCAGGTTTCATATGTCCCAAGTGAACATCTAGTTCCAGGTCATAAATGTCTACTGCACTTTACTCCAAGCTTTGAGGTTCACCATCCCAAGGAAAATGACAATATGCCTCAGACTGACAAAGGATTTAACTTCCTTTTTTATAAGTCTGAAACAAAGACAAGGAAAAAGTATGGAAATAGCTGCAAACAAAAGAGAATTTACATACTACAAGTGTATTTGATGGGACAAATACACAAGGATTTTATTGAAAGCAGATGTTTCAGCTTGGAACATTAAATCTATTTTAGAAGGAAGCAGGAGGAAAAGCATGTAAAATCAATTTACATTTTCAGAAGACAACCCAATCATTTGTAATCTTTGCATCATTCATAATTAATTCAGATTGTGAGTCTAAAAACAGAATGAAAGTGTCATATAAGTACTTCTGTGAAAGCATCAGTAGCATACTTAATGTTTTCTATAATTTATTAAAAATGAGCTAAAAGAAAGATCACTTAAAAGAAAGGAGAGTTATTCCCTGCTGCATTTTAGAAAGGAGTTGAATTTAGTGTTAACATAGCATTAGTATTGTACTATAAAATTGTACTAAATGACAGTAAGGGTTTTTCAAAATGTAAGTGCTGTGGAATTGCTATATGTGAATTTGAATGAGCAGAAAGTAACAATATGCCGTCACTTGAAAAAAATACTTCTTTTTTCAAGACACACTGATTAGAAATATGTCACATTAAGGCTTTGTGATTTTCATACTCTGCATTAATAATGTCTAAGACTACCTGAACAATCAGAAGAATTGGGAAGAACTATTTTAAGAAATTCAGATTTCTATAAAATAATAATACGTAGTAAACTGGTAATTAACCAAAGTAAGGGATAAGGAATGCAAATTATCTCTGTCTTAATATTTTCCATGATGACGTATCGGATTTTGACCCTCATTCCATCCCTTTTTGCTGAAGGAGGAAGGAACCTAGTTTCAAGTGGAATTCACATGGTGAAAAATGCAAGCTTTTTTCTCTTGTAAAATGATAACCAGGTAAATCATAATAAGCATTTTTCTCCATTAGTTCTTTGACTAAATCCCTCCTTAAGTAATATGAAATTTACCATAAAACCTATCAGTTTACGTCTCATAGAGTTCTACCTTGCTTGTGCTGTCATGCTTATATGACTGAGGGTGGAAGGGAAGATTACTCTTGAGTGCTCTATGACCAAACTGGTTTACTGACAAAACTATAAGGATTGAAGAGAAATTATAAAAAAGTAGCTGTTTTTGAAATCACAAAGAAGAAGCAAGGATATGATTGAGCAATTCTGAGAATATTTTTCATTCAAACAATTCTTCTGGAGGGACGGGAAGAAGGTTTGCCAAAGGACATTAAAGTACTATTTTATTATGTTAAACTCTAACAAATGTCAAGAGTGGCACTTCGTAAAACGAAAAGGAGTGTAATGAATGGCATGGTCTGTTGGGGGGAACAAAGATAAGCAAAAAACAACAAAACTACATTCTTCAGCTGGAGAATGCTTTAGTGATTAGATAGACAACTGTTATGCTGTTCTAAGATGCCCATGTATATTTTTCTTATAGCTTCATTCATATGTAAGTGTCATTGTTTTACGCTCAAAGTGTTTGCTAGAATGAATGTTTTTTATATGCAGCTGCCTAGGAAAGACATGCATCAAGATCAAAAATTTCAACTTATCTTAAATTAATGTTGTCTTCTAGTCTCAAGAGAGACCAATAATGATTCAAATATTGCCAGTAAAAAAAAAATCAAGTAAAGTCAATTTTTCTGAGCGTCAAATGTGGTTTGTGTTTCCAGCTTTCTTTTTCATAAGCTTTCTTTGTTTGAGGCTTTGGCTTATTTAAGTTGTTTTACTTGGTGAGCCATTAAATTGGCTTAGGAATGAATTTGAGTGACAGCAGAGCTTTTATGAAATAACAGCTCCCATGCATTTACTGAAAGGTATGAGCAAATAACTGATATGGAAAAGATGTGAGTTTATACTTCTTTCATACGTGAAGGTCAGATTCAGGTTCAAAAATGAACTGGGGTGTTACTGAACACAGATTTAGGCACCTCAATACCTGGTGGACTTCATAAACTTGCACAGTGTATGTATATTCTCTGTGCAAGCCTGGGGAGAGCTATGGAGCCTAGCGGTGGAGTTCCCCATAGCTAGTTCATGGTTGCTGGGAGTGATGGAAAAATCTGAGGAAGAAATTCTTCTAACTTTTCTGAACAGTGTATGTGATTGAGCCTCTGAAGTGGATGCCGTATGGACATCGGTATTCTCAGTATGAAAATTTCTTTTGGAGATAGTATTGAGATCTACATAAGAGTACAGCTTGAGCTAAAGAGCATGAGTGAATGTGTTCTTTTAAATTAATTTGCCTGGAGTAGTGACGGTAAGTTTCATAGGACCAGTGAGAGAATGAACATCTGGGAAATGATGTCTATGGCTCGGTGGGGTATACCCCAGAAAAAGGCTCTACGTTTAAGGCAAGTAACTAAAGCAAGTATCAAGTGAAAGTGTAATGAAAAAAACCCACCACAGTAAATACATAGAATTCAAAATTAAAAGATAGGAAGCAGAATTGTTTAACTCCCAAACTGGAGGACACAGCATTGAAATCCATTTCCCCCACACATATATAAGTAATCTGAAAAAGGGGTGGAACTGAGGCATTCAAAGTAATACAGAGCCTCGTGGTCAATATTAATATGTGTGAGGTTCAGGAAATTCTGAAAAAAAATTTGATAGTGATTGGGTAATAAAGACATAGATGAAATTCAGTAGAATTTTAATGTGAAATTAAAGACATGGGAAAACAAATCTCTGATTTTACCTATACAGTGTCTTATTTTACTTATATAGTGATGGACTCCTGAACCGACTATTTGCTCTTAAAAATGGGGAGAAGATAGCTTTACAAAAATGTGAGCTCTGCTAGGTGGCAGTCAGAAAAACAGAAGAACCTTATAAATTGTTACAAATGAAAGAGAGAAGAAAACTGCAAAGCATCGTAGTGTTATATATCTACAATTTTGAATACAGAGTCAATACTGGTAGTACTGAAAATTATTTAGGAAGGCGTAAAAAGTATCATCAAATGGATAGAATAACTTCCATAACAAGACTAGGACTCATCAGCCTAGCAAAAAGTTACCAAAATGGAATATGATAAAGGATTACAAGATCATGAGTGGCAATGAGAAGATGAATAATGCTGAATAATGTTTGCTGTGGTTTCAAGTGCAAAAGCAGAGGGACCTTAAGTGAAACTGGAAGGTGGCCAGTTCAGATGAACAAATCAGGGTATTCTTTGTACCAGTTTATAATCACTGTGTTTTGAAGAAACTGTAAGATTATCCATGTTCAGTGGAGGAAACTAATGGAGGAGGACTCCTTTGAAACACAGAAGAATGATTTTAGATTCCATTAAACAAATGCTGGGAAACTAGGAAAATATTTTTGAGAAATATCACAGCACAACCATTGAGTTTCTACATTTTTATATACATTGTCCAATATAATAGTATGATTTGGCAGTCATATCCATACCAGCATGGGTTCAGAAATCCAAATCTGCAGCAGAATATTCCCATCAGTGACCTCTAGACATTTATTTTCTCTGTCTTCTGCCATAAGGTCCTTTTCTTGTAAATGAGAAACAGAGAATGTAATTTTGAATCCTCGTGGGCTATCCTGGAAATAACCTTATATCTTGGTACCAGAGTGTAATCCTGAGGGATTGCTATTTTAAATGGAATTACTCTGCTTTTGTTTCATCAGACACTGTCAGTATATGAACTTTCAGAGCACACATAGAAAATGGAGCACTCAGGGAACACACACTTTGTTAAATGTTAACATTTCTAGGTGCTCTATACCTACCATTATCAGCAACCAAGTATCAGTAAACAGACAATCTTTATAAAACCAAATACAAGGATCTGGATCATCAGATATTGCACTGATTTGGGTTCGGGGAAAGCAGCAAGTCCGCTGGGAAGCCCCAGAGCTGAGCAGAGAGCAGGCCCCTGCTGGGTGTGAGAGCAGAGGGCTGCAGTTCCAGGCTAGCAGAATAACACAGGACACACAGGGCTGGTGGAAAAGGGAAAACCCCTCTTTATTAGACAAAGGAAGAGGGTTTTATAGGGGCCTATGTGGAAAGAGCTAGAATTAGGGTAGTACAGGGGTAGACTATGTAAAACTTAGAGATGGGATAGGATAACATACAGGGACAGATGAGGGGTAATTCTACTGATAACTAGGGGGAATACAATTGGATAAGGGTAGTAATAATTCACTTAAGCTGTCTTGTCTCTGGCCTGCTGTTGCTCACAGCAACTTTCAAGGACAAATCTGGGGCCTGAGTAGTTTCTCTTCCTATATCTTGGTTTCCTGGTCTGGATCCTTCCACTGATCAAACCCTGGTTCAGGCTTTAATCCAACTCCAATAAGATACTTGTTGTCCTCTTGCAGACCCAGTAAAGACAGGGAAAAAAAAAAAGTGTTCTGGATGTCCCAAATACATGGGAACAGTCCCAGTGTTACCAGCATACGTCAGGCCATATTCTCATTTCTGCGTTCTGAAGAGCAACTACAGATTACTGAGTGCACATAGTCTTTCAGATTTCCAGTCAATATTCAGTGACTTACTAGATCTTCACTGGTATGCTATTCTGTTAGCAGAGGCAGTCTCCTCTTTCTCTGGTGTTTAGTCATCTGATGCATGTGATCTGAACATCATAACACCCTCTGCCTTGAATTTTAATTATATTCAATCAATTCCCGGCTTCCACGTGCATATATCATTTGAAGCAATAAGGTTGTCATGGGAGTTCTGCAGAAACATGGATTATAAATTTAGGAGTAATTATGTTTTTATTATTAGATTCTGTTCTCAACGCACAGGATTACATTAATAGCATTTCTGCAGAGATTTTAGAAGGGTGCACATTTTTTCTCTTTAGGTTGAGTTTCAGGGGACAGTTTGTAGTTATTGTTGGGGTTTGTGTCATTTTTTAAAGTTTAGCCCTGCTAAGTACCCAAGACAATAAATGCAAGAAAAATCTTTGTGGATATATCCAGTGCAAACCTTGACTTCTGTCCTGTCAAATGCATGTTTTATTTCTTTAGAGTCATAAGGTTACAGCTACTCTTACCAGAGAAACAGATAAATACTGCAATGTTTGCAATAGAGAAAGTTGATGATATCTGATTTACTAAGTGGATATGTCTATTAAAGGGATATTAATAATTTGATAGAAGATTTTGCATGGAATTAATCAAACAAAATGCTCTTATCTCTGTCTAATGCACACTGAAATGAAGTAGCTACATAATAGACTCTCTATATCTCACCAGCATGCCCACACATTCAGAGATGCTTAAAGCATGCTTTTCCTGTGAGACTACCTATTGCTCAGGAAAATCACATGTACTTGTTAAAAAAATACTAAAAGTTTATTGAGCAAAATAATAATAAAATCAATACTATAAAAATGTTCTGAGATAGTAGAGAAACATTAGTTCTAACAGCCGTAGAAAATGCTGCTATAGAATCAGCCAGAACACTTAAAGGTTATGGACTATTGTTCTATTTCTCTGCTTAATAAGACTTTACTTCAGTGGAATATGGGTGTGATTTAATTTTCAGACACATCTTTCTGTTGTGAAACAAAATTCACTGTACCATGGGTCAATAAGCAAATACAAAGTTCAAAAGACACCAGGGAGCAGAGTTAACAAGTTAAAATTAGAGGATTTAAAGGGTATGATTATTCACTTTTGTATGAGCTGTATGCCAGTGTCACCCATGTGTACCAAAGTGAACTGAGTCCAATGCATGTCTGTTAGGAAAAAAATATAACCAAGGCAACCACTTTATAAAATTAAACACTGATTCATACATACAGTCTATTTCCTTTAATCAGAAATAAACCACTTTTTAAAGTTAATAATTCTCTTGATTCTTATGTATCCTTTGCCGGTAAATTTCTTACAAAGAGAGCGAAGATAGATCTCTAACCCATTACACGGACATCCACCAGTAATCCCTATATTTTAGTTAGCATTTTCTAGTGGATCTCTCATTTTTTTAGCATAAATGTTCATTGGAGGAGAAAAGACTCCAGTTTGGTGACAGGTACACGCATCTTGTCAGCAGGAGAAGTAGATTCAATTCCTCAATATAGAAAGTCGAGAATTGAACCTAACCACTATACTTGCCATGGGACTATTTTTTATTTAGCATGGGGTAAAAGCACTCCAACATCCTATATTTTTATAAAGGAAATGCTTGTATTTTCATAGTTTTGGAAATAAACTAAATTATACTAGGAGACAATCCTTTAAAACATCAAGCACTCCATGCAAACCCCCTTTCACAAATGGCAATAACCAACCAGCATCACTTCTCTTTCCTCAAAATCATGCAAACTGTGAGTACTGATCAGCTCCAGTTTTGCTGCAGTTGTGCTAGTAGGAAGGTGTCAATTAACATGTCCAGTCCACCCTTGTTTAACCAATGGCTCACTTGCACATTTCCATGACTTCAAATTTTTTTTTGATATCTGTCTGACTGGAACACAAGCCCAGTTATAGAAGAGGAAAGAATTTTCTGAAGGGATTTCTCCTCTTCCTGAAGGTAGATCAAGCATGTCCTTCAGATATGAATGTTATATTACTGACTCATAGCACTAGTAAATTAGATATGTACAGAAATATTCATGTTCATTGAACTGCAATTAGTTAGAGAGAAGACCTGCTGCAAAAACATACAGCCCAAACATGACCCACCTAAAACAGTTCTGAGATGTGCTGTTGGGATTCAAATGGCACTAAACCAGGAGGAGCTGTCAACTCGCTTGAGGGCAGAGAGGCCCTGAAGAGACACATCGACAAACGAGAGAGGTGGGCAGTCACCAACCACACGAAGTTTAACAAGAGTTAGTGCCAGATTCTGCACTTGGAATGAAGCAACTCCAGTAGTGTGTATAGACTAGGGAATGAGAGGCTGGAGGGCAGCAGGTCCTGGTCAATGACAAATTGAATATGACTCAGCGGTGCCCTGGCAGTCAGGAGAGCCAACTGTGTCCTGAGGGGCATCAGGCAATGCATGACCAGCTGGTCAAGGGAGGGGATTGTCCCGCCCTGCTCTGCACTGGAGTGTCCTCACCTTGAATATTGTGTGCAGTTTTGGGTACCACAATGTAAAAAAGACATTAAGCTACTGGACAGTATCCAAAGGAGGGCCACGAGGATGGTGAAGGGTCTGAAGGGGAAGCCTTATGAGGAGCAGCTGTGGTTACTTGGTTTCTGTTTAGCCTAGAGGAGACTGAGAGGAGACCTCATTGCAGTCTACAACTTCCTTATTAGGGCAAGATGGGCAAGCACTGATCACTCTCATGACCAGTGACTCAAGGAAACAGCATGAAGCTGTGTCAGGGGAGGTTTAGGTTAAATATCAGGAAAAGGTTTTTCACCCAGAGGATGGTTGAGCACTGCAACAGGCTGCCCAGGGAAGTGATCACAGTACCAAGCCTGACAGATTTCAAGAAGCGTTTGGACAATGTTCACAGGCACATGGTGTGACTTTTGAGGTGTTCTGTGCAGTGCCAGGAGTTGGACTTGATGATCTTGGTGGGTCCCTTCCAACTCAGCATATTCTATGATTCTAAGATTCTATTAAACACTCCAGGAATACTCAAGTACTTATAAAGCTATAAAAGCTAGAGAAAGTTAGATAAATCATACTACTTCCCTGAGCAAAGACTAGCTGTGTAGCTGAGAGTTGCATAATCAGAAATGAGTGGTATGGCATCAAACAAACCATCCATGATAGCTGTATATCTTGTCTTTATTCAACTATCATACTGCTTGTAGTATTTGTTACCTGGAAATTATTTGGGAAGACAAAGGAAGAAGTAGTTGGGAGTACAAAAGAAATATTAGCTCTTTTTTCTTTGTTGCTTCCAGCTGTCTACTCTTATCTTTTCTCATTTTTCCTCCACTTCTTCCTTGCCAATAAGTGCAAAACCGTCCTTCCTGGATAAATGGTTTGAGTATCGAAAGCAAATGTTTAGTATTTAACAAGATAGCACTAAATTGCCACCTCCTGCAAGAAGAAAGGAGAGATACACAAATGGAAGCAATTGAACAGATGATATCAAAGTTGTAAGGGAAAGAATCATTTCACCTAACTTTACATTGTCAACATCTGTACCTGAGGTAGTCCTTTTAGGATCTCTTTATAATCATTGAAAAAGCCAGGTTAATCTGCTCTCTAAAAGTTACTCACTTTGTGGTAGTTCAATTCAGAAAAGGAGGTTTGGAGGACTAGCTCAGACATAGATGTCTCCCAAACAGCCAGGTGGATACCAACATAATTGTGTTGTCCTTGTAGCTTTTCCAAATCCTGAACACAACACTTCTGGAATGCCATGGTGACAGCAGTGGCAGTTCTCTGCAGTGAGAGCAGTTCTGCACAGGACCTTTGTCAGGACTGAAGGCAATTCCCCTGGTTATATGAAACAGCATAAGTGGCAGCTGCTTTTAAAAGGAAAAACTGCTGTATATAAATTAAGATCCTCTCTTTGCCTCAGCAAGGGCAAATCTGAAGGGTAGATTGCAAATACCCAAAAGTCCATCATGGACTATTGCCTTCAGTCCTAACAAAGGTCCTGTGCAGGACTGCTCTCACTGCAGAGAACTGCCACTGCTCTCACTAATACAGTATCTGCTTGCATGCTAGGGAACAACATGCCCTGAAGAACAGCAACTCCCTCAAGGATAAAAGGGATTCTTCCAGGAACTAGAAACGTCGATTATCAAGAAAGTATCCATGTCATTTAGACATGAGTTTGGCAGAATTTGTGTTCCCAACAGCACAGTGATTACTGTGTGACACATATAGGGGAGTATGCATGCTTTTCACATTTTTTTATGTTTGTCTCTTGCCCACACTTAATCTCTCTTGGACTGAAGACTATATTAAGAATAGATCAGTTTTAAATCTCTTTAATTTTAGAGTAGATTTTTGGAAAAAAAAACAAAACCCACAACAAACCCAAAAACAAACAAACAAACAAAACCCCACAGCTTGTCTGACAAACTAGAAATATAAGGGAAATATACAGCCAGTGAACACCAGACATAGAAGTCTTTTCATTTGGACTATATTTCTTCATATTGCTACATTTTCATTTGTACAGGACTTTGATCAGTGTCTAAATGTGCCATAGGGGAAAAAAAAAAAATGTTCATTATGTTTTGGACTGCAAGTGCCATCTCAAAATAGGCTCAACAAATATATTTGTAAAAAATATTTCTTTACAGACCTGGACTTCAACATTAAGGAATCCAGTACCTCACTCTACTGTGAAAAATTTTTACTGTAGTACATATTACTTCTACTGCTCTATTTTTTTTAAATGGAACACAGTGATAAGCCAAGAAATTGTATTGAGGTATTCTGACTCTTTCATTTCAGCCCAGGACTTCTTAAGCACTTCTTTGTGAGAAGAAAAACTATTCAGTAACTGGTTTTTAACCTTAATTTAAGCTCCTTAATTCAAGTCTAGAAAAACTTATGTTTAAGTAAAAATTGTTGTGTGAAGTTCTACATGTAACTTGTCAGAAGCATTTAGGATATTGAGATTACAGTACTTAACCACAATGGGTAAAGTTGCTGAAGCACATAGTCCCTCTTTACTTTGCAAATGGTACAAGATGAAAAATGTTACAAACGTGCTTAAAACTAGATAGTTACCTTATTGTCATGTTAAATAAATTCTTCTTCATATTTCCTGGTACTGTTTCCACTTTTGAGGTTTAGTTTACTGTACAGATTGGATATTTGAAAGAATATCTGTGAGCAGAAAGACAGGTTATATTATTTAGTACCAGTTTCTTCATTTCTAATAACTGCACTGTTCAGAGCAAAGGACAAGGACACTGTGGCTGATATTCTGTGTTTGGGCAAACATTTTTAAAAGTAAATAAGGTCTCTGCTGATGACAGATAGCACCTTTTCTGAGTATGACAGATAGCCATTCAGTGACTTTTCTATATATCCACTGCACAAATTCTATTTCATCAGCCTGATAAGGAAAAGTGATAGCAGATAGAAATCTGTGTCAACACAAAGTAAATTAAAAACAGGGATCTTCCATCTGATAGTATCCTTTTATATAATTTAATTTCTTTAGCTAATGTTCTGTGTTTTACTTCAAAAGGTTATGGAAAAAGTGTGTCTGATGGATTATAAAGGAAATAGAAAAAGCTGCACAGAAGGGCATAACATCAAGTGTACCAAAAAGTGGCTGTTATAGTATGCATTATAAAACTCCATTTG
The DNA here is from genome assembly GCA_035583135.1 of Lophotriccus pileatus. Classification (NCBI taxonomy): domain Eukaryota; kingdom Metazoa; phylum Chordata; class Aves; order Passeriformes; family Tyrannidae; genus Lophotriccus; species Lophotriccus pileatus. The sequence continues at coordinate 72,087,545 of JAWWES010000115.1, read as the reverse complement.
ATGTCACTTCACAAAAACAATATTTTCCCTCTAGCTTTAGAAAAAAATCTAGATATTAAGGAGATGAACTATATTCAGGTTTATGAGGATTGACATTGCCCATTTCCTGTGAAGTACTATGGCCTAATGTCAATAACATTTGCATAATTTTTGCTCTTCAAACTTTCTTCTATGCTTATTTTAGATGTTATTTGATTCACTCCATGGATTTTAATATTCAAGGAACTCGGGAGAAAAATGGAAAGTTTTAAAATGGGAGAAAAAAATTCCATGTAAAATTCCTATTAACCATGGTTGGAGATCTTTATCTAATTCTCCATCGTTTTTTATTGAAAATTCATTTGAAAATTCTAACAATGGAGCTTTAGTAGATCAGTGATTCATTCTGAAAGGTTTTCAAAAACATCTGGTACTTCACAAAAAAAAAAAAAGCAACAATTGGGCTATTGAATATTTCAAAGGAGACAGAAACATACTGATTTGTCACAAATAGTAATGCTGATCACTGTTTATCACCAATTACTTTAGAAAGACGTTTAAAGAGAGCAATGCACATAATACACATTCTATTTGTAAAATCAAGCATTCTATAGTAATCAACATTGTCTTTAACCTTGAATCAACTGAAGAAATATGATTATAAATACATGTTCTCTCTGAGAATAGAAAAGGCAACATAAGTAAAGAGCACACAAGAATACATTAAAATTACTTTTAAAAATAGATTCCATTATAATAATTTGATGATCAACAACTCCTTCTGCCATTGTTTATATGCTATGATTTTTTACCAAATTAAACCATTCACAAATAGCTAGATTTCCCACTCACTTGCAAAAGTTAGTACCTATAATTTCTAAAATAGATATTAATGAAAAAAGGATAATTCAACAATGCAACTCACCACATCATGCTGTGAATTTTTTTCTCACAGCTGGATGTATTACAGGCCCTTAACATGTCATCTCTTTATTGTGCATTTAGTGTTTTTGAAAAATATGGCATTGATAATTCTGAAAAGGTCTTCTTTTACCTAGAGTTAAGATTAATCCACAGTACTTTGCTCATGTGATTTCCAGTTCTTCCATATAGGTCTAGCAGTGATATATTTCTTTCAACTCCTGACCCAGAAAATGGGCTTGAAACTTGAAAAATAACGAAAGATTTAAATTGTCAATTCAGGACAGCACTTAAGATCATCTTTAAGTATAATTATGTAATTGACTCCTACTGAATTTACTACAGTTAGATGAGTTATAGTAGCTTCCTGAACTACTAATGAAATTTTGTAAGCCAAGTTTCTGATCCACAGTCTAAAGAATTCAGAGACAACCTCTTTTCAAAGCAGGTTTAAAATTGTTCACATCCAAAGTCGTCAAAGCACCTTTATAGATATGTGCTATTGAATGAAAGGGCATTGTAGACATTTGATTCACTAAATGACTGACAAAAAGCCCCACAGAATATAATTGAAGACCATACCAATGCCAGTAAAGTTTCTAAAGAAAAGTTATCATACAATATTCATTCGTTTGCTGGTGTTTACAAAGGTAATTTCTTAGAACACAAGGAAGATTTACTCTTAAAAACAAACACTAAGAAATAAAAAGTACTAAGATGTGAGCACGCATACCCTATTTGCAAAACTGCAAAGACAAGAAATAAAACAAGTGAAAAACAGAGCTCAGGTTTTGATTATTTAGGAAAGTATGCAACAAAACATCCAGGGTTTGTTTTGTTGTTGTTTATTTTGTTGGTTTGGGTTTTTTTATAGAACAAAACAGAGAAATACAGGACAGAAAATTACATGCACAGGAATTTGAAGAGCTAGGAGCAGTCGGAACAAATTTTTCATCACCTTCAAATGCCTCTCATGTTGAAGACATTCAAAAGGTTTCTTTCATTTCATTACACTAAAAATTACTCTTATAGAAATCTTTTAGAACAATATAAAAACTATATCCATTATACAGATTTTTGTTTGATTTTAACTTGGACAGATGAGATCAATATTGTGTACCAAACTTTACACGGAATAAGAGTCAAATTACCATCAATAGAATGAAATGAAATTGTATAAGTGCTTATAGTAAGGATATTTAAATTTATTTGCCTAGATTCTGAAGGCTTCCAATAGTGGAGTGATATAAATGAGTCAAAGAACATGATTGCACAGAATTTTCCTTACAGGAGGATTCAGCTTTGATAAATTATCCTGTATGCACACCAAATAGTTACTTTGAAATGAAACACAGAATTTCAAAAATATATCTCTTTTGCTGACGTAGTGACAATACCACTTTTCCCTGACTCTAAAGTGGTTTCTCATGGTGTAATGTTAAAGCCTGAATTCCACTAAATTGTTCATGCACCAAAACAAAACCCAGACAAAGTGATTAAGTGTTTAAGAAACCAAAATTTTCTTGTTTGTTTTCTTTGGAAATTGCTGGATATAGAAATCTGTCAGGGCACTGTCCATTATTGGTATATAGAAGGGCATCACTGTAATGCCCTTTTGTACTGCAAAGTTTGTATGCAGATGAAAATGGGGTTTCACAAAAATTTTGCTTTTTCTTCCATGTTGACCAGATGTTCATCTGCTCCACAGTGTTATCATCTGTGATGATGTCACTCTTACTTAAAATCAAGAGATTTTACAAACATTTAAATATATAGACTTACCTAGAATTTACCCCCAAAACCCTTTCACATTTTTAAGCAATATTTAAAAATTTAAATGATATTCCAGAGACTCAGATTTTTTTTTACATAGTTGATAGTGTATTTTCTGGTTTCTGTATGAGTTTATTCATATAAATTTATTCCCTATAATTGTGTTTCTCCCATTTGTAGTTTTCATGCTTTCTTAACATTTATAGCATTACAAGGACTCTGAGCTGTAAGACAACAGAAGGAAAATGAAAGAAGTATATATTAATAAAAATGGTCAGACAAAAAACCTTTTAGAATTGAGAGTTCTTGGTTGCTGTAGCAAGCCATGGTGTGTCTGACTTCGCTTTGCAATCTAGCTAGTTGTGCCACACTGTTTCACAAAACACACACTTTATAAATCTGCAGCTTGAATCTTTCCTTCAGCTACTACTAGTATTTCTTTAGAATCCCATGTGAATGGAGCATTACAGCACTTGCAGTCACTTCAGCTGATGATTAGAAATTCATGTATCATCCTAATACTAGTTGTTACAACATAACAGGAATTATAAAGCAGGCATTTGTGAACCTGGAGTTTGGTGAGCATTTTTTCCAAATGAATCCATGAAGAAACAGGTTTGAAACTTTTTTTACTAGTCCATTCCTGCATGCAGTCCCTAATACTCCTCATTTGAAAAGTTAAAAATCTGAAAATGTTGATACAGTTCCCCCACATCTGAGGCCTATAATTGGCAGGACAAGGTGAAGAGAGGGGTTTTGATCTATTCAGTACTTCCATTCAGCAATTAAACTGTTTTCCCTTTAGTTTTGGGGTGACTTCGGTTTGGGGGCTTTTTGTTGTTGATTGGTTGATAGGTTGTTGGTTGTTTGTTTTTTTTTTTTTCAGTAATCCAAAACCTACTGACATATTTACTTCTCCTTAAAAAGAAAAGAGAAGGGAGTTTACAACTTAATTGCTAAATAATGTAGACCGGAAAAGAGCTGATCTTTCTCACTTTTCCTATTGTTCTATCTGGAAAGGTTTTCTGCTCTATTGCATTTTCTATTTGTGGATGTTTGGATGCACACAGCCAGATGTAGCAGGGATGAGAAAAGCACAAGAAAATGGTAATTTGATACTTCGTAGCCACAATTTGGGGCAAAAATCCAAGTAGCTTCAATCAATACCTTTTACTTTTACATTGTAGAAAATTTGCTGCTGTGGTTTTTCTACCTTCCTGTATTAGGGATGATACTGATTGCTACATACGTACCAACAAAGGGATATTGATCAGGACATTCTGGAGACAAAGATATAATTGTCTTGTGGTTACAATATGTCTTGTTCTTAGCAGGAAAGAAGAAACAAAATGTACATGATACAGCAAAAAGCATTCCCAATGTGATTTTGTCATATTAATTGACATTCATTCCTTGTCATTTCCAGGAATATTTGTGTCTTTTGGTTGGCTGAGGTTCAAGTTCACAATGTCACCATGAAGAGCTGAAGAAAGGCTTGGACCCTGTCATTTTGGTACCAGAGAAAACTCAGTATCTCCTCCTTCTTTTTATTCCTTTGGTGACTGAAGCATTAGGCAGTAATACTGGGACAGGGTCCTTTGGGAGCTAAACTCTCAACAGGGTCAGAGCACTACCACTTCCTGCCTTGGTTTGCAGGCACTGACAGTAAGGGGGAGAGCAGATGCAGTGTACAAGGCAGTGTGGATTAGAAAGGCAAAAGAGATTGAATACAGGAGGAGTAAATGTGATTAATACCTGTTACGGAGTTCCTTTTGTCTCCTTGCTGACATCTCCTCTCCTCTTGGGAAACTATATATATATACACTTAACATTTAATTCTTTTGTTATACTGATGGGTTTTCCTAATATGCACTGAGATAAAGATGTCTCCACTCCACTAATATGCTTTTCACTGAACAGTAACCTAAAACATTTTTAAAAAACCTGAAAAATCATGGGGTTCTTTTCCAATATTTTCTGAATACCATGAATATTGCATTACGCACCAGGTCAGGGGAGGAAGGGAGAATTAAAAGAGGATGATGACCCAGTGCCCAGAAAATAAGAGCTTGTAGAGTAATTTCAATGCCCTTGCTCACTCACTTAACATCCCTCTGACTTCCAGTCTCTGAGAAGGGTATGACAGCAGTTAGAATTAATTTCATGCCAAACTGAAAAATATATCAAGTATTTTTGCAATTTGGACTAAAAATCTACTGCAAGTTTTATGTCCTTCCACACAAAACAAAATACAATAAAAATTGGGTTTGTTACCCAGAAACATTCTGCTCCTTTGCTCTCATTTTCTACACACAGAGGCCTTTTGTGGCTTAATGCAGGAAGAACAGAAAAGCAAATGTCACAAAACTGAGTACACAGTTTAATTCTGAAGTGCCAGGGACACTGCTACTTTCACATTTGCTGAAAATTAAAACCAATTAAATTTTTCAATAAAATAAAAAAAGAATTGATGGTTGAGAATTTAAATAATTGCATCTGATAGGAGACACCACAAAGGTGACCTGGTAAACACACTGATAATGGATATGTCCTTAGCTGGAGTCCCAAGACATCTCTGATAAGATCACCCAAAACCTCTGTGATGGTGAGTAGCTGGCAGGACAAAGAAACCTTGATGGGTTCATGACAAAGGAACAGCGATAATGAACTGACCTTCCAGGAAAACAGGAATCAGCAATAACTATTCCAGTAACTGATGCTGTGTGCCCAATTATGTATCTACAGTAAAAAGGTACAAAGAGTAAATTTCTGTCTACTCAGAGAGAGCTTCTCTGCACCAGAGAATGGTGGGAATTCCTGGGAATGCCTGCTTGACTCCACACTACATGACACCATGACTGGGATAGTCACTAAAGTGAGAATTCTCACTAAAGTGAGAATTTTTCCTTCTTTGATTGGAGCAATTTGATGGGTGTTGTAACACTAACATCTTGTATAATACATTTATGGGGCACAAAGGCATATGTTCATAAGCACATATTTGCTTCAGTAGTTTGAATTCAGTAATTGCTTTACTGTAGTAATATGTATATACATACATATAAAAATCAACTTGCTCTCCCAGTAGTAATTTTGCAGTGACTTGTACATATAAAAAAATATATTTGGGTTTAATAACAGTAGCTTTGTAGTAACTTGCAATAAAAACATTCGCAGAAACTCAGACTTCTGTGATCTTATGTATCGTAGAACCCTGAGAATGCCACAGTCACCATCTTTGCACCCCTGACAGTCGGGGAACCCTCACAGGTCATGACAATAACCACTACAATATCACAGCAAAATTAAATTTTAAATGACTACAACAGCTAAAGGAGAAGAGCCTTCTAGCATAATGGCAGAATGCTTAACATGTTTGATAAGGTCAATTTCCACGTTTCATAAGGTCAATTTCCACACATTTGATAAGGTCGTTCTCTGCTGTGCCCTTCTAGATAGAGATTTCTTTGTTATTATGTACCATTCCACATTTTATCAGACTAATACCTACCAAGAAGAGAACAATACAGATATTTCATAGAATCATAGAACAGAATCATAGAGTCGTTAAGAGTAGAAAAGACCTCCAAGATCATTGAGTATAACCTGTGACAGATCACCAACTTGTCAACTAGACTATTATCACTAAATGCTATGTTCAGTCATTTCCTGAAAAATTCCAGGGATTATGAATCCACAGCCTCCCTGGGCAGCCTGTTTCAATGCTTAACCATCCCTCCAGTGAAGAAATTCTTCCTGATGAACCTCCCATGGTGCAGCTTGAAGCCTTTTCCTCCCATCCTGTCACTGGTTGCCTGGGAGAAGAGGCCAACCCCCACCCTGCTATAACCTCCTTTCAGGTAGTTACAGAGAGCAATAAGGTCTCTCCCAAGCCTCCTTTTCTCCAGGCTAAGCAATCCCAGCTCCCTCAGGTCCTCATAGAACTTACTTTATAGAGCTTTCAGCAGCTTCGTTGCCCTTCTTTGGACACAGTCCAGCATCTCAATGTCTTTCTTCTACTGAGGGGCCTAGAACTGGACACAGTGCTCAAAGTATGGCCTCACAAGTCCAAGTACAGGTGAGCAATCACTACCCTGGTCTTGCTGACCACATTATAGAGGCCAGGATGTCACTGACCTTCTTGGCAACCTGGGCACACAATTGGCTCGTGTTCAGCTGCTGTCAGTCAGGACCCCAAGAGTCTTTTCTGACAGGTAACTCTCCAGCCACTCTGTCCCCAGCCTGTAGCACTGCACGGGGTTGTTGTGATCCAATAATTAAACTTATCGAATTTCATACCGCTGGCCTTGGCCCATCAATCCAATATGTCCAGATCTAACAAGTCCAGGTAGACAACATCCACAGCCTTTCCCTCATCCAATAGGTAGATCACCTGGTCATTTCTTCATTACATTTGTGATAAAGAAAATATTATTATTGTTTACAGTCATAAAGCTTATTTTTTTGTAATATCAACAGCCTTATGTAAGAAAGTTACCTCTTAGTAATATTTTATGGTCTGACAGTGAGACAGAGCCACTGTCACAGCTAAATTTTCCATATCGTTCAAAATCTTAATTTTACTTCATGCTTAAAATTATGGCACACTGTTTAATATTACTAAGTTATTTCTAATAAAATATAGGGGAAGCAGAGTTCCCTATCAGGGGTGATAGTTATAACACCCCATAAAGTTGAGGACCCTGGGGGTCCCTTCTGCATAAATTCACTTACACAGTGAAAGACAGAACGGACCCAGAGTAGGGAAGAACAAAAGGCAGAGAGCAGATAGCAGCAAGCAGAACCGTTTATTCTCAGGGGGCTTTGCTTATATCTCTTAGGGTTTGGAATGTGGGGAATTTTGGGAGGATACAGGACAGGCAAAACCTATAATTGGAAGGTCCAGTTTAAACACAGCCAATAATGGGTAAAGGAAGGCATAACTCTTAGGTTACATTAGCCAATAATAAAAAGGCTTACAAATCATGAATAGAAAAAGGGTTAAATAATTCAAACTACAGGTTACATCAAAGCTGGATTATTTCTAACAACATTGGCACTAACTTCATTAAATATAATACCTCTACAACATAAAAAACAGTCTCTGAGGTAGGAAGCTGTCTGCATTCAGTGCAGCTGTATTCCAAAGCTGTATATCTTCAGTTCTCTCTTTCTTCAGAGGTTTTCCTCTACCAGGCATAGGTGGAACTCCCAACAGTTCCCCAGCCTGAAAGGTGCTGCCACACAATGCTGAAGGAGGGCCTCACCTGAGTGAAGTCAGTGTTGGGATTTACCATAAAGGTAGGGCTCAGGTGCCTAGAGGAACAATCACTAAGATAATTTGAAATGCCCAAAAGATATCTCAGTGGGCATCAAACTGTCACAGGTCCAACTTGGCTCCCAGCCAAGTGCCTGGACTATGGGAAAAACCTCCCCCCTCCTTCCCTCCGGACCGACAAGAAACCACACAAACTAACAAAAAAACAAACTGCATTCCCAATTATATATATAAATTATTTACAGAAGACTCCAAAAGGGAAAAGGGAAGGAAAAGGGAAAAGGGAATAAGGGGAAAAAGGGATAAAAGGGATAAAAGGGGCATGAGACACACACACAGTCAAACCCTGTAAATTACTGAAATAAATGGTAAGATGAATCTCACCACGTCCCTCAGAGAAAAGCAGGATTACAGGCCAACAACCTGTGGACCTCTCGCGGCAGAGTGGCAGTCACTGTAGGCCTCAGCCAGATAAGCGAGACCAACGCAGAGACTCCCTGCTCCTGGATCTCACTGGAAGGGAAGAGAGCAAGGTCTCTAATCTCCAACTTATTTATACCCCGGTTTACGTAAAAATCGTAGGGAATACTGGGTACAGTGGTCACTTCCCTGGTTCCCTGGTTACAGGTTGGTGACCAGGAAGGCCTAAACCAAACCCATCACATTGCTCTATATGATACCAGGCCTACTGGTGACAGAAATATTCTATAAGCAACTGGGAGGAGTCTCACAATCACTACCCCTTGTTCTCACTGGGGACTTCAACCTACCAGATGTCTGATGGAAATACAATACAGCAGAGAGGAAACAGTCTTGGAGGCTCCTGGAATGTGTGGAAGATAACTCTGTGACATCTGGTAACTAGGGAAGGCACCCCACTCGAACTGTTGTTTGCATACAGAGAAGGACTGGTGGATGATGTGATGGTCAGAGGCAGTTTTGGGCATAGTGATCATGAAATTATAAAGTTTTCAATTCTCTGAGAAGTAAGGAGGGGGGTCAGCAGAACTGCTACCTTGGACTTTTGGAGGGCAGACTTTGGCCTTTTTAGGGGCCTGGTTGACAGAATCCTTTGGGAGGCAGTCCTGAAGGGCAGTCAAGTCCAGGAAGGCCGGACATTCCTCAAGCAGGAAATCCTAAAGGTGCGGGAGCAGGCTGTCATGTGCCAAAAGATGAGCCTACAGGGAAGAAGACTGGCATGGCTGAAAATAGATCTTTGATTGGAACACAGGAGGGAAGGAAGAGAGTTTATGACCTTTGTGGAAGAAGGGACGGGCAACTCAAAAAGACTACAAAGATATCATTAGGTTATGCACGGACAAAGCCCGACAGTAACCTAATTGAACCACTACAGTAATGGACAATCAAAAATTGTTTCTATAAATACATTTACAAGAAAAGGAGGGCTAAGGAGAATCTCCATCCTTTACTGGATGAATGAGGAAACATAGTGACAAAGGATGAGGAAAAGGCTGAGATATTTAATGCCTTCTTTGCCTCAGTCTTTAAGAGTAAGACCAGTTGTTCTTGGGGTGCCCAGCCCCCTGAGCTGGAGGACAGAGGAAGGAAGCAGAATGAAGCCTCTTTAATCTAAGGGGAAATGCTCAGTGACCTGCTGTGCCACTTAGACACACATAAGTCTATGGGGCCCGATGGGATCCATCCAAGAGTACTGAGGGAGCTGGCAGAAGTGCTTACCAAGCCCCTTTCAATCATTTACCAGCAGGGGAGGTCCCAGTGGACTGGAGGTTAGCAAATGTGATGCCCATCTAAAAGAAGGGCCAGAAGAAGGATCTGGGGAACTACAGGCCTGTCAGTCTGACCTTGGTGCCAGGGAAGGCTATGAATCAGATCATCTTGAGTGCCATCATGTAGCACATACAGGACAATCAGGTGATCAGGCTCAGTCAGCATGGGCTTAGGAAGAGCAGCTCCTGCTTGACCAACCTGATCTCCTTTTATGACAAGGTGACCCATTTTGTGGATGAGGGAAAGGCTGTAGACATTGTTTACCCGGACTTTAGGTAAACAGACCTCTGACACTCTTTCCCACAGCATTCTTCTGGAGAAACTGGCTGCTTGTGGCTTGAATGGGCATACTCTTTGCTGGGTAAAAAACTGGTTGGATGGCTGAGCCCAAAGAGTTGTGGTGAATGGAGGTAAATCCAGCTGGTGGCCAGTCACAAGTGATGTTCCTCAGGGCTCAGTATTGGGGCCAGTCTTGTTTAATATCTATCAATGATCTGGACAAGGAGATTGAGTGCACCTTTAGTAAGTTTGCAGATGACACCAAGTTGAGTGGGAGTGTTGATCTGCTTGAGGGTAGGAAGGCTCTATGGAGGAATCTGGACAGGCTGGATTGATGGGCCAAGGCCAGTTGTATGATATTCAACAAGGCAAACTGTTAGATCCTGCACTTGGGTCAGAACAACCCCAAGCAGCACTACAGGCTTGGGGAAGAGTGGCTGGAAAGCTATCCTGCTGAAAAGGACCTGGGGCTGTTATTTGACAGCTGGCTGAAAAGGAGCAGTGTGCCCATGTGGCCGAGAAGGCCAATGGCATCCCGGATTGTATTGGAAATAGCGTGGCCAGCAGGACTAGGGAAGTGATTGTCCCCCTATACCTGGCACTGGTGAGGCCGCACCTGAACTGTGTTCAGTTTTTCATCCTCACTACAAGAGGTGGAGCATATCCAAAGAAGGGCAATGAAACTGGTAAAGGATCTGGAGAACAAGACTTATAATGAGCAGCTAAGGGAGCTTGGGTTGTTTAGCCTGAAGAAAAGGAGATTTTGGGGAAGACCTTATCTCTCTCTACCTGAAAGAAGGTTGGAGCGAGATGGGGGTCCATCTCTCAAGTGGTGCCAGGGGAGGTTTAGACTGTATATTAGGAAAAATTTCCTCACTGAAAGGGTTATCAAGCATTGGAACAGGCTGCCGAGGGAAATGGTTGAATTACTATCCCTGGAGGTATTTAAAAGATGTGTAGACGTGGCACTTAGGGGAAGCAAAAACATTTATGACAGGCATATTATTGCAGATAAGTTAGAGGAGAAATAGAGGGGCAAGCAGGGAAGAGGTGAATTAAACACTGTAGCTGACACAGGCTCAGATAAACAGTAAAGCCATTAAGAGAAACTGGAACAGAGCAATTCACTGGAGTTCAGCAGCCTTTTCATTACAATTATTACTATTGTAATTAGTGTTATATTTTACTTTATTTCAATTATTAAACTGTACTTATCTCAACCCATGAGATTTACTTTTTTTCTGATTCTCCTCCACATCCCACTGGGGAGGGAGGGGAGGGGCGAGTGAGTGAGTGGCTGCATGGCACCTAGTTGCTGTCTAGAGTTAAACCATGACACAGCATTACACCCAGCTGTGCACAGCAGAGCCCCGGTGTGCCAGGTACAGCAAGTGATGCAGCTAGTTCTTAATGTGTCAGTTAGGGAGATGTACCACATTAAACGGTGGAGAAGTAGGATAGAAGCAGCAGCAGCAACAAACTAAGCATATTTTTTTCCCAGTTAGCACAGACTTCATCATGTCCATTGGTTTCAGTTTTGTCATGAATCAGGATTCAGGATCCTGCTGACTATGTCAATTTGTCACCGACTGGTGATTTAAACTGCTTGAAGAACCACTGTGAAAGGTATCAGCAAAAGTGGTTTTATTGAAATATGATGTGCTAAAAGCACTACTTAACAAAGTTCTATGGCAAAGTTCACTCTATTACTTACTGCACAAGGGATATAACAATTATTCATAACTATCAAGACAGAATCAGGGTTTTAAGGCAATTCTACCATAAATCCAACCTCATCATGTTGTGTTTGTTGTAACTTCAAATTTTTCTACCTTCTGCTCTGAATGCAAGATAATCTCTGCTTTTTCCAAACAACAAAATACCCTCTTCTTTGCTCTCTGCTGTGAAACTGGTGAATTTTACCATAGATAATTGTCATGAAGTAGCGAATAATACCAATTTTTGCGTATGTAACTTCACTCGGATCACAGGCTGTAACTTTGATTATATTGTCCTAGTGACTACTAGACAACTGATTGAAGCTAATTATGTAATGTATCATGATGTGCCAAAATTACAGATAGGAATGAACG
>JAWWES010000115.1:72056379-72075373 GCA_035583135.1 Lophotriccus pileatus | reverse complement strand
TAATCTCCAACTTATTTATACCCCGGTTTACATAAAAATCGTAGGGAATACTGGGTACAATGGTCACTTCCCTGGTTACAGGTCACCAGAAAGACCTAAACCAAAACCATCACACAAAACATTTCAAAACCAAAGCCTTCATTTTGATATGGACTGAATCTGACTTATTTTTAAATTGCTAGTTCTTCATAATAAGTTGCAAAATGATAAAGGAGAGGTATAGCTTTCATAGATCTCCACAAAGTACAAAATATATTGTGACAGTAAACATCCCAAACATATATTAACACCAATAAATAAAGACAACAGCACAGATGAGGCCATTGATTCATTCATAAATTTTGATCTGTTTTCACTTTGTTTGTGACCCCATTTAATCACTGCATATTTTTAAGGGTGTTATAACAATCTCTTAAAATAATTTTTTATTATTAAATGATGCTTTATAGGCCAGTTCTTTAATCTCATCAATAACCATTTCAGCATACTTTTTTATAAATGAGATTTGCTAGTCAATTGTGGCTACCTCTTGGTAAGATTAATATTCTAAAAGTCGAATAAATATGGCAAATAAAAATCCCGCATTAGAAATGTGCCTCTCTATTTCCAGTGATTAACGACCAGCTCTGCCATTCATACTGCATTCATACTGCAGGACATATTTGTCACTTGCCCTGCCCCAGCCCACCCTGTATCTCCTCCTTGACGACACACTTGTCTCTCTAAAGGCAGATAGCATATGTGAAGAAAAAAATATCCTTATTCTTTCCCATCACTTTGCATGCTGTCACATTTCTGCATGATATTCTCCTGCATCCCTGTAAGTAAAACAGCCAACCTAGACTATAAGCACTGATAAAAATGTAAGAAAACTACTTTTTAAATTGTATCTATTATTTTGCATTCATAACAAGTCTCTGGAACTGCTTATGATCTAGCATGGGCTTAAGGATTATGTAAAATTATTACTTGTGTTGATAGTATCTACTGTGCAATTACCATTTATTTTGATAGTGAGAAAAATTAATAGATTAGGTCAAAGAGTAATAATTTTTTTCTGTTATTTACTTTCTCAATTTATCACATTTATTCTAAATTTTGTTTTATTTATTTTTTTATGTGAACCATACCCTCAACTGTCTGTTACCATGTCACATGTACATGTTTTTTTGCTTTATTTCTTGCTCAGTGGCTGAACATGCGGAAAGATATGTCACAGAGCAGTAGTCCATGTCCACAACGGTGTCATGAAGGAGGGCTCTGAACAGCAATATAAATCCAACTCTTTTCATGTCTCAGAACTATTAGTTTCCCCTCTCCAACTTCAGCATTCCAGGTATATAACTTCCTTGTAGGAAAACTTCTGCAGGTACTTGACACCGCATTACCCTCTCTTGTGTCAGCTCACTGCTAGATGCATTGCTTCCAAAGTGGAATCCATGATCCTGGAACTGGTACTCAAGATCGATATACCACATATAGAGAGAGATGATTACTTCAACAATTGGATTTGCAGTAGTGAGCCTGCTGGAAAGAGGGCTGTCTGAGCTGGCTAATAATAAAACGTGATGGAGAGAGCGTATCTTAAGGTCTTTCCTAACCCATGGCAGAACCACTTCATTCAAGGCTGAGTGGAAGCAGTTGGCACAGAATAGCAGGGAGGGGACAGCCCTCATGATACAACAAGAAAAAGAAGGGCCTGACATGGGCAGAGATTCCCTGTTGTCCTTCCCCTAGCAGTTGTGACACTAGCCCAGAAGTTAGTCCTAGTACAAATTCACTTCTGACTGTCCCTAGGAGGAATTGCAATTCCCTCCAGGTTTATCCCATAGCTACTTCCACCACAGAATTAAACACACTGCTAAGACATAGTTTACTGTGGTGTAGCTCATACTTTCCAATACTAAGTTAATTTTCCGATTCCTCTCTATTTCACCTACAGAAGCTTGTGATTCTCTGCTCCTTAAACTCCTTTTCTCCTCTACTCTCCTCCACTGCTCACCATAAGCAGTTTGCACCTATGATAAGAGGCTCCATTCAACAAGGTCCCATTCCTCCTGAATCATGTTTAGCCTTCAGCTAGCAGTGGGAGTTGCTACACTGGCCCTGGGTGAAAGTTGCCTTTCTCTTGGTAACTGATTACTCAAAACGATCAGCATCAGAATCAGACGACCAAATTACCTCTGAAATTGTGTTTTCTCTTCTTTTGTGAGTTCTCAGTTTTAAGACAAGATCAGATTTAACAAGAGCTACACCAGAAGTTCCAGTGTATCTTCACTAACTTTTTTTCTCCCAAATGAACAGTTATCACAACTTTTAATATTGTCTAAAAGATAGCCACCCAGGGTTTTCCCCTCTGTTAGAGCTCTCTGCTGCAAAAATAATAATTAAAAAAAAAAAAAACTGACAAAGCAACATAAAGTCCTGCTGCAGTCCCTACATTTTGAGCATACTGTATTTCTTAGTGCAGATGAGCCATCCACTAATAAGTTTTTCAGATTATCCAAACAAACTCTGAACTTCCTGCTGGTTCGTTTCTCTGCATCCTTCTCTTTTCTCTTGTCGTCAGCAGCATGATTCCTTTCATGCTGTTAGACCACCTGTTCAAAATAATAATAATAACAATACCCCTTACTGTTAAAAATATAGCATTTCTCCCAAGTTAACAAATTTCCCATTACACCACTTTAAAATTATCTTGGTGCAATTAACATATCCTGATTGATCCCATTGGAAGTATCCAGGCACTATAATGTAACTAGTTAGTCTCCACAGGAAGAGTCAGCCAAATCACCTGCTCGCACTCATGATGGGGTCTAAATTGAATTCCACAGCTACAAGCTCTGGCAGAAGTCACAGTTTATTTAATATCTGCCAGGAGTAAGCTGTGCTGTTATGGAAGTAGCTGCCACATTCCCTGTACCACAGTCAGTGCAAACAAAAAAGCTCAGTTTAGTGGGTATGCCACAATCCAGTATCAAACCTCTTTCCTGCAGCTGGGCTCCCTACAGCAACAGTTACCTCCAACAGAGAGATGGTTCCAAAATTAAATTGCCTTCCCTCAAATACTGAATCTAATAGCTTATATTTCTCTAATTACTCTCACTCCCATGGCATCCCTTCCTGGCTCCGGTAACAAGTGTGGAAGTGTCTTGTCTCTCCTCAGACATGGGGATAAGGTTATTGAGATCACCCCTCAATATCCTCAGAGTTTAGCAGTGCCCTAAGGTTTGTTTAATTGTGGTAATTATGATTTGTTTTTTTTCTATTCTTGTACAATTTTTCCCATGGGATAGTTTTGGATATATATTAGCCTTTTTACAGCAGAGATAACAGTAATAATCTCCAGCTGTGGGGAGAAATCAAGTGCAGAATTTAGTTCAGTCATGAAAAATAAATAAACTATGGACTATCATAGAGTTCTGAGTCAAGATTTGGCCGATGATACATGCACAAGTGTAGAATACAATTGTACTGTATTTTAAAAAGGAAAAAACAACCAACCAACCAAACCACCCCACATAGATACCATTGTGTTAGAGTATAAATGCAAAGGAATAAAGAAGCAATTATTGCTCAAAAGAATTGCAGTCTAACTACTTTGGTAGTATCGGTTCTCTTAAAGAATAGAGGACTGAGTAATAGTTCATATACTCAAGATTTTTGCCGGAAGGTTACGACAGAAATACTAGAAGTGACAGAGGGAGGAAATGAAGATAGAATGTCTCAAATTCAATCTGCAGTATTAATCAAGCTTATCCTTTCCTTCCTCTGAGGGTCCTGATTAGTTGCACAAAATAACTGATTTCAAACTACAGCTTATTTTGAATATATTAATGATGTAGGCTGAGGCCACTCCTGTGAGTTATGATGAACTAAAATGACACTGAAGGCTATAAACCCAACTAACCAATCAGACAAAAACCAAACAAACATGTGATGGCTTGGATATACCAACATCCTAGTTATGTGAAATACTTAAATCCCAAAAATTCCTAGGACAATCAAATGACTTCCTGAATAATTCACTTCTGTTCCTGAAAAAAGTTCCCGCAGACTTTATTTGGTGTGCCCATGGTATAACTTCAAAAAGGAAAGAAGCATTTCATTCACACCTAGATTTCTGAATTCATAATGTAGCCACAATTAAGCTGAAATTAGCGGATAATAATAATAAGCGGATCAGAAATTACCAATGTTCATCTAATTAAAAATCTACCTTTGGGATGATTTAAACATATCTGCCATGTTTCCAAAATCAGATCCTGCATGTTAAAAGAGATTTGAAGTATCTGTACTTTTAACAGCAAAACTTCCAAAGAACAGTCTCAGCTATATCAAAAGAAAATGCTCAGCATAGTCAGTTTTGTTTTTAAAGGTCACTATTGAAAGTTACATATGTAAAACAAATCTTGATCTTTTGTCCTTTTTGTAGGCTTTATAGAAATGTTAATTATACATTAAGATTTGCTGATATTAGTCTGTTGAGGGGTGGGTTTTTGTAAGTAAAAAAAAAAAGCGCAAATCAAGGTTGTTTTTCACTGTTGTTTTGTTTCATTTTTAAGTCACAGACAGGTTTTCAAGTTTGGTTGGGAACAAATTCCCACATGTCATGCATCTGAGAGGAACATGGAACAAAAGGTCAAATTTCACTTGGTGCTACATGTTTTTGTGTGGAAACCATTCCCACTATGGGAGAAAGAGGTAGCCTGAGAATTACTTGTGTGGGCATGGAAAAGCCTTAGAAAAAATACAATTTAAACAAGAGTTGTGAATAAAATACCTATCTAGGAGTGCTATATTCTTCCTTTTGCTGCTGTAGGTTTGGCAGGGGAGTGTTGTGTGTTATATATTTGGGGGTTTTTTAGATGTTAATGTTAATTGTTGCATCTGGAAAACATATCCAAGGCAGTACTCTTTCCCAGAAAACTCTTAGTTCCATCCTCTTGGCAGAAATTCAGTATCTATTGTTATTCACTACTATCTAAAATACATTCACTATCTTTTGCATTAACTACTTTTCCCAGAACAACCTATTGATTTTAAATTTCCTATTTTCTAGATCACATCTTCTAGTTTTGTGGGAAATTTACCTTCACATAACTAAGAAAACCTTTCACTATTCATTTTATCATCCCAAATAATGGTGCTGAAGTTTTTCATTTTGTTACCTATAAATCTTCTCCATTCAAATGAGAATAACTAGAAGCTCTTTAATTTTTAATTGAAAATTAGATTCTTGAGACTCAATAACACTTCTGTTGCATCTTTTGAAAGATATTAATATCCTCTCTATAAATCAGTAGAGTAATTGTTCCCAAAGTTTTCTACCAGAGGACTCTCAAGTGCACAATATGATAACAGTATAATCTTCAGTTTAGAATTCTCTCTTTCTGCTGGTATTGGCTCAGATTCTATTTGTGTTTCTCAAGGATGCTCTGCATGGAGTAATCAGTTTCAGTGATTTATTTTTTTCCCTTAAAGAGTAACCTCTTTTCCTAATCACTGTGTTGAACGCTTTCTCTATTTCAGACTAGTTTTGAAAACATAAACAATAGTCTTCTGTGAGTGGCTCTTTTTTTCTGTTGTTGTTGTTGTGGAAGGAACACAGAGAATTTGCTTTTTCAGACAAGGAGTGGGTTTGTTTAGGCCTGGATCACCAAGTGACTAATTAACGATATGAACATCAAAATCAACACTTCATAAATATGCTAACAAAAATATAGACATCCATGTACTCAAAGATACACAAGCAAAACTGGTAGAAATTGAATTTCAGACTTCTTAATTAAAAAAGATCTAATCCTTTAGAAAGAAAACAGAAGACACTATAGGAAATAAGAGCTTGATTTATATAGAGAGGGGGGAAGAGGAAAGATCAAACTTGACCTTGTACAGCACATGACCCATGTGGCAAAGAATAGATTACAGCACCGTACATATGGATTTCCATGTGTGTATATCTCTCTCTCTCTATCTCAACTACAGTAAACTGACAAAGACATAAAAATATTTATCATAGGCAAAATTCCATTAGTCTGTCAACAATAAGATTTCCATTTTTTTTCTGCCTTTAACAACTCATATAGAAATGTTGTCTTGCTTCCTTCCCTAGATATTATTTCTTGTGATCTGGTATTTGCTTCTACCAAAACAAGCTATATATCCCTACTTTAAATGAAGCAGAAAGCTGAGAGCCTATAAGTCCTCACACAAGGCTTTTTCATATGCATAAAGAGGGACAATTTGTCTGGGATTTTGACATTACTGGTGTGTACAGGAAAGATGCTTGAGATCAGAATTTTATGTTGAGTGTTAATTAGAAATAAGAAAAGAGAGCTTTTGTTAAACTTGCAGAATAAATAATTTCTAATGATTCTCCAGTAGTCAGTGAAAAAAAACCCTTCTACTTGGTTCTATTTCACTGTAAAACTTGGTTGACTGTTGGTCATTTCAGTGGAAACATGGCAAGAGGAACACCTGCAGATATCTTCAACTAATCTCTGAAGTAACTATATTTGTGCCATTTCAGACTTGTCTATACCAAAACTCATTTTTGAACTGAATCTGGAAGTTGCGTGTAAATCAACACAACCCACAGACTACAAAGACAATGAGCTCCCCAAGTGAGAAGGCTACAGAAAGGCAGGCTGCAGCCATAACAACCATGCTTAGCAGATGAAGTTCTGAACAGATTCTAGTTGTAACTGGAGGCATTTCCAATTACATCTTCCTCAGCTTGATCTTCCCTTCAAACAAGCAGAATCAATAAGCAATGGAAGAACTCCTCAGCCACAAAAGAATGATAAGCTGAGTACTAACATTTTCCTTTTTTTTCCCATGTTCTAATTTTTCCTTTAGCTGGTATGCAAATGTTCCAAAACAAAAAGTGAAGTCTCTGGATGCTGTTTTCTATATGTTTCTTCACTGTGACACTTTAGCAGAATAGTACAAATATTTTACTGTAAAACAGAAACATTTGAAGCCAGATACAGCTGATTAAATTTACATATATAACTGAATAATTTTAACTATTTAATTTTATGAATTTAATTTTATTGATTTTATTTTGTTTATTAACAGTTTAAATTGCATAACCGTATTTTAATAATTCATTGAGATTGTGACTCAGAGTAAATGTGTTGCTGAGCTTCCTCTGAATATTGCTCTTTACAGGTGAATGATATTGTGTGCTTCACAGAATCACAGAAACATTTAGATTGGAAAAGATCCTTAGAATCATTAAATCCAATCTTTGACTGATTACCACCTTGTCAGCTACACCATAGCACTAAATTTCCCGTAATTTCCTGAACAATTCCAGGGATGGTGACTCCATCGCCACCTCAAATAGTCCTTTCCAATGCTTAACTACCCTTTCCATGAAGAAATTCTTCCTGATTGCCAACCTGAATTTCCCTTGGAGCAGCTTGAGGACATTTTCTGTTGTCCTGTTGTTAGTTGCCTGGGAGAAGAGGCTGATTCCCACCTGGCTATAACCTCCTCTGAGGTAGATGTAGAGAGAGGTAAGGTCACCTCTGAGCCTCCTGTTCTCCAGGCTAAACGCCCCCAGCTCCCCAGCCACTCCTAATAAGACTTACTCTCTAAACCCTTTACCAGCTTTGTTGCTCTTCACACAAAGAGGGATTCATCTGATTTAGTGCAGATGTTACAACTCATCAGTCCCTTTTCCATCCATGAAAACAATGGGCATTTCCAGAGCTCCATTCTTCTCATCCTCAAAGTGACATCTGGAACAGCTCAAATGATTCATGCCTTTAAATTCTTTACTTCTCCTGACTGAGAAAAAGGCATTTAGGAATATAACTCAATGCAGATATCTTGTCTGCAGACACCTAAAGTTCAGTAAAATAAATTAACCTTCATAGCCAGGTCTGACAGATAAAATTGTCTTAATATGTGCACACCTCAAAGTATACCTCAAAAATACTGTGGTCACAATTTTGTGTACAATAGCAATGCTTTTTCTATAATACTTGAAATTCAAAGGAAAAATGGATAGTGATGGATGCACTACAACAGATAAGCAAAAGAATAAATGGAACTTATTATTCAACATGCATTGACTGCTACATGAAAGAATGCAAATGATTTATCTTTGATGGAGGGGCACAACCAAGAACACAGTAAATGGCAAAGTATTTATTCTTCTCAAGTTTTTGATTTGCAGAGATCTCGAAGCACACTGTAAACAAAAGAACTCTAATGATTTTAATTATATAGAGGCAAATTGAAGTACAGAGAAATGAAGATAGTTAACTAAGGTTGCTTATTAGGGTAATCATAAAACTAGAATGAAATTTCCCTTAGTCCCATTTCAAGTCACATTAGACATCGTGTCTCAGTCTGTAAAGTCTTTCACATAACAAAGGAAAAGAAAGCATTGGAGATCAGCAATGCATGTATAACCATTTTGAAGAAAAAGCAGTAGCACATTTTGTTGCTAATGTTGATGAATTAGTTTCTAGAACATTATCAGAAAGAGATTTTATCCAAAATACATTCTTCTTTCACAGATAAAACAGATTCATAAGGTTACTAAATGTTTTGGGTTTGGTTTTTTGTGGGTTTTTTTTTAAGGGTGGTGTGGGAGAGAGTGTCTTTATAAAGAAGAAAACACATCAGGAATCAATTCATTCAATCAATATTCAATCTGTAGCAACTCCATTGCTAGATGCAATTTAAAACTACAGTGATTTGAAGATGTATACTGGAATATTTGTATGAATGGCTTTCTTACACATTTACAACAAATGACTGTACTGGCAACACTGTGTATACAGACTTGTGCAATTGTCAGACAGATTCTGAAACAACCCTTTCAAATCTCCCTTCTAAGGAACAGAAATGAAACTCGAGTAACAGTCAGCATAATGCAACTAATTCAGTATTTCAGAGATAAAACAATTATCTCCGATGGCAAAAAACACCTCATCATACATGTAAATACACTTTAAAAAAATGTACCACTCTTGTATAGAACTCTTTCTTCAAGGTATTGAAACTTTAGGGTGGGGGTTTGAACTGTTATGTGAGAATGGCTAAGACTACAGAAGTCATATGTGTATAAAAATTAAGAAGTTCTGTAATATATAAGTTAATTGTTAATTGATAAGGTAGAAAAGATTTCTTCAAACTGTGTGATGTTAAGACTTTCACCACAGACTGCCACTTGAAATACAACATTAGTTACATTAGCAGGGGACTAATGAATTGAGTTATGCCTAGATGATCCTAGCAGGCAACCCATACCCCATGTGGCAAAGAAGGCAAAATGTGTGCAGGTCCCTGCCATGCTAAAATGGGAGAAACACTTTTCAGAACCCACACATAACCATATGCAATATCAGCAGCAGAAAGAAAAAAACAAAAAAAAACCCCTAATTTTCAGTCAGGAAAAAAGTCTTCCCTTGTCCTCTGAACCAAGTGACTGAAGATCTTTGTAATTTTAATCATTGTCTCCCTACAGTTGCAACTGTTCTGAGCCTACTGAAAACACCTCAGGAAATCTTGTCACCCCCTTTACTCACTAAAGAAGCATGGAGCTTAAAGCCCATGGAGTCATAAATTCCAACACCACAAGGTAACACCAGGGCTATCTTACACATGCAGAGACTGCAGAAAACAAGAAGGTGATCATGTTCAGTGATTTTTTTCACAGCAAAATTGCAGCTAAAGTTTGTAAGCCACAGAAAATGCAGAACTTTGAGAAA
Organism: Lophotriccus pileatus; assembly: GCA_035583135.1. Classification (NCBI taxonomy): domain Eukaryota; kingdom Metazoa; phylum Chordata; class Aves; order Passeriformes; family Tyrannidae; genus Lophotriccus; species Lophotriccus pileatus. The sequence goes on along the minus strand of JAWWES010000115.1, from coordinate 72,065,639 downwards.
AAAACAGGAGCATTATTATTTCTGTTAAAGGACATATGAAAGCTTGTCATAAGAAGATTTAAAAAAAATCCTGCAATGAAACCCAACGATGCTGCTCTATGTAAATTTCTCCTGACAGTGTATTCAGTATCGGCACATCTATAACCCTCAGATTGTCTGCTAAAAAAAAAAAATGGTTTTTTTTTTAATGGGAAAACTGTGATTCAGCAACAGCATAGGTTAAATGTCCAAACAAATAGATAAAAGGAAATTTACTCTTTCAGTCTTTTTAGAAACTGCCCGGGTTAATTTCCATACTACTTCAAATTTTTAATTTCCATTCTCTTGTCTCTGATATTGTTTTGAAGGTTCAGATTTTATGAGGATAAGAGTTATCTATGGGCTACCTTTCAAGTATGGATGGTTTTAAAGAGATTAAATTAATATGAGATTCAAATTATTTAGATATATTGGTTTTTCTTGATTTAATAGCATTATAACTAAGGATCTATTGAGAATTTTTGCATCTTATTATGCAGTACATTTTATTTTGCCTGTCAATACTTCATGCATGCTTTACAGTCAACTACAATTCACTTTGGAAAACAAAAGCTTAAAAATTATTGGAACAACACAAGAAGAATAGACTTGTCTATTTTCAGAGTTTAATATTCGAAACCACTCATAATTATTACATGCTTTACTGAATACGCTATCATTAAGGCAAAAAAAGGTGAAAATTTAGGCATTATTGGATCCTCATTCATCAAAGATTATTAATTAACACACAGAGCTGAATGAGAAATTCTTTTCTTTAATAGTGCCCACTCTCCTAACTGCTGCACATCATTCTGTTTGGAAAAGTGATGAGAAAATACAGCAGTCTGTTAATTAAATATAAGCCAAAAAGTAAGTTAACATTTTTTGGGCACTTTTTAACATAAGGATGACTTGTAATTTCTCAAACAAGCAGATAACATACCGAGTCATCTTAAAGATGCTGCATCAAGACTTAGAATGCCTATAATGAGAGGTATTTATCGTGACAGCAAGTAGGGAAGACTTCACATTTTTGAAGAAGTTGTGGTCATCTAGATCAACATTACACTGCAGTCAGATTTGACCAGTACTGGAGACACAGCTTTGTCTAACTAGTAATCTACAGGCAGAGCCTTTCTGTGTAACTTCACAGGGTTTCCGCTGACCAGTCTTCAAGAATCTCACAGTCCCTCTGTTAATAATGCCCTGTGGGCCACCATCCAGGTTGCTGTTAAAGTTGTTTAAAATAGGGACTCTGGTATCTACCCTTTAAACCTGGAAGTCCAGGCAACTTTCAACCTACTTATAAGTCCATTCTTTAAGCCCAAATTTCTTAGTGTCCAAAATGTATGGAGCAACAAAAGCCTCACTAAAGTCAAGGTACACTATGTCCACCAAATACTCCTCATCCAGTTAGACAATAATTGCATCACAGAAAACCATCATGATGGTCTCATGCACGATCTAATTAGCTTTTTACTATTCAAGTAACTGGAATTAGCTTTTAGGAGGACATGCTCCATAATTTCTCCAAAGACTGAGTAGTGTCCAGCTGGCTCTAGCCTGGGTCTTGCTACTTACTCAAAGGCACATCTTTGCACATTAGCAGACCCCCATAAAATACACATGAATGCTGTATGTGTAATATACCTCATCTATGCAAGATAGCCAGCAGGAACCAAGAATCAAGGCCCCAGAAAGGAGAAGCGAGAACTAGATGACACAATAAATTCACCAAACAGGGTGATAGCACAGGAAAAATGTTGATGAGAGCAAACAAGAATTTTTCTTGAACTTTTGTGCTAACCTTCAGTCATGAGCCATAGGAAAATACATGTCTACCGGTTGTAGTAGCCCCTTACTCACATAAGCCTGTTCCCCATAGAGCATGCATGGTAAAATAAATGGATACTATGCCTTTAAATGAAGAGGAGGAAGTGTATAGCCAATGAATGTAACTTTAGATTACTGCATATGAAGAAAATTTTGGTCTTTCACTGTTTGTAGTGTGTAAAAGCAGGTAGCTGGCATATTGAGGTTGTGCTAGTTTTGTGGATCTGTCACTTGGCACCCACCTCCACGCAGGCATGAAATAAGCTAATATCTCAACTCTGTGTGTGGATCAGCTTCTTGCACATAGGGTAGAAGCTTTATTTGGGACAACACAGAGGCACCCTCTTTGGTTGCATAACTCCCATGCTCTCTGTGACTGCCCTGCCAATGTGAGAGTGTGTGCTCTAATAGTGTCAACCAATTGTCAGGTCACAATTTGCAAGAAGCATCAAGTACATTTCTCTGTATCGGGGAAAAGGATCAAAAGAAGAACAGTCTCTCTGCAGAGACTCTTCAGGAGCAGGACCTTTCAACTCCTTTAGGATGAGAGCTGTGCTATGGTCAAGGCACCACAGGAACAGCAAGACAACATAAACTCGCAAGACTGAGGAGAGATTAGAAGTTTGAAAGATTGTGATTTCTGTCCACAGGACAAAAGTTACAACTTCACAAGAAGTCCTTCCCCTATAAAGGCAGTCCAGAGCAACAGAGGTGGAAGACCAAGTTCCCAGGGAGGTTTTGGGCAGGACATCTCATATCTTCATTTAGAAAGAGGAAGTGATGTCAAGAGGAAGTGATAAGTGTTAGTGATTAGCAGCTCCTGTTCATAGGGGACAAAAGGATTTCTGTGCTGATAGACCTATTTTTTCCAACCACCTTGGTATTCTTTCAGATACTAATTATTTGATATTTCACAGAGACTGTCATGGCTTCTGGCTATTAGCCTCTGCAACTGATCAATATGGGCTCCCTGGGACAGTAAAATCTTGAGCATATCAAAGGTTAATCATAAAGCTCCAAGGATAAAGAAGAGGATAAGACTGTTGGTGATGCTTTCTTCAGCTTTTCCAGCTAGAAAAGGAGATACTAAGCAGATGCTGCTGGTAGATCAGTGTCTGGCTTTACAGATGGTATTGCTAGCAACAGCTACCTTCATCATGGTCTTTATTCAGAGGATAAAGAACTCTTGGAATGAGATATGTAGGAATGAGATATGATCCACATGACAAAACAAAAAAAAAAAACCCACAACATTTTTGATCAGACTTCCAAACATGGTGAAAACTAATTTCGTTGGTTGACAGGGAACAAAGTCCAAAGGTAAGAGATGGAGATCTGCAAACAGAGGAGGTATGTAGAGAGGAAGCCACTAGGAGCTTTCACATTCTTAGAAGTGAAGGTATCCAAAGGCTTTTCTCATGTGACTGAATAATAATGTGCATAGCTGAGTTAATAAACAAAGAGAATGTGAAGTTTGCACAATCACGTGCATATGAAATAATAGGAATCCCAGAAAGTAGATAGGATGGCATGAAGGACTGGTTATGGTCACAGACTCTTATAGGATATGTAAGAGTCTCTATGGGGAGGAAGGGTAGAAAGATCCCTACAGTAAGTTGCTTTTTACTGTGCAGAGCTATAACATTAGTGAAATACTTGGTGAGAATATCGGGGTTAAGGTCAAACATCACAGAGGAACAAAATGCCAGGGATATTTTGGGAGATTAGTTAGATAACAGGCAGCCAAGAGGAAGCAATACATGATGCTTAACCCAAATAATCTTTCACTTATAGGCCTTACTGAAAGCTTCAACTTCTGCTGAAAGATCAACATGGCATTACAGAAACATTACAGAATCTTTCTAGAAGCTTCAGTGAATTCCTGAAACACGTGATAAAGGCAACCACCAGGAGCAGTGAGGTGAAACTTTTGATGAGCTACAGCTGTAGATAATTTCATGCATCTCACTCTCAATGTGTAATTTGACAAGTGCCATGATATTAAGCTGTAGAAACACAGTCAGGATCCTACAGATTTATACTAGGAACAAAAAGTTTGATGGCACATAATGTCTGTGAGATTTTAGCAGGGTATGATATCATCTATATTGAAATAGATGTTACATTGTAATATTAGTATAATGTCATAAATTAATGTTAGTAAAAAATTAAAATCAAGCTTTGAATTTTTGAAAGTCTGACCAGACTCTGGATAGAGTCCTGGACAGCCAGCTCTAGTTGGCCCTACTTGGGTAAGAGGATCGAAAAAGATGACCTCCAGAGGTCCCTTCCAATCTCAGCCATACTATGTTTCTCTGAGACTGCAGCAGATGTTTTATTTCATGATTCTGAAAATGAAGGAAGAAAGGAAAGAAAGAGAATTCACAATATATTTTGTTTCTACTATTTGTAAATATCTCTAATTTAAGATCCAACATTTTAATTATTAAAATCCCATCACAATTAAATACTTCACTAAAATAGTACCTTCTGATCAGATGTATAATACTTTATTTATATTATTGTAAATTTATTTAGTTTATTAAAAAAAAAATTTGGACATTATTTACTGTTTGAATTACATTTAAATAAGCTGTTTTCTAAATATTAGGGAAGTATATAAGTGTGGTCCCTTATTCTGTAAAAGTGTCTACAGATAACATGGGCAAATTAATGCATTATAGAATTTTGGCACATCATTTATACATGTCAAAGTGTAATAGCTTGAGATGCATCACCATAAATCATTTCTCTACTATTTAAAATGCTGGAAAGGTCACCTTCAGACCTAGGACAATACTAACCATATTGGTTTTATTAAGTGAGTGATCAAACTAATCATTTAAAAGTGCTATTCACACTTTGCAAGTGCAAACTGTTCATTCCTTTTTATTTTTGTCAAGGATGACTTCCTCTCTGCAAAAAGAAAACAAGAAGTGGAAGGGGAGAGAATCCAAGTTAAATGAGTCCATCAAATAGGATGTTGATTGCACTGCTTCTAGATAAGGAGTGGCAGGTTGCTATAAATTGAATGCAAGTATACCTGAAAGTGTGCCTAAGGAATTCCAAAGTCTGGAGGAATTGATTTATCAATTGCACGAAGACCAGCATACAAACAGACAAATCAAAGCATGTAAAAGGTGCTGGAAAAAAAAAAAAAAAAGCATTTCTGTGTGCTTTGTGGAAGAGCTTCTTTTATGTTCACAATGTCAGTTATTGAAACAGCACTATTTGCAATGTCTATCAAATATTAAATTGGCAACAAGTATTTTAAGAGGATAATAACCCTGGATAATCTGTAAAGTTTTTATGACTGCTGTCTAATGTTAAAAAAAAAAACCAAACAAAAAAGAGAAGCTTATGTTGAGCACACTTTGAGTCTTTTTTTAGTACTCATTTAGTGTCAGATGAAACTTCTCCATCTAGAATATTCATACCAGACAATACTTGCAGTTATGGGGGAAAATATTGCAAGATTGACATGATGTGTTTCTACTTCAGTGAGAGTATAAACACTGCAACAATTTTATTCAGCCTTTGGTAAGAAACTGAGTGTCACCAGATAGGAATTGTTTTTCTAAGTGAGACTCTCAGCTGCTATTCAGTGTCAGGGTAGCACATATTGAGTGTAAATTTGCCCTCCAGCTCCAGAAGAGTCTTACTGTAAAAGAAACCAATTCTTTCACAGAATGTACTTTCTAAAGACAGTTTGTTCTCTTTGTGGCTCCAACTTCTGCACCATGTGTGTTTGTTTGTTTGTTTGTTTGTTTTTTGTGAAAACACAAGAAATAAGTTATTCTCACTTGCCTGGACCACCTTCCATTTGAGTTTTCATTCCTGGATATTACATTTCAGAGACATAGCTGACTATTATTTAAGCCTTAACTAGTCATCTATATGATTAATGGGAAGGGGATTGAATCTTAAAACCCTTGTATAAGATAAGGAAATAAAAACGTCTTCTGCAGCTGACTCTTCCTATTCACTGATTCAAAGTTAAATCTCAAAAAAAATAGCTTAGATTTAGATAACTAAATATTCAAACATGTCTAAAGGTGAAGTTTGCTTTCCATGTTCAATCTATGTTCTTTTCTTTACACTCTCTGCAAAATACTTTTATTGATAAGCTCATTTCAATCAAAAGTTAGAACCAGCATCCAGTCCCCGATTTTCTTGACCTGTCTGGTTTTGGTTTTGAATCAAGCATTTTCTTTAATCTTGTCTTCTTTTGTCTTCTGTAATTACATTTTATCCTGTCTGCCCTCTAGTTCTAAAAGATCCATCAACTTCTCCTCCAGCTGATCCCCATCCTTTTTACAGTGTGTCTATAGATCTCTTGTAAGACTCCTTTCTAGGTTACCTTTGATAACTTCAGCTATAAGCACAAACTCACCCATCATCTTTATGATAAAGTCACACTGATGATTCTGTGAATCTCCTTCTTTCTCTTTCCTTCAGCTCTGTCCCTTTCAGTCTTACTGCCTGACATCACATAAGGAATGTCAGTCCATCAACTTGGAGCTTTCTATTTTCCTTTCAAAAACCACAGGACATGAACACCATGACTTGTCACCTCATTAATGCCCCATCACATAATACTTTGAGACAATACAATCCCTTTTCTCAAATCTCTCCCCAGTATGCTACAACTGCGTATTCATCATGCATAAATTTTTTGCTTCCTCTATTCCAAAAGCACATGCTTTCTTTTAATCTCCTACCCTATTGAGCATTACATCCCACCGCACAATCTCTCTGTGTGATCAATATACATCCATTGAGATAACTGGTGCAAATACCATCCCTCAAATCTGTCATCAGTTCCTAACATTTTTTTAAATGTTGTATCATGTTCTTCTCCTACTTTCTTGCTTGCTTCTAACCACAGGAATTTATTGTACTTTTGAGAGGCTCAGATTCCTTCCAGTTAACACTTGCAGATAGGCAGAATTGGTATCTAAAATTATGCCTATGTTTTGGCAACTGAGTTGCACCCTTCCCATTCCATACTTTCTGTACCTGAAGGGAACCTACAACAAAGATGGAATGAGAGTATTTACAAGATCATATAGTGACAGGACAAGGGGAAATGGCTTTAAACTGAAAGAGGGCAGGCTAAGATTAGATGTTAGGAAAAAAGTATTTGCTGTGAGAGTGGTGAGTCACTGCAACAGGTTGCCCAGAGAAGTGGCAGGTATCACATCCCTGGAGGTGTTCAAGGCCCAGCTGTATGAGTCTCTGAACAATCTGGTTGAGTGGAAGTTGTCCCTGCCCATGGTGGGGAGGGGGTTGGAACTAGATGATCTTTAAGTTCTCTTCCAACCCAGGCCATTCTATGATCCTATGACCCTTCTTAACTTTTAGATGAGCCATTCATATAGCTTCTTCTTCACAATCCCTGCTAATAGCCAGTTTGAGGTCATATTTATCATGATTGCATTGTCAGGTGCAATCATCCAAACAAAATTACAGTTAGTGAGATGGTTTCAGTTTCTGTTCCTTCTTCTTTTTTTTTTTTTTCCCTGAGGAAGGACAGCTGTAGTAGTGAAAAGAAGATGACGATCAGCTCAGCTTTTGCAACTGGGATGATTTGGAGCAGCCTACTCAAGTTCTGCACTTTTCAGACTGTAGCAATCTGGGTGTCAAAAACAGATTCATGTTGCTGTAAGTTGATCAAAGTACTGTTCCTTCTCTTTTAAAGTACCATGTTCTTCAAATTTGGGAAAGCTTGAATCCAGCCCTTTGCTTGATGTATGAGTTTTTCTAAATGCCTGTCACATTTGGCAAACAAGATAGAAAGCAAATTATGTTTGTTTGTCACAAACACAGCAAAACAAGTAAAACAGAAGGAAGTTTTATTGGAGGAATTTTCATAATAGATATGTAATAAACATTCTTGTTTTGCATGGAAAAACAATCACGGGAACAATTCCACTAATATAGTCAGCAAAATGAAGAGATTTCTATCTTGTTGACAATTTATCTTACTCACCAACGACTTGAGTTGTGCACGGGTCTATCATTTTAATCAGAAAAAAAGCTCCATGAATTTGTTTTATTTTAAACTTTGAAAATAAATGAGAGCCTCCCCCAATTTTCACAGTATAAAGTATGAAAGATACAGATTTGTCATTATATTTTCATCCAGCACACAGCAGTGTAAATTGTCTTGACAGAAGAAAATTAAGCTCCAATAGCTTTGTCAAGTGATTAAAACCCAAAGGGAAGTAATGATCATCTGAAACACTATTTGTACTTAGTAGGTGACAAAGAAAAGTATTTAAAGTGAAATAAAGAAAGGTAAAGAAACAACAAAAAAGTTTTAGATATTGGTGGGTATAGATATTAGTGAGTATAGAAGAAGTAGTAAATCAGAAGATTTGGTAGTCTTGGAACACACTGATGTTCTTCAAGAAGATCCTTGCATCAGATACCTGCCTTTGGGATTTTTTTTTTTTAGTAACTTAAATTCAACAAATTTTTCAAATCCTAGATAATTTCCACTGTGACTGTGAAATAACATATAGTCCATTCGGTATACTTAAGCCATTCCTTAATTCATTCTTCAGCTGCAGTCACTGAAAAAACAGTAGATAATGGAGCTTGTCAAGTCCAGCCTTCCTCTGGATTGACACTTTGTTTTCACTTCTGAGTTGTGGCTGGCCTGGGATCACCCCAGGGATACTAATTTGTAGGAGTCAAGACATTAACAGCCTATTAAATTTTCATTCACACTCTACCACAGGAGCTACTTTTCCACCAAAAAGGATTCACACACACACACTGGTATTTTATATTCTGTCCCTTGCCCGTCCTCTTTTCTCAGAACAGGTTCATATACTTTTGCTTTGGCTTTTCTCAAGGAAGTTCAGGAGAACTATAGTTTGAAAAACTGAAATTAGCAAAGCTGTGCTAAGACTTCTCTGATTAACAGTGTGTCAGTTAGAGAGAAAGGCTGAAAGGAATGTCCTTGCTTTTTAGCACAGCCACACTTTGGCAGATAGGATTTTTGGAGAGAGGAAGTCAGCCTCATAGTCACAATGTGAAGCTGTTTTAGGCACTAACAACTCCACCAGTCAAATACTTTCAATAAAAAAATGCTCATCAGGCAAAATTATTTCAGTGGAAGCAAAGCTTCCAGCATCAAGGTTTTCCAAGGAAACCAAGACAGAAAATGGGTAAATGTCGACTACCCAGAATCTGTATGGCCCAGTTGCCAGGCTAGACTATGGGAAGTCTGACAGGATCTTGGCCAGTTTGCCTTGAAACTGGTGAGTCAGAGTGGAACTAGGAATGGCTCCAGTTTTCAGTTTTCATAAAGTATGACAGGAAGCTGAACATGAGCCAGCAGTGTGCCCAGGTGGCCAAGAAGGCCAATGGCATCCTGGCCTGCATCAGGAACAGTGTGG
>JAWWES010000115.1:71994654-72047287 GCA_035583135.1 Lophotriccus pileatus | reverse complement strand
AAGGGAAGGGAAGGGAAGGGAAGGGAAGGGAGATTTAACTTCACTGCACAGAGGTTCACTTTGTGGGTTGAAGTTTGCAGTCAAAAAATATCTTGTTCCCTTAGCTTTGGTGTTGCAGAGCAACATAACCATGGATATCAAAACGATTCTAAATTGAACAAAATAGTTTCCAGTAATGGTTTGCAGCTAAGGATGTAAGCGTAGTACCAAAACATCGTTCAGGTCTTGTAACTGCCACTTTTTACTCTTTCTATTCTGATTGTTAGAATGGGAAAAAAAGTCAGTAAAGTGGTAGTTGAGTCTTATTGCATAATGAAAATTCACAGTGGTGCTGACGTCTTGGGAATTACAGAACAACACACTCTGGATCCTTGTGCCAGAAGGCAGACAATCAGATTCACCTTTATTATGGCAGCTACCACATGTAGCTATGCATTAGGCATTGTTAACTTGATGCAGTGATTAGAAAACCTAAAAAAAAGAATTCTATTGCCCTTTATAACAAGCAAGAATGTTTTATCATTTCATTATTTCCATCCACTGGTTCATATCTCAGAGAATCACTTCACTGCTCTCATCTGCTGTGACTGAAAAAAGAGTCCTACTGTCTCCTATACATGCATCTTCCCTGCAAGAGAACTTGCCACTAGTCAACTGTATAGCACACAGGAAATTTTAATCTTTTTTCTGACCAGTGTGGTGAAATGTTTCAGCATAGCCCAAACTTAATAATATTCAGTACACTATTCCAAAGATATTACCTCTTAACAAGAGTCCTTTTGCGTCCCAAGGGCATATGGATTTTGCAGCTCCTTTCTATTTCATCAGTGAACATAAATAAAATAAAATAATGATTAAAAACCAAAACAAAAGAGAAGGATTTTTCTTTGATTGACTTGTCAACATCAGAACTGCCTAACAAAACATGCACTGAGGTAGCCAGGGCAGGTAATATTTTTCTTTTACTTTAGGTAGAAATATCAGTACAAAATGCGCTCTGGGCAACACTAACAACCAAGTTCCAGTTGCTGGGAGTTGTTTTTCTATTTCATTTGGACATAGTGCATTTTCAAAAGTTGCAGGGAAATGTCAGAGTTTTCTTCAATCAGAAAATTCATACTTGATAGAACATGGACTGAATCCAAGCACGTACAAGATCTATTTAAGAGATAAAAGCTTTGATTTAAAGATTTAGATTAAAAGTTTTGACGTAAACTTTGGTTAACATTCAAAGGCTATAAATCTCTTGGTCATATGAAACTCTTTTCTTTTTACCAAATTTAGTACAAAATCTGGTACAAAAGTGCCTAAACTGGGGGAAAAAAATTAATACAGTGCTCCACATAAGAAATTATTCAGTCTTGTTTGAATACAATTGGAATACGTGAAACTTATACTGTATATAAGGGAAAAAAATATTATCATGTTCACCCAAGACTGGAATTAGTTGCCCATAGTCTTTGTGGAGTGTGATTCTTAGAAGTGGTCAAGACTTGACTGGCCATGGCCCTGATCAGCCTGGTCTGATTAAACCTGTTTTCAGGATGGGGTTGGACTAGATGACCTCCAGAGGTCCCTTTAAACCTAAATTATTCTATGAATATTTTATGTATTTCCCCTTCATTGGAGATAAAGCAAAAGGTAATTGTCTTCTCTTACAGCAAATTTTGTGTGCAGCATCTTGAGCTCAGACATATTACTTGTCTCTAAGCATTCCTCCGCATTCCCCAGTGTGAAAGCTCAAGTGCAGTTGTCTGAGTATTTATATGCAGAATCCTGGAGATAGATGCAGCTAGAGGGAATGGTCTGTGCTAATGTGCTTGTGTTCCTGGGCTATTTAATACCAGAGTTCACTAACACCATCAATTCACATTTTCTTGTGTTTATTTGAACAACAATAGTTTACAGTCCCGATAGGTATTTATCTGGTGCTACTAGTAGAACCTACAGTTAAACAAGTGTTACCTCTGATGAAGGAGCATAAAAACCATACAAAAATATTTTGAGAAATATATCTATATGGCATAATGTTTGTGAATCTTTATCTTTATATTCATATTTATAGTGATCAATCTCTGATAAACAGTTCAATAAAAGTGAGTCTTCAGCAGGTACTTAAATACCTAAGGGATAATGGCTTTTCACATTTTGGAAGATGAACACAGTATTGAACCAGGAACTGGAAAAAGAAGTGGATGTAGGCATAGGCCATGAGCTCCCAGCTTGAGAGATCTCTGATCTACCATGAGTGGACTGAACAGCACTGTTGGATATAAACAGCAACACGTCTGATGCACCAGGTTTCCTAAGCGTGAGCAGAAGACTCTGACTAACATCTTGTCTCCCCATTCAGATGATATAATCCTTTTTTCTCACCAACATGATGCCTGAACAGTGAGTACAGAAGACCCCTTGAGAAGAATTGCCTAGTTTTCTGCTTCCACCTTGCTTCATTAGCAGGCCAGGTTTTTGTAGTCAAAGTAAGTCAGCATCATTATACTGGATATTGGTGATGAAAGCCAACAGCTAATCAGTATCTGGAAAACACTTCTGTAAAGACATTTTTTAAAAATCTGATAAAGTGTCAAAGAATATTTGAAGGACTGTGGTTGTTTTGCATGGTCAAATGGGATCTGCCTCTTTTATTGACCACATTTGTCAAATTCTCAACACTTTGGTTCTCTGACCTTCCTGAGTGCTTCAATCAATACTGATTTATTATTTTTTCCCTAGCTGGCTTCTGATGCACTATATGTAAGAAATTTAGGCATCACTTGGATTTCCCTGATATTAAAAGAAGCTATTTATTTGTAATGTACAGAATTCTTATAGTCTCTAAAATATCACCCAATGTATCTGCAGTATAGCACTGCAGGTTGGGCAGGTAGCCCAACTCATCAGAAGCCATTTTTAGCAGTAAAAGACAGTAGCTATTTCTGATAAGGACGATAAAGGTGGCTTATTGTTCTATTTTTAAAATGGAAGAACTCCTATTCTAGGGTATCGACATTTGCCAAGGAGAAACTCAAAAGGCTTTAAAGCTTCTAATAGGAATTTCAAAGCTTCAGTCCTATCCTGGCTGCATACAGACTTCACTGGTTCCACTTTCAAACAGCTTTCTTCACTTTGTAGCTCTACTCTTCTCCCGAAAGACAAACTTTTTTGAGAGGAATGGCCTTTGTGTTCCAATGAAAGAGTAGCAGCATATGAAGATGTTTATTCTAAACCTGATGCAATCCAGCATTGCCTTACTGGGCACACTTGCACAACAGTGGGTTTTTTGTAAGAAGGAAAAAATGTATTTTGAGACTGGTTAGGCACACCAAAAGAAAACATTAATATTGCTGACACTACACCCACATTTAGAACAGAAAGTAAAATGGTATGAAAGGAAAAGCTAAGGCAAGCATTTTTGGGTAATGCTGAGAAAAGAAAGCCGGTGGAATGTGTTTTAGTTGCTATGAAATGAAATGAGCAATATATAACTTCCTTGAATCCCACTTAGGATTAGGAAAGGATGATATGAAATTTTAACATTTCAAAATAGGAATTCAAAATAGATACAACAGATACATTTTTCAGTGCAGTAAAAAATGCGTTCTTCCTTGGAATGTAAGAGACAGTGTGGTTTCTGCCCCAGAGTCCTTCTAACCTAATTTTAAAACACAATAAAAGAGAGTGGCAGGAGGGAAGAATGCTGGCAAGAATTCTAAGGAGAGGATTACAAGGTCACTTATATGTCAGGCACAAACTTGTGATTCTGTTATCTGTAATCAGTTCTATATTATTGAATTCAGTTTGCCTTGGAACCCCATTCATGGAATGTGCCACTGACAGGCATTGCAGTGGACATTAATGTATCCTTTCAGAGCTACAAGTTTCAATATATAAACTAAAAGCAAGCCAAGAATTTCAATTTTATGTTTAAGAATAAATATAGTTTAATGTGCTGAATCTCAGAGTTGTGTATATTGTACTCCAACACACACAAACAAAAATTAATTAGTATTAGAATACAGATGCTGGTATTTCTTGCAACACTACTCACTGGATAATATTGTTTTCCTAAAGATAACTTTAACTTCTGTAAATAACTTCACAGAACTCCTGATAGCTATCTGATGTTCTCTTCCAGTTCATGAATTTGGTCACTTGTGCTACTCTTTTGTTTATGTCATCTGAAGAGCATTTTGCTTTCACTGTGTGAAATGCATAAAATGTAACTAAAGGTACTCAGGAGTCAATAGCAAGGTCATAATTTACAATCAAGATTCTGCTGACATTTACAGACCATTTAAACTTTGTTCTGTTTTATAACATCAGCATCAGCACAATCCTTGAAGTGCATCACTGCCTGCATTGTGGCTGTAATGGAACTCATATGAATAACTAGCAAAGAATTAGTATTCCTGTTCATGATTTATCTGTGCACCAGCTGTAAACATTCTAGTAAGAAACACTACACTAAAGAACAGCTAAATTAAAATGAGCATTGAGCTGAACCTTTTAAAAAGAAAACTTTCTCTGAATTATAAGGCTATAAAATTATATGAATCCTTCATAAATGAATGAGTATTAAAATGATAACTTTTCTCCAGTGAGGACAAAAATGTTTTTTGTCTTGACACTGTGTAACTAAAATCATGCTTTTAAACAACAATGACAGGAAGAAATACCATTTTTGTATGTTACAGATATGTTTAAATATTCAAATTGAAATTATTGTGCTCAAATAAAACTTTAATGAAGTAGAGAATTCTTTTCATGTTTGTATTACTGTTGTAATTCTTAAAAAGCACCCATCTTGGACAGAATTTGAAACACCTGAAACATCTATTAGTGGAAGGTAGCCCAATGACAACACTGAAAGCATCTATTGTCACAGAGAAAAACCCTAAAAAGCTATCAATATTTCAATACATATAAATACATGACATTTTCTTTATATACAACTAAATATAAGTTCATAAAATGTTGATGAGATGTATTCTGCATGTTTTTGTACCAGGTGTAAAAAATTTCCACAGATACACAGATTCCCCAATTTTTTTTCACTTGATGCTGTACTGATGGATGTTCATCTTGTGTATTCAGTGAAAGCAATCTGAGCTAGAGGTTATATTCTAAACTGAGGGAAGGAACTGCTAAGCCCAGAGGCAACAGAACAGAAGAGGAACAAGAGTGGAAGCAGAAGAGAGAGCAGGAATTATGACAATTGAGTCAGAAGTACTCATGGTCTTAAAATAGAGAAGAGGTGAACATGTAAGAGAAAAAATGATTATTTAAACAAAATCTTAATTATTTGAGGAGACAATCAAAGTCAGTCTCACAGTCAGAATACCCTCTTTTTTAATTGTCTTTTACTAATGAACAGTTCTAAAAGAGACTGAGGTACCTTGTCTTCAAAGTTGCACAAGCTGTTGTACAGTACATTGTTCATTAGTCAAACGGTACTTTTAGAAATCTGAACTGGACTTATCACCTTGAATAACACCTGACATAACTGCTGCAATACAACTTTGGAGTTGGAGTTGGTTTACAAACAGCTGTCTTGAAGTATAACTAAAATACATTCACATCTGTCTGCAAATAATAGTATAGAAATGGTCCTAAGCTGGTACACCTGAATATACACTACATACTAGATTTATTTGCTATATATTTGTTCTCTATTACCATGTGATATCTGTGTTACTGTCTCTAGTAACTTAGTTGAGATTAAAATCAATGATTTCTGGAAGGCAAGCAAGTAGGCTCATTCCATAGCAGCTCCCAAAGACAACCAGCCTCTAAGCTGTAAAGTCAAAATCAAATCAAGACTGCACCAGGCTTCCAGTTGTCTTATTTGGCTGATAGATTTGGTTCTCTGGTGAAAACAGACATCTGCTTGTATAAGAACTCAAACAAAGAAACACCTTTCTCAGATAGGCCATTTTTGTCCCTTTTTTTTTTCCAGGTTTCTTTTGAGTATCTTTTTGTTGAATTGGAAAGAAAATAGCTATTTCTAGCCAAGAATTTTGACTCAGTTATATCTGAATTGTGACTTCCTCAACTTCTATAAGTATGGCAAAGAAAAATGTCAGTTCACTCAAGACAGTGAAAAGAACACTTCACACCAGTGTTTTCCTCTCAGAACTAGGTTTTTGTCTTGTACTTCTTTTAGTCCCTTCTGTTTGGATCAGAAGTCTTTCTCTTTGTGCCTTGCCTTTTCATATGGACTTCTTATTATTGATCTTGGTAGTTCATGTATGGAACTCATTTGACCCAAAGTCCAACTTCAGATTCTCCCTCATTCCAAATCTCGGTATTAAGCAGAAAATCTTTTTCTTTCATGGTCCTGGTCTTCCTCAGTTCTAACTTCCAGGTGTATACTGTAGCATATAATAGTCTTGTCCTATTGTGCCCTTGTTATAAAGCACAGTTGAAGCTTCTCTCAACATGAAAAACACACTCTCTGGCATCTCTTGAGAGAAAAAAAATCTGATCATCTTCACCAGTCATAAAATAACCTGTTGTATTCTCTGATTATTACAGTTCCAGATCCTATAACGCATCATCAACACTAATGCTAGCTCTCTCACTTTTCTTATTAGTCACATTAAAAAAATATCCATAATGATTAAATATATCCTCTTTAGTGAATTCTTTTAAATGAGAACCTACAATGCAAGAAGTGTCTCTTGTAAGTTGCAAGCTGAAGAAAACTTCCTGAAAGATGAAAAACCATGGGGACTTTCCATATATCATTTAGATGAATGACTGGTTCAGAATATGGAGAAGAATTATGTCAAGAATATCCTATGCTCTCTAAGTTTTCACAAAGGCCTCTTCCTCATCTCACCATTTCTAAATGGTATATTAAGGCTTCCAGTTTGATGATTTGGCATTTCAGTCTCTAATATGCTGATAGATTGAGTTCAGCTTCCTAAGTAACCTTGTAACTGCAGCAGTGTAATAGCTGTAACTATAATAAGACCTCTTTTGCCGGTAGTACTGACAGTCATTCAGATTAGTTCAATTGACTGGTTAATATCATACCCTCATTATGCCTTCTGAAATGCTTTGAGCTGTGGATAATTGCTTCTGGTTCTGGGAAAGAATGAAAGTTTCTTTCACAACTTACTGGTTTGGTGGTAGAACCTGTATTCGAATTAAATTTTTATGGGGACGTCTAACAAATACATCAAAGAACAGAGAATAATGATGCTGCTGTCTTGGTCATGTTTTTTAAGGATTTATTAAAACTTCAATAGGAACATCTGTCAATTAGGGTAATTTCCATGGTCTAAACCAAAATTGGATGGCTTAGAAAGCAATGTTGTTTTGGTTTTGTTTTTTCCACAAGCGCAAAAGTGAAAACATCTTTCACTTCTGCCAGGTCTTCTCTCAGAGAAAGGTCTTCAGGGAATTCAACTAAGCAGTCTGTCATGGTTTAATCCCAGCCTGCTTCAGTCTTTTTTTTAATTATTTTTATTTTTTTTCCCCTTGAATGTTTTATATATTCGCTGATTACTGTTGCCAAAACAACTGGTTGGGAAAAAATGGAGAGAGAGAATAGGAAAGAAATCACCATATATGCAATGCCTTTCACAAATTATTGATTTTTTTATTCATTTATTCACCAAAAAAAAAAAAATCAAAATAATAACACATACACCCACACATTTGTAATGTACATTTAGTGCCTCACCCTTACATAATAACCTAATCAAAGTAGTAGAAACAACATAGTATATATACAGGTAATAGTAATAACACTTGTTAGCAAGCAGTTTCAGCAGTGAGTACCATCACTGCTCTGAAATTTAAAAAAAATGTAGTTTTTATAATCCAGATTACAAGAATCACCCCATGGGCTGACCCAGACCAGTTCTTCTCTCCGTGGGCTGACTCAGACCACTTCTTTCCTTTCCAGTCATCCTGACCAAGCAGCGCATCCAATCCTCCCTTCTTCACTCTCTTTGGTTTTGCATAAATTAATTTTATCCAACTCCCAATGTTGCATGCCTTTAAGCCCTAGTAACTGACCACTAACAAGTTTGTTTAAAGACTCTAGGTCTTGGATACCTGTGTCAAGTCCTCTGCTACCATTACCTTCCTGTGCTCCTTGCATGTTGCATTTTTGTTCCAGTGTCACAAATAGTTAATGTGATATGACTTGCTGTTAATATATGTTAAACACAGAATCATAGCATTATTGAGGTTGGAAGGAACCCCTGAAGGACTCCTCGTCCAATCTCCATGTTCAAGCAAAGTCATCTATAGCAGATTATCACACATCTACAGCAGATTAATCACACACACAAAAGATACACGTGTAGTGGGTTGACCCTGGCTGGATGCCCAGTACCCACTAAAGCCACTTTCCCACTCCCCTCTGCAACCAGACAGAGGAGAGAAAACATAAAAAAAGTATTCATGATTTGAAATAAGGACCAGGAGAGATCACTCACCAATCACTCTCATGGGAAAAACAGACTTGAAGTGGGGATATTAATTAAATATATTACTAACAGAATCAGAGCAGGAGAATGAGAAGCAAAACAAATCTTAAAAACACCTTCCCCCACCCCTCTCTCCTTCCCAAGTTCTATCTCCTCCCCCACCAGCAGCACAGGGAGATGGGGAATGGAGGTTATGGTTAGTTCATCACAGGTTATTTCTGCCACTGCTCACGGAGAGGAGTCCTTCCTCTGCTCCAGTGTGGGGTGTCTCCCATGGGAAACAGTCCTTCATAAACTTCTCCATCATGAGTCCATCCCACTGGTAACAGTTCTTCATAAACTGCCACAACATGGGTCACTTTTTCACAGGGTGCAGTCCTTCAGGCACGTGCTGCCCCCATGTAGAGTACTCAGAGGACCACAAGTCCTACCAGAAAACCTTCTCCAACATGGGCTCCTCTCTCCATGGTTCAGCAGGTCCCTGCCAGGACCCTGCTCCAGCATGGGCCTCCCACAGGGTCACAGCCTGCTTTGGGCATCCACCTGTTCCAGCGTGGGCTCCTCCATGGGCTGCAGGTGGATCTCTGCACCTTGATGGTCCTTCATGGGCTGCAGGGGGACAGATACTTCACCATTTTCTGCACCATGGCCTGCAGGGCAACCTCAGCTCTGGTGCCTGGAGCCTCTCCTCCCCCTCCTTCTTCACTGAACTTGATGTCTGCAGAGTTTTCACTTGTTCTCACTCTGCTCTTCTCTGGCTGCAATTTTCATCCACACAATAACTTTTTTTCTCCTTAAATAAGTTATCACAGAGGTATTACTATCATTCCTGATTGTCTCAGCCTTGGGCAGCAGCAGGTTCATTCTGGAGCTGGATGGCATTGGCTATGCTGGACATGGGGGAATCTTAGCAGATTCTCACAGAACCATCCCTATAGCCCCCTCTGCTACATAAACCTGGCCCCATAAACCCAATACAACATGAAAATTCATTTTAACAATATCTCAGAAGAGCACAAAGTTAAAGCTGAAAGCAGTTTATACTGGTATGGTTATGCCCTTATTGCTCTTGGTAGCCATGCTTGAGGTCGGATTGGATTTCCTCAAAGCAAACAGGGTGAGTCAGGTAAATCCATGCTGCAGGCCTTTGTCACAGATCACATAAGTTTTGTGCATAGCCATCTTTCAGAGGAGAATGCTCACCCTCTTAAATTTTCTCTAATAGAATTATAAAAATGTATAGAAATATCAGTTAAGGAAGATAACATCTAGTTGTCTGTACCAGTAATTGTCTTGGATCTTCAACAGGAGCACATAACTTTCTCATTCCAGTATTTATGAGATTGGCACTGCTTCTGGAGCCACATCATCCTGCCTGCAAGTGAACTGTTATTTGCAGACTATGAACTACAGTGTTGGCTGATCAAAACACTAATGGGAGAAGTGATTGATTAATCCCTAATTATATATTCTGTCTGCAAATAGAAGGCATCAGAGGCATTGACAGTCTACATATACCTCATCTGACCACTGTGTGAGCTGAAAGGCTGTCCATATGATTATATGATATCGTTATAAACATTTTTCACAGGAGTTTGTGATTATATGCACAGGGAAATCTGCTTCAGCAGTATAATGCATGCTTCTAGGATTAGTATATCACTTCTTGGAGGCTGAGGCTGGCTGCAAAAAGAATAATTTTTTTCAGACTTGGCCCAGACCCCTGCTGAATAGGAATATCAGTGACAAGCAGAGTCTGATCTGCATTATAATATATGCCACATATGGGTGCTTTATGTTCCTGACCAGACAATACAGAGTGTCACTGGCTCCTCAGTTTGGCTCCAAGTTCTTGGAGGGTCTCCATATAAAAACAGTTGAAAGGCTTAAGCTCACTCAAGATGGTGAACTCCCAAGGCTCTTTAAGATGTCTGCATTCAGAACGATGTGCTTTATTATGTTTCTCAGACTATGAACAATATCAGAGAGCAGCTTCTTCTACCCTAAATCTAGGCATTGGCTCATCTTTCCCCTATGTCACCAAATTCAAGTGGACAATAAGCCCACTTCTTATTAGAAAGGCAGTATATGTGTGTGTGGTTATGACAGCACAACACAGCAAGTACACAGGGAAGCATGTCAGCCTAAAGTATGCACAGGTATTGCTCATTTATAGTCTTCTCAAGCATCTTCTCCATTTCTTATAATAAACATTGTCTCCTCACTCTTTCCTTCTCCCACCCTACAAACAGGTTTCTTCTTTACCAATTTACAAATGACTGTGCAAATAAAGACTTCACTCTCTCTGCTACAATGGACTGCTCTTGTGGATGTACCTAGGAAAACCAATATCACACACAGAAAATACTTACTAATTTCTTGCATAGAACATCACTGTATCTTAATGTCGACTTTTCAAAAAGGTGAGTGTGAGTTTTTACTCACATTAAAAGAAATCACAGAATTTTTATAAGTGTTTATTTTCACAAAAGAAGTAAATGGTGTTAATAAGAAAAACAACAACAACAAAACAAACAAACAAAAAACTAACTGAAGTGTACATTTTTGTTTTTTTCTTACTAACCCTCAGATATAAAAAAAAAGTGTAGTCAGACATTTGAACTATTCTAGTCTCGGTATAAAAAGCTTTGAGGAAAGAGCTAAGCAGCATCTAGACACACATGTCTTTTGCTGCTATTTCTATACATCAGACTTGACTATTTTTCTGTGGTTTTTAGAGGAAATATTTTTGACTAGACACATAATGTCCTCATATTCTGGTCAGTCTCTGAATAGTGAGGCAGCATTTCAATTCAGATGCCAGAGGCAGGATGTTTAAAGAATCAACCAAGTCTGCATTCCACTTTTTGTCCTACAGACCCAGTGTAAAGAAGATTTACGTGATGATCAAGCCCACGTAGTTTTAAATTCTTGAAAATCATAACTTTCATTCTTGAAAATCATATTTTCTCTTTCTTTCCTCTTTTCACAGTAGGATTGTACTATACCTACTAAATATTCATAAGAAGATTCATGGCAGGGTATCAGGGTAGCAGTAAAACTTATAGTTACTAATGTATTAATAAGAGCAGGCATCACCCTTGGGATGACCTGTGACCTTTCCCTAGGAGATATCTAGCTGTTAAGGATTTTTATACCTGGCTGGTTTAAACATGTCATTACAAAAGATTTGGTCAGTTGTTAAAGATTTATTAACATATTCATGAAACATAATGAATTAATTATTAGTCCATTGAAATAACAAAAAGAAAAGTTTAGTCTATTCCCACATGATGCTTCAATCCTTTTGATAACGTATAAAATACAGTTGACAGTTTTTGTTTGATAGAAAACAATTTAACAGGTAGTGAACTATAATGTTTTTGTACTCAAAACCAAATTTATTTTTAAAACTTTTATTTCTCTTTTGTGTTCTGGAGTCAGTTACTAACAGTGAAGGATTTTTGATGCTGTAGGGTTCTCTGGTATGCAACAGTCTCTCACAAAGACAAGTGGCTAAGGTGTTTTTCTTCACAGAGAACACAGCTTCACTGAAAATCTTTCAGAGGCCTTGGCACAACCAAATAAATGCACTAACAATTATTACACTCAGCCTGCATTTACATGTCTGACTTTTTAGCCATAAGGATCAGTCCCAATGCTTAATGTTCATGGTGACTTTATTTTTCCTTAACAATAAGGGAGCAGCAGGTAAAGACTTTGTTGTTTTCAAGTTATGAAGTGTTACATACAAGCTGTCTCCAACATTTTTTTCATATAACTTTCATATTTTAAGTATGTAAATACTTAAATATACTTATTTTATAGAAACTGTGCTGCAGCCAAACTGCCTAGCAGTGGGAAATTTCTATAAATAAATACAATTACGTTTAAAAGCCATGAACGATAAAGCATTAATAAATATTAAATAAAGATGACCTATTTAACAAGCTGTTTACTTTATGCCTGTTTTGGAAAAGCTCACATTTTGTCTGATCCCATTCTGCAGAATTAGAATACTACTAAAGAAATTAAGAGTGTCTTTACTGCTGTCAGAGTAATAGGTTCCTTGTGTCTAGAATACACATAGAAAGAATACACATAGAATGCCAGAATACATATAGAAACATTGGTAGCTTCTAAAATTAGGATAAATATTAAAAACAATTTACATGAAAATATTCACAATGTTTGTTTTAAAATATAAAAACTCTGGTTCTTCAAAAAAACTCTCAGCAGTTTTATCTTCAGAATTGGCAGATAAATTAATGGGACTGTACAAAGACTGCAGGGGAGTGAAAAAACATCTATCTGCAGAAACAACTAAAGCAAATTTATAACTAAATTCGTGTGAGATTAATATCTTCTTTGGAATGATTATGATGTATGGTGGAAGAGAAGATAGCTGTTTGCCGGATGCATCTATTTCTGTCTCCTAAACCAAGCTCTCACAGAGAATACTTCTTGCATTTGAAACTACATAATTGGCAAAGGTAACCAAAAAAAGTGGGAGGGATAAGAGGAGGAAGAGGTAAAATTTAAATATCCATGTAGAGGAAGAGACAAATGGATCTGGATGATTTATAACATATGAAGACATGGTCCCCTATGTTATAATATTTCTTCTGTCAGATCTTGATACCCCACAAGGTGACAGCTAATCTGAGGATCCTAAAGCAGGAGACAAAACAGTGAGCAGTATATGCCCAACATGCAAACTTAGGCAAGTATAAGAGTTTACATGTGTGATGTTACATGCCCTCCCTGAGGAACCAACTTCTTGATAGAAAGTCAGCCACTATGAAGCCAAGAATTCAAGAATTACAAGATTTCAATGAGGACTGGAAAAATGCAGAGTAATTATCTGGAGGAGAGAAAGTTGCTGGGCGTGAAAGTACACTCAAAGAGAAGCACCTTGGGACAGGTCCCAGCACTTCTTTTCCCGGATTCACTCAGGCTATAACATCAGGCTCCCCAAGGCTCCTGTCTCGCCAGTTCCAAGGCTTGTGTATATTTTTGCCTTTTGGTGGCCTGACAGGAAGAGGACATGGAATGAAATTTCTCTCTTCACTATGATTCCCATTCTCAGACATCAAAACCAGCCTGTAGTCTGCAGTCTAGGGATTACAGAGATGATGAGGGAGAGGACAGAGGAGGTAGATGAGAATCTTTGCACACTACACAGAAGTGAAAACTCACTTTCTATGTCATCAACAAATAGTCTGATATTAGCTGCCTCCACACAGAGATTGTCATCTAGATGCTCCAAAGTCCACGTTTCAGGCAACTAAACTTCTCATTATACCTGGGTTGATGTTTTCATCCTGTGAGGACTCTGGTATGTGGCAAATGCATAAGATTTGTCTTAGAGGCTAAACTGGTTTACTACAAACATAACCATCTTCTGCTCTGTAAGCCTGTAAATATTCTGCCATCCTTCCAGAATTCCTGAAAATTTCTTATTATACCTTAGTTCCTCTTTATTTTTCTTTAGTATTCATATCTCAGAACCAAGGCAGAGCTTTTTGGTTGTAGAAAAAAACTGATTATCCAACTAGGACAGAATTGGATTTTCTTCCTTGGATTCTTTTATGTCTTATCTTGATATTTAGTTCAGAAATATGTCATAACATCTAAATTGGGACACTGAGGTGAGAATATGTGAACTCTTTCAAAGCTCCTCAGATCTCCAATTATAACTACATTGTTGACTGGGGTAACACGGTTACTGTGTGTGCCTTCACTTTACTGCAGATACCAGTTATAAGCTTATCTGTCCTGTAAAACTGCTGTATGTGAAGTCTTCCAATACCTGATTATAAATAGCTTTTTGAGAGCCCCATAGAAAAAGGTGAAACTTACAGCCAATGTTAGGAATGATTATTAACATTAGTAACAATGAGATGTGCTATGCTGTTAAAGCAGTCTTTCTTTCTTCCCTTGTTGCATTTCAATAGTCTTTGTGTAATCAGAGATATGGAAAGCATTTTGGGATCCTTCAGATGAAAGGGACAAATAAAAATGTGACATGGATGATCACAGTGTTAATCATGGCATTAAATATTCAGTAACCAAGCATTTATAATTGAGTGAGGGAAAAAAATTACTTTATGCTACACTCCAAACTCCCTTTTGCTGCATGTTGTGAACAGGGCAGAACAAGCTGAGCAGTCAAAGGTGGCAGACTTCTGATTTTATTGATTGCTGTTCCTGACTAAATGTCATCAGCTGTTTGGTGATTTACGGCATACTGCTAATAAAACAGAGGGATATCAGTACAGATATAGCCAACTTTTTTTTTTTTCTCTGTTCAGCCCTACAGTTCACTCCTTGGTTAAGACAACACCATGGTGACAGTCAGCATGCAGCAGAATGAAAGTGAAGAACCATGGGCAGATTATGCTGACAGAAAGATGTCTTCTTTCATTGCACTATGAGTGGTAGACTGTCAAATAAACATGAGCCATGTCTTTGAGCTTCATCTAACAACACAAACAATCCAGTCCAAAAGCCTGAAAAGTTTTAATGTTTAACTGAGGGAAAATTGCAATGGAATTTTAATGAGAGACTATATCTTTCTACAGCTGCTGAAGACAAGAGAGACATCTATTACATAAAGTTATTCAATAAGCTGAAAAATCCCAATGGCCAGTATGCAACATTATTGAGCCAAAAGTTCACAGTTGTTCTTGCCTGTTTATTTGTTTGCTGTAGAGGATGGAAATTTAATAGGTTTTTGGAAAACCCCTAAAATCTTCCATAGTGGTAAAAACATTCACAATACATTTTCTGTCGGGGGTGGACCTGCCATGGCGTACAAATACTGGAGAGAACAGAAAGAGAACTGTGAGGACTGCGACAGCGAATACATGGAAGTGTGTTGAGAGGACAACAACAAGCGCCAAAAGAGAAAGACATTGACCGCTGATCTAGATGCTTAAGCTAGGATGTGTTAAGAGTTCAATGCCATTTGGAATAAGTTAGAAATTTTAAAGAATGTTAAATTCCCCATGTTGTAACCCTGTTAAGCCTTCCCTTATTGGTTGATTGTTATCCCTCTTCCCATTTGCTATTTCTCCCGGTTATGTCATCCCTATACCATCCAATCACCTTTCCCTCTACATACCTTACCTCATTCCCCGGTTATCCCATTGGCCTTCCGATCCAGACTCCTCCCATGTTCTAGTCCCTTCCATGCTCTACCCTATATAAGCCGGTGTTCCCTTTAATAAACGGCCATTTTGTGTCACAGTTGTGGTCTCTGCGTGTCACTTCTGTGGCTTCCCGTACAAAGTGGTCCTTTCTGGGTCTTGTTTCCAGGGGGACAGAGCCTCCCCCGGCAATTTTCTATTAATTTTCTTCATCGAATCAGGACACTTACTAAAGACTCTAGTACCAGTATAGGTGTGCAAATGTGTGTACTTATAATTAAAACTTAAATGGGCATGCAGGCAGAAAATTTGTTTTTAATTACAGAGTGTAATCTTCAGAAAGTCTATAAAAGTGGGAAAACAGAGTATGGTGGTGTGTGTGCAGCAGAAACAGAAATCTGCAAATGTGAAATACATTTTTTAAACTACTCTATGTAGTCAATAAAAAGAGAGAAAATTAAAAACTCTGTGGTGATACACACGGTAACACAGATTAGTGATGTGAAAATGTGAAACTACAAGAGCAAACAGCCTAAGGCCTACACTGTTTGAACTATTTAGGTAATCTGAACACTGAGATCCTCTTTTAAGATAAATTATTAAAGAAATTGTGTCCACTAGTGATCATGCCAGAATCTGTGCAGTTTACTTTACCAGTACTTTATGGACTTGCCAAAGTTTACCCAAAGTATTTGATATTTTAACCTAGTAGAATAGAAATATCAGAAAGAAGGACTTCTTAAAATAGAAGGTTTTGTCATTAACTATTTTGATTTCCCCTGCTTTACTCTTTCATTTGTTACATTTTTGTTTGGTTTTGTTTGTTTTCTTAATCTATATTGACAAACAAAGTATTTATTTCTTGTAAAAAAAGTTTTTACTTCCACTGATTAATTTTCAAACTCTATCTGAAAATAAAGGCAAGGCAAGGCAAACATGCAGGCAAGATCTTGCAGTCATCACATTTTGAGCTCAGTTTAAGAGCCCTGAGACTTGCTATTTAGCCTAGGAACTACAACATTTGTGTACTTAGCATCAAGATTCATTGTTACAAACTGAAACAAAAAGTAAAACCTTCCAGAATTATGCTTCAAAGTGATGGAGTATTGATTGCATCCCTAAAATTTTATTGAGAAAAAAATAAACCCCAATAGATTCATAACCTTATCACTTAAAAGATCTTGCAACAAACAGTTGTGGAGTTCAATGTACATTAAAAGACCTTCTTCACTCTTGAAAAACCTATTTTATTTATATTCTTGTGATGAAGTTTGAACTTCTTTTTACTTGGTAAGAGTAATGTTTTTATTTGTAGACAGCATAAGATGGATGATGTCCTTAACTATTCAAACTTTGCTCTCAACTGCTGTTGTAAATGCTGTTATGTGTATACGTCAGCAGGCTATATTCTGCAAGCAGATGCAAGAGAACTGCCTGCACACCAACACAATCAAATGAAGGCCAGCTTTAATCTGGAAACTGCATAGTTGTGGCTAGTGTTATACTGATTATGCACAATTAAAACCCTTCTGAAAAATTATGTGTATTAACTCGGTCTATTTTTCTTGCTCATCACACTTTTAAAATTTCCTCATACAAGTTAGTTCACTGCACATAGCGAAAATCCTAAATCAGGGTAAGTCCTTTGGTGGTTCCTCTATTTGCCATTTAGGTTTATTACCTCTGGTTAATGACAGAATTTTTATCTTTTTTTCTTTCAGTTCTGTCAGATGACATGATTCTGTAAGAACCGTAAGGGGCCAGACCTTGAAGTTAATAAGGAGTTAGGGGACCATTCTTTGTCACAGCAGACAGCTGGCACAGCATAGCTTGTCCCCATAAAGTTAATCTTCCTTAGTTCTAAACCAGTGTCAACACATTCAGTTTGTTCACTGGAAGTGGTCCTTGGCCCATGCCAACACCAATGCATTACAGATTTGAACTGCAGATGACAAGACTCTAACACTTATGCACATGTCCTGGCCTCTAGCTTAGTAGGCATCAAATACCATTCTTTAAAAGTGTTGCCTTTGGTTAAGTTCAGAATTGCTACATACAACTTTGCTGAAGCAGACTTTCATGTCTCCTGCAGAATGTCTGCTGATAAGCTTGCTATGTATCACATTCTACAGACATTGTCTGCAGATTTCATTGTTATTGTCACAATGCTTATGTGATTGCAAAGGAAACAGAAAGAAACTAAGTAATCAGTCTCTACCAAAATAATGACTAGTCATTTGGTCTTTTTAAGGGACTATGTGATACATCCATGGAAATGAATACCAATCTATTGTGTTGGCAGTTTTTGTAATATTTATATACTATTGTTCTTGTTTCCCCCCGAAAAAATCTTCTGTTTTGTCCATACTAGATCCCCATCTGCCCCAACATTCACTAGTGTGCAGTGAAAAATAATCATACATAGTGCTTACTGAATGTAAAATTTCACTTTAAACCTGTGTGGTTTGTGAATATTTAATAATTGAAAGTGGTTAAGTGATAAAACTGTGTTTAAAATTTATACTTATAAATGCCAAGAGAAATTAATTCAAAGTCATTTATATAACCTTTACCAAAGCTTGAGGTTCTCAAACTGTTTAGAAATTATTGTTAGTTTTAAAAGATATATGACTAACCATAGGTTTGATTGCTAAGTCATTGTCTAGATTTTTCTTCCCAAGAGTAGCTGCAGTTTTATCTATGCAATCCAGATTCCAAAGGATTTGATAAGGACTGTATGAAAAACAAAGTATATCAACTGGAAACCTTATAAATAAAACCCTAAAATGTAACCACACCATATCACAGAATATTTTTTCATAAAATCTTGGTATCCTTAATAAACTTTTTCTCAGAAGCATCGTGAGCAGCCAGCTACATAGACTATTGTATTCCTTACAGAGAATCAATTTTTTCAAATCCATCTTTATCTAAAACAAGATAACAATGATATTAACACATTCTTTGCCTCATGAATACTAACATCAAAGTAATGAAAATAAAATGTGATTTTTAACAAACAACAGAACATCTGAGATACACAAGCAGTAAGAAAAACAGGGAAAGAGGAAATAAGCTGAAAGCTTTTGTCTGTGAGTGATCAAAACCAAATGATATTTTCCATAGTAATATGAAAGTGTGCATTAATCAATACCCTAGTCCAATTATTTTTCACTCTCATCTACTGTCTGCTTCAAACGTTTTTAATCACTCAACATGCTCTTTTTGCTTTACCAGACATCCAGCTAAGGACAGGCAGCAAAAAGACATAGAAAACCCAGGAAAAGAGTATTGGAATTGCATTATTTCACTGTTCCCTCCTGCTGGGATTGAAGGTAAGCTACCCACTGTCAAACAGCCATGGTTTTGCTCACTCTCCAACTTCACTTTTTACTGAAGAAATCTTCCAACTTTCTTGAACTTGTCACTAGTATGAGTAAAAATATATAATTGGATATTGATTTGGGAAATTACCAAGACATCTATAATTAGATAAACACTACATATTTGCAATAAAACTGAACTTTTGAAATACATGATTTAATTGTTCCCTGCACTAGGAGTGCAAAGAGATATGCAACATTTGTCCTTACATTTTGTCTCTATTTTTCTAAATTTACCAAAATGGAAACTCTTTTTCTCATTTAGACTAATTTTTGCGGTCCTTCCTTCATGGAAATCTTTGTGTATTTGCAATCCTCAGTTGCGTTATGTCTGCAAGCTAACCAACAAAAGTGTATTATTCCTATAATGATTTGAAGCTTCCTGAAAAAGCTGTGCCTGTGATCAAGTCCTCAGGAACTCATATGTCCCCACTTGTTGTATGTTTTTGGCAGGAACTGGAGAGATGCTCAGGCTATAACTTCACAGTGCTGCAATTTCACTCTGCTTGATTACATTTCCCATTTATATTCACTCATAAAAGATAAGAACAACTGATTTTTCATCAAAAGATTTAAGAAGAATGGTGCTTGTGTGCACACTTCAGATCTTCAACAGAAATATAATAAAACCGTTGGCATTTCTTGTTTTATGTACCAATTGAAAGCTATCTTGGACACATACAATTGTTGTATAGCCAGTATATTTTTAAAATGTACTACTCTCTATAGAACAGCATTGTATTCATGTTATTTTGTGGGCTGACATAACGGACAACCTGCAGATAAAGCAAGTCTAAAAAACTGGCAGAACCTGGATGTATACGGGGAGAGTGACAAGTAGAATATTTTTTTAAATAACAGAAAATGGGCTAGATTTGTAAATAACCTTGGGAATACAGGGCATATTATCGTATCACACAGGCCTCATTCTACCCAAGGTAGCAATTTTATCATAAGGTTTTCTTTATATAATTTTTCACTATTTTTGGAGAAGTGGAGAAAGAAGAGACTGATATTTTGTTTGAAGCTACTAAATAGATTTAAGCAAAGAATGGCTGGAGTAGCATGGAAATCATGATAGTTTGGGGATACATGAGCCAATGCTTGCAGGAAGAAGCAATAGAATCTTTAAGGCAGCTGATATAGTGTGACAAATATTGAGAATAGGGAAACTGAGCCACAAGCGAACACGGCTCTTTTGCAGGATTTTAGAGAGTATGGCATAAAAATGCCATGAAAACAGTTTCAGATTATGTATTTCCACTCTCCGAATGTCTTTGACAGGCAATGAAAAAGGAAATTATTCCAGCAACTTGGGTAGTGCCATGCAAATACCAACTGTAGTCAATAGGATTTGACATTTAGCAGACTGCCTGACACTTGTATACCCAAACACTTGTTTAGACGACTTAATGCTTTCTCTAGCAGTTTGCTCGACAGAACAGCAGAATAACATTTATAGCACGGGGACTAATCTTTCAGAGGCCATTCACAAAACCTTTTTCCCCTTCTTTCTAGTTTTCCACAAGATTCTGCATAATGAATCACTAAGTTCAAATCCATGTTCCTCACAGTGTTTGGAGAAACAGTCTCAAACTGTCTGGAAAAATCTTTTGTATACTGACTATTGCTAAACATATTTACAAAAAGTCACTTGTAGATGTTAGCAGTGTTAAAAACACTTGTTTATGTCCAAGACCTTTACAGATTAAGAGGCTAGTTTCCTAAATGTGTAAATTGCTGATTTTGTTCTACCCAGGAAGCATTGAGTGGAAAAAAAAAGGTTACGATGGTGTCCCCTAAGGCCACCCTCCCTTTCATAAGAATCTTCATGAAAGCAGCATCACTTGTTATACTCATCGGTACCAAAACCATCAGCTTTTCAGCTGGTAGGAAGCAATTTTTATAAGGACCACAAAAAGCATGCTTTGTCACATTGCTTCCTTACAGGAATTAGGATACTTCCTTGCAGGAAAGGCTGTAACGAAGATGTGATTAATTTCCCTGAAGCTTAGAAACTTTCTCTCTGTGGTCTCAACATGAAGGTATTAAAAAAATGTGAGAAGAAACACATGTTATTTACCATCTAAATGGCAGGTTGAAGCTCCTAGAGTGGTTCTCTCCTATATACTAGTACTCTACATTGCATATCTAGCACTATATTATAATTACACTGAAAGCAAAATTTCTCTTGATTTTTCTATGTCCTCCAACATTAAATGTAAGGCTTCCACTGACTGCAGTGGGGCTGGGCATAGACAGGATATAACCATGTACAGAGGGTTCCTTTCATTTAAATGTCATTGTTTAGCAGTGCTGCCAACATGAGAATAAGTATTTATAATTATAATTATTTTACTTTTTATTTCCTTTCTTCATACATCATGTCCTCAGCCAACTTTCCTTTTTTTTCTTCAAAAACTCCAACCAGGTAGACATGTCATTAACCTCAAATACGGAACTTTGTCAGAAACACTTTTTAAAGGAAAGATAGCTTTGTCATTTCATTAGAAAATTTTCACTGAAGTTTGGAAACAGTTTTATCTGAATCCTCTTTTAATCATCAAGCTTGCACGGTCTCCTGTCATAACCTCTGATTTCTGGATTGAGGTTAAAATAATTTCCTTTGCAGGAAATCCTGACACCTGAAGCCCTTGTCATAACATTAATTTAGATACTGAACTCATGATGAATTTTTGGGAGAAGAATTTTCTTTCAAAAAAAGTGTGCTTTTTTTTTTTTCCTAGAAGAATATTCAGAATACATTTACATATTTCTGACGAAATATATTACTTTGTGCTTGTGTTCCTTAAAAGCTTTAAATAACTTTTACTTCTTAGGTTTTTTAATTATTATTATTATTTCAGGTCCTCTTTATTGGTATCTAACTCTCCCAGGGTACTAAGGTCATTCAAATAATGGCACATCCGTCTGTCTTTCTGTTTCCAAGGTTCTACCCTTCCCCTAATGGACTATTTCTTCCTTAGAAGGATTATTTCTTTGGGGTATATGTCACTGCTCAAAGTGTCTTAGAAATCTTGCAGTATTAACTGTGACAAATGGATTTAACCATACTGTTATTTTCTTTATATTTGATTAACTTATATACCCTATAAAAATTCCTTTATACTCACAGTTTTTTATTAGACCAGAACTCTTGATAAAATGGAGAAGTAGTACAGATGGAGTAGGGGTTGAGCCCAAATAGCAATAAAGTTTTTTGAGTGCTGATCCTGGTCCACCCATGCCCCAAGACTGCTATATGCAAACTAGCTTCATGCCAACAAGCGTTGCACCACAATTTTCATGACATTTTGCATAAGGTAGATCTGTTCACATCTACCTACAAAACACCATACAAAGGTACTTTTAGATGCTAAAAGATAGAGACACCTTTGTTCTGGGAAAGTGTAAGTGTTGCTCAGCTCTCTTGTATTGAGCAAGCAATTTGGAGTGTCATGCTGGGGACAGGGGCATGTGCCTGACCACCAAGAGAGGTTCCTGCTAGTGTTGGTGATGGCCATGAAGCTCATCCCTTGATATGCTGACCCCATTCCAAGTTGAATTCCTCCTACCTTTTCACACTGCACAAAGAAGACAAAGACACCTGATGTCACAACAGGGAACAGCAGTGCACAGATGTTCAGGATAAACACAGAACAGAAAGGAAGGCTGCTGCACTAGTAAAGTGCTGTGCCCAAGATAAGAAACTCAGGAAATGAAGAGGTATTTTTCAAAATCCATGCATTTATTACTAAAGAAACTTATGTGACTATTCTCTAGTTAAAAAAAAAAAAAAAAAAAAAAAGTTCTCCTTTCCTACAGATCACCCAATAAAAAACACTTAATTTTTTAAACAGAGATATTCTAAAATTGAAATATTTCCTATTTGGACTCACTGTTCTAAGTAATTCATGGGAAGAGTCATTCAGGTCTCTGTCACTCCCTTTGTCTTAATACGAAAATTTCCATCTGTACTTTCTTATTATATTATTGCTATTGCCTGCTACTAAATATCTCTTCTCTGACAGTAATGGAGACATAACACATCAAAATATTAATAAGAGAATCATATTTACTTACTGATTCTATCCTAGCATTTAGATTACTATTACACACAGTGACATTTCAGCATTTGACAAGGAATTCCTATGTTGGAAGATTATTTTCCCCCGAATGTGTTTTTTATTTTCATATAATTTTTAAGGCTACAAATATTAATGTCTAAAAAAAACTTGAAATTTTTGAATTAATTTTTTTAGGGAAGGAAATATTTTCATAGCTCAAATACTAGCAAACCATTAAATATCAAGATGGGTAACCATGACTAACACATTTTGTTCAAAAAATTCAATTGCTAACTTTTGCATTTGTAACTGTAATTTTTAGCTCAGGTATGATAAAAAGCAATATAAACACCCCAGAGAAGATCTTACAATTCAACAACAAAAAATAAATGTGGAACATTTCTTTCTTGGGATTTCCCCCAGTAAATCTCTTTCTTGGAATCAGAAATGCATTTGGAGAAAAAGCAAACACATTCTATGAAATGTAGACAAGGCCAGTACATGTGTGTGTGTTCACTTAATGAAGAACAACAGAAGGGTAGAGATTATCCTGAAACCAGGTTAGAACATTTTGTTTGTGGCAAATGAAATTAAACTAATAAATATGCAAATCAAACTATTATTATGTAAATTATGCAGTTTCAAAACACTTTCACTTAGAAATTACAGTTGTTTAAGTATTGTGGATTTTAAGAAGGAATTTCTTGACCAGTTATGATACGTTGGGAAAATATTGTTTCTTTGTTACATTCTATCCAACAACTATGTTACTAACAGATGCAGTCACAACCTAAACGCTATTACAAGAAATTAGTGGAAGAGCTGTACATGACAGTTACATTTTCTTTAGCTTCTTTTATCATGGAAAATGTCCTATGAAATGAATCTGGGCAAACAGATCTAATAATGGTATTTCTTCAAAAATTTTAATAAGAAAATTAGCAAGTATTCATAACACTACCGAGCGCAGTTATCTAAGTATTGTCATTAAATTTTTCATATGGAAGAATTTAGCACTGCAGACTTGTTCTAGGTTAATGAAGGACAGTTTTTGTTCATTGCAAGAATAGATATATACAACATCTGTGTACAGTTGCAATGTCAGTATTATTCAATATGAGAACTAAACAGTCGCCCGTAGGATGTGACAGCCCTTCCACATTAAATTGTTACATAGGTGAAACTGGCCTTTCTGCTTTTCAGTGATGTTTCAGGCAGATCCTATTAGCAAATTTCATGTTGCTAATCACTTTGGGAGATCAACAGATCAATACCTACTGGCCTTTTGATGACAGTTACCATGTTAATTAGTAACATGAAACAGGAACACAGAGAGAATGTTGCTGTTTCATATCCAAAAGCAGTGCTTAGAAGAGTCCTGACTGGAAATCCAATGTTACTTGCACAAATTCTCTCGTTCTACAGGAAAAAGCCACAGATTGCATCACTTCCAAATTTGTCTCTTTTAACTCACTCTTGCCTAGAAATTATAAGAAATGTTCATTCTTCTATTTCATGATGGATAGTGTGAACAGAAACACAAGAAGATGTGATAGTCCTAAATAACTGGAATAGTAATATTTCTCAGTCCAAAAAGTACCTCTAGGATCTTTTCTGTAACTTGTATGTCCTGATAGGACAATTAAAAAAAAAATAAAAATTGAAGAAGAGGGTAAAGAAAACACTGCATATTACACTCTGCGTATTAGAAATCTCTGCAGAATGTCCTGGTATGCTGTCCTGAAGCAGCACAATCTCACCCTGCACACAGCTGATGGGCTCACACTGAAGAAGTTGATGGTGCAGTTGATGGAAGCTAGCTGTCAACTCTCATGTTGGAGAAAAAACTGAGGAAGGGTGCAGCAACAAAAAAGTCGTTCACCTTTCTCTTTCTCTAGCCTGATATACACTACATGAAACCTGCCTGTATTCTGCAACCTGGAATGCTGTGTGGAAATCACACAATTTCAGCTCTGAGGCTGCACCTTCTCTGGCCTGCCCACACAGAAATAGTGGCAAACATATGGCTCTGAAAGAAAGTACAGATATTTCTAAAAGCACAAACCTGTACCTTCTATTTTCAATTTAATTAATATCCAAAATAATGCACAGACTCTGTGCTCCTTTGCGTACCATTTAACCTTAAATCAGATGTGTAATAGGAAACTTGGAATGGGGTCTGACTTATTACATCCAACTTTTCTCCGTGGGGACAGGAAAAATAACTTACTCTCCACCTTAGACGAGGATATATAAATGGTGTTGGAAATGACTTGGTTTAAAATGCTCTCAGGAATGGGACTGGAATGTCCTGTGTAGTTTTGTATTGCCCAGACTACTAAATCTTTATTTTGGGTGGAAAAAACTACAACATTTCAGTGAGGACAACAATTAACAACGTGATTTTATTTGTAAGATCCAACCTATCAAACCGCCTGCAGGACATTTAGCATAGAATTTGAGATCAACAAGGACATTGTGAGCTTTGGATGGTGGACAACTGTGTTTATTGAAGCTGGATTTACATTTACATAATTAAGCAACAAAGGCCAAAAAAAAGTAAGCAAAAGGGATTTGGAATTTTAAATTAATAAATCACTCTTTTAATTAACTAGTCTGAATAATACAAGTGTTAATTTGTCACCACCCTCCTCTGAGACATAAGACAGAGATTTTATTAGCAAGTGGGTGAAAGATGTTATCAGTAGCTTTGAAAGGAAATCAGACATTGCTTTTCCAGCAGCAAATAACCCTGAGCAGAAAGAAGTTTCCCCATATGTTGATTATATAAAATTCTGACACTTTCTAGAAAGAGTAATGAACATTAAGATCTAGAGATACACTCTTGCCACTAATGCTTTTCACTAGCAAATATGGCCAGAGAGTCATTTGGGTTTTCAGGGAGAAACACAGGATGGACCAAAGCAATCAGAGAGGTAAGAGTGTAATCAGTGTATGATTGAGATTTTTGTGGAAAAGATAATCAGCAGTTTCTGTCTCTCAGGAAAACTGTTGACCTGCACAGTAGGAATTGGATTTTACTCAAGAAGCAGAAAAGCAAACAGTAAAAAGTAATGACTACTTAGAAAGGGAGTGGGGGGATATTCATAAACCAATTAATCCAAAAGAAGTACTCTAGAAGAACTCTGGAAGGACAAATTATGTACCATAAAATAAGAATAAAAAAGTTAGCCTGAATTTTAATTTAAAATATGAAAATATATAAATGGCATTAAAAAATATGTTAATTAGTCTTTCAATTCTGTGTAGAAGCAGAAGGCAATATGACCCAGCAAATGTATGTGATATATAAATAACGAGTAAACCAAGGGATAATGTCATACTTCAACATTAAATATTCAGCCAAAAATTCTTATTTAAGTTTAAATCACCTAAAGGTGGTAGGGATGATTTCAGTTCTCCACATACACTTACTCCATACCTCCTCTGATCACCAGAAGTAAAATTTTCAAAGGTTCCTTAAGATCCTACACAACATTGCCCTGCAAGGAAAGGTAGATCTCTGGTACCTAATTTAATTCTGGAAATGAAAAAGTTTTCCAAGTGTTTTGGGAAACTACTTTCATTCTTTCTTTTTCCTACCTCTCTATGTAATGACATCTGACTACACAGAGGTATTATAAAAGAGAGAATATATTAATAAAGGTATTCTATTGCGAAGTGATCACAACCAGAAAAAGGTGGATAGCTGGATGGAAAAGTTGAGGTGATAAACAGAAGTAATTTTCTCTGATTCACAAATGACACATTGCAGACTAAGAAATACCTAGAGACATGTTCTCATCTCTTTGTTATTTTTTCTATCATAATAGGAAAAAAATAAGAAAAAAAGGATTGGTAGTATAGGAAATCTCCTCTGTATTAAAGAAAAAAAATCTCCTTAAGGAACAGCTATTCCTGCGCAAATTCAGACATACCACAGGCTTTCTCAGTGTTAGGAGTCCCATCTATCAGTAACCTCAGAATGTTATAGATGGTGGGGTTAATTGTCCTATGCCTTGCTTTTTAAATCAATACCTATGCTAGGATGACTACCTGAAATTTTTTACCTCATGTGTGCTCAAAGTTACTACACTGTGAAGATAATTTACTATGCAGCAAACCCAAGCTTCACAGAGATAGAGAGGAAAAGCTAGTGAGAGTTCCTGCACAGTATAGTGTTTAGGTTACTCTCTGGGTTGTTTTTGCATCCTGATCTGTCCCATCCCGGGGGAAATAAGGATCCCACCATAGAGTTAGAGGAGGAAATATGGCCATTTATTGAAGATTGCACCAGCTTATATAGGGTGTGGGGAGAAGGTGCTGGAAATGTAGGCAGGCTCAGGGCAGAGCATGCAAATGATGGACATATAAGGGTAGAAGGGGGTGGTTTTAACCTGAGATGGGGATTGCTAACTATGAGAGAACCAACAGAGTACGAGAATGTTGCAAAACAGTGGTGAAATACAAACCAGGAAAAAGGGATGAACATGGAATATATAAAAAGGGGGAATTTCCATACAAAATATTAAACAAGGGGGTACAATTAAGGGTGCAAATACAACGTGCATAACACATGACTTTCAACACAAGTCTCCACAGCTCTGATGATTGTTTGAACATGTTGAAGGTGTGATTTTCAGTAGTTCCACAGATGTTCCCACAGGTCTCATGAACTAGTTTTCACATTTCATAGCTGTTCCTTTCTTGGTCCCCGAGACTGATCTACATACCTAGCCCCTTACCAAGATCTTTACCTATTTATTAATTGTTGTGAATTTTCTGCACAATGCAGCAAGAAGGAAAATTTTAAATATTATGTCTTTCTATAGGCCTAAAAATTAACTAATTGATTAACTAAATATAATGTTACATGAGCTGCCTTTATTGCATTTCAAAAGCTCTGGTTTTAAAATTTCATCAAGAAATGATACCTGGCAAACATCAACCATTATCACTCATCTGAAACAATTTCTATTAAATTAGCATAAACATAAAATTCTGCATGCATATCTACTGTTATGTGGGGATGAGTTCTGTTCCTAACATCTACACTGCAGGATATTGAGATATCCAGGGTAGATCTGAGTAACAATATACACAGGGTTAGAGTAAAAAAATGAAAAAGAGTTTTGGCTGCTGCTGTCACTCAAAATTCAATTGAACTGCAATGAAACATAAATCCCTTTAAAGCTGCTGTTTCTGCCACCCAGATATGGCAAAAAAGAACTTTTAAAAAGGACTGCCACAGTGACATATAATCATCAGCTATAGCTCTGCCTAAATGGCTGGAAATATAAGACAGTGGAAGGTCAGAGAGAAATGGTAAGAGATGTTTCAGGTGTTCGGCTTTGTGATTTATTAAGCACCTTAAAATCAATATGAGACTTTCCCAGGTG
Source organism: Lophotriccus pileatus (assembly GCA_035583135.1). Lineage (NCBI taxonomy): Eukaryota > Metazoa > Chordata > Aves > Passeriformes > Tyrannidae > Lophotriccus > Lophotriccus pileatus. Next base: position 72,018,843 of record JAWWES010000115.1, on the reverse strand, counting down.
CCTATGACAAGACTACAGGACATACAAGTAGATTATGAAAACAAAAATCAACTTCATCTGCCAGAAAATTGTGGACAACATTCATTGGAAGACATTACAAATGCTAGTATATCACAGTTAACCAAGAGATGTAAGCCATTTTAACTTCATTAAGGTATGTGTCATCCAAAATTATATATAATGGAGGTCATCACATAGGATAAGAGACTACAGTGGAAGATCAAAAGGAAGTGTAAAATAGATTTGGCTGTCATTTACCCACCCAAGGAAACAATGGCACACTGATGAGAAATAAATCCTAAGGATAGAATCTAAATACTAAAAACACAGAAGACCTACAACAGCTCTTTAAGCTGTGCAAAAACTTAAACTGTGTTAGATGAATGTAGCTTACTCCAGATAAGAGCAAGTGAGTCAAACCAGATTATGAGTGTACCAGCAAGTGAACAAAGTTATGGAAAATTCTAGTATCAAATTCTGCCAAACAAGACAATAACAGCTAAATGCCATTACACATTTGAAAAAATGTGTAAATCGCTAAAATCAAAATTAAATTTTTTTTCACTAAAAGTAATGGGGTCTGCAATATGAGGTGATCCCATGGGAAAAAGAAAAAAAAAAAAAAAAAGAGCCCAACTTCTCTATGAGAGCGTTGATCTTTCAACACAAACACAAACATATGGACGCTCCAACTCCCCGTCATCAGCCAGTGCTTCCTTTACTGATGCTTTCAGTTTCAGAATTGCAATTTTCATGATAATATACAAATGAGAATACTGAGGCAGATATAAGACATGGCTGATGTCCTTGGGTCTCAGCCAATACATCATACAGCCACAAAAATAATTTTTGTCATGTAAGGTAGGAAGCATATGAGTAAAATCAATAGAATCAAAGAATAGTTTGGGTTGGAAGGGACCTTTAAAGGTTATCTAGTCCAACTCCTGTAATTAATTGTTTAGATTTCCTCTGCATTCCTTCTAGGAGTAATTCTAAAAAGTGCTTCACCTCACCATTAAGTGGAGGTCTGATAATTCGTTCATCATCAGAATTGTAATCATGCCTTTCTCTGCAATGTCTGTAAGAAGAGCTGACAAACTCAGATGCATACATCTGAAGCCAGGTGAAGTGAATCCTCTCTAAGCTGATGTCTGCACTGATACCTGCAATGCGTAGTGTTAAGATAACCAGCCTAGCTCTTGAAAGCTGCATTTTCAGCGTTGCAGTAGAGTGGGGAAAAAAGGACATAATCAAAATAGGAACAAAAAGCCTGAGTGCTGTCAGCTGCTACTGACACATAGGCAAGAGAAACAGCAGTAGCTAGGAAGAGCGCCTAAAGGGCTAGAATTTCAGTGAGGAGAAGGGAGAAAGAAGGATGTGCAAGTCCCCTTATTACCAAACATCTTCCAAGTACAGTGGAAGCAGTACATTAAGATAGTTCAACCCAGACTAATGTACTCTGCTTCCTATCATGAGTTGCAGCAGTTTTAACTTGTGTGAAAGGGCTACTGCGGTACAGGGAGATTTAATCTTTTCACACTGAGCATTCCCAGTAAGAAGCAACCCGGGATCAGTGTGAAAATGTGTTTCAGCTAAAGCTATGAGTCATTCTGAGGGAACAAAAGTAGCCCATTTAAGTCTCACTGCTGCAGACTACACTTACTGAGTATATCTTTCAGAGCTTTTCTGTACGAAACTCCCTTACTGACCACCTTCAGATAAACCTGTTGTCATTATTTTGCATTTAATAGGATAGGTATAAATATAGCCAGGTATGAAACACATCTCAAAGCTCAAAGCAATGTTCTAAGTATTAGATATTATTGTCTAAGGTTTCAAGACATGTCCCAGATTTTGAGACCTGCCACCTCATCTTTTAAGCTAAAGATTTTGAAGTGTTTTGTAAATATTAATTATTTAAGCCTCGCAAGACCTTTGTGAGTATTATAAAAACAATTTCCATTGCTGTCACACAGTTTTAGCGTTGTGATGAAAAATGGCTCAGGGGTCTAGGCATTAGAAGACCCAGCTGAAAACAACTGCAAGTGCATATTTATAGAAAGCCAAAAAGTACAGAAATTGATCAAGAAAGCAGCATAATTGTTTTCTATTAACATTCAAACTGAATGGCTTTATACGTGTTTCTTCCCTGAAAATAAACAAGCCACATTTCTAGAGAAGGTCCTTTAATTGAAAGCTGTTTTTCAATTTAGAGGAAAAACCGGAAACTGAACAAGGAAACAACTAAGGAAAGGGTATCTATGCCTCACCTTCTTTTTTTGTGGGGAAGAGGATAGGAGATACAAACGTGGCAACTGGCATGGATTGAAAATAAGGATCTCAAATTCCCATCTTCTTGGGTCTCTCTCTACTTCCAGTTAACATGGCTGTAAATTTTAAAGTAGAGTATATGTTATAGATGGTATGCATAGCTAAATCAACAATCTGTGTGTGAGGAAAGGTGTACACATGAGAGGAAAACTTTATTCATCAACCACAAAGAACCTTTGCCTACTGACCACGCTCCATACTTACACAATTGTGTTCTGTATTTCTACCTGTTTTACTTATTTCCATTACAAGGAATAGAATAGGTTAAAAGAGATGTTTAATCTAGAAAAATCTGAGGAAAAATTATCAACTACAAGTTTTGTTGTTGTCCTCACTGTTGATACAGTCCAAAAAGCTATATTCTGCTCATAATAAAAAATAATAAATATGACTAGGATTTATCACAAGAAGTCACAGGAAATGCTTCACAGATAGCAGAGAAGGTGAGAATGTAGATGGTTTATAAATTACAAGCACGATTACCATCATGCAGCATTATTTTTCCATGACTTTAGTCCTAATGAGCTAATCAAGGAAGATATCACGCATTATCTACTTTCTCAGACAAGTTGCTAAAATACAAAATGTAACAAGACTGCAGCTGAATCACAAAATAAATGTTACTGAAGGTAAGTTTGCACATGTCATTTCTACATTCTCTTTAAACAAGACAACTAGCTTGTGCTTGTGAGCTTTCATTTAGAAATACTTCAACAGCAACAGCTCTCATCTTCAAAATTTAACTTTGTTTGGTTAGGAGTCATAATTATCAAGAAAAGGTTTGAGTATAGGAGGGCACAGTATTTCCTCATCGGTTATTGCTATTCTCTGAAAATCTTAGGAAAATAGTAGTTTTATTTCACAAGGAAACTGCAGACTTTCATGAGATGTTATTAACTCTTCTGTTCACTTAACTGAAACATTTTTGGAACCACCACCATACAATGAAAAATCTGTGCCTGAAATAGAGCGTAATGACAAATGACAGTGATCATATTGTTTTTCAGTATCAACAACAAATAATTAAACACTGAATGAATTTGACAGAAGACCTTTAAGATGATGCCAAGCTCTATACGGATAAACTGAATGTTTACAACACATCTAACAATTTCATCAGTCTTAATTGTACCTGTGACTGGATGAAAGGCTCATATGCTCTAAAAGTAATGAAGAATGTGGCAAATGATTGAACAGATGCAATTAACTTCTGCCCAAATATTTATCGTTTTGCAAATAATCAGAAACTGGGGAAAAGGATGGTAGTTGCAAGAGAGTCTATTGTTTTCACAGAACAAATTTCCTTACACAGCAACTGTTCAACTGTTAAATACTTTGACTATACTTATATTAAAAGTTTCATTCTCTCCATTGTAGGAATATTTTAAAAATACCTTGCATTTTGAATATAGAAAATAATTGCTCATTATTATTAAGCTTACATAACATATGCTGTTAGTACTGACATATAAACAATATATTCAGTGTTCAAGGCCAGGTTGAATTGGTCCTTGAGCAAACTGGTCTAGTGGAAGGTCTAGTGCCCATGACAAGAAGTTGGACTAGATTACCTTTAGAGGTCCCTTCTGATCCAAAGCATTATATGATTCTATAATCATAAATTGTATTCTTCATTCATCTATATGAAATAGGATTATTCCCTGTAGATTAAAAGGAAGCAACACAAAGCTGAATAATGTTTCCATTGAATTGAAAATATAATTTAACAAAGTATGTATCTTCAAAAACTGAGCGAACAAATCTGTATTTATCAATATTTCTGCATTCCTATTCATGAAGACAAACTAAACAGGAACAAAAACATATGTGAATGATGGACTACTGTTACTAGTTATAACAGTAATCCCAACAAGGGACATACATACACACATGAAGGTGAGAATATCTACAAACATCCTATGGTGTGGTAGTATGATTATAAAAGGTTTGTATCAGGTGGAATTACTGAGTTTCAGTGTCTATATATTATTCACATTCACTAAATCTAATGTTAACATTTAAGACAGGACATCTGAACAGAAGAAAAATATTAAGCACTGGTTCACTGTGTATGCTAAAGTACAAACTGACATTCATTACAGGATAGAGAACTAACTGCAAGTTTTCCATGGAAGAAAAAGTGCTTCAGGAATGAAGAGGAGTGTCTGTTAGCAGACAACTGGAAAACTGAATGTCTCTGATTCAAAACTCAGTTTAGAAATCCATACTGGAGAACAAGATGAACAGGGAGGATTTTGGACTTCATGAAAATACCAAGTCTTGATGAAACTACTCTGAGAAATATTCTGAACTATTCTTTACACTTGTGAAGAAAACAGACCCAGTGTAATGAGAAGATCATTCCTTTTACTGGATGGCTTATAACTTCACAGATCAGAAAAAGGTCTGAGGCAGGCTTTTATTTTAATGTTTAATGTTTAAAGAAAGATAAACAATTTTTTGACATTTCTTTTTAAAAGTCTTTAACATATTAAAATTTCCATCTTGCTACATAGATCTTATAAATGTATCCTATAATAGATTATAGATTGGACTTGATGATCTCAGCGGTCTTTTCCAGCCTAGTTGATTCTGTGATTCTGTGATCCTATGATCATGAATGGATATTCTTTTTTGAATAGAAAAAAAAAAGTCATAATGCAGTGGCCTTCAAAGTTTTAGTCAGACAAGAATCTTTGAAATTCTGAAGATCAAACCAGTTGTCTTCAAATCTTTAATCAGAAAAAAACTAAATTTTTGCCCAATGATTCCAGTTGAAATGAATGAGTATTATGGCTATTAAATGTAAGGGAGAATTACATGGCTCTCAAGATTAGTCTGGCCAATACGAGGTCCCTGAATGTTTTTTTAACTAGGAAGAGTGAGGAAAGGAGATGGCTGTCCCCAGTCAATTGAAGAATGAATGGTTCTGGTTGGAAATCAAAGAGTACTGGGGGATGTAGACAAGACAGACCTTGTAATCAGCAAAAGAAAAAAAGGGGGCCCTAACCATATGTTAGGAAAGTGAAATCCATTTGGAGTTTAGTCTGGTGAGAGATGTGAAGGCAACAAGAAGGGCTTGCACAAGTATATTAACAGCAAAAGGAAGATAAAGGGAAATGTGGATCCATTACTGAAGGGGGCAGGAGCCCTGGTGACAAAGACCGTGAGGAAGGCAGAGATACTGAGTGCATTCTCCACTTTGGTCTTTACTGGTAAGATTTTCCCTCAGTAATGCCAAGTTCCCAAGACCAGTTGGAAACTACGAAGCAAGGAAGACTTCTCAGTAGAACAGGATCAGATTAGGGACAGGTAAACAAACTGGATGTACACAGGTCTATGGGACCTGATGTGATGCACCTACAAGTGCTGAGGGAGATGAACAATGTCACTATGAGGAACTCTATTGCCCTTCAAAGTTTGTGGTGATCAAGGGAGGTTGCTGAGGGCTGGAAGAAAGTAAATACCTCTTCTACCTACAAGAAGGACAAGATATAGCAGCCAAAGAACTACATATTTGTTTACCTAATCTTAAACCCTGGGAATGTGGTGGAGGAAATCCTCTTGGAAATAATTTCCAAACATTTTAAGGATAAAAGAAAGTGTAACCATAGAGGCCAATATAAGGGCTCGTACTATTTAATATTGTCGTAAGTAACCTGAATGATGGGACAGAGTGCACTATTAGCAAGTTTGCAGATAATTCAAAACAGAAAGTGGTGTTGATATATCAATTGCTTGTGCAGAGAAGTATCTGGAAATCCTGGTGTGCATCAAATTGAATGTGGTCCATCAAAGTACCCTTGCAGCTAAGGCCAACAGTTTCCTAAGCTGTTTTAGGAAATCATAAAATCAAAGAAGGTGATCCCTCTCCCTTTGCTCATCCCTGGTGAACCACAACTGCAGTTCTGTGTCCAGTGTAGGGCTTCTCAGTCCAAATGAAACAGGGACATACTGGGGCAAATCCAGCGAAGGGCCATGATGATGATTAAGGGACTAGAGAATTTGACATACAGGGGGAGGCTGAGAGAGGTGGAGTTGATCAAACTCAAGCACAAGAGGTTCCTGAGAATTTGAGCAATTTTTATATTCATACATGAAGTAGGTATAGGGTTTTATATGGCAAGGTTTAACAGCAGGGTTGCTATGGGGGTGGTTTCTGTGAGAAAACAGACATTGTCCCACACTGAACAGAGCCAGTTCCAACTGACTCCAGGACATATCTCCCATTGGCCAAAGCTGAGCCCACCAGTAATGCTGATAGTACCTCTGTGATAAAACATTTAAGGAAAAGTTAAAAAATGCTTTGTTTGTAGAGAAGTGAAGTTATGTGAGAGTAACAACTCTACAGCCACCAAGATCAGTGGAGAAGGAGGGAAAGAAGGTGCTCCAAGTTCCAGGCAGAGATTCTCCTGCAGCATGTGGAGAAGATCATGGTGAGGTAGGCTGTCCCTCTGCAGCCCATGAGGGTCGAAGGATAAATAAATATCTACCTGCAGACCGTGGAGGACCCCACATCAGGCCAGCAGATATAACTTGAAGGAAGCTATGATCTCTTGAAATGTTCATTCCAGAGCAGACTTCTGTCAGGAACTGCAGCTTGTGGAGAGAAACCCATTCCAGAGCAAGTTTTCTGGCAGCACCTGTGACTCTGTGGGAGCCATGCTGAAGCAACCCATTGCCAAAAAAAAAAGCATGTCATGGAAAGGATACACAGTGGAACAGTTTGTGAAGAACTGCAGCCTGTGAGAAGGACTCAATGTTGAAGAAATTCATGTGTAAGGAATCACACAGTGAAACAAGGGCAGACAGTGAGAAGAAAGTGGCAGAGACAAAGTGTTGTGGACTTACTGCAACAGCTATTTCCCAGCTGCTGGCAATGCTTGGAGAAGATAGAGATGTTGGGAGTGAAGATGAGTCCACGAAAAAGGGAGGGGTGGTGGGAAGCTGTTTTTAGATTTGTTATTATTTCTCATTATCTTGCTCTGATTTGATTGGTAATAAATTAAATCCATTTCCAGGTCTCTTTTGCCTGTGATGGTAATTGCTGAATGTTCTCCTTGTCCTTAACTCGATGCATCAGTTTTTTTATCTTATTTTATCCTCCTGTCCCATTGAGGAGGGAGACTGATGGAGTGCTTTGGTGGGCATCTGACAGCCAGGCGAGGTCAACCCATGCAGCAATAAGCAAAGGAGATGAGGCCAGGCTCTTCTCAGTGGTATTAAGTGAAAGAACAAGAGCTAATGGGAAAAAACTGAAATAAAGCAAATTCTTTTAAAACATTAGAAAAAGCCTATTTATGGTGAGGGTGGCTGAACACTGAAACAGATCGCAAAGAAAGGTTATGGAGTCTCCATCCTTACGGATATTCAAAACCCAACTTGACATGACCTGAAGCAACCTGCTTTAGTTAACCCTGATTTTGTAGAAGGGGATTGAATTAAATTGTCTCTAGAGGTTCCTTCCAGCCTCAACTATTCTGTGATTCTCTGAAATGTTAAGCTTTCTGAGGTCAAGTTTAAGTAGGACTTGTGTTGCACAGGAATCACATTGGTTCCCCGCAGAAAGGCAAATTTCACTCCTTTGTATTCAGCTATACACATGAGGCTGAAGTTTGAGAGTATAATTTTAAGATCTTTAAACACAACTTAGGGATAGAAAAGTCAGGAAAAAAAAGTAACAGATTTTCTATAACTGAGACCAGAGAACTGTAAATATTTATATAGTACATAATCATGTATATTTACTTCACTGCAATGTAAAAAACACAGTTTAGATCTTGCAGAAAAATGTCTTATGCTGTTAATATTCACCAGTCATTATTAAGTTTGAGACCATGTCTTGGCCTGATTAATTTATTTTGAAAAAGGGAATATTTTCTTAGGCCTGAGAACATTATTTGAAAGAACAAAACATTTCTACAGGCAAATATGGTGATAATTAAACTCTGGCTTGTGCATGCAAAGTCAGGAAATACTAATGCCTTAAAATAACTGAAGCATATAGTAAAGATCAACATGAAGAGCAAATTGTAAAATAATAAGAAGACTGCTGAATAAATGCCCACAACCAGCAGATCTCTCTAGAGTACCCTTAAATATCTGATCACAATGAATTATGAATAGTCCCTGGTTTTGTTCTTTTCCCTGTGGAAGACTGATCACTGACCTGCCTAGAATATGCTGGATGCACTTGCCCAAGGACAATCTAATCACAGAAAATACAGAAACAGCATGTGTTAAATCCCAACCCTAATCAAGGCTAAAGGTGAAAGGCCACAATTTCTACCACATTTGAAAAATTTAAAGCACTTATCAGCCCTCTAAAGGAGAGGACCCTGATGGCTCTGCATTTTAAAGAGAATAGTCATGCGTTTTTCAGCTCCCCTGATTTAGGCTGTGATCATTTTAAAATGTTAAAGTAAAAGCCTACAAGCGAACACAAGAGTGCATATTAGAAGGAAATCACATTAAGCAAACTGCTCAAGATATACTCTGGGGTAAAGACTTGTAGCCTATATTGATTTAATGTACAAAATAGCATAGCAAATACAGTCATTGCAGATCAAGCTGTGGTTCACTATGATGAGTTAGCTGTGTAAAGTAGATAGACAGACATCTAAGAAAATGAACACTAAACATATGCTGAGAAGGCTTTTACCAGTAGCCTTAATGCCCAAAACCTTCCCATGTGTGTCCTGTGAAAGACTAACTGTTTCCCATTTCAAGAAGTAGTTGTAATGAGTTTTGATTGCAAAATCATAAGAAAGTTGAAAGGACAGCTTTGAAACAGCCTTTTTTACCTAGTGTGGAACCACCGTAATTTTTCTAGGTACCAGAAAAGTCATCTGAGGCCACTAAGTTCTTTCAGAATTTATCTAGTGATGATTCTAGTGGAGGGGCAGCTGTCACATTCAGCAGCAGGAGGCTGCTACTTGTAGTTATTCCAAAATTTTCACAACCTCTCTGCTGTGATCTGGGCTCCTTCTGCAGCATTTGAGAGGACAAGTGGATGGTAACTTCTGGTAGTGGCATATAAATGCTGTAGCAGGAGGCACATTCTCTCCCACATGTGTGAATCTGCTTTAATATTGGGACAGTTAGTAAGCTTGTTGATTTGGGGAGGGGGTTTTGACATCAAAATTAGAACTGTCAAACAGGGTTATGATAGGTAAAGTCATGTGTGAGTTGCATATATTAATTCCTTTATTAAAAAATTCTAAACAAGAACAACAAAAAACCTCCATCACAACTACTTATAAATAAAAAGATACCTCCTGTCATTAATTTAAACTCTATATTCTATTGTCAGTTTTTTTGGCAGCAGGGCCATGTTGTAATTGGAACAGAGATCATAGGGCAGAATAGCAAAATGTTTTCCTTTCAGTGAACCCCTGAACGTACAAATGCTGTCATGGCCCACTGTAGACTTAGATGTTACCATATGTGGAAGAGTGAGGAAGGACTGGACACAGCTACTCCCAAAGTAGATTTGGGTATGATGCATGGGCTGGAACATTAAGCACTCTTCAGATGTTCAAATAAAAAAATTTTCTGCCTTCTTATGTCTTACTGAAATAAACGTGGTGGATAAATGCAGGTCATTTTTCTAGAGGTATGGAATCAAATATACCTTGTTTTTTTATCATTGCCATACTCTTGACAACATTATAAATTTTAGCTGTTCAAATCATTCTGGTACATCGACTGAAGTCTTCTAAGATGTTGAAGTACTGTAAAAAAAACATATGTAGTGTTAATTTATTAACGTTCTGGCTTTAGATGACAGGAAGTAAAGTAGGTGAAGCTTTTTTTTTTCCCCCTGGAATAATATTTAGATTTCAATTGGAAGCTGTAGGCTATTTCGAAACAGGATTGTGTCTTTACCAAATAAATTATCACCGTATGGCAACAAATCCAAGATTCCTTAAGCCTCAAGGAAAACAAACAAGCAGCGTAAATACAGGTCAGTGATATGGCTACTGACCTAGTAGTCAGGAGTTCAGCATTCAAGTCCTACTCTAAATACTTGATTTGTTTGTACTAGGATGATAGGCTACTTTCATTGGAAGGGGGAACAAAACTGATATTACCCTCTCCTGAGGCAGTACCTCAAACATTGTGCTCAAGAAAAAAGTACCATTCTGCATATCTTGAGGAGATTCCACCTGTAGTTGCTGTAATTGAATGTACTTTCATAATATAGATAAAACTATAGATAAAAATTAGAGGTAAGTGGGGACAGCAGGAATTCAATCCATGGTGGTTTTCCAGATTCTCAAATGTGGTTTTCTTTAAAGTTACCCTAACTCTTCACAGAATTAATAACTATGAAAAATATAGTTTCACATTTAAGCATTTCTTCCCCATTTTTACTGCACTTTATATTATGATAGATAATTCAAAATAAATACCATTAAATAATTTCCTTTATAAGATGCTAAAATTGTAAATTTCAACATTTTCAGGTCTCTTTTCTTCCCCTAATTCCCCCTGGCTTCAAAGAACATAGTGACAAAATCAAAATCAATTTTATTAATCATTTTGATCTTGACAGAATTGAACTGTTCTGCATAAAACGGCCTGACTCAATTTTTATCTAAGCTCCTCTAGTTACAATGTTGAACTTTCATCATCAGTCACAAATTATGAGTTCTTTCTGATGAATCCTTAGAAAAGTATAGCAGATTTAATCTCAAGATTAATGAAGGTTCCTGTTACTGAGAGATCCATACCAACTGTTTCATAAACACAGTTACTGAATATCTACAAGCTATTTAAATTAATATAATGATAAAAATTAAGATATAATTTTAATGAAGCAATTAACTTACTATAATCCTACCAAAGACAGAGGTGCTGAAATGCAAAGTGTCCTATACAGGAAAGTACATGCAAATAGACACTTACAGATAGGTCTGGTTAAAATGCTAGGGGATTTTAGGATTTTATCACCATCATTAAGGCAGCATAATCTTATGCCTATTATTTTCTAAATTTACTTCAATTACTGTTCAGAGAACAGCTGAACTTCCTGAAATGTGATGTGGGGAATAAGGAAGAGGAAACAAAGCTTGATAACCCTTCCAGGAAGACAAACAGAATACTTAGAAAGTAATTCTTTGCAAGCTCATTTCAGTTTTGAATTCTGCAGCAAAACAAACCATATCATATGTCGAAAACACAAGTACGAGTGTCTATGAAAAGACTTCTAAACCTCAGTAGAGAAGCCATAGTAGTTTTACTTTCCTAAATCAGACCAGCACCCACTACCCCTTTGCAATACATCATACTGGTTCCGTTACATGGTTTCTGGCTTCTACCTCATCACAACAGAACTCTGCTGAAAACCTAAGACAGGGAAATTCCCACATTAATTTGATAAGTATTTGATTGTATGCTGTATCACTTATTTGCTTCCTATACTTACAATAATTAGTATTCACTGCAGTATTAAGTTGATATTTCAGTAGAGCATATACATAGCTCATCCCTGTATCATCACCTAGTAGGAAGAGTATGTAAGCCCAATAAACCTACTTTCTTGATTTTATAATTTTAGTAGCAGCTAAGTACTCCCACTAACATTAAAAGAACGATCCCCAACAGACTTCCTTTGTTCCACTCTGGAACATACTGACTCATGTTCAAAAGCAATGTGTAATGGTACTGAAAGGTGAAAAGTGATTCTATGCATCAAGCTCAGCTTTGTAATTCACCTGAAGGAAAGGAGTGATGGAGTTAAAGTGCTCTTTCTGGTATGCTGTTATGCTTTTCACGGCAGTGAAAGCCAATATGGCAACCAGATCTGTGTCCACAGGAACATGAACTTTGTAGCCTTCCTTTTGTTTTTTGGTTGGTTGGTTGTTTTGTTTTGGTTTGGTTTTCCTTTTTACGTCACAAAATCTCTTTATTCCATTAAATTTTCTCTGGCAGAAACCAGCGTAGCTGTGACCTCAGTTTCTTTCTTGACAAAACCAAAGAGGTTAACATAGAAGCGCATGATCCCCTACCACTTTATCACTGTTTAGAGTTTTCTCGTCATCACATAACAGAAATATGCCTGTAGAATAATGCAGCCATACCACATAAAGGCTTGTGGAACAGCTTATGTTTTTTGTCTCTGGTATTTCCATGTATAGGTGTCTGATTGGCTCCTCCAGTGCACAGTACTATGACGAAATGTATGCCTAGGTGCAACATTTCAAATAGTTCTAATTTTCTTACTTCTCAGTTAGCATATGGAGTTACATGCTAAGATGTGGGCACATTACAGATAGTTCCACTGTTGAAAGGCAGTTTTGGAAACGCTTCTTTCCAGAAATAGACCCAAACACACCTTGAACTTCAGAAATGTTCCTTTTGTGTTACTCCATCTTCTTTTTCCATCTGTTAATTAAAAACTTAAAAGGGTAGAAATACTGTGGGTATACCACTGGACTTGACTATGCTAGCACCAGTCCCATGAGATGAGCCTTCTAAAAATTCTGTCTTTAGTGTCATTTGAATTCATTAAGGGCTAAGAGCACTCATCTTTCTGCTTCTGCCTGAGATGTTAGCGAATGGATTGGCAATGATCACAGCTACTCAGCACTGTTCACTTTCATAGGCATGCATCCCAGGCACTGCACATCTATTTCATATTCTGAGCTGTACAGATGTAAAATGTATAGGTTTTGTCTTGCTGATTTTGTACTCTGTTGTTCTGCTAGCCTGCAGTTTATTTTAACTGCTTCATAATTTATTAATATCATTTTTCTCTAATCCTCCTTCAGCAAACACAGCAGGGTAGCCTTCATTCAAGCAAAAGTCACAGGATTCCTGTTAAACTCTGCACCAACATAAAAATAAGATTTTAAAACCTCATGGTAGAATTAGATTTAGACTTGGGGGTTTGGGGCTCATTATTCAACACTTACTGAAGCAGAAGTAAGATTTTAAACCAAAATGAACTCTGGGAATCTAATAATTACCTTACTTCTGGTATGACTGTGGAAAGCTATTACACATCAGACTATTATACTTCTTTGTTATACCCCTCTACACCTACTGAAAGTCATGTACTTCTTTTGTGTAGAGAAAAACTCTGAAGCAGATGCATTGAAAAAGAACAGATGTGTTCACAGAACAATTTTTCCATGCTCCATTTTCCACTATGTATGTTTTTTTGTTTATGGAAGTAGGAGGCATAATTCAGGCAACGGATGGAAAAGGACCTGACTATCCATATCTGATTAAACATTGGCTGGAAAGGACAACTCATTTTAAGATATTTTCTTGGGTCAATTTCTGCATCTATAATTTCTACAACCTTCTTCAAAAATTTATATACTTTAGACCCACCAGTCACCTTTAGGAGCTGAAACTCGTAGTTGGGTTTAGGAAGCTCATTCATGTACACTGTAACCACCAAAGGCCAAGAGACAACCTTCCCTAAAGGCACTACCTATGGAAAGCTTTCATATAGCAAGATGAACCTAGGTGAACATAGCTTACTAGCTATTAAGGCTTTTGTTACCCTCAAAATGATTTCTTGAAATACTTTTTTTTTTTTTAATATGCACAGGAAGTTAATAACCAAATTCTAAAGCTTTTGAATGAAATTGCTGAACGTTAGCTTTTTTCAAAACTGTTTTACCAGAGACTGGTATTAGATTGCAGGGAAAAAAAGAGATATGTTATTTTCTTTATTTTTAGTGGGTATGTCTTTCACAGAGAAAACATGTAACAAGAACATCTGTCAGAAGCTGCAAAGAAAGTCTTCCACTCAGCCATTTATTGAGAAATTCTATCTTCTGCATTCATTTTAGAATGTCGTTAGTTAAAAAGATTAAGTTTAGTTTAATATCCCTTATGGTTTCCTGCAGTCACATAGTAATTCATTACCATCTGCAATCTTTTGTGATTGATGCTATAAGGCACAATAGACTGGATTAATCAAAGAGATAACAAGTAGATTTTCACTTCTTGAATATTAATGAATAACTGAAACTGCTATTCATTGACATTCAAAACCAGATAAAGAAACAGTAGGAAATCTCTAGCAAAGGACAACTGGAACCCAATTTCTGCCTTTAAATTAAAACTGGCAAAAAAACCATTTCTAGATAACAGCAGAATTTAATATTTATGAAGTCCTGTTTGTTCAATGACAATCTCTATCAACAGTACAGTAAAATAGCAACTAGAGATATAATGACGCACTTGGGTTAGTAATTAATAACTAGAAACAGCACTTATACCATAATGGCCAGTTTGCAACTGATGAACAATGCTTTAGTACAATGGTTCCTACAACTTCTCTGTTGGTGGAGAAGACAGAACAGCTTTCTCTGTTTTTCAAGAAACACCTTAGAAGAGACTCAAAAGGCCTCTCACCTTGGCTAAACTGGAAAATGGATAATTAAAATATACAAAAATTAAATATGATATCCAAATTCCTAATTTGAGCACACACATTTTGAAACCACCATAAGTTCACAATATATCTTTAGGATATTCCTTCCACTCTCATTATTACTGATGTCAGCCTGGCCTCTTCTTAGACCTGTAAATGTTTGCATTTCTGCTAGCAGGTATACACAAAATATACAAAGCTCTCAGTTCTCAGTTTATTTACCCTATCAGCTTAACTCCATTCAAACTCGTTCTCCAGCTGCACAACAGTCTGCTGCAGAAAGGTCTGTTCTGGCTGGATTGGGCTCACGTATCCCACCAGTCAGAAAACGGTCTGGCTGCATCAATAGCTCTAAATGAGTTCCAGAAAACCTTCCTGAGCACTACAAGTCTTTGTCAACTCTTACATTTTTAAGAATGATCTCTTGACAAAATTTTTCCGAAGTCAGCACAGCTCAGACTGTAATCCTAATATGTGAGAGCTACTCTCAGAGACAGAGAACAGTCCTGCGCACATTCAGTTTTTTAATATGAATACAGTCATGGGCCGGGAACTTGCACTTGCACCTTATTCTTCTTAATTCCAGGAGAAATCCTCAAGCATCTGAGTGAAGGACCAAAAAGCCCAAAAGAACTGCTTAGAGACAGTTTTGGGTCTTATAAGCAGCAAGGTATTTATTAAGCAGCGCTGGGGAACCCTTGGCTCATGCCAGGAAAAAGGGCTCCAAAGTATTCAACAGAGTGCAGGTTATTTATACAATTCTTAGACAGCATTACAAAATCTCTACATGCATATTCATACTATTACATTGTTTGATTACAATATTCATTTAAGGCGGAGTTAGAGGCGTGGTTTTTATTTTGAGGAATATTTTGGGATACTTCCTGATTTTACTTCATCATGGGGTCAGCAAAAATACTCATCTTCCTCACTGACCTTGTGTACTTTGAGAGACCTTCCATTGTTTTACGTTCTACTCATTGAAGCTTGAGAAAAATCTGGGCTTGAAGCCCACTTCACCTATTCAGATGTCAGCTTTGGTTCTTATCATGAGATTTATGGCTCTTTGGCCTTTTGCAGTATGTTCTCTCTTAGGTCTACTAACTCTGTACAGAACAAGATTTTCTGTGCTTAAGGATAGAAAAGAAAAGGGGGAGGGAGTGGGCCTAGGAAGCGAAAGGAGGGTTTTTGGTTTGGGGTCTCTCTCCTTGCTTCATGAGTATTACTAATGTAAGAGGCAGAGAGCATATGAAGTTCTCTTTTGATCTCCATTTAACCTTATTAGTATTTAATTATGTAGCTAGTATAGAAACTCAACAGGAAAAAAAATGCAATGTGAGAGTCCACTGATCTGATTGTTTGGGGGAAAAAACAAAAAAAAGGGATTATATCTTTCCCACACCGTCAGACAAGCTAGGGTTTTCACAAATATTGTTTTGGAGTGTAGACTGTGCAGGCTATTAGTTATTCCTGTCCTAGGTATTTCATACTGGGATATTTTGACTATGTCTACACAGAGGAGTAGAAGCATAAGTAGATCAGGCTCAGTGTGCCAATATCACTGGGTATGAGTATATAGCAGTCATATCATAAAGCAGTCCTTATCCATTTACATCCTGCACTGTTTGCATCAGCTGTTAGATATCTCCTACTCTGAGGTTTTCACTTTCTGTGAATCCTATTCTCAGCTAATGACTTCTGCTACAAACCATATAAGAAGAAATGCACCTGAGTCTGAGAAGCAATTTCTGTATCACAACAAGGAGTTCATAAATTGGGTTTTATAACAAAGCAAGTTCTCTAAAGCTGTTTTACTTATATGATTTGACTTTCAAAGCTTCTGTGCATACACAAATGCCAATGTAAGTGGATTAAAGCGAAAACAGAAATAGGAATTTGTGAACCATCCTGTAAAACAGTGACTGTGTTCCATACAGTTGAAATACATAGTTGCTGATGTGAAACATTAAACACCTTGCATACAAAATTTTAGTAATAGAAAGGAGGGGTCTAATGAAAAGCAAACACACAGAAATTTTTGTTATTTTTGTATTTAGCCACATGGAAGTTACAAAAATGTCTGTGAAACATTATGCCAACAGTAACACAATAAAAAAATAGATTTTATGATAATCAGATACTTTCAGAAATAAAAAGTTGTGTCAGAGCAGAAATCCACCTCTTCAAAATGAGCAGTTATTTTCTGTTCAGTTTCTGGTTTTGCTTAAGAATTACATCTTAGCCTTCATTAGGAAAAATGCTTTTAAAAACCTCACTGTGATAAATATGAGTGGCCTTTACCAATTGCTTCATATGCTATTTTTATAACACTATGTTATAACACTATTTTTATTCATTAATAACACTATTAATAACACTAATGTTATTAATAACATTAATAACTAATAACTAATTTAATGTCATTAAAATCTTTAATTTTTTTGATATGTTAATATATTTTACCCAGTTCTGTTTATTTGGCATGTTTGTTGCTTTACAGTTCATAAAAAGATTTACAAATATTCCATGCTGTACATCTATGGCAGTTCTTTTCATGTTTTTATTTTATAACATTGGAGAGTTAGAATAAATGAGAGAGAGCGTATCTTAAAATACATTTTCTTTAGGCTGGGATTTCCTGGAACCTCTAGGAATAAACTCTGTTTGGATTGTATTCTCATCTAACTGGCACCTTCAGTGATAAAATGCAAGAAGCATTCTCTGAAATTTACATTACTGCAAGGAATTCTGAAGGGATTAAATAGTAGGATTAGGATCTGAGAAAACAAACCCCTGTTTGTTTGGGGAGGCACTAATGAATTACTAAATGCTATTTAGGGTTAAAGATACACATAAATGTGATGTGTGAAGAGAACACATTGATGATCAAGATGTAATTAAAACAATTCTTCCAAATTTTGCAGTCCAATAATAGTGTTTCAGATAGATAATCTTGTGGTAAATATTTTTGAAGTTTGAAACATTTTAAAACTAAATTTCTAGGAATCCAGGTATCTATTCTATACCAATTTCCCAAAGCTCACATAGGATGTGACTTTTTTTTCACTCTCCAATGAGTTCCGATAGGCCCAAGAAATCATCTCCCATTCTACTTATACTTGTCTACTGTTAAAAGATTTAAGATCTTGAAGAAATTCTACAGGAAAAATTGAAAAGAAGCCTTTCACTTAAGCCTTTCACTGAAGCAAAATGCTTCATTTGAAACTGAAAGTTGTCATTGCTGTATCTATCACTTTACTTTGTCATTGTAGAATCTTTGAGGAAGATTATGTTTCATAGATATGCTATCACCATTTCCAACTGACTGTACACTGCCCCAGAATTTAAAGCACAATAAATAGGCAGTGCATCTTTGGAAATATAGTTTAGTCTGTAGTATGAGACATTAAGATCCAGAATTAAAATTCTCGTGAGGCATATCAATGACACTGCAAATTCAGACAATTTCCAAGCATTTAAGTCTTAAAACATTTTTGTTCCGTACAGTGTTATTCTGTTTTGGCTTTTGCCTTAAATCTGGGTAGAAACATATATGGAAATACTGTAATTTAATTCCATACACAAGTCTGGGGTTTTTTTGAGTGACTAACACTTGAGTTTCCCTTCTTCTCTGATGTGACCATGACAGTTTACTAATCTGGAGTTCTCACACATTATCTGTTTTTCCTGTATTCAGCTTCATTTTTCTGCACATTTTCTTTCTCTATTGAAACAAATTCTGCCCTGATTTTTATATTATTTCCCTTTCTTTTCCTCTGTTTTTCCAAAATTCCCGTTTCAGTGGCTTCTCTTACAGCTTACCCCATATCTCTTTCTCTGCTATGTCACTCTCTACAGTTCAGTCCCAGCTCCAAGTGCTGGCGTCATTTTTCCAACTTTGTTCCAGCTGAAAAGCTGATTGATTGGCATCCAGAATTTGAGATAAAAGTACTAGAATATGCCAATATATTTCCAGAGGAGGTACCAACAACAACATGTGAGCATCCAGGTTTTTTCTGAAGGGTGGCTTGATTCTTTGAATAACATTTCAATAATCTGCAGAATTAACCATTAATCTGTACAGTGTGCTCTTAGAATCTTCAGATTTAATGAGTATTGATTTTGCAAACAGAAGACTAGGAGGAGATATGGAACAGAATTATTGAAGGCATATATTTTAGATCTTGAATGGTTCTTAGTTACTTCACATTAATGAAAGATACCTTCAACAGAATTCAACATGACACTTCTTAAATTTAAAATGGATGTTTCAGATTTTTTTATAGTTGTTTAAAAACTTAGTCCTTGTTTAGATCTGAAAGATGGTTATTATCAAGATCATTTTCTTTAAGAAATCAGCAAGTTTGTATAGTGGAACGCTATAAAATAAAATAAGTGTCAATTCCTTAAAGCATCTTAATAATAAAATCCTGACAGTACTCTCACTAAATGGCAACTTCTCAAGGATAATAAGCTTCTTGTCATATTTTCTGATGAAAGAGTATGAAAAATGTGCTGTTCAAGAAATGAATCTCTCAAGTCCTTTCACTTCTTTAATTTTAAAAAGTGCTTGTGGCAGAATCCATAAATCGACAGGAACATATGGGATAGCTACCCTGCACAGTGGTCCAAAAAAAATTAGTATTGCTGTAAATGGGCACGTCTCTATTGGCATATAAGGAACATATTTATTCTTATAAGTGCAAAATTTTATTTCATGTCTTCATATCACCAAAGGCTACCTTTAGGGAATGACATATTAATTTTTCACCTGTCATGAATATTTACTGATTTTCCGGAAGTCCCAATGACAAGATACAATTCCATGAATCGTTATTTCTAATGAGTACATTTTGTATTACACCACTAATAAAGTAACAAGAGCAACTATCATGAGAAGAACTAAGACAATGGCAGGGACTGAAATAGCCTTTTAAATTTAACACATTTACTTAAAATCTGAACCTACTGAAAGTTTATTAACTTCAGAGAGCACTGAAATATTGTCTCTGTTTCTGATGCTTCATATGCCTTCCCAGGTTAACACTCAGGAAGCAACCATGATATGGCTAATGACCTAATTACATTCTGTAACTGAAATTCTTGCTTTCAAAAGAGGAAAAAATTGACTTTAGGAGCAGGAGGTCTCAATTTTCTTCAAGGCAGATGACCCAGAAATTGTAACATAAAATTGTCTTAGAGAAATAAAATCATGTGGAGAAGAACTCCATAGTAGAGAAAATAAAAAAAGCTCTTAAAAGAAATTAACTGAGAGAGTGCAAAATAAGAGTAAGGTTGAAATATCAAGGGAAATTTAAGCAAAGGGATAGTTTGTTCTCTTGCATGGAGAAAAGGAGGATAAGAAAGAAATAAAAATAAAAAAATGGAGGGACAGAGGGTGAAAAAAACCTAAATATTGTTCAAAAATTTTATATATTTTTATTTTCTGCCTATTCACTTACATTTTTTTGTGTTTCAGCTTGAAGAAGTCATCGAATATTTTTCCAGCAATATTCCACTTTTCTTGAAGAATAAGATTTCTCATTTACTTCCAATTCACATGATAATTAATGATTAGCTCAAAATTCCTGTTCAGAAGTAAGTGAGATGCTCTAATATGCAGTGAAATATATCAGTATGACATTTAAGCATACCTAAGCAAATTCAGCAAATCAGAACTCAAAAGTTTGTACAGGCAGCTCTTCAAATACCAAAAGTTTAATTGAAGTGCCCAGAAAACATGACTTTGCAATGAATCATTTTACTGGTGGTGGCTGATCAAAAAGAAGAAGAAACTAAGCCAGATAAAGAATGACCATGAGCAAAGGAATAAGGAAGATATTTTCTCAGTAAAGAAGGACATTTTGTGCTGCTACATGGCCACTTGCTCTTCCCTGATGAATATGAAAGAAGATTTGAGGTTAAACATCATGTTATGGGTTTACTTTGGAAACATCCATGTTCACAAGTGGAATAGAAATGGGTTGGAGCAACAGTTTACTTCTCGCTGAAGAGGAGAGAAGGCACAAAAAAATTTTTTTGCTTGCTCATGAGAATGCATGATACTTTATTTCTCTGACATCCTTAGTGCTAGGCTATTTTCATTATGGATTTCTGAGATTTAAAGTTCTGCTTTTGGTATAAGAAGGAATTCAGATAGAAGCACCTTTTCCTCAGAAAAAGAGTTTTTATTTAAACTATTTCCAGGTTAGTTTTTTTTTTTCTTTATCAAATTTAGAAGTACATGTAAAATGCTCTCTGCTGTACTTAATTACATTATTCCTTTACAAAAATGACATTAAAATTAAATACTGATCGATGATAAAGGGTTCTGCTTACTTACATTATTCTACTTATATTACATTTCTTGCATATGTTTTTCTTAATAAAATTACTTTACTTCTGATTCTGAACCATCATGGACTTGCCCTTGACTTAACAATGCTGCAAATAGGAATATCTGTCTCTACAAGCGCTCTAGGGCACTCTATGGCTACAAGAAACTCCTGACCTGATTAAAGGAATTGTCAGTGTTACTTGACTCAAAGCAACACAAAACCTAAACCAGACTGCAGTATATCAATTGGAACTGGAAAAAAAAAATAGAAGTGACAAAATGTTTAATTGCCTCTAAGTATGCACAAGTGTATGTCTTTCTATTAAAGAAAAAAAAAAAAGGCATTTATGCATATAAATGGGCATTTTTAGCACAGAACATTTTGGGGGTTCCTGTCTAAACCAGTTTAACTACAAGAGCCAATACCTGTCAAAGCACAAGTGTATCTTTCTGGTCAGAAATGACCCTCATGCCTTTTATGATATTCTGAAGGGACATAGTGGGTGAGGTGGTAGAGAAACGTCTGAGGGGGAAGGAATGTGTTGCACATATGTCATAGGGTAGAAGATCAAGTGACCAATAAACACAGGAGTTTATGCCTCTGCATCTGCTCCTGAAAACCACCCCAATATAATATGCAGCTGGAATACAATGCATTCACTATATTACTACAGTGTAAAATTTATGGGTCACTAAATTTGTTCTGACTCCTTTGTACTTTGAAGAACACACAAAGAGAGCCACCACTGTTACTTTATCTGTGTGGGGGGTGGGGGTAGTTTTGCCTGGTTTTGGGCAAAGAGATTTCAGCTGCGCATGAAACGGTTCCTGCAGAACCTGCTCACAAGTTGCTGCTGTTTGAACATGTTTGAACATGTGGCTTGCTACAACAGATCTTGCAACTGAACCTTAATTTTTTGGTAGAATATCCGAAATTATTTTAAGCGTGATCAGGCAGGGCACAATTAAAGCAATCACAGTCCTGGCAGTGCCCATCTATCATCAGCGCAATGTCTGTGCCGACATCTCTGCCAGCTGTTAATGGCACTCCAGGATTCACACTCACAGCCCAACTCAGACGTGCTCCTGCCTCTACACGTTAACCACTCAGAAATGAAATACGTGTCTGTCTCTTGCTCTCCTTTTTTTATCTCTCCCTCATTTATCTCCATTTTAAGAGCCAATAATGAGATGAATTAAGTGGTGATGCCCTTTCATTTTTCCTCATTAGTGTTGCTGGCTATTTCAGCCTTACCCTCGCTGAAGAATTACTTCAGGGATGCAGCCATCTTGCAATTCCTCTTCATTAAACTGGAGGAGGTAAAAGTATGTAAAAATCACATTGTCCCTGTTGTGTCAGCAGTCTGAATGAAGAATTTAATAGTTACAAATGGCCTGTCTCTTATAAAAATATCTCGTATGTGCAAAGGTAAATATAGCTTTATAACATTGTATGTTTTTCTTTTGTTCATCTGTCTAAAACAGCTACTTGCCCCGACTTACTGCAACTGATGAAAACTTTGTTTTCTTAATTTTAAAATGTAATGAGGGGTTTTACTTATTCAGCACAAGGAACGATAAGAAATCCAAATGTATCTCTACACTTCTCTCACATTGGAATTCCATTTCTGTCTCTAGCACTTTTTTTCTATAAGCAGCACAAGAACAGCCATCTGACTCACTCCTAGCTCTGTTACATTTCTGCTGACACTGCAGTTAGACACAAGTATTCAAAGTCGAGTATTTTCCCATTACAAAGATAGTGTTTCATCAAAATAGATATTTTGGAAATAATATCGGTTTGGAGAATACTTTTTTTACAAGAAAGTTGAAAAATAACATTTCAGCTTTTCAAAACAAGGTTTTCAAATCAAAACAGTAGTTTAATTCAATATGTCTTTTATTACTTTGAGTATTTTGCAGTAAAGTGTTTAAATATATTAAAAGATGGAAAACAGTATAGTGTAAACACATATCTTTTTTTACAGTTGTTCAGTTTTGATATTCTATTGTTTCCTATGGAAAGTCCAGGCCATATTCGTTAATAAGAATAATTTCAAAATAGTTGGAACAACGGAATTTCTGAGAAAACTTAAAATTTCAATACATTCTTCTCACAATCAGATGTACAGTTATGTATCATACTCCACTGGAAAAAAAAAAAACATATGATTTTTTACATGACCTTTAAACCACAGTATCTTATCAGGCTGTCAACATGAAAAAAATTTATATTTTATATTCTCTCTCATAAAAAATATTTTGGTGTTGTTGTTCTAACACAATGAGAAAGGGATAATTTCTGCAACTACCAGCTTTGAACTCTTTAAATAGAAGTACAAAATAAAGAATAATACAATAGAATACAACATCTATCATAATTAACCCACTTGAATGACATTCCATTTATTTGTGTTTAAAGTGCCTTTGTGTCTTCTTCTGTGTTTGGGTGGGGTTTTTTTCAAACAAAAACAAAGGGAGGGAGGAAGAGATAAAATTAAAAACAATTAAAGGTCTTTTCTTCCTTCCAAATAGGTATAGTGAACTTATTCACTATATGAGTTGTAGCAGCTACAGTTATAGCCTCAGTGGCACAGAGCTGGCAGTGAGAACTGCTTTGACTGTCCTCCCTTGCAATGCCAATTGGGCAGTGGAGTTGTGGTCTCAGGCTACCTTTAAGGGGACAGATTTTCTTATCATGAAACTCCCTGTCTCTTTTGTTCTTCAGTAACTATTACCTGTGATAATAAGTAGACACAACTGTCCACAGCCTTATAGGTCATGGCACAAATCTTTATTATTCTACACAGAGCAGAGACTTTTCTATTCATTAGTGTGACGTTGGGAGAAAGGACCAAGACTCTTTTGCTGTCATTACCAGGAAAGAGCTGAGCAGCACTGCAAACCTGCATCAAAATGGATGGGGGAGTTCCACAAGGCTCATCCACAAACATGTTCACCTAAATATGAGTCAGTGACATTGTCTTAATGTGAACACAGAAAAAAAATCCACTTTCCTGAGAAACATTTTGGAGACTGCACACTCTTGCATTTTTAGGAGTACTGCTGACCCTATCCTCACCCTCCACAATGTGTAATGGACGTCCCTCACTTGAGTTTAAAA
>JAWWES010000115.1:71939267-71994554 GCA_035583135.1 Lophotriccus pileatus | reverse complement strand
TGCATTTTTAGGAGTACTGCTGACCCTATCCTCACCCTCCACAATGTGTAATGGACGTCCCTCACTTGAGTTTAAAAGAATGTGTTTGTGAACACATTTTTATTACTTCAGGATTCATAGATATTATCCTACCTTTCAGTATCTAACAGAAGCAAGAGAGATTAGAAAAGCAGTTTCATTGCAAAGGAAGAAAAATAAATCTGACCATTATTACTTTTCATTAATCTATACCATGATTATAAATTATAGGACTGTTAAATACAGTTTGTCACTATAATCTGTTATTTCACACTAAACATTATTTGCATATTTTGATTTCTCATTTATAACCACCTATGCTCATTCTTCACTTTTATTTGAAGAGTAATTCATTTGGAAGTCTATAACATGGATAAGAATCTAGTTTGAAACATAGACATACTTAAGCTTTATAAATTGGGACTAAAGCTGCAAAAAGAAACATGCAGCACTTTCTTCTTTTCTGCAGATGGACCCTAGAAACATGCAAAGAATTCACATGCCTCCAAACAATAAACATAATCATTTTCTCTGAAACTAAAGGACTGGTAATGGCATTACAATGCAAGTAATACTGAGAGCCATTTTACCAGTGGTTGGCTTTTTTAGTTTGGTTTTTTTTTAAGATGCTAAATCTAGGCAGCAATATTAGTCACTAGCATTAGTCACAATCACAAAGAAACATAGACCATCAACTTCCTAAGTCTAAAATAAGATAACTATATGCTCTTCAGAGTTAAATACAGCAGCTGCTAAATCCAGGATGGATAAGGGTTCCTCAGGTACCTGTGTTGCCAACAGTAAAAAGAGGAGGGAAAAAATCCACCCATAAAACACTACAGTAACCAACAAAAACCCCACCAAACACTTAAACATTTAATAGTTACCACCAATGACAACTACATGAGTCTTGACAAATCTGGGTCTTCATCCTCCAAAACACAGCTAAGTATGTGAAGCATTTCTTTCTTTAACTTGCCTGCAAAACCACTTTCAGATCACACACTTCAAAATGAGAGCTGCAAAAAACAGTGAAGCTGGATAACACTCTTACACCTTATATGCCAGGTGGTTGTCCCATAATGTGTTACAGGACAGACTTACTCACTTCTTCCAGGCTTAAGCAGAAGGTATAACCCTGATGCCTGTTGTGTTTTACTTAGAAAGTTCTTCTGAAGCCCATGTTTTTAGCCAAGTTTAAGAAAAGAGTGCGTAAACCTACATTCTCAGCTCAATTTGAGATCATTGATTCCATATCTGTCCTGTCCTACATAGATCCTGTTTGCAGGAGAGTAGCTGTGAAACTGGAGTGATTTCAATTCTCTTATCATCAATTGAGATTAACATAATTTCAGTTAATTTAGGAGTCCAAAACAAGTTTTTCTGGTATCTTACTCTCTTTACGGTAAATAGGAAGAAATAGATACCAACTGATGATACTTTATCTCATTCAAAGACAGAATTAAAACCAATGAGACAAATTAATTTATAAAGGCACCTATTCCCTTCCATTATAAAGGAAAGATGGCTGACCATCTTAGATCAAGATTATTCAATACCAGGTGACTTGAAACATGTGAATAAAGACCTGCTGATTGTTTGATTTCAAACTTTTGTTGGGCATTGCAATACTTCAGTATAAAGTGGTACCTGGCAACACTGACAAATATATATGATCAAAGTACAAGCTGCACTTCAAAATACCAGATTGCACTAATCCTAACGACTATATGTCTGCTTCAGCTGAGTTTAACATGCACTGTTTCTGAACATCCTTGCAGAAACCTTTATGTAGGTGAAGTAAGCCTTCACACATGTTCCCACTGTTGTCTGTCCCTGTTAACAAAATCTGTCATCACCTTCTCAGTAGCAAGGAAATTGCACAGCAGAATACCCGTGGAGGATATTTCATAGACATTTAAAGTTCTCATTTAGATGTTCAGCTGTTTCTGTGCTGTTAAGCCTCCTTTCTGAGAGGCTTGTGATGCACTGGAGTGAGTTTGCAACAGTAAATAAACAAATAAATTCACCTTTTTAATGCAGAATTTAGACCCACCATCCAAAGTTTGCTACTGTGTCTTGCTGTATCCTGTCAGAAAACATAGGGCAGAAGCCTATTCAGCCACAGACAATAAAAGCTTCTGAAAGGGTTTTTATGTATGATAAAAAGATACCTCACATGCATTTTAAGGTCATTACAATTTAATAATGGATGCAATATTTTGAGAGCAGTGCTTGCCAGGATGAGCAATCCATCAAAAGAACTAGCTTTTCAAACTAAATTTTAAAGGCTGCAGGTTGCTGATGGAGTCAAAAGTAAGTAAAAGAGCCTGAATCACATGTTCAGATGATTGTAGCCTGTTTATTTAATTTCTTCACCAGGTGCTGCGCTTGTGTTTTCACTAGTCAGCTTTCTTCAGGCAAAGCACCTGCTTAGGAAATGAAATAAATACAGTATGTCAGTAGCAAGAAAGAGAGGCAAGCATTTACTTTGTTGGACTTTAACAGACATGAAGAGAAAAAACTTAAACTTTTAAAGGTTCTTACTACTTTGCGCCTGATTCTGACACCACAATAACATCCACCATCCCACAGCCCTCCATGCTGATTTAGGAAATCATGTATTTAAGTTTCTTACAGGTGGTAAAAAATTTAGGGTCAAGTCCCAGAAGTAGCAACACATTGCTGATGGGTAAGGGTAGGAAACAGTCATTCCCTGAAGAAAGAAGGCCCACATTTCTGAGGCCAGATCACGCTAAGCATTTCTCCTCCCATGCAGAATGAACAGATTTCCTGATGCAGTGAAGATGAAGAGAGAAGACTCCCAGTAAAGCTATAATTGATTTTGCTTAGGAAAATGTTGACATACAGAGTTCCCTTCCTTCCAGATGATCTTTAAGGTTCCTTCTATCTCCATCAAGGAGATACTGTGTACCACTGTGGAAAGTCTATGCCAAAGATTAGCTTGAGTAAACCTTATTTCATACTAAGCCAGAATTTCTGCCTATCTGCACCTTCCGAATCTGCTCAGAGCCAAGCCTGGACTACAACACATTGTAGGAATGCTTGAGGTGCTCCAAACCAGTCTCCAAGCTCGCTGTTAGTTAGCATGGGAGAAATCACACCAACACAGTAATACACTCCTCTCCTCCTAAATAGTAAATAGCTTGCTTCATTCCCTGATATAAACATAACCTACATAATGTAGAGGAGTGTCCATAGCCATCAAAGCAGTGCAATTTAAGGTGTCTAAATTCTCACAGAGCACCATGTGAAATTTTGGGGATATTTTATAAAGATCAAAAGAAACTAGACACTGCACCAGGCACAAATGGCAGTGTTTTTTTTCTGAGGTGCCCTATGTGGGAGGTGTCCATGACCCTCCTGTGCTGGGCACCAGCTAGAGCTGCTCTTGATGCAAACTCTCAGTGCACCCCAAAACTGCTGCAGGCATCTCTGCTCAGACAGTGATGAGCCACTTCAAAAGGAGCTCATGGCTCAGGCTGAGCACAAGGAAGAGGAGGAAAGGTGTTTCCATAAATGTCTGCTACCTTCTTTGCTGCCTTTTTATCTTCTCTCTCAATACACAAATCATTAAATAAGGCTTTGTGTTAATTGGCAAAAGATTAAATTACAAAAGGTTCCCCAAAGTGAAGTCTGTCTTTTTTTTTTCCTGAAAGCCACTCAGAGGATAATTACCTATACCTATGGGAGTAATGTAAGCAAGTACCTGAGCTCGTATCGGTATGAGGGAAGTCCGATGGCTTCCCTTCACAGTAGTTGTGGTGCTTCCTAAGGGAACAGGCATTTAAATATGTTAAAAGTGGCTATTTCTCTGTTGACTGCCTATAAGAGTACAGGTCAAACACAAAATACCTGCTTTGTTAAAGTCAGAAGTTAGCTGAGATCAGTACATCGCTTGAAAAAAATCCCATTTCAGGCACAAAAATTTTGTTTGTTGGATTTTTGTCATTGCTAATAATGGTTTTGTTGGGGGTTTTTTCAGTCTTAGGTTAAATCCAGAAATACAAAAAATTTTTAAAAAGCTATGTGTCATAGTTCATAATGTCATTAGTCTATCTGGGACTAGACATGGCATGGGAAATCAAGTCACTTTGCAATGCCCCCATTCTGTCTGGTTTTGACACAGTTCAATTAAAAGCATGCAGTGAACAGCTGGTATAAACACTAACTATTCTTCTTGCTGAACAGTATGAAGCAAGGAAGCAACTTTTCAGATTGTTTTCTAAACCATAATTGCTCAGCTCATATAGACAAATCAAGAAACAAACAGCATCTAATCACATGCAGATAACATGTTTCCAAAATGCAAATATCACACACTACCTTATGAAGTACAGCAGTTTGCAACTGCATAAGTAAAATCATATTTTGACTAGAATGTAAAGGGAAGACATTCAGCAGCCCTCTACATGATTTTCCCCATCAGAAGAATGATTCAGAAATATATTAATTTTCTTATGTCGTTTAGAGTACAGTCATTCGTTCTTTGCCACTCAGTGCTCAGTATAAGCGCTATTAAAAGTAAACTACATTAATTATATAAATCTAATTATCAGTGGCCCTTGAAATGACTATACAATTAACATTGCTATATAGTTAACATAAACAAGATCAGATTTTAAGTGGAGTCTCTGGGTATTGACCTAACATAACTATTAATACTACTGTAACAATATTCTGAAGCATATATAAAGTGCAATTACTAAGATTCAAACTTAATAAAATTTGCTGGTTTACCATTGCCTTTTTCAGGATAAGAGATTAAAGTGTAAACCAAGGTAGATGGGTGAATTATATGCATATTTTTTATGGACAATGGTAGTTTTTCAAAGTATTTGTTTTGTAAATCAACATGCACCACTACAATTAAACTTTTCAGGAACCAATTAAAAAAGTGACACAGATCATATAAATCACTTGTGATGATCTACTTAACAGTAAGAGCAACTTTAGCCTATGGAGCATGTCCTCAAATGTCAAGTGAAGCTCATTTCTCATTCAAGTATTGTGAAACCGTGTAAACAGATGCCAGGTAATCTCTTACCATGATAAATATAAATGTTTGAAACAACAGACTGCAAAAATTGCCAATCTTCATACCTACTTTCAATCTTTATACCTAAATGTACATTGTATTTATGCCAAAGCCTATAATTCTATTTGAATTTCATAGTTACAATATTGTCCTGCATACTTGGGCACTGAGATGTAGGTGAACTAGAATCAGAGGTATACAATTAACAGAGCCATTAGTCCTTATAGTTTATGTTATATTCAGAGAGAAAAGCAAACAAAGAAAAAGGAAAAAAAACCAAAGCATTTCACCTTTGCTAATAAATGCTCAGAGTACCAAACATTCTTTACGTGATGACAGCAGTAATTCATGCACTGAACAACATTCAAAAGTTAATGTTATTAAAACAATAAAGATGTTAAAAATATTTATCTTATTCGTTGCAGCAAGAGTAAGCAACTTGCATATACATTTTATCTTCACAAACCTATCTGAAAACTATGACTGCAACAGAAATGAAGGGCGCAGTACTTAATATATGATATTTACACGTACTATGAGTATTTACTTGTAATTTCTCCAGGAACAGAGCAATAATCACAGCTTTTAAATCTTTTGCAGTATATTCCATTAATAAAGTATTCACATAGTTCTCAGAAATGGTACCATTAGGAAGGAAAGCACTTGGAAAAAGACAGTCCTGCTACTTAAGTTAAAAATAAACAAAAAATGCAGATAAGGAGATATTGGCCTTCTGAGTATGCTATGGTAAAATCTGGTATTACCACCTTCTTAGCACATCAATATAGGGAAATACTAACAATGATTTTGCACTTGATAATAGAAAAAACCTAAGAATTTAAAATTTAAATGGCTAAGTCTTGGTGAGCTGAACTCAGCATCAGATAAATAAACATAAATGTAAGACAGGGAGCAACTGTCTAGATTCCAACAGGACTTACTTAGGATTACAGTAAAACATGAATTATTTAGGATTATTGGTCAGACAACCTGACAATATTGTATGGTTACAACATTATCTATGAGAATTGGCAGTCATCTTCAACACATGTCATTCCTGAACTAAAAAACTGGACAAGTTTGCACAACATTTAAGGAAAGATGTACAACAGATAGACAGACAACAGCATATAACAACAAGAATGATCTTGAAATTTTTGCCTATTAGAAATGGCTGAAGGTGTGCTGTCTAATTTAGAGAAAGAAAGACCAAAGAAAGATGTCTTTATAAAAGATGAGAGAAAGAGAGAGAGATAATGAACCTAAGCCTGCAGCAAGAGAGATGCACTTTAGATGCTGGGAAAAGGTTTGCAAGAGTTAGGATGGTATAACACCAGAATATGTTGCCCCAAGAACTTGTAGACTCACTAGAAAGATTTCAGAGTCAGTTAAATAGACAACTATAAGGTTATAGCTGATCTTGCCTACAGTAGGTACCCTTTTCAAGCCCTTTTCATCACAGTTTCTATAATTTTGATAATATCAAATCCAAACAAGTTTAATACTGTTTCATGCGCTGAATTCTTGCAATATTTGTATCCTGGGGAAAACATTGTATAAAAATGGTAATATTTCTAAACTGTAGCACACCTGATTACTGTCTGATCTTCTAGCTATCTCTGTACTTCTAGCTGTACTCTGTACTAAATTTCATTTAGTAAATAAAATTAGTTAGACATCTAATTTGCAGACTGTGAGGAAAAATAGTGTGTGTTATCAGCAAGAATTCTTACAGCTAAATGCTCTGACTTATCCAAACAAGATCTCTGTATATAGAAAGGCTACTGGCCCTCAGAACCCCCCAACCATGTGCCTCTGGAGACAGCTCTAGCTAGTAATGCTCAGCACTGTGTCAGGGACATGCCAGCAGTGAGTACATAGAACATCACAGCTTTGGTTTGCATATTTGAAAAGCTCAAAGTCCATCTAACTTAAAAGTTGCAACTTGGCAAATGTTCCAAATCACTGGAGATGCCCTCTTATCAGGAGGGGATCTCAAATGCTATATTTAGTGTATCAAGTGCAGAACTACAAAAAGTCTCCATAAGTTATTTAACACAGCTTTGACCATATTACATTAGATGTTATGATGAGAAAGGGTTTATCCATCAGAAGTTTAAAAGACTGGAGAAATGCAAAAAAAAAAAAGATTGTTTAAAGCTTACTAGTCATCCAGTCTTTCCTGACTCAAGTTGCAGCTTGCAGGAGTTGAACTGACTTGTAGAGTTTCTCCTTTTCCTTACTCTATTTGTGCATCATGCACACAACATATGGTGTTATAGTTAGAAAGGATGAAATTTCTGAAGTTTGTTTCCAATCGTGTCCCAGTTTTTCAAAAGCTCATGCAAACCTTAAAACACAAATTACAGTTTTTACCTCAAAGCTAAAACTATGCACAGTGAATGACAAAATACAGTTTCTTTCTACATTCAAATGAGCCAGTTAGATGTTCACTGATACATTCATTTTTGTCTCTAAAATATTCCAAGATGTCAGTGACTTAATATTTCTGATAATTTTAAAGTAATTTTCTTTGCTGTCTAAAAGAAGAACCACATGCTTAGCAATAAAGAACAAAATCAATGTAAAAATTGTACATTTAAAGTGTATACAAATCTGTTTAAAGAAGATGGAAATTAAATGCCATCTGTTACTTTAAAATTCGTGATCAACTAAATTTTCATGAATTTAAACCAAACTTTTAAGGATTATATGCTTGTTTTTTGTCAACATTCTCCCTTCTGTTTTTAGCATTGAAACTTTTTGTCATTGTCTGTCACTGAAATTCCCCTTCTGACAGTCTATAATAAGAATCTAATCTATATTAAACTCTATTAGCATTTGTGAAAAAGTTTATGTATAAGAAACACTGAAAAGATCTTTTGATGTGGTAACTAGAGTTATGAGAGTAGGTTCAGTTTATGAGTCACGGTACTATTGCCATAATCACAGCTTAGGTGACTTTATTCCATTAAATATTTTTAAATTGAAGTGTCATTCATTAGTGGCTGAAACAGCATGCTGACCTGATTAACAAAAATTAATAGAAAATGTAATTATTCCAGTTCTGCTTAAGTAAAATCCTTTCATTTCCAAACAATATTGCATTGCTGGCCTCCAGATTCTTTCATTTTCGCTAAGGAATACATTTTTCAATTAAAGACTGCTAAAACCATTGATTTACCCTTTGTGATGAAACTAGGCCAGCAAGCACAACTGCAACAGAAGAGCTAGGGGTTTTTTTGTGGGTTTTTTTTTTTTTTAAATAAGTAGATCTGAGCTAAGACTGCAAGTTCCAGATGTTGTTGTACTAGCAATTGTTATTAGCTTCCATGAACAGGGATACATGCCCGAGAAAAAAGCTGTAAAATGTTTTGCTACAAGCCTCATAAAAAAATTTTGATGTTAGTTTTTGCTTGAAAAATCAAAGTAACGTAAATGTTCCAGATAGAGATTAATAGAATTATAATTGTTTCAAATAAACAGCTTTCAAGCAGCTGCTAATTGATGCATTGGTTTGACTCTGACAAAATAGATAATAAAATACTTTGCTCAATATTCACAGAAATACAAAGAAAATTAACTCCTAGAATTTTTATTATTCAAGAAGTTAACAAACTAATATCAAATTAAGTCTCTGAACATAAAAATAAGCAGAATAATACAAACTCTTCAAATTATAAAAGTTATGGTAAACTATAAAGTGAAAGATTTTATATGAAAAAAAAAAAGATGAATTTTCTGATGTTTTTGTAACTTAGAAAGAACAGTTCTTTTATCTTGTAACAGTTCTCCAACATGGGAATTCTGTTTCTGGTGAGTTGTGAACAAATGGAGAGTTGTCCAGGTATCTATAGAAAATATTTGAGTTATGGCCATAAAGTAGTAAGTTGATAAGCATCTTCCACTCTTCCAAATATTGGTACAGATTAGCAAAGTATAAGCTAAGGAAATTCAGCAGGAAGCTTGTGAGGAAATTCAGCACTTTTTAGAAACAAACCTTATGGGCTTTTTGCCATTAACCTGGTTTTGGGACCACAGTAAAATGTTTGTTTTGTTTTTCAACAGGGAGCTTTAAACAGAAATAAATAGAAGCATAGAAGTTCTTTAAATCAATTTAATATTATAATTGGGGATTTGAATGTTGGAAGATAAATGTTTA
Source organism: Lophotriccus pileatus (assembly GCA_035583135.1). Taxonomy (NCBI): domain Eukaryota; kingdom Metazoa; phylum Chordata; class Aves; order Passeriformes; family Tyrannidae; genus Lophotriccus; species Lophotriccus pileatus. The sequence goes on along the minus strand of JAWWES010000115.1, from coordinate 71,985,315 downwards.
ATAATTCAGAGAAAAAGAATCAGTGAAAGAATGAGTGTATTGCAAATCATAATATGCGCAAATAGGAAACAATTTATTGGCTCAAGGAGAGAAGTAAATTAATGTTCCAATTATTATGTTTTCAGAATTCCTTGGTGAGCAGTTCTTCTCATTTTTAGACAACCCAAAATAACTCTGTTTTGCAGAGTAATCCTTCTGAGTAACTTGTGGAAATTTAACCATAGCACTCAGTAAGGCTACTGGGAGCCTTGTAACTGATCTCTGTTCAACAGTATGTTAAAGCTATTACCTCTGAGAAAGTTCTTAAAGGTGTTTAGACCTTGCCTACAGAGTGATTAGACTAATATAAGGATGACATTCTACCCTTGACACATACTTGCACATGGCAGAATGGTGATTTATTTATATGAGTGTTGTCTCTCAGCTTCAGTCAAAGGGAAGGTTCACCTTAACTTATCTGGATATTAGACATCTCTTTTTGTATTTTACTTCCAGTTTTACCTGAAATTTTAAAATCTGAATGACCTGTTTTTAAACTGATTTTGTTTTATTTAGGAAAAAAACTTAGAAGATTGGGACTTCCAAAAGATTCCTCAGTATGTTGGTAGTAATAACAAAACTGTTATGAAGAATATTTTTAATGTGAAAACAGAATCTTTCTCCCATAGACATGCAAATCCCTGACTTATTCTTCAGTATAAAAACACTTTTATCTGCCATGATAAAAAAAACATACAGATGTGGTCAAATTTATTTTAGAGAAAACAAAAACACACCAGAAGTCCTCAAGAATAGAAGAGGATTGTATATTGCAGTATATTTTCAATATTTACAGCACAAATATATGTAAAGCAAGCAGTTCTCATTCTTCAGCAGCAACTGAAGTCTTGAAAATAAAAGGGATGTCATCACTTTTTATTGTTGCACATTAAAGTCACCCTTCTTATCCTCTTTCCTTAAAGGGAGTCTAGGTTTGCCTCACAGGACAATCACATCGTTCCAGTAAGAAAGAGAGAAGGTGGTAACATTTATTCCGGAACTGTTCAGGAATAAAAAGCAAAAAAAAAAAAACCAAACAAAACCAAAACCAAACAAAACAAACAAAACCACCCAAAACCTAAATAATGCAATGGTAAACACAACAAACAAAACACTAATATTGATGTCACTGGCTGTCCCATTTTTCTTATGACTTTGCTTATATCTGCACTGAATATTTGTACTTGCCAAAGCAGATATCAGAGCAAACTGTATTTTGGGCTCTGTGTGTCCATCCTGAATACGTCCCTCAATTAACAGGCTTTCCTGGCTTTCTTCTCTTTTTTCCAAGCGGGCCTATGATGTTCTCCCTCTGAGACCCACCCGTAAATTTGCTTTCTCCCTGAGAATATGTCCAAAATCATCCCTTTTTAAATAGGCTTATCAGAAATTATATATCACACAGAGCTCAAGGAAGCTACAACAGAGGCCCAACCTGCACATATCCCTTCCTTACACCTTACTCTTTGACAGTTTTTGGTAGTTACATCCAGTCCACTTGAACCTGTTTTTTCTGACAGAGACAGGATGTGCTTTGTTGCTTTGTAACAGAAAGCTCATAATCCATTCATCCCTCACCATTCCCATGTAGCTAGCATTTGTTAGATATATAAATTCACAGAAATTAGTATAGCTTAAAAAATAAAAAAAGGGTTTTTTCCTTTTACAGCTAGCTTTCGAAGTTTAAATCTTATTAGGGTATGGAGACTACACAAGGATTATACCCCTATATAAGCAGTGTCTTTTTTTCCTTCCCATAAAACCCTTGACAATTCTTTGACACCTGCATTATGATCCTTTCATCCCTTCTCCCTCTTGCACAAATACACTCACACGGAGCCTGGTTTGAATTAACTCATGCATTACAGAAAGCAAATGGTAAGTGGAGGACAGCACATGATACCTGTAACTAAAGGGAAAGCACGTAACCTGCCCATTATCCTCAGTTATGGATGTTTACAGGAACCCAGGTTGTTGACAGCTTCACCAACAATATAAAATGCTTGGACTGGAAGCCACTGTTTCATCTTCTAATGAAACATATTTGTATTATAAAATTGCTAAAATGTTTTCAGCAATAATTTTCAGAGGGACCAAGATTCACGTTTGTAACCAGCAGTATTACAGAGGGTTCCTGAATGAGTGGAATGAGATTCTGCCATGTGTCTTGTATGCACCAAACTATTTACCTTTCACTGTATTCGTGCTTTTCTAACTACAAAGCAATGGAATAAATGAGAGATGTAATTATTCCTATCAAGAGGAAAAGCAGAAAAAATGGGAGTCGAGTGGTCACAAATCAATACTCCTAGAGACAAACAAATGCTGCAGAGGTGCACGTTGTATTAATGACGAGTGAATATTGATTTAGTTAATAGCAGTGTTCCAGTAAACTTTCATAAGCATCAGTGACCCTAGTTTGTGAACTCTTCCATGAAGGCAGATCCCATTATTTGTATGGATTCCTGTTCGTTTATGGCTCCTACCATGAAAAGTATTTTAAAGGAGTAGGGGTGACTACTTACAGAATTTTGAATAGTTACAATGTGAACTTTTGTCAGGCCATTAAGTTTCATTTCTCTCCACAACTCCTAGAAATCTACAAATCTCAACCTATTGAAAGTCCAGTCTTGAATTTGCAAGGATATAAACAGACTGACATCTCAGATATTTCCCTGAAAATTCTTTGGAAGCTGGTTGCTTTTTCTGCTTGCATGGTCGTAGTTCATAACTTCACCTTTTCAAGACAGCCTGTATTCTATTTCACACATCATTTGAACTCATTAAAAAAAAAAAAGTAAATTGGACTGGAAATAGTGAAGATTTGGAGTTTGTTGTTGTGGCATTTTTCCACAAGAATGAAACTGAGGAGTCTCTTGAACTTCTTCAAGTATACTGAGAAAGAAAAGAAAGGCTGGAGTATTAATGTCTTTACAAATTGCTAAAATAAAATTGTTATTTCAACATTAAAATAAAATTAATATTGTCCATGAAGCCTTTCAAATAAAACTAGCAGAATACAAAGGTTTTAAATACAGATCTCAGCATTAAAGCTCAACTGCCATGAAGACCTGTTACACTTCTAATTTTTAAAAATTAGTTTAAATATAAATTTAAAAAAATCTTTTAATTTCTGTTGGGGTTTGATAATATAATTTTTTACAGTATAAATACATAAATAATGCTCTTGATCTTTTCTAAATCTTTCTGTATTATCAATCACAATTCAGATGTGATTCAGTCTCTATAAGATGGCTATATCTCTTCAGTGACTTCAATCATGCTGTGGCCTCAAATGAGTCAGGTCCTCATTTCTTGCCTTCAGCTAGGAAGTATAAATTTAACCCTTTTGGCTAAAACAGTCAAAGGAGAGTAATTATGCTTTCTTATTTCTCCTGCACCAAGCCTGATAGAATCTTGTTGTGGAGGTGCCTGTCAGCATATTTTGATGGAGGTTAAGTTTCAGACAGACACCTGTTTAGTTTTGAGGCAGCCTTCTCATCTATGTAGATGAAATGAAAGCTAAGTATACTGCCACAGAATAGATTGTCAGTCTGCTGACAAAATGTATTTTGCCCATAAGCCTCAGAAGTCAGTTTGGATGACTCTTATAAGAGAATTTCAATTCTACAGCAAATAAATATTTTTATTCACAAAAACCATATATTTTTTGGCTTTTTGTTCTGCACCAGGAAAAATCCTCCAATCAAGTATGCCATTTCTATTTATTTTTTTAAAACTAAGTTGTTTTATACATAGAATTTCTTTATAATCCCACAGTATGTACATATATATCTATTCTGATTTCAAATAGGAATTTTCTACAATTCTTCTTGAGAGACCAGTCTATGGTTTGACATTGCTTACCCAGATGATGGATACTAGTCCCTATATACATAAAGGATAGTGGGTATTAAGCTGTTCTTTATAGAGTACCCCAAACCTGTTAGTTAAATGTAGTATTTTGGAAAGTATTTTGATGTGTTGGAAAGGTTTTCCCTCTGAAAATGTTTTATTGATAAAAACTCACACATAAAGATGGAAGCAGAAAAGCATTCAAGATATATTTTTTTGGTGAAAAAGGTTATTGTTTCACACTTCAGTTTTGTAACCTTATTCTAAACAAGAAAATTGTTATCCAATCCACTGGTTTTATAGATATTAGGGAAATATCCCCCCAAAAGAATTCATGTTATCTAAAATATATTGGTTTATATCAAGTAAGTACAGATATCCTATTTTTAAATTACTTTGATATATTTCTGGAAATTTAAGTACTATTACTCTTCAACCAAAACACAGCTTGATATAGAAGTATCTTGCTTGTGATTATTTAGAAAAATATCTGTATTAGTGCACGTGATCTCATGAACATTTTTAAAAAATATTCACATAGAGATTTTATTACAGAAAAAAAAAAAAAAAAAAAAAAAGGAAATTCTATGTACCATGAAAAAAAAAAAATAACAGGACCTTGCCATTTTGGAAGCAAGAAAATAAATCCTAAAAGGATTGTCATTTCATATAATGATTTAACAACTCTATTGGCTGTCAGTGAAATTTATTATTTAAGATACTAAGGAAAATTATTAAACATACCAAACTTGAGAAGGCACAAATCTTTCTAACAGCATTTGAACAACAAAACTAACTATAAAGCCAAATTTTTTATCAGTGCTCCTCAGGTCACTCCTAAAATTTGTTCTCTCTGCTTGTAAGAACACTATTTTAAAAACCTAAAGGAGCTCCAGCAGGAAAAGCAATGGACCAAGCAGCTAGCACAAGGTATACTCTGCAAGACTAGAACTAAAACATAATTTCTCCTGTCATCACTACAGAATGAGGAACAGAAGGAAGATTCTGCAGGCATTAAAATGTTCCTCCACCCCTGTCTGTATGTGACTTTCAAGCTTGCCATCTGTGCCTTGCTACAGTACTAGCAAATGGAAATAGAAGTAGTTCCAGCACAATACACAAAGTTAAATGCCTCACAGAGAGGGAAGCTGTTCATATCTTTCTCAAAAGCATGTATGCTTGTGTATTTAGTAAACTCATGAATTTGGATTACCTATCTGATGTTCGGTGACCAAACTACTGTAGTCTTTCAAAGTGTATAATTTTTAGGAACGACTGGACAAGCCTTATGTGCATTTTTAATAATCCATTATACTTCTCAACCATAAGCCAGTCAGGAGTGAGAGCATACCCTACTGAACACTAAACACAGCACACTCTCCTCACTTCAAACATTTGATAATCTCAAAAAACATCTGACAGAAAAGTGAAAGCATTACGGTACACAAGCAGAGCAATCTCCACAGCCATTAATTTAGCTACTTGTTTATTAATAGCTAATAAAATATCCAGGGACAGGAGGATGAAGTAGGGTAGGCATAAACAAACAGTCAGAATATAGAAAAACCCATTACATGACATCAAAGGTCCCTGCTTCCACTGTTTCTATTCCTCCATTCCCCCAGGCAGGCTTCCTCTCAGAGCTTCATGTGGGTGTCTTCTGTTGTAAGTAGAAGGGAAATGACCTCAAGCTTATTCATTTCTTCCACCTTTAGCACACTGGACTCCATTTAAATTAGTTTTGCTTCTTTTCAGTATATTTCCTTGTTGCTTGAATCATACCTGAATACATGATACCTCATGAATTGTGATTAGAACTGTCATTACAAGCATGACTGAACACTTGCTGCCAAGTAGACTTGCCTAGACTTGCAAATTCTTTATACAGGGAGGAGAGGGGAAAAAACCAAACCTAGGGCTATTTACAATTTAGGAAATAACAAAAATAAGCAAGCCTGATTCTGCTGTATGTTTTTGTGTAATATGACCTTCTGTCTATTTAGCCGACTGATTTCTTATTGTTTAAAAAAAGTCCCTGATTCCCAACAGATTTATTATTAATGGATTTCACAAACAACAGTTCTGCATTCACTTTCTTCATTCTTCATAATTTTTAGGAAAATAAAAAAAATACTTGGTTGTCCTTTCTTCCTCTGCTTAAAGACACCTTTAGACCATTCCCCAGTGTGGTGGGAGTTTCCATTCCAAAAGCTGTGCTGAGCAACTGTTTCCAGAACACTGCCCACATTTTCTTCTGCACTATGGATGCTACCATGTTAGCAGGGAAGGAATTTGAATCTGCAAATGGCTTCACTTGGGAAGAAAAAGAATGGATGAAAGTTAATTGGGATCACTCATGCTCAACAAATTTTATTTATAAATATGCAAAGCTGGTCAGTTTAAGCTTCCATGGAAATGGCTTACAAAAGACAGTGGTAATTACTGAGAGAGATGCTGGACTAGTCCAAGAAGAGGGTTTCCTTAGTTTTCCTGACAACCATGTTTCAATCACATTTTAAAAATGAGATAAACAGGCACAGAGATTACCAATCTCCCTTAGTCCTGTTTAAAGTGCCGTTTAAAATGGAACTAACAAAATAACTCCAGGGAAAACCAAACAGAGTGGGAATATTCCCTTAAAATACTTTGCTGGAGGCCTTCATTTATAATTATACCAGAGGACAACCAGCCCTAAAGAATCTTTACTATAATGGCAACTATGAATGCTATCTCTTCAAATCCATTGTAACAGCATTAGGTCAGTGTACTAACTTTTAGAGATGAACTAATGAAAAAAAAAAAATGGAAAGCCAAGGCAGAAAATTATCAAGATAATTTTACATATCTAAAATTACAACTAAATGCAATGGAACTCATTTCTTTCTTTTACATTCTTTCTTTGATATTTCTCCTTTTTCAACAGTTATCTGGTTTAGATATCCTTAACCATGTATTTACAACACTGATGTGAGATTGTGACTAGAGAGGCAGCTGAAAACAATGTCTTTAACAGGTTCATTCTTGGTTTGGTCTTGCCAGCATGGCAAAGAACAGGATGTGAGATTGTAAATCTGCAGAATGAAAGCTGAAGGTATCTTTCAACACCAGGAAGACAGAAACAATTTTCTGCCTTTACTTTTTTCCCCTCTCTGTTTTGTGTACCTTCATATTGGTGTCTTTAACAAAAAGACTCCAACCAGTACAACAACAGTAACATATTCAGTCCACTACAACTTTTTTACAGAAAGGGAAGAAAAAGTCTCTACCTTCAATAACATCTCAAACTCTGTCATAATAAGTTGCTCTGATAACCAGTATTGCTACGTAAGGAGCCCGTGCAGCTAAACCAATGAGAATTAGGAAAGTTGTTGAAAGGACAGTTTTATTTAACACTATATAGTTCAAATCAGAAGACTTCAATATCTGACTAAACATAATTTCCAAAGGGAACAAGTAGATGACATTGGACCTGCTGAGTTAGACAAGCTACCACAACCTGAGTTAATTGTTTAACAATGGTTTTAGCAAGAGAGATGTGCTAGCAACTTTTGCACTCTCTTTTTTTTCCTATTGACAGTAATGTAATACAGTCAATTGCAGCTAGCATCTGTAGGCATTATAACTCATAGATTCATCACTATCCTTTAGTACCTTATCAGAAAGAATGCTGCAGCTGGAGCCCATAAAACTTATTAACATTTGAAAAACACACTTCAGAGTCATCTGATCTAAAGCTACCTAAGCAGCCTACAAATATTGCTTATTCTTGGCTGCATCCTGAGGAACACAGTCTGTGATTTTACAACCTTGCTTTTCTCAAGTTCAAGCATAGTTCAATACCTAATGGATGTTTTCTCTGGAACAGCTACCTTCGCATAGTACCTTTCATCAGTTTGTCTCAGATAAGCCTCATACAAGCTCAAATTTACACTCATCAATTGTTGTAGACCATTAAAGACCTATGGTCATTAGCTCGTTGCCTCCAGAGATTCTACTGAACAGTTTTTCAAGTGCTGGAACTTACCCTCCAGGCCTGTAAAACCAGAAGCCCCTACTGAGGACAGAATCCTGTCAGACAGTAAAGATTTCGACTGTTTACCTTAGTGCCTAAGCAGGCAGTGCTCACCTCCAGGCATTCTGATGAGGTTAAGTAAGCAAAAAAATCTCAGCAAAATAATCTGATTCTCAAGAACAAACCTTTTTCTTTCCTTTCCTTTTGCAGAAAGAAAAGATCTGAGCCCTGTGATAATAGGACCCTGTCATTATTTTTGGCTGTTATTTGCCCATTAAACTTACTCTTTATCATGAAAGTATTTGTGGGAAGAATAAATGTCTTCTACTGGGACAACAAACATGGAGAGAAGCAGAAAGGCAAGCTTTTGGACTCAAGAGTGCCTTAGTGTTCATCAGATTTGAAAAATGAAAAAAAAAAAGAGGGTAACTGTTGAAAGAAAGATAAAATTATGTTAATCAAATAGATGAGTTGAGCAAAACCAGAAAGGTAAGTAACTGTTAGGTCATATGGAGCAGAGGCAGAAAAGGCATTTTAGCATCAGTATTAGAGGAATGGGTTAGCTGGAAAACTGTATAGGCCATTAAACTAATGTCTTTTTATTGAGCCTTTTACTTTTAGTAGCAAGTAAAGTTGTGAATTTTAGTCTGTGGGCTCATCTTTTGAAGGTACTCTGTAGGACTCCTTAGAGGACCAGGAATAAGCAGTTGGAAGCAAAATGAAAAACCCTGTCCTACTGTTAAGTGGCTATTTCTATCCTTTACAAATTGCCTGAGTGAGCTCATTCTAGCACATAGTACTCACTTAATTGCACCCATGTTGCATTCACAAGGGCATTTGTTCCATCAAATGAAGTACATCACAGATTGGGCTGAAAAAGCATAGGACCTATGGATTTTAATGGTTTTATTTTAGGGAGTATTATTTGTAGTAACTGGGAAGGGTCTTTGAATTCCTCTGACACTACTTAGTTCCATTTGACTTTTGTGGATATGTGTGAGTTTATTTCTGAATATATGATTAATAAGGCAGGGGATGATGTAAAAATCATGAAGAGTCATTATCTGCAAACAACATTTTCAGTTTTTGCTGAATTGCTCTGTAGATCTGTCCGGAGTGGGATGATGTTCCCAAGGGTACATTGTTAACAGAGGTTTCTTGCACTCATGTAGATGAAACTCGCTTTAGCAAACAAATCTCTTACACTTAATGCGTCTCTTAAAGTCAAATTAGAAGATGTTACTTTGTAATTATAAATTATTTACTCATAGAAGAGTATTACCCTGAGTGATTTAAGAAATTTAAAAAATAAAAATGCTGATAAGGAATTTTAAGAGCAGTGAAACCTATTTTTCTGGTGATTGAAACTAAAAATCATGTCAGATTCTATAGAAAACACTATGTTATGCTTAGTTCTTAGTTTCTACTAGCAGAGAAGCCTAGTTTCTACTTGACAAAGTAAAGTTATTAGCAGGCTGCTGAGAGACTATAAGAGTCTGTACACTTTACCAGAGTATAATAGCTTCCCAAATCTTCTCTCTGAGAAGAAACAATTTGATATTGATGAAAAATAAATCTGATAATCACAGAGAGGATCCTTTCAAATGATCACGCCAAACTGGGAGTGTTGAAGAGAAGTTGATACTAATTATAACACATGCTCATTTTAGGTTAATTATGAGCAAGAATTGAAATTGGAAAGGTAGGAAAATTTTAGGAAAAGTAGTAAACACAATGCTGTATATGCTTGATTTTCTGGTGTGTCCAAATCACTGCATCCTATAATGAATATTTACAATTATATGGGATTTATCCCTAAACAGTCAACAAAGTCAAAAAATAATTAAATAAGCCTTAGTGAATTTTATCACATGATATAAATATGTATGAAACTAATTACAGACTGGTTTTAATGAAAAAAGTTAAATACTTTGATTCAGGTACAGACTAATCCAGATTATATTAATCCTGAAGTCCACAAAACCAGAAGACAAATACTCTTTGCATGGTCCACTCAAAAAAAAAAAAAAAGGTAAAGAAAAGACATTCCTATGGTCTGACATCAGAAAACTGTTCTGCCACAGGGGCACTAACCATACCAACCTGTACTAGTTTTAGATAGTGTAGAATTAAATTTCCTCATAGTAGTTTTTATGGTTCTATGTTTTGGATTTGTGCTGGAAACAGTGTTGGAAACACAGGGTTGTCATTACTGCTGAGCAGCGCTTACACAGAGCCAAGGCCTTTTCTGCCTCTCACCCCATCAGCAAGGGGACTGGAGGTGCACAAGGAGCTGGAAGGGGTCACAGCTGGGTGGCTGACCCCAGCTGACACAAGGGATAACTCATACCATAGGGCCACACGGTCAACATATAAAGCTGGGATAAGAAAGAGAGGGACATTCAGAGTGATGGTGTTTGTCTTCCCAAGTCACCGTTACATGTGATGGAGTCCTGCTTTCCTGGGGATGGCTGAACACCTGCCTGCTCATGTGAAGGAATGATTTCCTTGCTTGGCTGTGAAGGAATGATTGCTTGGCTGTGCTTGTGTGTGCAGTTTTGTTTCTACCTATTAAGCTGCCTTTGTCTCAACCGATGAGTTTTCTCACTGTTACCCTTCCGATTCCCTTGCCCACCCTGCTGGAGTGGGGAGTGACGGAGCAGCTGTGTGGGGCTCAGCTGCCTACCAAGGCTAACCCCCAACAAAACCCTGACAGAAAAGGAGAAAATAGATATGTCTTAGTGGTTAGCAAACACATTCAGATGGCAGGGTAATGGAAATAATGACCTAAAACCTCAAACTGGATATTTAGGTTATCCAGACAATGTAAAGACAGACAGACACAGAAGATAAACAGATATCCACAAAAAAGCATTCATAGCAGAGACCTACCCAAGGGAAAATTTACATGGGTATTTCCAAATAGGTTTGAGGTATGCTCTGTGCTAGCTTGCATCCTGTTTCCTCAGAGCAGAGAGTTTCTGTTTCTCCTTATATTCTTTTTCAAAAGAAAGCTGGAACAAGCAGAATAAACAGATGTATTCCTCTCAGTAAAACTTTCAAATTTTTTGTAATTCACCCAAGACAGGAAAACAAATGACATTCCCTCTCTGAATTCCTGCAGAGGACCTTGACATGTACACTACAAACTTGTACATTAGGACTGGGCAATGCTACTGATTGAGACTGGCAGGGACTCTTTGGGTACTTGTGAAACCCAACAGCTGAATCCAAATTTCTTTGTTTAAAACTAATTAATATCAAGAAGAACAGGAAATCTGTAGTTCAAATAAATCTAGAGTATATTATTTTTATTATTTTCTCAGGAGCTTTGGAAATAAGATTTTTTGGATGTGCATCTATACCATTATGTAAGGTGTTGTGTTGAGCTGGACTTTAAATTGCCCACACTGAAGAATTATTAGTTTCCTACTATTTCTGTTTTGCAGTGTACCGATTACTTCTCTTCAAGACAAAATATGGTTTAAACAAGACTTGATCCTGAAGATCCCTCTCAAAAGACAAACCTCTGCACTCTGCCTAACCCTGTCTTCCAGCTCTGCCCCAAGAGGCATCAAATATTCCCCATGATCTCATGCCAGACTCCAATGTATATTTGCTGTATCTCTAGTCTCATTTCTATAATATACTAGTATTTTGAACAATACAGTCCTTATATTGCTTCAGATATTTACTGATGAAAAATAACATCTAAAATTAGCTGTATCTTCAGGACATGGAAGATATAATACAGGGCCAGAAGAGAAGCAAGATTGAGTAGTATTTTAGTTAGTGCTAGTACAGGTAATCATCACCGTGGAGGGTGTACACACACTAAATGGTGTGGGCATAAGCCACTGGACACATCTGGACTTCGAAAGTCCCTAGAATATGCGTCTTTAAGGGCAGAGAATCAGCCATCGTGTCCTATCCCAAATGTGGTCAAAGTCACAAGTGTGCATTTATATTAATTCATTTATCCCCCTCTTCTCTTATGGTAGCATTATATATCAAGGGGAAACATGACTTCTAAATCTGTACCAAGGATAATTTAAAGCTTTGATAAACCAATAGGATACTAACCTAATCTTAGTAAAATCTTGAGAATGAGGATTTCTTTATTTTATAAGTCTTGTGGTGTAAATAATTTTGTTACAGGCAAAAAGGGTTCCATTTGAGCAATTAGTGCTCAGATTTGGTTGAGGTTCTGAAGTGCCATCTGTGAACTTTTCACACAATGTGATGCCCTTACAAGACCAAACAAATTCAATCCTGTGGAAAGAATGACGACGTTAATAGTATTTTTCATGTTTTAAGGAGATACCTTCAAGTCAAAAAATACAAATTCATATCTGATACTCAAACACTGAATTAAACAATAATATCTAGATATTAATTTGTAATGTCTTAAACCCCAGATAAATAGAAATTAAACTACTCTTGGGAAAACCTACTGTAAGATACCTGCTTTACCATCTTTTTTCACCCAGAGTATAAGGGTATTACCATCACAAAAAATTTTCCTTTAACCTACCAGAGGTTACTTACAAATTGAACCAGCAACATTTTTTATCTTATATAAATTGTGAAAAACATATTAACGTAAAAAATGTGTTACATTTACAATTTAAAGCTTCAGGGCGCTTAGCTGGTGTGAACTGATGCCACACAGCGTCACTGAAGTCAATAGTTTATAGGTTCTCTTATTTTAAAAATCAGTTCCCACTCAGACACAGTTCTTTTCAAAGACTGCACATTACATACATCAGATATGAAGCTGTTCTTTCCAATTTCATGAAGAAGGTGGTGTCACATATGACATTTTCAGGATGATAGTCCCATTTCAGTGTGAAAAAAATGCCTCAAAACACATGACTTCATAGCTATAGTTTTCATTCAGTTGTGTAACTGATGTGAATGTGATGTGAATGAAAGTTTTTGAGTTACTTTCAAAGGAAGGATATTGACAGCTTTATGTCAGATTAGGCTTTCACACCAGTGGCTTTTGCTAGTTTTGCATTTTTTACAACTCCAGCCTGACAGGAAACAAATTTTTTTGTATTTAGTCTCTTTCAAGCAGCTATTTCTAGCCACAACTGGAACCAAGCACTTCCTTTTTGAAAACTGCTAGCAAGTATAAAGGCTAAAATTAGATCAGGGCTCTGGCTGTAAACCCATGGACAAGTGATATGGCATAACCAGCAATATACAAAGGGAGAATTTCCTACATCCCACCTGCTGCTGCTTACCACAAGCTGCCTGTTGGGAGTGGTCCACGGCTCACACTAATTTCTAAATTTCATTTGCATATTATCTTTAATACTACTAGTCAGCATGGATAAAAACAATTACATCTTATAGATGGAGATTGCACAATAATCAAGTCCTGGTCCTAGGCATCTTAGTTTAATAGTATAAGTATAGACAAGCATATCAGATGACTCAGGACTACTCCACATCAGAAGAGTATACACTTCGTCATCTCAATGTCCACTTTATACAACAGGGGGACTTGGTAGGATGAGTCTTTCTTTGCTTGTTTTTGTTTGAACACAAATACCAAGGGTATAAGATGCTGTCTATTAGCATTTCTGTTAATGACCTGATTGAAAATAGGCAGTACTTTCATAAGCTTGAAGGAAGACCCCAGGCTAGAAAGAGTTGCTTTCAGTCAGTAAGCACATTAGAGGATGGTATTAGAATTCAAAATTATGCTGAAAAATTGGAAAACTGGCCTGAAAACCTAAGATACAATCCAAAAAAGAGAAGTGATAGATTTTACTCTTAGGAAAAAATAATCAACTTTTGTGGTGCTGTGTGGAGAATGACTGCAAAATGCTTCCTCTTTAGAAAAATATGAAAATAAAGTATATTATTTCCAGACAAAAACAAAATCAAAAAAAAAACCCTTGCAGATCTTAAATCTCCATCAATTAATATGGAGATGCCTTTAAAAGTTCCAGATATGTTATTGTTTAAAGCTCTTGCATTTGTGTCATTAATTATCAGTGGGTGACAAGATACTGTTGCCCTAGATAAAATGTAATTTTTGCCAATGTTCAGGATTTAGAAGCAGCTTTAAAGCTCCCTGACTCAAATGTTTAACCTGATTTATGGGTTGTGCTCTGAGAGTACTAAGGCTAAGTCTCACTAAGATCATTTTAAATTACTTTTAAAATTAAGTAAAGAACCAAATGTAACTACTAGTCTAAGCACACTGCAAAATATTAATTATATATTTTAAGTGAAGAGAATAAACAAGAAATAATTTAATCTGTGACATATAATATATCCTTCCAGGAGGCACTTTTTAAATAAACATTTGTTTTTAAGCCACAAAGGAACCAAAGTTGAAACCACTAGTTACAGAGTCAGAAGTTGTTTATTATAACTTTTTTCTTTTGTAGACACCTGTTAAAAATACATAAACATTTCTAAAGGGTAAATACCTTGAGGGAAAAGCAAAGTAGCCTAAAATGAAAAGGAACAAAAAAATCTTTATGTTTGGCCTCCAATGTTCATTAATAAGATAAAACTACTTTAGATCAATTGCAACTGCCAAGCTGATGTAAAATATATTTTAAGTTCACATAAAGTTCTAATATCTCTGTCAAACTGTTATGCAACTGCAAACATTGAGACATAAACAAAAAAATTACACTCCCACAGACAAATTGTTTGTAACCCTCTAGGTACAAATTCCCCATGTTCTTCTCATGCAAAAACTCCCCTGTGCAAATAAGTCTCTGTGCACTGCAGTCTTTAAATATCCAGTATGCATGCAAAAAAAGGGCCTGATAGTGTTGGCTTCTCTTCACCAGGCAATTTCGTCAGTGTAGAATAAGACAGGTCTGAAAGACCTTCCTGGAGTGCAAATATGCAAATATGACTTCTTCAGGAAGTACTTGACCCTTACTTGACCCCTCTGTACAATTTAGGTACTACAAGACTCTGTACCACTTTACTGTTTAAGAGATAGTGGTTTTTTTCTAGTAAGCAATGCAGATATCAGATACATATACTCCACAGAGAGATTATTAAACTTAGAAGCACTGTAAGTGAAATCCTACTGCCCTCCAAGATACATAAAGAAAAGAAAACAGGAACAAAAACATTGACCCATGGAGTTTTCCTCTCATGAAAAGAAAACAAGAATAAATACATTGACCTGTGGAGTTTTCGTCTCATGACCTTTCTTTAATCTGAGTAACAGTGCTGTGTCACAGAACACTCAGCTTGGAGATAAGGAGAAGTGCATGTAGAGATGCAAATATTTCATTAAAAAGATACATTGGTAACAGTCAAGATGAGAACAGTTCCAACATTCTGCTTAGCTTTTGTCACATTCAGTATTTTTCCTTGGCAGAGCAACTTTAAGCAAGGGCAAGAAGAAAATTGCACTGATCTCAGGACTCAGAGAACTCTTTTTCCCATTCAAAGTTACTACCTTTCCATCCCTTACACCCAGGGTTGCTGTCTTTCCATTTTGATCCAAACAGCCCAGCAATTACCAACCTGCAATGTACATGCTCAATACAGAAATTTTCCTAGGACACTGGGCTACAAACCTTCCAAAATTCCCATCAGAGTAAGAGTAAAGACCATGGAGAAATGGCAGTCCAACTTCTTTCCTGAGTATCCTCTATTTCCCTTGCACCCTTCATTTCTTCTGCTAACTTACAGTCTCAGTAAACACTCACACAGACATACAATTCCACTACTGAAAATCTGCCCTTCTCTGAGTATACTTCATACCTCTCAGCAAACCTGCTTGTGCTTTCTACAGGATCAGAGCCTCCTTTGGGTGTTCACCTGTTCCAGCGTGAGAACTGAAGGGAGACAGCCTTCCTCACTATGGTCTTTCCACAGGCTTCAGAAGAATCTCTCCTCTGATGTCTGCAGCACCTTTTCCTGCAGATGTTGGTGTATCAAGGGCTGTTTCTCTCACATATTTCTACTAACTCTGCTTGCTGATGCTACACAGCAGTTTTTCCCCCCTCTTAAATACATTATGCCACAGGTACTACCACTGTTGCTGATGAGCTCAGCCTTGGCCAGTCATGAGTTCATCTTGGAGCCAGCTGGCATTGGCTCTGTCAGACACAGGGGAAACTTCTATCACTTTCCCACAGAAGCCACTGCTGTAGTCTCCCTGCTACTAAAACCATGTCACACAAACCCAACACACTAATAAGCAAGTACACTGTGCTTACAAACATGACAAGAGAACATTTTCAGAACATGTCTCTTGGTATAATCATGGGGAGATCTGACTCTCAGTAAGTTCAGCATTATAATTTTTTTGGCACATGTACTTTTACCGACCTTGTATCATTAGTTGGATCTGATTATTGTTTCTTGCTCTTTAAGCCATTAGCCACTGAAATCCCTGTTATTCTTAAGTGTGAAATGCATGAGCTCAGCAACAAATGCACTCAGTCTCTACAATATTTTAACAAAAGAAGACAGGTATGCCAGCAGGAATCAGGATGGTTCTTGTGTATGTATATATTTCTATGTATACTGTAGCTCATGCTCTGCTGCAATGTTCTAGAAACAGAGTATTTCAAGTCATATGGTCCCTTGAAGCAGAGCCATGACACAGAAATACACTGCAACCTCCTTACAATATGACTTCTTTCCTGTGGACAAAGGGAAGATGGAAAACATGAGGTGGGGGTGTTTGGGATTTGAGAAGGGATTGTTTGGGGTTTTTTCTAAAAGTTTTTGATACTGCCTCTCACAGCATCCTCTGGATAAAATGTCCAGCATACAGCTATACTATCCTACATAATCCAATGGGTGAACTATTGCCTGAAGGGTCAGGTTCAAAGAGTTGTAGTGCATGGGGTAACATGAGGGTGGTGGTCAATCACTATTAGGGTTTCCCAGGGCTCAGTTTTAAGGCCAGTTGTCCAATTGTTTGGCCAGTTTTCTAATTTGTCTCTAAATCACCTGGACAAAGGAGTCGAGCACACACTGAGTAGGTTTCCCAAAAACAGTAAATTAGGAGGAGCTATTGA
Organism: Lophotriccus pileatus; assembly: GCA_035583135.1. Classification (NCBI taxonomy): domain Eukaryota; kingdom Metazoa; phylum Chordata; class Aves; order Passeriformes; family Tyrannidae; genus Lophotriccus; species Lophotriccus pileatus. Next base: position 71,968,386 of record JAWWES010000115.1, on the reverse strand, counting down.
TTCCCTCAAGGTTACAGAGGTCTTACAGAGACATCTTGATAGATGTCACAGGCTGTATGAAATCCAAAAGAACAAATGCCAGATTCTTCACCTGGGATGGTGTACTCCTGGATGTAGATGTAGACTGGCAGACAAGAGACTGAAGTGCAGCCCTGCAGAGTGATCTTGGGATTTTGCTTGATGGTAAACTCGGTATGAGTCAACACTGAGCCCTGGCAATTAAAAGTGCCAACCATATCATGAGGCACTTTAAGCACAATATATCTAAGTGGACAAAAAGTGATTGCCCTATTAGGCTCAACACTGGTGTAGCCTGCCCTTGAGTATTGTGTGAATTTTGGGGCTTCACAATATAAAACATGCATAAATATTAGCATATGTCCAAAGGAGGTGAATAAACTAGAGGCCCTGAATAATGAAAAGCAGCTGAGGATACTAGGTTTGTTCAGCTTAGAGAAGAGAAGACTGTCTACAACCTCCTCCTGAGGGGGAGTGGAGAAGAAGGTGTTGATCTCTTCTCTCTGATTTCTGCTGGTAAGATGCAGTGGGGTGGCTGAAAGCTGTGTCAGGGAAAGTTGAGATTGGATACTGAGAAGAAATTCTTCACTGAAAGGGTTGTCAAGCAGTGGAACAAGCTCAAATGAGTTGTCATGGACTCAAGCCAGAATGATTTGGACAATGCTCTTAGATAAATGGTTTAACTTTTACGTTACCCTATGTGGAATCAGGAGTTGGTGAACCTTTTCAGTTCCTTCCAACTAAAGATATACTATGATTCTATGATTCTCTGATTCCATCCTCCCGAGGCAACCATTCATAATTGTTTGATAAAGAGGAGTTAAGGTTATTTGCTGTCATTACTATCTGTCCTCACTCAATGTGTGGTAACACACGAATTGGAAGGGACACTTTCCCTCTGTGGAGCGTTGAATAAGGAATATTGTTTAGTGTTTACACACCCACACATGACAGTTATAATTCCTGGAAACCATAAATCAAAACAAGAGTTTATGGGAAGTGATTGCAAGACTGTGTTCTTAAGAAATAGACACAATTCAAAACATTGTATCCAAACATTACCATCTGTGCCGTTCCATTAGAGCAGATGCTTAAGAGAGGAATCAAGATTTTTAGAGGAAAAACGCGTAAGTTCTACCGGTTGCAGAGAGGTAATATTGTTGTACCCCAGCCTTGGCATATCAACAGGGGACAACTCTGCCACATTTACAGTGTTTGAGTAAATGTATCTTGGAAGGTACAGATATATAGGGGCAATGTCCACTGAACAGAAGAGTCTGTCCCTCTGAATTAGCATATCTGTTTCACCACATTACTTCTAGCCCTCCTTGATGATACCATTTAGCCCTTAATCAGAAGACAGTGGGGAGAAAGAGGCACCAATATTCAACAATTATCAGCTGAAATATGTACCTCGTTATCGCATCTAAGTTATGATAATGTTTGATAAGACCTACACCAAGAATCAATCCATGAACATAAGAAGCCTCACAGCAACTAGCATTCAGTAACTAAAATCCACCCAGAAGAATGTGGGACTTGACATTTAGCAACAATTCTGGATGTTTCAAAATACAAAGACACACGTGCATACGTATCTATTTGTAAGTACAGAATCATGTAATCATAAAATGGCCTGGGTTGGAAGGGACCTTAAAGATCATCTTGTTCCAACTCCCCTGCTCTGGGCAGGAACAGCTTCCACTGGACCAGGTTGCTGAGAGCCCCATCCAACCTGGCCTTGAACACTTCCAGGGGTGGGGCCTCCACAACTTCTCTGGGCAACCCGTGCCAGTGTTTCACCCCCTCACAGTAAAGATTTTTATTTTTTCCTAATATCTGATCTAAACCTACTCTCTTTCAGTTTGAAGTCGTTCCCCCTTGTCCTGTCATTATATGCTCTTGTAAATAGTCTCTCTCCCCCTGTAGGCTCCCTTCAGGTAGTGGAAGGCCATAATTAGGCCACCCCAAAGCCTTTGTTTTTTCAGTCTGAACAATCCCAATTATATGTGTGATTTCATGTGACATATGACAATAATAATAATTTTAAAAATTCCAATATCCAGTGATGAAATTTAATGGGAAAAGTCATGCTTAAGGTCCTATCTGTGCCCTATGCTGTAACGTAAAGCATTTCAGCCAGTTTGTGAGCATGTACTTTGTCAAGTTGCAAGCAGACACTCAATCAATTAAGAAGATTTAATTATTTAGATTTTTATAAAAATATTTTTTCACTGAGTTATTAGTCTTCTGTGTGGTGATACATTTCTCACAGCAGAAAAAGAAAGATCCTGTCAGTGGAGAGAGTGGACTTGGGTCAATTTATAACAGACACCTTGAACTATGAAGGATGAGAAATCCTTCTGGGAACATATTTCTCTTTAAAAATGTTTGTAATTTGAATTTAAGTGGTGAGAAGTGATGCATGGATTAATAACAAAACATCCCTTTCCTGCTCAGTGATACATAGGAAGATCATGTACACATTCCACAAAAGATATTGCATGTCTAAGCTCTTAAAACTTTGCTTTCAAACCGTCACAGGATACAAAACCATCTTCAGAGACAATGGGGAAAAAAAGGCACTTGCATTGTTTGATTTTTCTCTTGTGTTTTTAGATGCTTCTCTCTGCACTGTTACGAAGATTAAGAACACAGTCTCCAAGAAATAAAAGCATTAAATTGAATGCTTCTGATGTTTAATCCATGCATGCTTTGCAACACTCAAATGTTCTATCAAGCACAATACACCACATACCTGTGGTCACACATTCCTATCAGCAATGGATAATCCTTTCAAACAGCCCGTGCTACAGCACAATCATGGAGAAAATGATCCTACGCTTTCACAAGCACGGCAGGATTCTCACTCAGAGCTGGTTGACCTTTGCCCGTGTTCCAGTGGTGAGTTTTCGATTGTGTGAATTTTAAAGGCTAATTTGTCATCACATGGAAGACCACGCTGCTGATGGTAAACATATGAGCTTGGAAAAACTGCTCTGCTTATGCTTGAATCCTTTAAAAACACCTTTTATTAAGCATTTTAGGTTTTTTTGCTATCATACGTTAATTTAGCTTATTCTTCTCTATCAGAAAAATAGTCCATGTATAATGATCTGCTTCTTCCATCTAACTTTCCTATTACTCTTTGCTTTCAGCTTAGGCTGATCTATGTGCATCATTGAATATTCAAAATCATGCTTACTGACTGTAGTGGTCTTAAAATCTCATACATAAGGTTGCACTAAAAAGATGCTTTGGGGATTTTTGGGGTTTTTTTCTGTTTTCATAATCCCAGGACAGTTCAGTAAGCAACCCAATCCAACAGGCTGCATTATTGTATACAAAATGTTAATGTAGATTTTATTGCTTGTTTTGAAGAATAGTAACTAGTGATATTGGGAGCACTCTCTCACTGTAATATGTGATCTCCATTAAAAATCCTGTGTTGTCATAAATATGTCACCTGTCATATGGTCCAAGGTCATGCAGTGGTATTTTGCATATGGCTGTGTAAAACTATGACACAACTTTCCATAAGAATATGTGAAAACAGGCATAGAAATGCAGAGAAAATGCAGCCAAAACCTTAATGAACAGTTTGCGTCAAACTATGCTAACTGGCAATATCATCATTTGTCAACTCCATAGTGAATCCAGTCCCATATAGATGAGTAACTGATGGGATATTTGCTTTTCACAGGTACAGAAGAGATTTTTTTGTTTCTTGTAGGCTTTTGCTGTTTCCTCTCTTGAACATCTTGGTGCATCTCATTACATATATATTTCTTAACTGGTAGTTTTCTGCTTCCTAAGGAAATTAAATGGCCTGACGCTCTGAGTATGAGTTCAAAAGCCAAAATTCCCAAGCTCTAATGCTGACTCTGACACTGACTTGATATGTGGTTTGGGTTTAACAGATGCCATTTTCCCTAAATGAAAGCAATATTATTTAAGAACCACAAAGAGAGCAGCAAGAGATAATTATTATTTTACTGTGTTTTGGAAACACAAAACAGCAAATCTATCCACCAAGCTAGGCATAAGTCGCTCTGAGGTTTTCAGTTTTCCTCTCATTACCATGAGAGGAGGCAGATTTTGCTGGAGATCACGCCATCAGCAGAAGGAAAACCAGTTACTATGGGAAGATCCATGTGGGAACTGTCGGCTGAAGGCCAGACTGAGGAAAGTTGTTTTATTTTCTAATCAGTGTGGGAACAACCAGTAACTGCAGCAGTCTGAGGGGAGAGTTGCTGAGGAAGCTATGCCTGACCCCCACCTCATTCAGCACCCATCTCCAGCTGGCAACTGAGAGCTACCCAGGGACAGCAGGCAGACCTGGCCCAGCAGGGAGGCCAGGATGGAGCAGGAGCCAGGAGGGAGCTGGTATGAGTGGGAGGCTGCAGCTGGCTAACCCCCGCTGAAGCGCAGAGCATCCGCCACGAACACCATCATGGGCAGCCTGGCATCAGTCTGGCTGGGAACAGCTCAAGGCAGCTTTGCCAGCTGCCTCACGGACATCTGCTCCTCACTCCCGCCAGCACTGGAGAGGTGCCAGTCTGTATGAGGAGCTGGTTTATCAGCCCAAAATCCACAGATTGCTTTGGACCTATGTCAGGGTCAGGCCAAACCTGAGCTTAGCCCCTTTTGGTTTGCTCCTCTGTTCTCACTGGGACAATCAGAATTCAGCAAGCTTCCCCTGTGCTGGATAAATACACTCATCCCACACCATTTGTAAGCTTCCAGGTGTGATATGTGCTGTTAATACTTTCCCCAGGGTGGGAGGTGGATGTGGTGCTTAGGGACATAGTTCAGTGGTGGACCTGGCAGTGTTAGCTTAATGGCTGGACTCAACGACTGCAGAGGTCTTTTCCAACCTTAATGCTTCTATGTTTCTAGGTGGCCAGGTGGGGGTGGAATCCAGGTATCAGCAAGCGAATCGTCATTAACAATGAGGTCCTCAGGCATCTGCTGCATGGTGGACAGAAATTCCAGGGGCAGGGAAAATACTCTTTCAGTCTCAAGTAGAGCTTTATTTGACCTTTGTGTGGACTGCAGGTGATTTTCAAAGATTTGACAAACTAGTGGAAAGCAGCAACAGTAAAAGCAGACTTTTCTGGACATGGCTGTAAATGCTGAATCCTCTAAGCCCATTAACAACATCCTAGGGCTTAGTCCGTAGTACTCAGGATGACTTATGCTAGGCAGCTTTGTGGGAATGCTCCTCTGTGACATTTCCAATTAAAAGCCATAAAAAAACCATATTGGGTGTTTCTCTCCCTCCCTGCGGTGTTTCCCAGTCAGAAACACTCAAACTATTTCACTATCTGGGTATGCATTAGGAAGCTGATATATACAAACACCAACCAAAGGCGCTGAAAAATAGCAGGAGGCTACAATATTAACTCTAAAAGCTATTAGAAATCAATCAGCAATTCAGCAGGGCCCGAGGGGTAGACTGATGTAATGGAAGGCAGTCTATTAAACATAAAAGCCAATTAAACAAGTTCAGAGCTCCTGTCCTCCATCACAAAAAATTAAGGCAAAAGAGACAACGGCATGTAGGACACTCATTTTGTCACAGGCTCCTAACCTGAGGGTTTGTCTCTAACAACTGTGGTCCCATGGATGATGGATCCAAGTAAAGGACAATTAGGCAGGCATTTGTAGGAACTTATGTTCAGAAAATAATGAAGGTAGTTACCATCAGGTCAGGTCTGGTATTCGAAGACAGTGCCTCAGTGCTATTTGGAGATCACTTTAATAAATCCTTTAAAGTACAATACCACTGATACGAAAAAAAAACCAAAAACAAAACAACAAACAACCAATTGACAAAACAAACAAACAAAACCACCACAAAACCGAACAAACAAAACATAAACAAACAAACAAAAAGCCCCAAAACAATGTTTACCAACACCAAAGGAAAGTTTAGGGAAGAGTTACATCTCAAGCACTTCTTAAGTACTATAAATATACTCCATCTTGTGAAGGTCATCTCTTATTGGCAATTAAAAATGTACTAATGTACTTGTAAAAATGTACATATACAATGTCATAATGACTTGTTCCCTAAATCTTCACATCATGCAAAATGAACTGGCAGCTAATGGGAAGCGAATTCTTCCTCCACACTGAGTTTGTCATAAGAGCTTAATTCCAGCAGCCAGCTTAAGCAGAAAAAAAATACAGATGACAAGAGGCAGAGGTCAAAGGAATAAAGAGGCTGTTTCTACTTGCAGTCCTCCAATAGTGGTACAAAACTTTCAGAAAGCTGGGATAGGTGAAACTCTTATATTTGGAAATGTCATTCAATTCAAGCCACAGAGCAGGTAACAACACAGGAATTCTGCTTAGTTTTCTTAGAAATTCTAAGGTAAAAGTCCTTTCTTTTGGAAACTATGTCATAATTTCAAACAAGAAACATAAATGTTGTCCTTCTATATATTTCTGAAATATTTCTTTTTCTTACTCACCTCTCTTCACCTTTTCTGGCACTGGCATTACATTTGTACATCCAGAAACAAGGTATATGATTTATGCATAGCAATGCCTTGGTCTCTGAAGAGAAGGATTTAAATAGGCTTTAAAAGGAATTTCAAAGAAAAATACGTAAAATCACATACGAGCTCCCTCTTGTTTGATATTACCAATGCTGGCAAGAGTCATTACTCCAGATAGCTGACTTGAGATTTAGAGAAAGGTGTATTAGCACTGCAGGAAAGCCTGAATGTTGGGTTCAGACTGATGCTGAGTAACCTTCTGGAGTAATGAAAGTCACCAGTTTCATGTATATGTTATAAATACACCAAATTCTGAGAACAGTGGAAGAAGCACATAACTGCACTTGGTCCTATTGTGCAAGATTTTACACTGTTAAAACCGCCTATAGTTAGTGGAGAAGAGGAGCATGAAGTGCTTGAGAGGCACTGCCGTGTAAATGCCAAGGGTGAGCTGGAAAATATTTACAGCCCACTATTGCCCTCTAGTGTAAGCTGTACAAGCGTTTGTGGTACTTCCAAATGGTGAAGGGGGAAAATATTGAAGTACAGCTCTTTATTTTAAATTAAAAGATAACGGCTCTTTCCATGGATACAGAGTTTTATACAATTTCAAATTAACCTTGAGAGAATCTGGTGTAAGGAAGGAGGGAGGGGAAGTTTAGAAAGGTGATGATAATACTCGGTAACTTCTAGACTCTCATTTTTGGAGAAAAGATATTCTCTTTGGAAAACATTTGCTTCACAGACCTTCTGTCTTCTAATTTAGTTGCATCATGTGGCAACGAATAAATTGTTTCCTGACTGTTATAAGGTAAGACAAGACAGCAGAATATATTAATTCCAGCTTGATTTAGACAGTAAGGGAAGAGCTTTTATTTTAAAGAAAACATGCCCTTAGTAATTGGTTATATATATGTTTCACTTGGTTTGTTGTTTTGTTTTGTGTTTTTTTTCACTTAAGAATATCTGAAAGGATTTTAAAAATGTTCTCTACATAGCAGGGTATGTAAAACACTAGGATGATAAATCTGATCAAATATTTCTAAGAACAGTGTTCCCAAAATGCTTTATATCCAGGGAAGCCATACTGTTGTAAGTGGAATAAATTTAAATTTTATATATAAAAATATGTCTGAAGAAGTAATAATGCAATTTCTTCCACAACATCTTATGATTATTGCAACTTAAAATGAGAGACAAAGAGATTAGAAATAATTAGTACATTGATTACAGGATGGAAAAGATACTAAAAAAAAAAAAAAAGACATTTCCCTTTCTAAGCACTTGATTGTGACTAGTCTCCATTTGATCTTTACAATCTGTCATGTGGTTGTACCAATAAAGGAGACTTTCAGATCCATTTCTATGAATTACTGCTTGCTCTGCCTGTAGCAATGCTCTTTGGTTTCCCTGCCAATATTAGAACTTTTTTCTACTTAGTCCCTGCTAAGGATTCAGCAGTTCATTCATAGGCAAGTGCAACATGGACATGCACATTTTTTGTTTGCTATCAGTGGTCTATGTTGTTGGTAAAAATGCTTAAGTAGTAGAAAGTGTGATTTTCCTTACTTTTAAAGAGAGCACAGAAGAATCAAACCCTGGAAAGGCCTGTGGCTGAGCCCAAGGTGATGAACTCCCATGTAGCCATTCAAATGGAAGTCTTCTCAAGTCAAGCAAGATGAGTCCCTAAGCCTGGTCTCCAAATATCAAGAACGTATTAAAGTTTCACATCGCCTTCAGAGCAAAGAAATTTGGGAAATAAGCTGCTTCCCTCTTTACCCTTCACTTTTGCAGTGCTATAAAGTTCAAGCTTACTTTAACTTCCAACTTTACTTGTCCGAACTTCCTACTCCCGTGCAGCCAATTTCTGGAATCTATTTAATCAGAGTTCCTTAGTCACTATGATGATATGAAGTCTTCATTCTTTCAAATATTCTATTGTTAGCATAAATCAAGAGCAAAAGAACATTTGAAACCCTGAGGACTGCATACTGAATGTCAGACCTGTGTGATTTGATGAACTGGTATGAAAGAAATCCCTCAAATGCTAGAGTTTATCATGGGGCAACTGACAAACTCGTAGCTTAAGCACTGCTGGCATGGCATTATCATACTGACATCAATTGCCACAATAGATAATGCATGTGGGTTTGACAAGTTCATTCTTTCAGAGAATCTGATTTGATAATTATTATTTTACAAGCACTACCCCGTAGATGAGATTAAAAATTAAGCAGACATGTTTTGCTCTCTCAGGCTCATCAGAGAGTATCCCAATGTACATTCAAGATCATAGTGAATAGTATATAAAGACATTAATTTATTCATTACACAAGTTCAGGAATAACACTTTTATTCTGGATCTAGATCTCATTTGCCTATTCTCCCATAGTGTGAGATAACAATGTTTACAAAGCAGCCCCATTACTCTGATTGCATACAACTCCACTTTCACTGTATTTCCATTGTCTATGGGAAGATGAGTTATGTTGGTGTTTAGTGGAATAACAGAAAGTCAAATTCAGAAGCTATATATATATATAACTATGGTTAAAGTATTTTTAGATTTGAAGTCAATACCAGATAAAAAAATGCTGCCTTGTCTGAACTATGCTGTGGGAAAAAAAAAAATCACAAGAAATTAAAAAAATCTTATATTTGAAAGAATCCCTAAACAATAACAAAGGGACTTTACCTTTGGTAAGAAACCATATACACTGGACCTAGATTTAGACCCCAAATTTCAGAGTTACCTTTTAGTAATCAAATAGAAACACTTAATGTCCCAGCTGAGGTGAGGGGTATACTAAGTTATATTCATAGAGAAACAAATCCTACCTGAAAAGCTCTAATCTAAGCAGAATGGAGGGGGGAAAAAATTAAAAAAAATAAAAAGTGTGTTTTTCCAAATACTCTGTGCAACCGCCTTCTTCTTGCTAGCTTTGCTAGCAAGGTTTAGGCCTCCAGAAGGCGAACACTTCCAAAATGTGTCAAGAGACTCTCTCTTAGGTCACTCCCCAGGGCCTGGCTGTAAAATACTGGTTGGCACGTGCTTAAGTTGTTTCACGGAACCTGGAAGCAGCTTACAAGACATGGAGGACAGAGAGGCAGCACTGAGAAATACCCTGTGCACACACACCTTGTGATAAAACATTGATAGAAACTTCCCAGCAAACCTGGTTTTGTCAGACTGCCTGTACTTGGGTTTGCATGGCCAGGTTTTGGTACCAGAGGGGCTACAGGGGTGACTTCTGTGAGAAGCTGTTAAAAGCTTCCTCCGCGGTCCAACAGAGCCAATGCCTGGTGACTCCAAGATGGACTTACTGCTGGCCAAGGCTGGGCCAATCAGAAATGGTATAACACCTCTGTGATAATATCTTTAAGAAGAAAAAAAAAGAAGCTATTGCACAAACAGAATTGCAGCCAGAGAAAAGCGAAATGAGAATATGTGAGAAGAAATAACTGTGCAGACACAAAGGTCAGTGGAGAAGGAGGGGTAGGAGGAGCTGAGATACCCCTACAGCCTGTGGTGCAGACCACAGTGGAGAAGCTATGCCCCTGCAGCCCATGGAGGACTATGGGGGTGCAAAGATCCACTGCAGCCAGTGGAGGAACCCACACTGGAGCAGATGGCTGCCAAAGAGAGGGCTGTGGACCCATGGGAAACCCATGCTGGAACAGGGACCTGCAGAACCGTGGAGTAAGGAGCCCATGCTGGAGCAGGTTTTCTGGTAGGACCTGCGACCTTGTGGGGGACCCATGTTGGAGCAGCCTGTGCCTGAAGGACTGTACCCTGTGAAGAAGTGATCCACCTTGCGGCAGTTCAGGAAGAACTGATGCCCATGGGGTGGACTTACATTGAAGAAGTTCATGGAGAGCTGTTTCCCATGGGAGGGACCCTACACTGAGGCAGGGGAAGGACTCCTCACTCTGAGCAGCAGGAAAAACAACCTGTGATGAACTGACTGTAACACACATTCCCAGTCTTCCTGTGCCACTGGGTGGGAGGAGGTAGAGTTGGGAAGGAGGGAGGAGTGGGAGATGGTGTTTTTAAGGTTTATTTTATTTCTCATTACCTTGCTTTCATTTTGTTAGTAATAAATTCAATTAATATCCCAATTCAAGTCTGTTTTGCCCATGACAATATTTGGCAAGTGATTTCCCTCCTGGACCTTATGTCAACCCATGAACCCTTCATTATATTTTCGCTCCCCTGTCCACTTGTGGAGGGATATCTACATACCGCCGCAAATCTAGATATAATCCACAAAGATAGAGTGGCTTTGATGGGTGTCTGACATCCAGCCAGGGTTAACACACTGCACTGCCCCAAGAGAAATCAGCTTCCCTGTCTTTAGAGTTCAGACTCAGGTTGGATAGGAAATAGCATTGTGAAACTTGACTTGAAGCAAAAAAAAAAAAAAACAAAACAAAACACAAGAGAACAAAACAACCAGTTTCATTTATTCCTGGCCTAACTGTTTTTCTCATAGCAAGAAGATTTGAAAAGAATACATTTTCTTCTCTTTCTTATTGGGGTGAGAGAAGGACTGCTCTTTGCAGTAAAACTAAATTTGGAATTTCCAAATACATCACAAATCAGAAATTCTGGCTTTCAACTGACTCTGCTTACAACCAAAGTAAAATGTTGAACAGTGAAATAGCTGCAGCAGGGAACTCATTCAAAGGCAAGAAAGATATTATTACATGACCCAAGGAGAGAATAGTGTTCTTATTCTTGATGAAAATAAAGAAGGAAATTTCAAGGTGATTCAGAGACAAATATTGTTTACATTCAATTAAATTTCAAAGCTACAATCCCAACCGAATTGCTTTCCAACTACTGTGTATTTTATGCCATGGTGCCATATGCTACAGTTTGGAGTACTGTCTCTCTCAGTTGTCTTTTAATTGGCTTGACCTATGGGAAAGATGGCAGGAAACCAAACTAATTATATCAATTCACCTTGTGGACTATAAAATCTGCTATAGAATGACATCTCAAATGAAAAAATAAAAATGAAGCAATAGCAGAAGTGCAATTACAGTGTCTTTACATTTCATACATATCATGCATGCTGGACCTTGCTTATTGCAGAATCATCTTATAGAATTTTAAGGATTTTCTTGACAAATTAAGCAGATTCAACAATATAGAACTCTTTGAGGAAAAAAAACAAAACTCACAAAATTTATTCTCCACAGAATTCTTTTTAAAGTCATTAACAGTACTTTCAAAATGAGAAGGCCCCAATCCAGAATAATTAGCTCATTTTTAAATAAAAATAGATTCATTATTTTTATACCTTCTACTCAGCATATATCAGTGTTACTTTCCATTTACACTGCTTTAAATTGAAATATCATATCTAAACTGAGAAACTGGACGTTGATGTCAAAAAAAAAAAAAAAAGTGAAGTAAATATCAGATATGTAAGAAAGTCATTCAGAACCACAATTGCATGTCCCACATGTCAGCAAAATAAGCATCTTATTCAAACTAATGTCATATCCATTTTACAGACTGATATTTGAAATGATGAACAATGGAAAGTTTCTGAAATGCTATCCCTGGTACACTTTATAGCTAGTGTGAAGTCCATTGGGTAGTGTTTTAATGACTACTTACACTGAAATATAAAGTCTGATTTACCTGCTTTTGACCACCTGAAAGGTAGTAGTGTATTCTTTCACTATTTTTTGTTAGGCCAGTGTCTCTCTCATTTCATTGATGTTGGAAAACGTTGGGATAATTGACTCAACCATCAGAGACTTCTAAATCCTAAAGATTTAATCCTAAAGATTAAATCCTTGGAATAGATTCCTGAGAGATTTAATCAATGTTTTTCCACCAAAAGCATTCATAAATATTTGCTTATTTGTCACATTCCATCTATTTATTGGTTTACAAGTATGAATGTATACCCTAAGTATGCATTCAAATACATGCCTAGTTTCCAACAGGCTTTTAGAATACATTTCTATTGGTATCTTGGTTTTATATATAAGAGAATAGACTCCAAACAAGCCCACTTAAACAACATAGTTCACAGAATAAATATAGAGACTTAATGAAACCACTGGGAAAGAATTAATTGTCTCCACTAAACAGTTCAACTTAAATACAGAAAAGCCCTTGGATATCTCTTTAATTTTGACAACAGAAATAAGCACTTGCTTAAATAGTCAAAGAAAAGTCAAAAGAGTCTCAACTATGAAAAGAGTATGTCAACAACAATGATGTGCACAAAAGTTATTGCTGTCTTCCGTGTAGTTTAAGTCCCAGCCTTTTTATTTTCAGAAATGCAGTACATTAAAAAAAATTCAACACTTCACAGGATTTGACACTCAGGGCCCAATCTCAAACTGAGCTCATATGTTTATTTGGCTAATTTAGTTTTAAGCTCACCAGTAAATTTTTGTTTTCTACCTGCCAAACTCAATATTAATCTTATCATAGATTACGATGGCACTATGTTAGACCAGTCTTTATTTTAAGTTATATATTCCAGGGGTTTGTGACAGATGATCTCTGAAAACTGGACAGAGATGATTCCTGCAAATTAGTTATAAAACAGTCCTGTTACTGTTACAGTGTCATAGTGGAAAAAGCTTAGCAAAAATTGTCAGCACCAATGAAACTTAATAGCCTTCTATCTATTTTTTTCTATTTAGTCAGTAGTTTACTCCCACAGCAATTACAGAAAATGGGCTTATCTGAGGGATAAAAAAAAATAAAACAATTGAGTAAACAGATAAATTCTCCGTGAAATCTTTCTCCTACTCTTCACTCTGTGAGAACACCTAATATGTGCTCTAGAGAGACAGCCTACACTCTCTGCAGACCATACCTATAAGGTGTTTACCTGAGGCATAGCTCCTGTCTGAAAATAGGAAAGCATTCTGTAGTGCCCTTTGAGCACCCTGCATAGCAAACCATTCTCACAGATGAGGCTTCTTCACCCCCACACCTCCAAAAGAAGATACCAGAACTTAATTTGACCATAGATACAGTTTTTGTTTGAAAGTAATAGAATCCAAGAGGTTTTGTTAGTTTTTAAAAACTCAGCTCATCTGTGACTGATTGGGGCTTAAATCAACATCTCTTTGCTTTTTTTGCAGCTCATCTGGAATCATAATGAAGATCACTGCAAACTATGATACCACAAACCTGACACTGCTAGAGCAACAAAGACCAAACTTCTAAAGAACAAACAACTTGTTTCCATGTAAGGACTTTCAGCAATTCAGCATGCTCTAGTAATTCAATCACAAGCTGTTACGTTATGTGCAAGAGTCCCTGGGTGAAATGGTGTAGTTTGGGTTATGAAGCAGTTCAGCCAGGATGATCATAATTGTTCCCTGCAGCTTTTAGATGTATTAACAACAACAACAAAAAGTAAAGAAACAGCTGAAACTGCCATATGTAGGGAAGGCTGAATTGTTCCTGAATCTTGTCTTTCATTTTGTTTTCCTCAAGTGCTGTTCTGATGTAAGATTACATCTCCTTTGACAGAGCTGATATGATCTGGCCAATTAATCACAGTGGGTTTTTTTCCTAAAATCCAACCAACCAACCAACCAACCAGACTCAAAAATCATAGAGATCCCATAATTTTTAAGGTGAATTGCAGGAAAATGAATTGAAACAGCAGATAGTCTGAACTTGAATGTGAATTAAGAATTTTTATTTTTCTTCATGTTACAAAACCTCCTGCTATTCATACATAACAGCTCTTTAAATAACCACAGAAGCCTGTCAAAGTGTTAAGGCCCTTGAGACCAGTGTACATACAGAAACATGGAGACAGCTCATTTTAATATAAAAAGTGTAATTGCTGTTCTGCCACATAAAAAGCAGAAGGGAAGTGCATTATATTTGGGGAATTGAAATTTTCAAAATACTGTAGCTTACCAAATTTTGATTTCCAATATGAAATTATTAATTCCCTTGAGTTCTTAAAATAATTCATAAGCCCAAGATTTTTCCACTACAACTAAATGTTGAGTGCAAAATCAAGCTTTTCAATAATAAAATAATTTTAAGAACATCTCAGAAAAAAAGTGCATAAATGTCAAGTAAACCACTTACGAAATTTCCAGAAATACACAACAATGTTCATTTTTTTAGCAAAAACACTGATAAAGAAAAGTGAAGAATATAGAAAATTCATGGGGAAGAGTTTTCATACGGGAAAGGCTATGTACTCATCATAACTAGTGAGTCTCAGAGAGGCTGTGATAGAAAACCTCACCTGGACAAGTCTCTGGGCAATCTGTTCCAACACTGAAATCATTTCTGACTTGAGTGGGGTTTGTACCAGTCTACAAAAACCTTTCAACCTTTCAAAACTTTAATTATTCTACAGTTGCAAACACGTGGAAATTCCCACTGACCAGAATCAATCACAAAATCATCCTCAACTTTTTCTGATATATCATATATTCTACTTCGGTCTCATGAGGTTGTATGTGTAGTCCATCACCCTCACCAAAGAGGCTTTCTCTGCTTGTCTTCAGAGATGCACACACAAAATATCGGGACCCAGAAGCATAAATACTTCCCACAGCTCGTTGTTTATCCAATTCACATCACAAAAAATCAGAGGTCACTCATCAAATGAGCAAGTAGAGTAAAATTTCCCAACTGAACTTACCACACTACATACTCCTCATCTCCCCATGATGAGGCCACTCTCTCCAGCTTCTCCCAAAGTTGGAGAGATTTGAAATCTTGAGCTATGCAGTAATCTCAGTTCTCCCAACCACAGGCAACGCAGGTCACGCTCCAGCAGCTCCCCCTCCTTCTTCGCTGACTTTGATGTCTGCAGAAATGTTTCTCTCATACTTCCTCACTCTTCTCTCACAGTTGCTGTGGTTTTTACCCCTTCTTAAACGTTATCCCAGAGGTGTCACCAACACAGCTTATGGGCTCAGTTTTGGCCAGCAGCAGGTCTGTTTTGACCCAGCTGCAGCTGCTGTGACTTTTCACCTGCAGCCCCACAACCTTCCCACACCATTACCAAACACTGCCACATAAACGCGTGAAGCAGAAACCTAAGATAAGAAATGGCTTTCTCAAAGTCACAAATTACATCTTTGGCTGAGGAACAAAATTTAAAAAACCAACCATAACAACAAAACACAACAAAACCAAAACCAACCAACCAACCAACCAAAGCCCCAACAAAACCCCCAAAACAAACAAACAAACAAATCCAGCTCTCCAAAATTCTAGTCTACCACTGCACAATCTCCTCCTAACCTGATTTTTCATTGCTGCATTAAGGATAACAGAGTACAAGTATTTAATCAGTTTTGTTCAAGTCAGAGACATAGTGCAGGATTGATCCTTGCTTCCCTAATGCTAATTCTAAATGGAAAGAAAACCATAGTCAAACAAATTATATGAATTTGAATTTCTCCCTAACCCCCTAGAATAATTTAAAAGACTGACTTTCTCTCTTTTTTTGCCTCCAACCCTGTATCTTCAGGCTGCCTTTTACAAAACAAGACTGACTTATAGATGTATCATATTAGAGATCTCCAGCCCACTTGCAAAACCAGACTGAAAAACAATTTTACATGAGAGGGGAAAAGGGGTTTACAGGGAAAAAAAGAATAATTAAGGGCCAGCATGTACATACTAATACACATTTGCAAATGCAGACACCACAAAACTCAAAATAACACTAGAAAAAAATACCTTATCCTAGTGGACAGTAACCATTGCTCATAGTGAGAAGAGAAATATAAAATATGGGGTAAGTAGGGAGATAACACTGTGCAGAAGATCCACTATATTTACACTGAATCATATTTTCTGTTTCTGCTTTCATCCAATGATGTGCATACTAAAAGATGGTTGCCACTGAAATTTGATGTTCCAGTAAGTACGAGCAAACATAGAATGTGATCTGGAGCATCATTTGTATTGGTAAAATTCTCAGCTGGAGTCCCACAGAACTACAAGATATTAAATAGATTTATTGCCTATCAGTTTTATACCAGAGGGAGAATATCCGCTTCTCAAGTGAAGAGATGCATTATAAAAAAAGTAACTGTGATACTAAGAAATCATCATTCAGCCAAGCTAAAATAAATTATAAATTCCCTCTGTGGCTGATTTTTATCTGGCTGCACCTGACAGCAACAGTTTCCACAGGCAGATATACTCGCAGATTTTAAAAGGAGATTTCCTGGTATAAGTTTAACCCTCTCCCTCCTCTTCCCCATTTTCCCAAGCGGTTGATTGAAACAGAGAAAACCTTTTATCAACTTTTCTCGACTCTGTAGGCATCTCAAAATATAAGTCAGGCAAAATGTCAAGTATAAATTTCAATTACCATCTTACACCTTCAGCAAAGTAAAGGAGGCCACTGTCTCTGCTGGAATTCTCTGCCACTTTCTGGAGGTTCACAGCCTTCAAAAAAATGTAAATTACTACAAGGATCCTGATGTCCTACAGCACGTGAAAATTATGACTCTGTATCATATTTCTGTGAGTAACGGAGACTAAGGGAACTCTGTGCTAACATAAAATCCGAGCTTAAAGAGTAGATTTCTTGATTTTACAGATGACCTATAAAATGCATTCTCTATTGAACATTTACTACATAGTAAAGGCACTACATTATGTCGTAATAAAACATTCCATAATTCATCTCACTTTTGTTTTCCCAGGGTCTATAAATCACAAATTATAGGAGATAGAAGAGCACACCAATAGTAGGCACAAACACCTTTTAAGTTCCATAGATTAAATAGGAAAGCCACAGATCAACAGTAAATCTGAAGTAGTAGTCTCATCCTCTTAGCATAAAGCTAGTGTAAAATGCCCATTCTTACCCAAAAGTTTTACACTTTTTTTGTCAGTGCAAAAAAAACAAAGAGCAACAGACTGGCAGACATTGCTTTATTATTCTGAACTCATTGAGTATATTTTTTTTGGACTGTACTCCATAATACATGTTTTTTTCATATGTGTCTCTTGGCTGCACTCTTTTCTACTTTTTTTTCTCTTTTTGTATACAGTCATTTACCTACTCCTAATGGATTTTAGAGAGGGATGTGGAGCACACTTCTCAATACAAATTCATTTGCCAATATTGAAATACACATCCTTTGTCTTTCCTGAAATGTGTTTCTTCTGAGAGCTGAAATTCATTTTTACTGTGAGTACAAGGCTGTTGTTTATACAGGATTGTTGCCCCTCCTCATGGGACCTATTGTCTCTGACAGTGAGCATTAGGATTTGAGCAACTGTACTATAGATTCCAGTGAAACTGTGCTCCAGTTCTAACTCTGAAGTCCTCAGGGTAGGAAAGTGCAGAGGCAGTTAGGTCTTCATATAACAGGCAAAATGTCTTGTAAATGACTAAAGGTTCTGGTAAACATGTGTAGCCAGAGATCACATCTAAATTAAACCATAACACATTTCACATGAAGGAAAACAGGGAAAGAGCTAGATTTGACACAGGGTGACTCCTTGTTAATATCTATGATGAGTGACCCTGAAGCTGAAGGGCAAATCTAGTACTCTGTGCATGTGTGATAGATTAAATATGAAGGAAACAAAGATGTATTTTTGTGTAAATGCTAGATTCAAACCTTTCCTTCTTTCTCTCATGTTTTCCTTTGAATTCAATATGTTAATTAATTTCATTGGGAATTTTATATGTGTGAGGGTAAATAAATAAAATTATTTACCCTGCCAGGAGAACGTTCCCCTATAATCAGAAACAATAAAGCTTACTGACATGAATAGACACATTTTAACCTAGCTCTAGTTCAATTTTTCTCCTAATTTCTCCCTTCATTATTTTTTTTCTTCGACCATTTCTTCTAGTAAATATTCAACAGCTGAGTTCATCTGGAACTGTGTTACAGGGTGGGGACAGAGGGGATGCCAGAGCCTCAGTCTTACAATTCACTCTGTGAAGACAGAAAAAAAAATAGGTTTAATGATTAGCACTCTTATTCAAACAAGAAACCCAAAACAACACGATAAAGTATTGTTTGTCCTGTATATTGAAAAAAGTGGGTATTCTGGTTGAGTCAATTTACCTGAGCCTAGCAAAGGAATTTCAGTTTAAAAGAAAAAATTTAGAGGCATCAAAAGTAAGTCTTGGGTAGAGCAGAAGGTCTTGGAATTGGGGTCTAAAGTTCCTCTATTTCTTTGCTGTTGCCTAGGTCAGAACAATACAAAAGAATAAACCAGACTTTGAAACAAAATGTGCTCATGACCCTGAGGCTGACTGTCCCAAAAGAGCATTATCCATGATCTAAAGCTCCCTGGGCCTCCAAGGCAGGGTGGCCACGTTTACAACATCCACGCGAATGCTCCCCAGATTGTGCTGAGCTCCCAGGCAACCCTTCGAAATTAGTGGCACGATGACAAATTCCCAGGCCGGAGATGTGGCAGGGATTCTTTTCAGAATCACAGAATACTCTGAATTGGAAAGGACCCACATGAATCTTCAACTTTTCAGTGAATGGTCCCTCCACAGATTGAACCGACAACCTTGCCATTACTAGCACCAGGCTCTAATCAACTGAGCTAATATCATGCCCAGCAAGGATGAGCAAATGACAGTCCTCTGCTCTGGCTCTGCTCATATCAGTAATTTAAGCCTGGCTACAAAGTGTAAGTACTTTAGTTGCTGTTTTTTTGAATGGCTGAATCACCCATTCTTGCCAGCTGAACTGTTTGAGACCTGCTTTGCACATCAGCACAACTGAGTTCCATAAAGCACAACTTTGCCATCTGTTTACCATAAGTTCAGTTCCGTGAGGTTTCTAAAAAAAACCAGTTCATGCCTTGGGCGGCTGTTGGTTCATTTTAAATCCTTCAGTCTGAGGATGTAAGGACTGCTTTGATGGGTAGTGTGTACGTATGTGTGTGCATGTAATGGGAGAGAAAGATAATGAATGCTCCCTTTAGACTCACGATGCCAGATTTCAAACGCCTGTAGAAACTTCATACCCACATTTGCAGAGGGAGTTCACACATCCCTGCCAAATCATCTGTAAAGCAAAGGACATGTAACTGCTCAGCAGATCAGGACAGGTGGAAGCATTCAACTAGAAAGGAAAGCCTAGGATTTCCATCCCTCTGGAGATGTTGCTTTAAATATGTAAACGATCCTGGAGAAAACTTACAATAAGTGAACTTCTGAAAGCAATCCATTACTTCTTCCTTACCCTTCTCCTCTGTCACCATCTGGCCCTAAGAAACTTGGTCACTTTTGTAAAAAGGAAAATATTAGAAGCATGGTCCCAGAAAGGCCTCTCTGCAGTCTTTCAGTTAAGGCAGAGAGAGGCCTGAAGCGAGGTCAGATCCCAGACACACTGCTAATGCTGAATAGTGAGGCGCAGCTTTCTGGCAGGTCTCAACAAGACTCCTCCATCCTGAAAGAGGATGCAATTTGATATACATCTATAAAAACTTACAACCAGCATGCAAAATGATGCAGAGACCTGTACATACACACAACTAGGTGCCATAAACTGCTGTGCTCTCCTTATTCAATACACTGTTTAGAGCCAATACTCATCTCTGGGATACAGTATTGAGCTGAATGTCATACATCTGAAAGGTAATGGTAACATTTGGTACTGCAGTAGCCAAGTTATTTTCACATTCTGACAATTTGCATTTCTGACTTGCATTAGAGAACCTCATTGGAAACCTGGTCATAAATCCAGATGGGAACTATATGATGGGGCAGAATACTTGTCCTCCAAGTCTCAGGTCAGGAGCTTGCCACTGAAATCTCAAGAACTTGGACATGAGAGAGTTCAGAGTAATGAGCTTTCTCTCTCATTTTTCTGCCAACTGTCAGAGTTAAACAAACTAGTTAAAAATGAAAGACAAAGTTTCTCACACACAGATTTAGCAAATTAGCATTCTATAGGCAAAAAAAACAAAAACAAAAACAAAAACTGAAAAGCTAAAAATTTTTTTTTTAAAGTGGGTCAATGTGTAAGAAATTTTAGGCTAAAAGAGAATCAGGAATTCACATACTTTTTCTGTCTTCACTAGAAAAACAGCCATTTCAAGTACCATTGACAGGTGAGAATTTTCATGTAAATGTGAGTGAAACTAAAATTCAGAAACATTAGCATCATACATGGGAAAACTACCAAACAGTTCATGTTCCCCTCTGGTTTTTACCCTATTCATGTCAGCTGAACATCAATTTTTTACATTTGGGACTGAAAGCTTTTTGGTATTATGATGACATTATAATTCTTGATTTACAGCCATGGAACTAGTTCCTGGAGCATTTTCAAACAGCAAAATGTCTCAGGAGCACCTATTTTCAAGCTGTAGTTTTAGCAAAAACAAAAATAGCTCTCACTGGATAATGTGTGATAGACATCAGTCAGCACATTCCCTGCCAAAACACTCACTGCCCTTAGAGTACATCCAAGGTGGAGGAAGGCCAGTGAACAGCCCGTATATAATACAATGTGCAAGATAGTAGAAAGATATAACTTTCTGCTTCCTTTCACTGAATACTGACTGTAGTCTCTAATGCTCTCCTCCTTTGTCTCAGAGCTGCAATGGCCCATGCGTAAAGTGATGGCCTACATTCTGAAAAGGCAAGTTTCTTCCAGTATCCAGAGTGTTTCCTGCACATTTTTGACAATACTCTCTCATGCTTTTGAGCTGGTGTACCTAGTGTATTAATACTCATATCTATTAGTGCAGTTTCTCAAATTGTCAATACTTTCTTCCCGTAAGCACAGAAAATGTGACTTGTGCAGCACGCCAGAGTACTTTTCTTTTCCGTGTTAACAAGTGGGTTTATGTTTGCACTAGTAATTTCCTCTTTTCAAGTGACAGGTTGAGGATTCTTCGCCTGTTTCAAGGGTAGGACCCTCACCTGCCTGGACTCCCTGACTAGAGCTCCATCTGTTTTCCACCTCTGTGGAAGACAAGACAGCCAGCAGAGCTGACACTGGCTGATTAAAGACATAGAAAATGGATTCTCCAGGGCAGAATGTTACCTATTCACCCAGAGTATATAATACACACCACAGAGTGTCAAAACGACTGTTAAAATATACATTTTCTCTAAGAATACAATAATGTTTCCTTAGCATATATGTGAGATTCTCTCATAACAGCCAGGCTAAGAGTATCAGGCTGATCTAGTTATAGTAGTTACCCTACATCTTTCTGTAAAACAATCCATCTGAATTTCAGGCTTATCTTCTGTAATTCAGTCCTGTTAATTAATCTGGCATGACTAATTTAATATTATCTGTAATTCTGCATATTTAGCATGGATAGACTATGTACTAAAAGACCAGTTGTCAAGTCTAAAACACTCCTACAATAGCTCCTCCACTTCGTTTTAGATACTTTCCAGGTGAGATTCACATTTAACTGCTCCTACTTTCCTCTTAGAATTGTTTTAACCATGCATTTCCAATAGGTTATTTTTACACAGGGAATTAGCTACATCTATGACATTTATTAAAATACTACAAAGAATTTCCTTACTCATCACACACAATAATTTGGTACTCATTATGAAATTAATGCCTCATAATTTCACTTTTACCCATACCACCTGAATCTACCTTGTGCTAGTATATGCCAACAAGAACAGGAGCTTCCCAGGCTGCTTCAGGTGCTTTTCCTGACTCTGCCCACCCACTTGCCCACACTGGTTTATATATGCTTGCTAAGGAGCACCACATGCTGTGAGAGTAATATAGGTGAAGCTTTCCTTTCCCTTGTTCTCCCCAGAGTTTTAGTTGCTGTGTGATTCCCTCTGTGGCTCCTCCTCCATTGGCAGCAGGGGAATGAGGACAAATCCCTGTTGTGACTGAGGCTGTTTTTTTGGTAGGATTGCTGGTTTGTACCAGTTAGATGGACACAATACCCTTAAATCATGGTGAGAAAGATTACCTAGATCAGCAGTATCATAATACCCTTAGCTCTTTAAGATAACAGTGCAGAAAAATAAAGAAGTGAAAAGTGAAGAGTAGACAGTTGCTGCCCTGAATATTTATGAATGAAAATCATGACCAGAAGATTTTATTAGTTCCTGAAAAAATTGCATATTACTTGAAATTTCCTTTTAACACCAAAATATTCCATTTAATTTTCATTTGCAACATGTTTTCCTTTCATGCACTATTATCTAGCAAATTTGTGTAAAATTCTTCAGCCAAAGAAAGAATTTTTTAAAATCTGCTTTTTTCCCATGCCAAATAGCAAAGTATATTTATTTTACTATGGTTGGAGTAGAATATATACATTGACTTTAAAGACTATTGTGTTTTCAGGGTAATTTGAAAGCAAGTACTCGCAAAGATAAAATTTGTGAGGGCTTTAAAACACACCATGTCTCGTGAACTGCAGTAAATAGTCTTAATTATTAAGTGACAGGCTCAAACATGCAAAGTAATCTCTGAGAAATTTCTAGCCAGCTGAGTTAAGGTGCAGGGACTTGGGAAGCACACCGCTTTTTTTCATACTTCAGGACAGAGACATGGAGTTTTACTAACCGCACATATTAACATTTCCATACCATGGATTTCAATTTCAACTAGAATAGCTTCATTTACTTTATCCATTCTTTGATCAAGGGGAGTGGGGGTAAGAAATCTCATGGAAAAACCCAGCATGTAACACTAAAGATAAAGCAGCAGGTACACAAAATTTTTTTAAATTCAAATGTAGAACAAAATTTCACATTTAGCCTATTATTGTCATATGCAACTGTTACAGTGTTCACACAGTGATAATTACTTCATTACTAATACAATACAACATAGATGTTTGATTTCTCCTAAGACATCTACTCCTATATAAATTACCCTTTACTGTATTTGTGTTGTGAAGAAAGGATGAAGCTTCAGTGCTTCGTACAGCACATGTAGTGACTGACAACATTACAGACCCATCACAGCCTGCTCTGCAGAGCATGGTGACTATGAGATTATGATGTAATGGAGTCATCCCGGCTTCACAGTTCTGGGATTTTATGGGGGGTTTTCAGATGTTTAGTTCCAAACTGCATATCTCTTCAATCACAATGTCTCTGAAGTGCATTTATGAATATTTATTTATTTTAGTGCTTTCAAGTAAATCTGTAAAGGAGAGCAGGACAGTTCCAAGAAACTAGAAGAAAAATGGCAGATTGTGTGCTGTACCTAGAGTCTGGGTTTTCACTGATAAAATCTTCTCCATAGCATTTTCTTCCTTCTTTCCAGTTAGAGAGTTTGCTCTAGGACTGAGACGATTTGATGGCTCTTGTTTCAGCAGCCTGGCATCACTTGAGCAAAGCAGAAGTCACCAGCAGTTTTCATTGAGAAGGAAAAAAAAATATTATTTTCTCCCTAGCAGTGTTTTATCTTGGGAAACTCTAGCCTATTTTTTATTTATTTGCTTTCCTCTTCTTTTTTAATTTTAAATCTCTTTGAATTGTTCCTGCTTATTGTCTTCTTTCCTAACTGCCTCCCACAATAGTTGAGTGGAGAAACAAAATAAAACAAAACAGACTCTTAGAGAAGGGGAAAGAGAAAGAGAAAAATTAAAACCAAATTTGGAATCATATAATTACAAAATGGAAACATCTAACTTTTCCATATACACTTTTCAACTTTTTGTTTGGCTTTCCCTGATCCAAAAAAATAAATATGAGCTCAGTTCAACTGATTTATACTGTCCCCCTTCTGTTGTGCAACATACAGTTGGTCATATTTGGGGCATAATGAGAGAATATGCCTCAGGTTTCTTATCCAGGGAACCAGAGGCACACAGCTGGAAATCTCTTAGACAGCCACAAGAAGGTTGTCTAAGATTTCAATATTCCTTACCCGCTACAGTCTAGTGTGTGTGTTGCTGAAAATTAGGACATTTAAGAGATTCGTTTCTTACTTATAAGGAGTAAGTTTATTGCTATTTCAATAAGAATGAATTACTCTCCATTAGAAAAAAAAACTTTGAAGGTCAAAAGTAACGTAAAATAAGTTAGCAAGAATGTAGATTACTGTGTATTTGGTACAAATGGGGTCCAACTATTTGTGAGGAGCTTAATAGTTCGTTGTCTGTGTATGGCAAACATTTTAAACAGATGTCTGTTTTCTACATCTATGATGCCAGAATAAATCTAGCACCCAGTGATAAATGAATGTTGGTTTTACCATCACCACCTGGAAAGCCTTACATGGAGCACTGTAAGTGTGTTAGTGACCTCATACTATATTACATAATTTTGTAACAGTTCTTTCTACATTTTTATATGATACAAATTCCCACTGCAGCATACTATTTTGATATTTCAATAGTTGTTATAATTCCATAATATTACACAAATGGTTATTATTAGTGTTAATATTTTCTTCCAAATCTCTGACAACAGCTCTTATCTAAAGATAGCATTATATTTGACTAAGACTGAATAGTTTTGAAAGTTTTGTAGGCAATCTGAGGATTAAACATCTGTAGAAACAAATGTGAGATTTGTCAGATAATTCATTCTGACCATAGGTTAATTCTTCTCTTTCTTTTCATTGTCTTTTATTTTTTAAGTAAAAATTTTGTGTACTTTTCAGTAGCTACTTCTCCTCCCTCCTCCCAACTGTTGTCACCAAAAAAACCCAAACTGGAGTGTTTGATTTCATCCCATCACAATCCACACACAGTAAAAGTAAACTAAGATATGTTCTCCTGCTAGACATTTCTAAGCAGATTTCCCACCTCCCTTTTTCCTGCCTGTAAACCTTTCATTTTCACTGAAGTCACCCTCCAAGGAAGTTCTACAGACACTGTGTTATCTTTGCCACAGACCACACAACTCTTACTGTAATCAAACCTACAGCTTACACCGTGGCCTCCTCAACAGCAGGTATGTTTCCTATGTGCACCAACAGCTGCTCTCATAGAGGTTAAATTCCTTGCTAGAGTAGCACTAAATTACTAAATTATTTTTTTTATCTCCTACATGTGAAATAAAATGACAGCAGGTATCCATTCTGTCCCTTTCACCAATGGGATGTAGTGGGGTACCAGTAATTTTTTGTAGGATTTTCCTGAGGAGTGGTGTCTTGGGGGTTGTCTGGTTCATCATTCCTCCTGACAGCAATAATGGTATGGATGGAGAATTGAGAAGGTTAGGTGCCATCCTCAGACTGCCATTTTGACCTTATGAGTTAATGTTACATTGTGAAGAGGTATAGATATAAAACAGCCATTGGACTGAGGGTCTATAATTGTATGTTATGCTTATGAAGCCTCCAAGAGCACCTGTGAGATCATAAACTTTTCCTGTCTGTGGTATCTTTGGGGTTTTTTAAATCTTCATAGGGAATTGGTGTGTCTGTCTCTGTGTTAAGAAAGCGTGAAATACCTAGACAAAAATTTTTGAACACTTAACCATGAAACTCTGCTGATACAAGGCGATGCATACAGCAAAACTAGAGTTCAGTATGCCACAACTTCTTACAGATTATTTTCTTTTTTAATATAGGAACAGGGCATCTACAGAATTTGTTGGCCACAGAGGATTCACATACTAACTGGCTACAGACAATTCTTATGCCTTTTTATGTTTTCTTTCTATGTCAATTCTTATGTTTTTAAATAATGCCTTTGCAAACACAACCACAGTTCAAATTACTTTGGCACTAGAACAACAAGAAGAAATGAAAGGACAAGCATGGTAATGACTCACACTGTTTCACAGAAGGTTCCTATCCCAGAATTCTCAGCAGATAAAAATCAGACCTTACCTCAGCCACTGCTACAACCTAAATTAGCAATGCCAACACATTGCAAGGTGAGAGGCAGTAGGACTTTACTCAGTATGGATCAAAAATAGATTATCTTTGTATTGATTAAGGAACAGAGAAACTGTTCTGAGCAGACTGAGATTTTCTGTAGTGGAAAATTTAGCAACTACAAGCCATCCCCATTTTCAGCTTTGCTGGATGGACTTTCCATAACGATCAATGCAAATCAGCCTTTACCTGACATGCCCAAGTATTCCACTTCATATGTACTCCCTGTTCAGGGAATGAAGTGACTAGGACCTCAGGCATCTCCTGTCGGTGTTGCCTAGTTGCATTGATACTGACTTCATACTGAGACTGTTTACTTGGTAACCATGATTGCATTCTTTGTAGATCTGCCAAGCCCACGGCTAACAATATATGCTTAGAAGTTATTCTATTCCTCCCTTGAAATGTCTATACAGTATCATACAGTCTCTTGCTACCGAGTAAATAGGCTCAAAACACAATCTGTAAGTCAGAATTGTAAGGAAATTTACAGAAGGGATCACTTAAGGAAAAAAAAAAAAAAAAAAAAAAACACCACCCAACTCTAAAAAACACACTATGGACAACCCACATATAAGGACAATTCTCAAAAGATGCAGGAAAGTAATGTTAAGTACCATTCAAAATATTCCAGGAATCATATAGGGTTGTAGGTACTTACATTCTTTTTAACGTATCTACCTTTTTCAGAAGTTTTGATAATAGGTTATACCAGTGGAATCTGAAGAGAGGGTCCAGAGCCTCCCATTTTACCTTATTTAACAAAGGAGACTCCAGGAGCAATAATTCTTTCAAAGGGAGACATTATGTGTAGCAGTGTACTGATGGGATGAACCCAGTGCCACTGCATCTGTGATACCAGCCTCAAACTGCAAGGGCTCTCAATGGTTTCATCTCAGTTCTCTGGGTTTATCCTTTCTCAAGTGTTACAGCTTAATAGTGGTACAATTTATCTCAAACAAAATAAAATTATCAGCTTTCTTGACTGTCATCAACAGCTTAATAAAGAATTTAATTCACTGAAGCAAAGTTTGGAGTGATTTGATTTTGATGACTGGTTTATTTTTTTTCTCCAGAGTACCATCACAGACTGGGATATCATTGATTTGTATCTCTAACCAAAACCAGAATCTGTTAAGATCAGAGTTGCTACAATATTCTTAGTTTCAGCTGTGTGCAGTTGGCAAGAGATTTACTTTTCTGTAAAGGGACAAAAATTATCTCCTGTTATCAAGAGTTTTAAAACCATTTTCAAATATGATGCTAAATAATTACATATGTCAACAGTCCTCCAGCAGATAACAGAAACATTTAAAATGTCTATCTTCTATCAGTCCTTTTTTCTCACTGAAAAGGAGCTGTGTAATACTCAGCTCATAATTTGATAAACCCAACCCAGAGGAGAGGGAGGAAACAGATGGTTTATTTCAACATGAGAAACATTTTTTTTCTCCCCCATTATGTTATTAGTATAGATTCAAAGGCACAAAGATGATAATTCGGGCCTGGAAAATGAAATTCTTCTCCAGGGACCCTTTTCAAATTGATTTGCTCAATCAGAACTCTCTCCTTCTACCTGATCATGGCTATGGTGCTTTAGAGAGTCTAATCAAGAGATGATTACAGATGATGACATTAAGGAGGTTCAGGTTTAATGCCATCATGGTGGCCAATCAATAATGTGATTGTCCAACTCAGTACTCAGGGTCTGTGTATAAATCTTGTTATTTACTAACTCTTCATGTCTTGCTATGAAAACAAAATTGATGTGCTCTTACAGGGTAGAAATGCACATTCGAAGAATATTTGTCTGGCATAAGCATTCATGTCTCCAAGAAAATTCTTTCAGTCTCCTTTTGGCTTTATAATGATTACAAGTGTTTTCATCTTTCCAGTGATTTGTTATTTTATCCATGTTTCATATGTTTCAAACCCAAAATAAACCTGGCTGTAGTTTTGTGCATACCCAGTTCTCTAGTTAGTAAAAGATGCCTTCACAGTACTTAGACCCTTTGATACTGGTTTTGGAAAGACAGACTGATCAAGGAAATTCAAATTCTTAAAGTTATTTTAAAATAACAAATAAAAAACCTCCCAGCAAACAAAAGGCTTATTGTAAAATAGCAATAGGTTCCCCCTCTTACTTGGTAAAAGTAAATCAATTTCTTTCTGCTGATTCAAAACTATTAAAGTGACATCTTGGTTCATAAATAATTTTACCTGGAGAATCACAAGTTATTTAATAGTTCTACCATTTCTGTGCATTAGATGTTCCACTTCAATTAAAGAGTAGTAGAACCCAAAAATTCTTTGAAAGTCCTTTTAGACAGAAGGAACTAATAAAAATTCACACTGATTAATTAATAAAGACTTCGAGTCATCGAGCTTTATTTACTTTGCTGCACTGTAAATTTTGACTTTAGAACAGAGTTGAGCGTTCTTATCATCTCTTTCAGGAATTATCCATAAATAGACAGTCTTGCCATTTACATTGATGGTTGGCTACATTCTGGTCATAGTCACTATGTCATCAAGTCCAAGGAATTCTGTGTTTTGACCAGAGTAACTGAAATCTGGATCCGGCAGAAGATTTACCAAATTTTGATTTCTATTCTGCAGTGCTTCAGCAAAAAGCAAGGTAATACTGTGACCATGTAATAAAATGTCTGTAACTAACATCAACTTTCTTTTCAGGAGTATGTAATTGTGCTGTACCCTGACCATGTGAGAATCCTCGAAATTGCTCCACTTCAGAATTCACCAAGGCAGAACAAGATCATGAAGTGTTGTGG
>JAWWES010000115.1:71912713-71931370 GCA_035583135.1 Lophotriccus pileatus | reverse complement strand
CACTTGATTCTTTTCAATTTGTTTTCTCTTTTTATGTTTAGATAGTGGATATCTACTATATATGTACAAATGCATAAGAAGAAATATATATTACAGCAAGTTTGTTTCAACAAAACTGATCTGCTTGTGATTTTAACATCCTCATGACAATATTTTGTGTCATGAAAAAGGTAAAGAGATATTTCAGGACTTGTATTAGTTTTGTAATTCTGATTATTTATTGTACAGTATTGAGAACCATGCTTGAATGAGATGAGAGCGTTTATCTAATGAGCTTTTAAATGTGCATAGTAAGAAACAAGAAGCTTTCTCAGGTTAGTAGTCTTCTTTTTAAGCAACATCTGAGGATTTTAGGGTAAAAAAAAATTTCCCTTGCTTTGTAATGCTCAGTGGTGCATAAATTGCTCCTCTGTAAGAGCTTCAGAGATCTGAAGGAACAAAATTGCCCAATCTGGTACTTTCTGCTTCCTGGAAGTAAGCAGTGAACCAGAGAGTGTGAAAATGTGTGACTACAGCTTATAATAGTCAAAATTTAGGTAGATGAATTCCAAGGAATAATCAGAGAGGGGAAGGGCAAGTCTGAGCAGCTTTGAAGAGCTACATCTGACTTAGGCTAAAGTCTGGTTTTGCCCACATCAGAGAGGAAGTAAGGACTTCTCAGCTGCTCCTTGACCAACTGAGTTAGATTCTTCTCATCTGACTGACCACAGTCACTGACAATACGGGCATCTGTGTATGAGTGGGTAATGCCTGGTTCATCTCCTGGGTGATGAAGACAAAGAACTCTGAAGTTCAGAGGTCTATTTTTGATACTTCCTCTGTGTTGTATCCTAGAAAACCTCCTTCTCTGAAAAGGGAGAAAACTGGGACACATACCTTGGCAATAAGCACATACACTCCAAATGTCTACAATTTGGTCAGACTAATCCAGCCTTTTTGTCTGCTCTAATTCTCAGCATCCATATTAGTGCTGTTTAAGGCTTGTCTTTAAGAGGTGTAGCTATTTGGCACAAATGTTAACAAGGGTTTTTTTCCTGCAGATCTGCAGAGACAGAAATCCTTCAGCATTAGGATTTAATCTGGTCTGGTCAGATGAATCATTCTAGAAAAAAATCTGTCTCAAAGCTCACAATCTGGGTAACTGAGCATGTAATGTCTGACTCATGGATCCACTTTTTGGTGACTGCTCTGCGCCAGTGTCTGTCAGATGTGATCTATCCTTTTGAGCTCTTTTCATTTTGTTGAAAGAGATCAAGGTTTTTTTCTGCCTCCTGAAGTGCTTTGTGTTGTGATAGAGAACTGTCCTATTCTGCCTCACCTGATCATCTCTGTTACTGGGAAAGCCAAGCCACAGGGAAAACACATTTCCCTATCTGAGTTGGTGGTCTGAGACTGTTGTGTATTGCCTTATATGAAATCACACTGCAAGGGGTTCCAGTGGTTCCAAAGGGTTCCACAGCAAGTAGGCAACAAATTTTAGTCCTGTTACAAACTTATCCTAACAATATTTACTTCCAGGCTGGTCTTAAGATCTCTTGAAGAAATTCTACTAGAAGTCCCAGATTCCATAAAAGCCTAGTTTTAGTCACTGTCATCTACGCAATGTACATTTTGTAGACAATAAGAATGAGGTGTGCATCTCTATTCACTGGGTAAAAAGTCCCTCTCCCCTGTGAGACAGTATATTTTTGAAGAACAAAGAGAATCATGAATTTTTAACATATAAAAGAAGGAAAATTAAGGAAATAATTAAATGTAAATTTATTTCATCCCAAACTTCCATTATAACAACGGACATTTTTTAAATTAACTGATTTTACATCATGCGTGTCTAATCCATCGTCTGGCTACAAAGGAAGATCCCAGTGAGAATATCAGTGAAGTACAAGCTAAGCAACAAAAATGGCAACATTGCTGTTCTCTGATGGAGTTTTCATTCTTGCAAATTGTACATATAAGTTCAGAGAGCAAAGCCAACTTCTCTATGAGTTGTAAATATTTACAATTATAATCTTGGATACCATACTGGGTCACTGCTACATTTACCGCACTGATTTTTCTTATTCTAGGATTTTGATCAAAGATTCTATTGGGAAAAGCCATCTTCCACCCTGCCAGTTTTGTTTATTCAAGGTAGCAGAATTTTTTCTAATGGTAAAACGTATTCTCATCTCTAAACTGTGCTAAACTGATACATGTGAAAATGATGACTGCTTAGATCTATATTCCAGTATGTGTATATGGATGTAAATCAAACAAATTATATTTAAACTTTATGTTATGGATTTCTCCTTTAGTAGGAAGAGGAATTGTAATGCTCTGGGCATTTATAACTGTTCTACAAGGGATTAGATCATGAAAAAAATCTACTAGCATTGACAGTCATAAGAACTTTTCTCAATGTGTCTTTCCACAGTACTATGCAGAATTTACTTAATGTCTGTTGCTCCTGTGTGATTCCTCCACATTTTGCAAGTCAACTTGCTCACATAGTCATAGAAAATGATCACTCTAGAAGTTATCTGATATAAAGAACCTATGAAATTTTTTAAGTATTAACAGAAGTTGTGCATGACTTTTTTTTACTTAGTTATACTTGAATCCACACTTAGAGCTCAGTTTAAATTGCTTTCAGAACACGGTTGCAGTTAATACAACAGAAAGATATTTTTAGCATTAGGAACTACTACAAAGATAGCTTGAGCTCCTTCTTCAACCACTTTTTATAAATATCAAATCACTAAAATAAAAGAACATAGTCACTTCCACTGTAAACAAACTTTTCTCAAATGTTCTGCCTCACAGTCAGATTCACTGACATTGAAAGTGCTTTTCACAGCCATAATCTCCTAATTGTTGTACCATGAAAACACTCTGAAGTCCAACAAGCAATTTCTTGCACACTTGTAAAGTAAGCCCAAACCAGACCCTATATTAATCATATCACTAGTACTGACTGCTTCATTTATTTTCCCATCTAAGTCTTTCAGACATACTTGAATGAAAAGCAAGTCAGCCCATAATTCCTGGTTTCTGTTCAGTAATGGGAATGACAAATGCATAGTTTGCAGCAATTTGTGTCAAACCAGTGTCATGTTATTTTTAAACTGTATTTGGTATGGAGTTTGAAGTGTTGTGAATAGGGCTATCAGTCTCTCTACCACCTACAACATCTTTGGAGACAATTTTCATCACATTTGAATAATGTTTTGTCACAGGAGCACTCTATCTAAGATCTGGAAGAAGCATTTACACACAGTTTTCTTGCATTTATCATGTCCTATATAGTCTGAAAAAGTTAGAAAGAAACATGCCATTTTCCTTTCCATCTGGCTGGAAGTCCTATTAGTGCTTTTCATCAGTAAGGCAAAAAGGCCACCAGAAACAAAGCTAGTCATTCTGCAATGGCTTACCCAAACACTAAGTCAGAAATTACACAACTCTTCCCAAGAAACAGAGGCTATCCCATTCTAACATTGGTCCCTGCTATGTCTGTAAGAGTCATAGAAGGAGGTTAACTTTAGTGTCACCCACAGCCCAGTAATTCATGATCAAAGAGCCATATATTATATGCAAGTGAAGATGGAGTGCATACTCAAGAGGAGATTTGATTGACAAAAGAGAGGGAACTTCTATCAAAACCCAGAGAAGACATCTCCCTAAGGTTTGAGAGACCTTTTTATACACAACAATATGAATTACTGCCTGTATTCTCATCTGTGCAGCAGTCAGGAGTTTATCCGCAAAGAGTGGTAGATCACTATGACACCTTACGTCAGTCTAGATGTTTGTGGTTTTTTTGTTTCTGGTAGAAGTTTAAATTCTGTTCCTTCCTTAGTAATCTTAGCACATGAACACTGAACTAAGAGCCTATGTGTTTACTTTTTGTTTACTATCATATGCCTTTTCTAATAGCTTTCATTGGTGACATTGCTTGTCTCTATCATAATCTTAACTTGCATTAAATTTCCACTAATAATAATGTGAGTTAGGCATTGCAAAAGCAACCATGAAAATGAAAAAGAAAAAGAAGTTTAACACAGCAACTTTTATAAGTGGTAATACCTGGTAAGACATGACACATGTATATATATATATATATGTATGCTTGAATAAAAGCGAAAAAGAGAAAGCATGGTAAGACTAGAGATAAGAAATTTATTGTATGGAAATCAGAATTCATGTACTGTGTCCTTCTAATGAAACACTAATAAGCCATTGGTTGCACAAGGCAAAAAACCCAAAAATTACAAGTATAAAAAAAGATGTAAATTACTCTGTTGTAATTGTTTATAATTTCAGATTTTCCTGTTGATCAATTGCTGTTATAAATGAACTATGCTTCTTTCAGTTTATGAGGGTTTATTCCGCAATTCATCAGGAGGGCTTTCCTATCTTAGTATTTAATACAGAACTCTATCTCTTAGAATTAGTGAGAAGTGCTTGGATCAAATGAAATCGGTCTGATAATCCCAAGGATCCTACTGTGCATGCTATTTTCATCTCCTTACTAGAAATGGAACTACTGCTATTTTGAATGAAGAGGGCAACGCTTCACCACATTGAACACCATTAATCACCATTATTTAATAGTCAGATGAGTCAGATTCCGTCCTTCACTTCTGTTTTGACACATCTCTGAATACATTTTTGAGCTTTTAATGTTCAAAATTAAATTTAGAAGAGATAATATGAAATATTTAAAGTAACGGTTACCTGATCAAACGTGTGTAACTGAAAACAGAAAGGAAATAAGAAATATTTAAAGTCTCAATATCATAATGATGTGTCACCACACACAGGCCCTTTTTGAACAGCTGGTATTTATGTAAAAGCAAACTGTGAAAGGGAATGAGACATCTAAAGGTCCATCTAGGTCAGTATACTGTCTTTGAGTGTAATATTAAAGTGTAGCCAACAGGATCAGGAAAGTGACTATTCATAGAATCATAGAATCAACTGAATTGTAAAAGAGCTCTGAGATCATCAAGTCCAACCCTTGATCCAACACTAAGTGCCACAATCTTAAAAACCTCTGGAGACAGTGAATCCACCGCCTCCCTGGGCAGTCCATTCCAATGTCTGGTTACTCTCTCTGTAAAAATTTTTTCATTAATATTCAACCTAAACCTCCCCTGGCACAGCTTAAGACCATTCCCTCTTGTCAATTCCCCTGTACTTGGCACTGGTAAGGCTGCACCTGGAATATTGTGTCCACTAGCATAAAGACATTGAGGCCTTGTAGCAAGTCCAGAGAAGGGCAATAAATTTGGTGAAAGGTCAAGACCACAAGTTCTATGGGGAGCAGATGAAGGAGCTGGAGTTGTTTATTTTGGAGAAAAGGAGGCTCAGGGATGACCTTATCATTCTCTGCAGCTACCTGAAAGGAGGCTGTAGCGAGGTGGGGATCAGCATCTTTTCCCAAGAATCAAGTGACAGGACAAAAGGACATTACCTCAAGTTGCACCAGGAGAGGTTTAGATTAGACATGAGGAAAAAATTTCTTCACAGAAAGAGTTGTAAACCATTGCAACAGGCTGCCCAGAGAGGTGGTGGAGTCAGTGCCCCTGTAAGCATTCAAAAAAAGTGTGGATATGGCACTTGGGGACAAGGTTTAGTGGTGAACATGGTGGTGGTGCTATGTTGGTGGTTGGACCTGATGATCTTAAAGGTATTTTTCAGTTATTCTATTCCTCCTTAATTATTCTATGATTCCAAGAGTGAAAATGAGGTAAGCACCTCTAATACTTTCCCTTATTTTCAGCTGTTTTCAGTGTAGTTCCTGATTTAAAGATAAGAGATCTTTTTTGTGATAAATATGGCTTCAAAGGTAGGGCTATGCAGAAGGTTGCAGTATTCTTTAGAGGTTCTTTGGGGATTGCACTAATCTTTAGAGATAGATATGGCCATCAGCAAGCCAATTCAACTATCAAAAATAATTTAGCCTATGCAGGAAACTTTGCATAGGTTAATTTATCTTAGTTATTATTGAATTATGTCATATGTGCTTGGGCAGTTGGGTCTCCTGTTCTTGAAGTCAGCTGACTTAAACTTAGCTCTACCTTAACATATGTTGTTATGACTGCAGCATAAAACAATGTGGGGTTTTGCAGAAATACTGCAGTGTGAGATTGAAGCTCCGTAGGTAGTTTCACCAGTGTCCAAACATATGCCTAAAAGAGACAAGAGTTTCTTGTCTTTCTGTATTGACTATGGAGGAAACCAAGCCATATCTCTTGGATGCCTAATGAGTAAAGGTTGAAGTGACACACATCCCACCGTAACCACCTCAACATTTATCACTGTTTTCCAGTAATGTTTTCTAGTCTAATTTTCTAGCATATGTAGTATTCTCTATAAGCTTTGCTATTTGGTGGGAGACAGAATATGCTTGAGAACTAAATGGGGACATTTTTTTGGAACAGGGAGATCAAGCTTTATTCCTAGGAATTTCAATGTTTAGTGCAAGGACAAGCCTAATAATTTACCATAAACCCAGCCAAAGATACTTAAAAATGAACAGCACTATTGTTAACACATGCTGTCTTCACTTGCCCTCAGATTTTGACATTCCAAGAATCTAGGAAAAATGTTATCATATTTTTATCACAAATATTTACTATCCCACTACTGCAGCTGTGTTAAGAGATGTAGACACAGGTCATGTCTGTGATGGATCAAAACATTGGCATTGCTAGTATTTAGCCTTCTCAAACCCATTTAAAAGGGATGTAATTAGAAATGCCCTAACCAACCTTTTCTGGTTCATAGCCTGGGCATGGGGCAAGTAATTACTGACTTAATTTTACTGTGTTCCCTGAAACTGCTTATTTAAGTGAACAGAGATAATCTCTTCTCTAAGGACACCAATTTTGTAGATATTATATGGCTGATCAAGTTCACTAACTTGTTGCTGAAGGCACAACATTATTTCTGTGAAACCAAATAAGCCAATCACTAACCATGGTCTTTGGCAAGGTACTGCGCTGCTAAGAGTTGTTATCCTTTCAATGAGGTGTTACAGGGAAGACACATCTGCTTACCTCTCTTGACAGATGGAAGTCAAAAGACCCCCAGAAGCACTCTATTCATGCTCATCCTTGTGTCCTTGCCAATGTTCTTTTACCCAAAAGTCAAAGAAGTCCTGATCCTGAGTCATTGCTGAACATAACGTATATTGCAGTAGGCTACATTGTCATTCACAACCCCTTTATAACCTTTTTATTGAAATATTGTCAATGCTAAAGACATGAATTTGACTTTGCAAAGACAAATCTTTGTATTCAGAGGAACTTTTGTTTCCACTCTTTAGAATAAACTTTCCTGGTCCCATCTCTAGAAACGTTCCCATATGTAATTTAGGGAAAATAATAATTTGCCTTCTGCTTTGTGAAATGGTATGAGACCATAGGCAGACCCCCTGAATCATCTGCCCTTCAAATGTACAGATGACCTAGGATCCAGTCTCCAGACAACTGCATCCTGATCTGAATTTTTTGACTGAAGACTGATTTCTAATATAAGTCAGACTATGCCGTAACCCAGCACGCATAAAATGAGGAAAGGACTTTATTTACCCTTATCTCTAAGTAAAGCTTCAGCTCTTCACTCTTTCCTAATATAAATTTAAATGACTTCAAGTTCTCTTTATGTTCCAGTCTTAAAATGATACTTGATTTATTTCTGCTTTCTGTGGTTTATGCTCAAGGAAAAAGAAAAGAAACTTCATTAGATATTCACTTTGACATTCTGGCCCCAGAAGAAATAACATTAGTTTCATACTTATCCATCTGCTTTTCTGTTTTAGCTGGAAAATCTCTGTTTATAATTATTCTAGGGACATGTGGGCAACCTTCCAGTTGTGCCATTAAAATCTGTTACATCCTAACAACATGTTAATTAATGATGGTTCTGCATGCAAAACTTCAGTGGAAAATGTGTCCCAAATTGAAAAAGTTTGTAATTCACAAGCAAAATTTAAGTGATGTCTCTTACTTGCTTTAGTTGATATAAAATCTTAGTTTAACACATATGTAATCATATTTAAATAAAAATTCTTTGAATTTCAGAATAGAATACATAAAGTACTTTTTAAAGTCAGCTCTCACAAGAACAAGGCTGACACTCATGTTTTCTAGCAACTCCATTTTGTCACAGGAAATCTAATATTGTATTATAATGATTTGAGGAGTACTAGTTAGAAATAATAATTTACATGCAAAATATATAAATGCCTGTTCTCATTAGGAAATACACCTGGTTTCTAAAATTGGTCAGCAGTAGTTTGGAGTCAGCCATCTGCCTGGGAACGCTTTTCTCTATATGAAACGGCAGATGAATATCATACTATCAGCAGCACATTGAGGAAACAATAAAGTGGTTCAGAAATTAACAGGGGACAAGAACAAAATCTTGCTTGGCCTTTCACAGTGCTAAGGTAGTAACATATTGTGCATTTAATAATCTGTCCCATTCGAGGATTTCAAAGACCTTTACAAGCATACAAGTTAGAAATGATAAGTTATCAACAGTACCCATGGGCAGGACTTCCACTGACTGCTTCTAGCAGTTTTTTGTTTTGTTTTATTTTTTCACACAATTTTTTTATACTGGTTTAATTTTCCCCTACTTCATTATGGTTTTACTATTATTACTATTATTTTTAATTTTTCATCTTTCTTTTCACTAGAGCAATGATAATTAGCAGTTGGGATATCAATTAGGTATTAATATTAGCATTGAGATGTGAAAGTTGTGTATGCTCCAGCTCTGTGTTCCTACTTAACATTTCTGTGGGCAGAGACATTTTACAGAGACAAATCACTGGAAAGAAACAGGCTCTGGTGGGTTATTGTATATTTTCATTTTTTTCCTGGATGTTAAATTTGTTTTTGAATATAGGCCTTTAAAAAGCTCATGAAGACAAAAACCACAGGCACTGCATCAACATGTCAATATTAACTGATTATTTACCTTTGCTGAATTCTGACTTTTTGTGTCCAAAATTTTAAAGTAAATTCTGTTCGTGGATTTTTGTGTTTCTGTCTGTCTTTTTTTCTCTTGAGGAATTGTATTTATGGACTTCTTAAATTTCTCCCAGAGGAATAATTACACTCTGATATATTGTAAAAAAATAGCACCTTGTAAGCTTACAGTTCATGTTTATAATGAATACAAGCACAGCAGAAATCAATTCCATCCAGACTGTAAGAAGCTTGCTTGGCTTTTGGAATCAGCATTTTCTTCAATCAAGAAGCACCAATTAATATGTTTCATTTTAAACTTGCAGATACCCCCACGGGAATATGACCTCTCTTGAGCTCTCCACAGCTAATTTCTAACAGAGGTTAGAGAAAGACTGAAAAGATTAATATGCTGTTGTACCCTGCATGGTGTTTCCTCTCAACTAATATCAGTCTAGGCTGAAGAACATACTGAGTGAAAAGGTACACCTGTACATCCACATTGAATATAACTCCTTTTAAAGTTCCCTTCCTTTGGTTCATCTTACTGCTTTTCCACTTTCTCACTTTTAGCTTCTACAGCCACAATAGATTCAGTCTTATGTCTCTGTTATGTAACTAAGGAATTCCTTTTGCTGCCCTGAAGTTCCTTTGGTACTTTCTGATGTAAGAATTAGTCACCATTTCTTCCCCACACATCTTTTGCCTGACACTTCAATGTCATCGGAAGTAGTGGTCTGTCACTACAGACTAATAAATGTATTTTCTAGATCTGTAATTTTATAGAATCTACCATAAGATCATCTATTTCTTTCCCATGTTAAAATATCCTCTGTTTAATGTTTGTACAGACACCATTCCATACTTTGATTGCATATGCCACCATTATCTCTACCTCTTTTTGTTCTACCACCTAGTTCTCTTAATTTTCTTTTTCTTATTTTTTTTTTATTATAGTAGAAACAGAATTACATGAAGCATTCAAGATTTAGCTCACCATTCATTTCTGACCATGTTTCCTTGTTTTATAGTGAGGAACTCTTAAATTCTGTTGACAATTTGACTTCTGTAGACATAAAGATAAGACTACTGAACATAAAGATAAGTACTCGCACATTTGCTGCCTCAGAGTTCCAAGGACCATTGCATATTTTCCAACATCAGGAATAAAGAAAGGCTCTGGCTAATTCTTATTAACTGCCAAGACATAAAGATCATATACTTTATTATTTTGAGATATTTATATTCTACTTGATAAGTTTAAAATTTAAGCCTGCAAGATTCAGAACCACCAATCATTCCAGGAGATTGTTTGAAGACCAGTAAATACCACAGAATATCTAAAATGCTAAGCCAGAAATGTTGAACTGGTAGCAACCGAACTGAACGATGTTCAGGGACAGATATTTTAGGGAGTAGATTGAAATTCACCTGTGCATACCTCAGAGGCACAACTAAAGCATTTAATGATTCAGCTGAAAGGCCTGTTGCTGCTGAATGATGTAGTCCAAATATCTTGTCACTGGACAAATGAATCATTAAGGAATGGGATGTGTTGTTGATTAAAGAGATGGCTAATCTCAGAACAGATCATAATATGTACCTTACTATATGGTTTCCATTCATCATGCTCATTGAAAAGATCAATATTATAGGCAAAAAACCACCATCTCTGTTTTCATTTATCAGGCTAAACCAACTGCTAAAATACCAGGTCATTATTGTTTCTGTTTACATTTGCATGCTTTCTCAGTGACAAATTTCAGATCTGAAACTTTTTATGAGAACTATTAATAGCAAAATGGATCTAGTTCAAATATACATAGTTCTTTTTAAATTAACAAATGTACAACTTATGCCTCTTGATGTCAGGGTCCTGATTTCAGCTTCTTTTTCTGTCCCTGCACCAGGGAAAGATGAAAACACTTATACTATTTTGCCTACTATTAAAGCAGTCATTGTAATAGACTACACACTGCACGTACTCAGAGCTTTCTTATGACATGTATATTTTTAGAAAAAACAGCCTATCTACCTAGCAGCAAATCTTATGTACAAAAATATTAGACATTTCCCCAGTTTAAAATGCCGATGAATAAATATACATTTAGCTTTGGAGAAGTTTCTTTTTACATGCTAAATTTTTGAAATTAATTACTGGTGTGTCTTTGCAAAAAGCTTTGGCACTAGACGTTAAAAACCCAAAGAACATTAAATTACATATATATATATATATATACATATGTATGTATACATATATACATATGTGTATATATATATATATACATATATACATACATATATATATATGTATACATATATACACTTTATAAAATTCATAATGATATTATGAATGGTTCCAAAATATGGAGACACACATTATTACTTAAATCTCAGTTTCCTCAGTATGGAAAAGCCTCAGAATCCATTTTCAGGGGACAAGAAAAATTTTTAATATTATCAAACATTTATTATGTATTGCCAGCTGAATCATAGGAAAACATAGAAGTCATGAAGACCATAATGTTAAGTCCTTTACATGTTGTTTTTCACCCTAAAGTTTCAAGCACCATACAGGGGTTTTTGGTTTTTTCAACAAAATCTTCAGTTTTGGCTTTGGTATTTCACATAGTTAACACCAACATTTTTATGGTGGAATTTCACTAGGAAAAAAACCAACCAAACAAACAAACACTTAAAGGACTGGAAAAAATAAGAGATGTAACAAAGATAGATTGTAAATCATTGAGGGGATTGCCTATCCCCACCTCCTACCCAGGTAAAGAGAGAAACTAAAGAACACTCTTGCATTCAACAACCCTCTTCTGTTCTGATGCCTCATCTTCTGTTGCTGCTTCAATCTACTTTGAAATAATATTCCTATGTTCGTGACAGAATAGGTTTTCTTGAAAACACTGAGGTTCAACAGGGTTTTTTTACAAACTTCTTGTACATGTGGGATGAGTATATGCTTATATAGTTTGCAAATATAACTGATATGGGCTAACATAAGGGGAGAAATAAAGTAAGTGCTTCTATTGCCACCTCTTCTTGCAAAAATATAGTGAGACCGGCAGGAACCTGTTGAAGGAATAAAAAGAGATCCTGGACTGTGTTTTAGCAGAGTCCACCATGTAAGCTGCTGCCTGGATCTGAACCCACATATGCTAAGTAGATACTTAGCAAGCAAACCACAGAAGTAACGATGCAGTCTCTGCTGGTCTAGAGTCTGCCTGCAGCCCTGGAGTTATGCACTACAATGGGAAGTTCTGTTATTCCCAAGAATGGCTGCAGAGAAAGTCTGCCCAACTACAGCTAGGCAGTACAACCAGTTATCTTCCAAAGCAGGCTCTCATTCCCATCAGCAAACTGAAGATGTTCTACTTCACAAATCCTGCACCAAGGGAAGCCCTGTCTTTTCTTTGGAAACTCCTCTGGAGCGCAGTTGTCCCTGCTTTTTACTTTCTCTCCTGTGGACTGTAATATTAATTAAACATTCTCTAAATTTCTATGCTTTAGCTTGGTGCATTTTACGTATTCCCAGTGGACATGACTTTCTTCAGGATCAGACGAACAAAACTGAGCCAATATCTTCTGAAAAGTAAAAAAAAATGCTTTTATGAGAGATTACTCATGTTTTAGTCTTTCTGTGGGCAACTGTTATGGGGGTTTTTTTCTAGTACATTTTCTAGTTGCTGAGAAAATTATATATTTGCTTCAAAGATATAATGGCAAAAAGTTTCTCAGGGAGGCATGTGTGTGGGTCTCTGACAAATACACTCCCAAACATTACACTATCAGTGTAAGCTCCACACTACTGTTACTAGCAGGTATTGATTCCTTTCTCATATGAACTCTGGAAAAGATGAATGCCTGAGTCTCCTCTAACATCTCTGCTCAACAGCATGTATTGCTTATACTTTCCATGGTTATGGTTTCAGCTTGTGAAAGACTTGCTTTTATTTTACTCTTTTTATTTTCTGACTTTTGTGTGCAATCCTCCATCTTGTGTTCTGACCTTTATTTCTCTCTATTAGTAACGATGTACTACAAAGTACTGCTGAATTTTCAGTCACATGGAAACTAGATACTCAAATCCCATTAATGTTCAATTAGACAGACAGTTCTAACGGAGAGGCAGTGAAAATTTCAGCCGTTATTTTTTACTCTGTTCTAATCTAACACACTACGGCTCATTCTTCAACCTGGAACTAATATTCTTTTTTTATTTTCTTCATTTAATAAATATTGGAAGGGCTACCCATTTAAAATCTTAATTAGGCATGTATTTGTGCCATGATCTTCTTGTGGTTTTTAAATGGTTTACCTCCTCTTTACAGACAGAAACACTGACACTGTATTTGGCTATATTATAACCAATACATTTAATTTTTCACAAGTTCTTTTCTTTCCAGTGGTACTGAAATTACTGCAAGTGGAAATCACATGGCAGAGTTATTATTTCCTCATTTCTTGAGGTGAAGAAGTCTTCAGTCCAAGCTAATATCTTTGTGTTGTTTACCTTAACAGAGAAAAGATGTAGGAGGAAATGTATCAACCTGAATACAAAGAAACACTCTTTCAAAACAGGTTTTGACGTGTATTTTATTTCCTTTATCTACTTACTCCCTAAATGTTTCTTTACCTTACAGGCTAAAACACTGTGGGATTGAAGTTCTGCTGTCTATTTCAGCCACTTGTTTAATTTGACTTTTCTGAAACATACCACAACAGTTATTATCATATAGCCTAAAATAAGATTATAAAATATCATGTCTAAAATAAGATTAAAATAGTAATCAGCTAAGTAAACTTTATTCTAGCATTTCTTTAACTGAACAGACCCCTCATTTCTCCATTTTTCTTTCTAAAGGAGAAGATAGTTTTCAGTATAACAGAGAATTCTCAGTGTTTCCTCAGTTCATTTTAATTAAGAATTCATTTCAGCCCTGTCTTTCCCAGCTTGCCAGGTGGGGAAAAAAAAAAAAAAAAGGGAGAAAGACACTAAGGTCATAATAAAATATTCTTACATGACATAGAATATTCTCTTCACCTTGCTGTCTCTTTAGCAGCAATTCTTTCACATTTTTCTGTGCCTTTTCTAAGCTGTAGCCTAAACTGGAATCTATTCTCTAATTGTCATAAGCTGCATCCTGCTCCCATCACTGTTGTTCTCCATTGCCACTCCCCTTTCCTTCTGATAATTTTTGACTGCTTCTAAAAAACACCAAATGTATTTCAGTACTGAAAACAGTAAATGTAACAACAAATACTAATTTATTTAGATGGGGGTTTTTTGTCTGGAAAACCACTTAGTTGAATCTTATTTCTGGAAATTTCTTACTGATGATTACACGAGGCTGAGTGGTGCTTTTGACATACCTGAAGAGCAATATGCC
This sequence comes from Lophotriccus pileatus, assembly GCA_035583135.1. NCBI lineage: Eukaryota > Metazoa > Chordata > Aves > Passeriformes > Tyrannidae > Lophotriccus > Lophotriccus pileatus. Next base: position 71,917,008 of record JAWWES010000115.1, on the reverse strand, counting down.
TTCCAGAGAGACCTGGACAGCCTTGAGAAGTGCGCCCATGGGAATCTCTTGCAGTTTTATAAGACCAAGGGCAAGCTACTGCACCTGAGTCAGGGCAACTCCCAGTATAAGAGGCTGGGGGATGAACAGATCAAGAGCAGCCTTGCTGGGAAGCATTTGCAGGTGCTGGTGGATGAGAGGCTGGACATGAGTCAGCAATGTGCACTTGGAGCCCAGAAACCAGTTGTATCCTGGGCTGCTTCAAAAGCAGTGTGGCCAGCAGGTCAAGGAAGGTGGTTCTGCCTCTCTATTCCACACTTGTGAGATCTCACCAGGGGTATTGCATCCTCTTCTGGGGTCCTCAGCACAAAAAAAAGGCATGAACTTCTTGGACCGAATACAGAGGAGGTCACCAAAATAATTAGAGGGATGGAGTACCTTTCATATGAGGAAAGACTGAGAGATTTGGGATTGTTGAGCCTGAAAGGAGAAGGCTTTGGGGTGACCTAATTTCAGCCTTCCAATACCCAAAAGGAGCCTACAATTAGGAGGCATCTTTTAATCAAAGATGATTTTTTGGGGTGTCTGTGTCTAAGTGCTGGCTGTGGGTGGGCTGCAGAGGTGGCCTCTGTGAGGAGAAGGCAGGGGCTGTCCTGTGTCAGACACTGCCAGCTCCCACAGGACTGAACCCTTCAGCCTGGTTGTCCCTTGGGGAAAACCTATTTCAGATGGGGAGGATGCACAACAGTGAGGAAAATAGCAACAATACTGTGAACACCAAGTTAAGAGAGGATGGAGAGGAAGAGGTGCTCCAGGACCTGGAGCAGTTATTTCCCAGTTGCCCATGGAAGCTTTGGAATTCACTGTGGAGAGCAGGTGGATATCTCCTGCAGGAACTGCAGCCTGTGGAAATGAGTCCAAGAGGGAGTAAGTTTATCCAGAAGGACTACAACTGATAGAGCAGATCCATGCTAGAGCAGAGAAAAAGTGTGAGGATGAGGTAGTGGCAGACTGGAGCTCAACTTCTCATTCTCCATCCTCCTACTTGGTGGATTAGGAGGAATTAGAGGAGTCAGGAACAGAGGAGTGAAACTAAACCTGGGAAGAAGAGACGTTGTGAAGAAGGCATTGTTTTAATTAGTCTTTGTTTCTCACTTTCCAATAAATTGGCAATTAATTAAAATAATTTTCCCCAAGACAAGCCTGTTTTGCCTGTGACAGTAGTTAGTATGTGGATTCACGTTCCTGTTTAGGAGAGGGAATGCAAGAGCAGCTGGGTGGGTGTCTGGCAGCCAGCCAGATACCAGCCAAGGTCAATCCATTGTAGGCTTTTACATGTCCTTGGTCCAGAGGATTTAGCAAAGTTAAGATTCTAGATTAGGAGCAAGTCTGTAAATTTTTCCCAAATCGAGATAGTTTCTACTTTAGGGGACAGAACTTTTAGAGTAAGGTGCAGACCCCTTCTCTCTGTTTATAGGTTGTTTGGTTTGGTTTTTTTTAACAAGTTAGAATGTTGATTTTGACTAGTTTAATTAAGGATGTTTGAATCATACAATGTGTAGTGGGTTTGCAAAGGTCCCCCCTCCCTGGGGGTTGTAGGTAGTTTGTCCAGGTGAATTTCCAGAGCAAAGCCAATCAAAAGTCTTGGTAATGCCTTTGCCAATTACATATTTAAGAAAACGGAAGAGAAGGCTTGTTGCGCAGAAGAAATTTGGAGCCATGTAGGGTGAGGCAGCAGGCCCCGAGGGGGGCCAGGCCTCCCTTCTTTCCTGGCCCTGGGCCAGGGGCAGGGGTAGCACTGAAGCCCCCCTGCCTGAGACATGTAACAGAGTGAAGAAAAAAACTTCTTTAAAGAAGAACTTGGACGAGACATGCTGCAGAAGGAATTCCAGCTGGAGAGATAGCAGAGCCTTCAAGGTCGACACTGCCAGCCAGAGGAGAGAGAAGCCCGAAAGAGGGAGAACAGCTACTTCTCCCCCTCTCCCTCTTTCTGTCTCCCTTCAGCAGGGAAAGGACTGAAAACTAAAATCCCTGCTAGTTGTGGAAGATGGCTCAGGAGCAGAGACGACCCTCTGCAGCTCATGAAGAAGCTCACGCTGGAGCAGAGGAGTGCATGAAAAAGATGTGACCCTGTGGGAGGCCTGAGATGAAACAGAGTCTTGCTGGACCATGGCCCATGGAGACAGAGATCTACACTGGAGCGAGACGGCCCGGGTAGGATCTTGGGATCTCAGTGAGGGATCCGTGGTAGTGCAGCTGAATTTGTGACCCTAAGGGACAGCAGAGTATGGAAGACCTGTTGCCTGAGGGGTAGACCCATGTCAGAGAGGTCTATCAAGGACTATTCCCGTGGGAAAGGACCCCACAGGAAACAGGGGTGGACTCAAAAGCCATTATCCCCTGTGACGCTGTGGTGCAGATCCATGGAAAAGGAAGTGTCCCCTTGCAGTCCATGGAAGACCTTACAGGACCTGGTAACTCCAGCCTTCGGCCTTAGCCCAGGAGGGAGGTAGGCCCAGCCCTGAGGTCGACACAGAGGGGAGAAAGAGATAGAAAGAAACTGTTTCAGCTGCAACGAGTCGGAGTTGTCATCCCAGAGATAACAGAGAGAAACTTTCAAATGCTGCAGAATTGTGTGGAAGACCTGTAGCTATGAAAGTGGAAAAGAAACTGCTTCTCCTCCTGGGCTGATACAAAGGGGGGAGGGGTATTTCTGTAAATACATAGTGCTTTTGCTTAATTAGAATTGTTGTAGATGTAGTCTTTTAGCTTTTGTTATGTTAGTAATAAATCTTAATATTATTTCTCCCCAGTCAGATCTCTTTTGTCTGCATAAACCTTCTCTCAATTTACAGCAGTTGTGTTGGGGGTGTGGTAAAAATTGTCCAGGGAAAACCCATGACACAATGTTTCTTTTTTGCTGAATAGCATTATAAAAGCACATAGCAAATATGATTTACTCTACATCAGTGATTAAGTAAGCATAGTGTGGTATAATAAACAGATTTGTAGTATTAGCAAAGGGTTATTTTGCACATGCTGATGTAACACCAATCTTCAGGATTTTTGTGTTAAGAAATGATAGTTATGAGCTTCTCATTTTTACCATTTTATCAAAGTGCATCTACTCGAACACTGCATACAAGTGGAAACTACTTCTACTGGAATATGGCAGTATGAAATATTGTTCACTAACCATTCCCATTATTCATGTTAGATAGAAGCAGGATGACATCAAAGGAATCTAACTGCAGAGACTCGAGTGGTGAATAAAACTAATTAGAGTCACATTTAATATCTTTATGTGGTTTATGTCAAACTAACAGTATATCTGTACTTACCCATGGCAAGTAATGTCTCTTAATTTTTCCACGATAAATCACTATAGTTCTCCATCTCAGATAATACTTGAATAATGTGAAATTACAGGATTTTTTTTAGAGAAGTACTTCAATCTTCAGTCTACCTTGCCAGAAGGAATGTTAATGTATAAAACCAGTTTTATGGTTAATGTTTCAATCTGAGGTGGGAGATAATAATAACTTCTATTTTCAGCCCCAATATAGAATACTTAAATTAAAAAAAAAGGACCATGCTACTTATTATGAATAGACCAGTTTAAAAAATAATCACTGGTAATGAGAGAAGGTTTTCTTTCATTCTCTATTATATATGACTTATCTTATGGAAAAAGAAAAATAATTCATCAGAATTAATGAAGTCGCTGTGTCTATAGTAGGTTTAGAGTATTCTAAGTCAGAGTAAAACTTTGATCATTGAGTATAATACCAGGAAATAAACTCCAGTATCTTCCTTCATGCAAATTCAGCTGATCTGAATTATTGACATTTTGATGAGAGTAGTTTCCCTGTGTTTAAATGTGTACAAAAACAAAATCAGAAGGGAGTGTGGCATGTAAGATATATGTCAAAAGTGAACCCAGTACAGTATACCTTTGAAAATCCAGACGTTATATATTATGAAGGAATTTTATCTACATCAAATTAGACACATTAATGTTAATCATTCACTTGAAGCATAGGCACTTCAAATCCATTTTAAAGATGATGGAATCATAGAATATCCTGAGTTCTAAGGGACCCACAAGGATCATCAAAATCCAACTCCTGGTGTTGCGTGACGACCTGGTTCGAGCACGGCACGGCAGCTATCTCTCAGCTGCTCGGGCCACAGACCACTTACACCAATATGATGGATGGCAAATGGCGTTTATTGTTCTGTGACACTGCCTTATATATTGCAAGTTTGTAACATCATTTCCGTCTGCTTACGTCACTACTTTGATACTATTGGTT
>JAWWES010000115.1:71879786-71904260 GCA_035583135.1 Lophotriccus pileatus | reverse complement strand
TGTTTTCCAACCTTCTCTAATTAATATCATCTAGTTCATTGCATCTTTAATAAGAAACACCAATTCCTTTCCTGACCAGGGTAACCTGCCAGATGGGAGGGGTGAAAATCATCAAGGACCATCACAGACTCCTGATAAGGAATGAAGGTTTTGAAGAAACTGTGAACACCCTCTGAGGAAGGAATTAGACTGGTGAACTTGAAGGGGAAAAAACACCTGCAAATTGTTTAAACAAGAATTTACGACACTGGTCAACAGGGATGTTTCTGACTGGAAATCACCTGCTGGATAAGAAATTAGTTTTGAACACCTAACTCAAATTAGTAGAGTAGGTAGGGGACATTTTAAATTATTCATCTTTGTCAGGAAACCCTGGTTTCTATCTTCCATGGCCTCCTCTATGCAAAGTGTGTCACTGGTAAAGTATAACCTGAGATGAACTGCAGAGATAAAGCAGAAAAGGAAAGAATGCCTCTGAGCAAAGTCCATGTAGCCCATATCCCAATTCTGAAAAGGGCCTGTACAATATGTATGGTGAGAGAGCTTAAGAATAGCAAAAGCAGAGATTGATACTTTCTCTCCCTACTTCTCTGGTTTCCGGCAGTCTGACACTTGGGGATTTTTTTCAGTTAAAAGCTGCATCTGCATCCTGTTTTGTAGCTCTTGATTGATTCTTCTTCTATAAATTTGCCTAAGAGTTTTTCAAATCCATTTGCAGAAAGAACCTCCACAGGAGACTCTGGTGATGAGTTTCAGATTTTCCTTCATACTGTGTGTAAGAGCACTTTCTTTTCTTGGATTTATACCTGCAGCCCGATCATTTCATCTGACGCTCCATTGGACTGTTGAGTGAAAAAGGCAATAATTGTACCCTGTTACATTTCTCCGTGCTAACGTATCATATCCTCCCTCAGCTTTTTTACGAACTAAGGAGTCCTCAACTCTTAAAACACTATTCATATTGTACTGGGTCTTGCTGGGATGGAGTTAATTTTCTTCATAGCAGCAGATATGTTGCTGTGTTTCAGATCTGTGACCAAACAATTGAGAGCTGCACTACATGATCATTGTAGGCCCCTTTCCACTGAAATATTCTATTCTATTCTTAAAGCAACATTGATAACTCAACAATGTTTTATCCATTGCTGAACATTGTTTGCATAGTGCCAAGATTTTCTGTTTCTCACTCTGCCCTCACAAGTAGACTTGTGATTGGCAAGAGGCTGGGAGAGGTTGCAGGCAGAACAGCTGACCCAAACTGATAAGAGAGATATTCCACACCATATAACATCATACTCAACAAGAGAACCAGGGGAGAATTTTCCCCAAGTAACCACTGCTGGCTATCGGTTAGCTGATGGTAAGTTATTATGTTTGCACCACTTGGTTTTTTTCTTTTTTTTTCTTTTTCTTCCCCTCTACACATTAAAATGTCTTTACCTCAATCCATGAGTTTTCTCACTGTTGCACTCACAATTCTCCACCCCATTCCACTGCAATGGAGCAAGGAAGAGAGCGGTTGAGGTCTTACCTGCCAGCTGAGGTTGACTCCACACTCACATGAAAAGTGCTTCCTACTTTTATTCATCTTGTAAGCCCCATGAATTTTCTCATTTGCCCTCTTCCATTTCTTTATTTTGAGGGTGATCTTCTCATATTGCAGAAAATCATTTATTCCAAACATCGGATTTTCTAAGATCAGAAACATTGTCAAATGGTTTGAGTTAAAACAACAGAAAGAGAATGGCAAAAGATAGTCCATTCCCCAGCTGAGCTATTGCCACGTACCCTCCATAACTTCCTACCTGCTAACTCCAGAGACAAGATTACAATAAGTAACCTATTCTATATAGTGTAGTTCATCTAGTTCCAAACCCATGCCATGGGCAGGTGTATCTTTCACTAGAATAGGTTAATCAAAGCCGCATCCAACCTGGTCTTGAATACTTCCACGGATAGGACATCCTCAGCTTTCCTACATAACCTCTTCCATTGTCTCACCTATCGCTACATAACTGAAGCAAGATTAGATTAAAACAAAATAACATTGAGGAGGATTATGCCAAGCAGGGAACAGCATTTACAGTACTGTGTACTACGTAGGATACATATCATATTCAAAAATAATATTTAGTGCAAATCAACTAAATTTTCCCCTGGGATAAAAGCTTATCTGCTAAGCAACACTGCGATGACCTTTGTGATCGAGTTACTGCCAGACTGTACTTATGGTAAGGGAAAGCTAACATTTCAAGAATAACCTGTTTTTAGAAAAACTGTTAATTTTGGGGTTTTTTGGGGGTGGGGAAGGGCAGTTAACCAAGAAGTGTCAAATCTGAAGTTTATACTTGTTTTTCATCAACCTTTTCGCATATATTGTGTTCTATACATAAGTATGTACATTCTTTAACTATCAGTTTTATATCATTGCATTTTGCAAGCATTTTAGTTTAGATATTGGGTGCTCTTTTGAAGGACATGTCCCTGTATCTTCCATTTACTAAAGTTCAGATCATCACAGGGTGAAGTGAAAAGATCTGAATTCCTTTCAGGTGAAACTAAACAAAAATTATATATGTTTGTGGAGATTTTTGGTTCTCCAGTTTATGGGCATTCAGTCCCCAGGACCAGATTACAGATATTGTGAAACAACCTCCATAACACATAAATGCAGATAGTGGGAACATGACATCCTCATCTCTTCACATGCTCACTTCATTAATGAAGACATAGCCTAGAAAGATAGCTAAATGTAGAAACTCATCATGGAAGGATTCTTTCAAATATGTTAGCAAGATTCACTTTCTGATGAAAACTTTTTATTCAACAGTTTTTGAGGTGTTCCTCGCCCACAGTATTTGCAAGCATTCTTTTTTTTTTAATATAGGCTTTCTGGATATGTGGAGATGCTGATACATTCTTTAGTGCAACTTAATGATGTTTCTTTGAGGCTGTTATAGATTAGTTGTGTAGCATACCCTGTAAATGCTTAAATTTTGAATGGCTGCAGTCAGTCATGGTTATTTAAAGGATGAAATACATGCTTGATCTAGACCCATCTACAAGTTGCGAAACTGTATAGTCAACATAGGTCTTTCAATGTGAAATGCTAGAAGCTGCAAAACCTGATGCAATTATAAGAAAGTTACACTGTAAGAATTGTATTGGTATTGACAGCAATATAAAAAAGCACTTAGGTTAATTTTGCCTAATGTTTAAACCTTAAAGGCCCCAGACCTGGCCTATTAGGCCTGACAGCAATCTGTTATGAGAACTTGCTATATGACCCAGACATTGGTACCTGGTGTCCTTTGAGGAGTTCAAGAACAAGATGACAGGAAAGGGCTTAAAACATGATTGAATACTCATGACTCTAAATTACTCACTGATGGCAATTACTGGTCACTGAAGAATTGCAACCTTGAGAAAAGACTGTTATGTACGTGACAAAGAGGAAGCAGCCAAGAAAAAAAAATCCATTTGATTTTGCAGGATAAGACACCCGCCACCATGTGGTAAGTATCATATAGTAGTGTTGCACAATATGTAGTTTGAAGAATGGAGGGTGGAGGACAAAAGTTTAAAAAACTGCCTAGAAACTAACACAATCTGTGGAGGGAGAATGGGAATGCAAATTCCACATAAGAACATCATGGGAATTATCTCATGGAGAAATTATCCAAACTGTGTGTGCACTGCCTACTTTTCCTGCCTGATTTTCCTGCCTACTCCAGTCTCGTCTCCTGTGTTCCCAATGCCTGATCTCTCAATGTCCTTTTGTAATAAGAAACTATCACCCAGGACAAGTTACAATTTGATGACGGACTGTGTGTTTCTTTGCATGTGCATATGTATGTTTCTGTGTGCATGAGAGTGTACGTATTCTGTAGGCTCACAGAACAATAGGAATTTACTCAAAGTAGCCTACACAGTAAACTACAAACCAGCCCACAGATGAAGGCAGGAAAAAATCTGTCCAAAACAAAGACCTAATTCCTTCTTGACAAACTTGAGTATCCATTTAACTAAGCAGATGAGCAAGACACTTTATACCAAGCAGCCAGGGCAATTTCCCAAAACCTGTTGAAACAGTAATGCACCTGCAAAGCAGGTCCTGTCCAGCTATGGCCATCTGCAAGGCAGTTAGAGAGGCTTGCAAAACATCAGGAGGCTCAGACTCAAGGTTGCCCACACGGGAGGGAAAGAAAAAGGAACTCTACCAGTATCTTACAGATGCCCCGAATCATGGAGGAGAATCAAATTAGTTGGAGTGATTTGTTAGGAGTTAGAGAGAGGACAATTACCTTTTTTTTTTTTTTTAATAAAACAAAAGGAATAATAAGCGCCCTTGCTGGGTCAGACACTCTCATAGAGCTAGACCAAGTGTGTTGGTCAAGATTTTCATTTACTGAAGCTATATTGAGTCTTTCCCAACATCCTGTGCTTTTCCATTTGCTCAATAGTCTTACCTTTTAGATACAGAAACCAGATTTTCCGGTCTGTAGTTTCCAGGTTCCCCTCTGTGGCTCCCAGACTTTTTTATTTTGTAATGGGAGTTACTCTTCTATCACAATAGAAATTGCATTGCACTGTTTACAGTGAAAGTTTACGAGGCTTTGCCAGATGCTCTGCAGTTTCACATCTGAGTTAGTCCAAAGATTTCTCCCAAACATTATCCAGTTCTGAAAACTTACCTAACTTTTCTGTTTGGTCTAATTCCTCCTGTATGCTCACAACAAATGTATCTAACTCCTCTGTGTTGTCTATCCCTGAGTACCCTGTTACACCCTGGTCATCAATTATCCTGTTTGTCCTCTTATATCTGATGAAGAAGTAAAAAACTACATGCTAGCAACTTAAGTATTCTCTGCAAACCACTCTCTACTTCTGTTCTAGTCTCTGGACTTTGTCTTTAAGCTCAAGCTGCCATGTTTTATGGGCTTTATTTTTCTTCTGATTTAGACAAGCTTTCAATTTTCTATAAGGCTGACCTTTCCTTATGACAGCCTCCTTAAGTTTTCTATCACATAAGGCAGGTCCAGCAACACCTGGACTTTTTTTTTTTTTACTTACATTTTGCTTTGTAACTTTTACATGATTATTACTAATAGCATACATTTTTATAGTACTTTTCCTCGAAGATATCAGAGTGCTCTAGGAAGGAGATAAATAGCACTATCTCAGCCCTTGAGAAAGGGAAACACAAGTGGTGAAATAGCTGTCCCTAAGCCTTTCAGTGGACCACTAGCAAACTAGGAATAAAATCCTCCTAAGTCTCAACAGTCTTTGCATTGTATACACCAATAGGATGGAATTCATATGCATGTTTACACACTTCAATAAGCATCCATCCAGCCATTTTAGATTTGCTATTCAAGAAGACCTCTACAATCATACACGATTTAGTGAACACTAACAGCAATGCAGACAAACAGGAAAGTATTATCTAAGATAGATTAACAAAAGCAGTCTTGAATTTTAAATTTAAATATATAGATATATATATATATATATAATAACAGCTGAGAAACTGAAAGGATCTAGTAAAAAATGCATTTATATTTCAGTACTGTGAGAGGACAGGTTTCAGACTGGAACAGTTTCAGACTGGGACATGTAGAACTCAGCTTTGCAGTGTTCTTTGCTCCATAAAAAAACCATTTGAAATATCATTCAAAGTGCAGCCTTTAATTAAAAATAACCGTAACAAGCACTGAAAAGGGAAAGAATATGACAGGGATTTGTGCTAAATGACAAACACTGACAGCAGACTGACCAAGGGGCACTGAAATGTGTTGGAATTCAACTTACTGGGCCTCATTCTCTATTGTATGAAGGCTTTTTCATACTGCTTGGCAGGAGAAACAGTCATAAGGTAAATAAGAATAAAAGTTATTTGCACTAGGTAATTCTCGTCACTATCAGTCAAAATGGTGCAGGTAATCACTTCAGTGTGAGATCTATTATAGCACAACTCCTGCTTGAATTTAAACAGACAGCAGAAAAAAAGGAATCAAACTAAGAATGAAGGAGAAACGTATGCAGCAGGGAAGATTTCAGAGTGTTAATTGATATCATTGTATAAAATTTTGTGCAATAAACAAAGATTATATCTTTATTTCCCAAAAATATATTCTATAGAGTCACAAGGACACACTTGCAAGTAGAATGTCAGAAAAAAGAACAATTTCAGCAAAATTCTTGTTCAAGAAAGTGAGCAGTTAAGGTTTTTTTCTTTTTCTGTTCCAACCCCAACTTAAAGAATTGCAATCATTACAACAGGCCAGGCCTTTCTTTCTATGCTGGCAACTTCTGCAGAAGTTCTATTTCTAGGAGACTTCAGCTTGTATGCTTCTGGGACTATTAAGATCATAAGTGCATTACAGGTTCATTCTTGCTGTTTAAAAATGTGTATATTCTTAGAACCCACTCACTGGCAAGCAATAAATATATTTATATTTAATATATTTATATATAAATTTATTTGAAGACAAGACACAGTTTTGCTGTGATTTTACCATCACTAACCATCACACCCACAAATGACTGGCACTATGAACTCCCTAGAGCACCTCTCACCAGACCACCTTATTCACTTCTCCTTGCATACAGATTTTTATTCTTGAATTATTCCTAAATAATTATGAAATAGCACATACAGTATTCCCATCATGTTACAGACATCTCAATGTGCTTTTCATGTCTTTTATGACATATTTTTAAACTATAATAACAGAGAAGAAAGTTATTTTGTGATAGCCATTAATGTCATAATCTCGGTAAACCGAACAAAGACCAGAATTAAATATTATTATTGCTGCATCAGTCATGTTGTCATAAATCAAAGATGTGATAAGTTTTACCGTTAGTTTAGCAGTTTTTCACTACTAAGAGTATGCATACTCATCATTTTTACTTCTTCCTAAAACTATTTTTCTTTCCACAAGGCTATTTGCAATTGCCATTTTAAATTCCATTGCTTCTGTGAGCTTCTGTTCCTGAGAAACATAAACATGTACCTCATTGCAACCAGAAGTGATGAACTGCAGCATGATTTTTTAAGTTTTGTATTTTAAAAAAATACTCAGTGTAAATCAAATCTTGGAGTTTAAATCCAATTTAGACTTTATGTTATTGCCTTTGAGACAATAGCAATGAGAGTGTTTGACTGATACATCATAAGAAACATTCCTTTCTGTTCGTGATCACAGCAGCTGTGCTGAGAGGAAAAACTGTGGCTGATGGAGCCCATGAGGAAAAGCTGTTACGCTATTCTGTATTCATTACTGAGCCTAATTACTCTCAGATTACAATGCAAAATGCATCTGCTTTGAATGACATTCTAGTAGTAATAGACATGCAGAGCAAACCAAATAGTTCTTCCTAATGTCATGCAAGTGATTTCTTCTTTAAGAGGGTGAATGACATCAACGTGCACATATATATTATTCACAACAATTTAACAATTTAACCCTAATTATTCACAGCAGTGGAATGGGGTTTTTTCATGTATCCAATAAAACATCCATATTGTAAGTGACATCTATAATATTGTATCCAGTAATATATCCATGTTGTCTGGTCCAGGCACTCTCGTGACAATGAGTTTGCAACCCAGCCTGAAGGACTGGTTGTGGTTCAGACTTTCTTTTCACTCCATCTGTACAGCTCCTTGTTTCCATACAAATAAAATACAATCATGTAGGCTAAATGGGAGCAGCAGAGCCCTTCAGTGAAATGCCAGATGAGGGCAATGGGGAGACTCTGTTTCTCGCATTTGCAGCAAGAGGAATGGACTTATCTCGAGGATCTGGCAACTTAAAAGAGAAATTGAACTAATTGCCACTTACCAGGTTGATTCTGCACTTGGGTTTGGTTGGTTTTGGTGGATTTTTTTTCTTTTTTCCTTTTTAGTTACTGCTCCAGTTTACCTGAAATAATAGATTTCAAATTCCATTTTTAGAGGGATTTAGAATGTCTTCTAGAATATTCAAGGGCCAGCTATTCTAATACTACATTAGCTATTATAGCTAGTAGAGAAAATAGAGGTAATGTTTTAGAATGAATTTTCTATTTCTATTTTTTTTAATAGACAGATATCATGTCTCAAAGAAGGAAGAAGAACAAGCAGCAAACAGTGTCCATATCAAAATTTTTGGTATGGATCCTGTAACTTGATAAAAGCAATCTACTGGAAGAAAAGTTTTCTTTGGATTAGAAAGTTTTATACTATGATTTAGCCTGCATTGAATTTGTACTGATGAATTATAAACCACCTAAAATAATAGTGTAAACATCTATAATGAAAATCTTGATTTAAAAGTTTCCTAGCATATGATGGAGTACCACTGTAATAAGACTTTTACATTTGCATAGCTCTTCAATATTTTATTTTTTTAAAAAATTAAATGTGCTCTAAAAAACTTAACCACTACTAAGACTAATATATTGTGTTCTCTTGTCATGCCTTGGTAATAACATGGGAACACCTGAATGAAAAGAATGTTACAAATTTCCAAGCTCAAAACAAGATTTAGAAAACTTGAGACCAAATGCTTTTCCAGCTCAATTTTTACTGATATTTGACACGTTTGAAAATGCTGAAAAATTATCCTGTATATATATTTGGGGTACATAGGACGCATGGATAGAAGCAGATATTTCTGCAGAAGATGGAGTACTAAAAAACACAGATAAATAGCAATTTTCTTGCACTCACAGATTTTAATATCATACTTTACTGTTCTCCCAGAAAGGAAAAAAAGAGGAGGTGGACATCTGAAATGCAATTTTCAGCATTACTATTTGGCAGCAGAAAGTAGAGAGAGAGATCTGACTGACAATAAAACCTTCTCAAGCAGTGCAGTGTGTGGGGAGAGGTTTATGGAGTTTCACAATAGAGAAGACTGTAAAAGGGAGTCTGTGACAAAGCAATTCTAGAGGAACATCCTTCTAAATGTACGTAATATCTGACAGTGTGGCAAGGGTATTAATTCTGAAGATGAAGATGGCATTGGAGCTGAAGAGGCTCATAGAGGATTAGAATGTTTCAGAGAATGTTTCTCATGAGAAACAAAACTGTGGCTTTCTTATATATAATTCATCATCCCACCTGGTTATTTATAGCTATCACAGATATCTGGTAAACAAAACATTCTGGATGCATTGTTGACTGTGCACCATGATTGCCTAATGTAGTGTCATGTATTGCTTCACTGTTCCACTGATTAAGAGGACTTGTTTTTTTAATATTTTTAAACAATTCCCAAATCAATAAAATTGGGAAAAAAACAGTCAAAAATATTTTTAGAGTGTTTGGCTCCAAGAAACTCAGATGACTCAGGAGTATGCACTTATTTATGTATCTAAACATTTTTCAGTTAGTTTTCAGGAATATGATTCAAGAATTCTACATATTAAAAACATAGAAAGGAAGAAAAATAAACAAAACACCTAAAAAAAAACAAACAAAAAACCCAAAACTGCAGGGGAAAGGATGTAATATGGAAGTGTAAGAGAATCTATTTTTTCCACTCCTGCTCTTATTTTCCAATTAGATTATCTCTTAAATCATTCATAACAATTAAAAGTAATATGGTGATATGTCAGGTTTTGCAGATATATGAGTGAATACATGCATATAGAAAATATAATAACAAAGTGCTACTGGTGATGATGCCTGGTACCATCATTATGGCATTTTAATGCATCTTATCATTACTACTTCTATTGACTTGTAAGTAAATACTGTCTTCAAGAAACATAACCCAACCTGAGGTCTTATTGGAGGCATGTATTTACCACTGTAAAGAAAAAGCTGTTGTCAATACAGGTGTTTCCTTTCAGATTCCCCAATAAATTGACAGTAGTCAAATAGTGTTTGCATGTAGGGGGCAAAGTTTCTTGGCAACAGAGACAGAGGAGAAACACCAGTTTTACCATTACAAATGGGACTTAAAAGTACTGTTATCTCTCCTCAAATTCTAGCACCTGCTATTGGCTAAGTTTTCTTCTGGGCTCCTTATAGATTGAGCTCCATGTCTATGTCTTCTTTAGACACCTCCTTAAATTTGCATGTAACTGAAGACAAATAAAAAATGTTTACGTATACTATACTTTTTGTTATTTGCAGAACAATAGGGCCAAACCTTGGTCATGATAACTTAAACTTGTGCCTAAGTCACTGATGAACAGATGCTGAAAAATTCGGTGAAGTTATAACCATGTGAAAAAAAATATATATTTGTTGATTGTGAAGTATAGAATGAAATAATAAGACTTTCTTTTTTTGGTTTGCCTGAGTTTAGTAATCAGCTTGCTACAGTTAGAGTCTATGCTAATCATATATTTAGCTAAACTAGGGGGGGAAATAAGGCAATTAAACAGTCAAAAGCAATCTCTGCATGCATCCAGCTATACAGTAAGGGTTATTAGTAGAAAACCACATATGAAATATTTGGACTAGCCTGAACTGCATGCAGTAAGGACCATGAGAGAAAAGCACCCCACAAGCCCTGCATTGCCAGAGAGAAAGAGGACATACACTGGAGGGAATTGCTGATTTACAGATTGACTTTTTGGGGTAATTTGGGTATTTTTTCCCCTTTAAATCCACTGCAGATACTTTTCTAGAGGAGAAATCTAATTCTTTTGTGAGCCACAGGTGAATACAAAGTCAGCAGAAGTCTCTTAAGGATTCATGCTCACATCATATCAGCAGAGAGAAAACGTTCCCCTTTAGTCCTTCTTTTGATATCTGTTCAGAAAGAGTTCACTGATTGAGTCAGGGCTGCTGTCCTCCACTCCCTATGACATGATAATTGCTTTAATACTGTTATATTTGAATTAAGCCACATTGCCCACAGCTTGTCTCTTTTCCTGTGACATTAGGCTAGACCTGATCTCAGCCTGAGGTGTTAGCAGTAGATAAAACCTTACTGAAGAACACAGTTTTCACACAAGTACAGAGGTCAAGCTCAACACTGGAAGTGAGCTCCAGGGAGAAACTTGGCCACTGACATTTCAGCTCTGCAGTTTGCCACCCAGGCCTGAAGGGACTTTACTATCATGTAGGGAGAATACAAGCAGTACCCACACAGTATCCTATCAGTCACGTGCCTTGATTTAGGTTTTGGAGTGACCAAACTACTGCATACTGGGAATGAGGGGTTCACCCTAAGTCAGTTCCTCACTTTGTCTCAGTGTCACTATGGGAGTGAAAGGGTTAGCCTAGATATAAAAATCATGTTTTTCAGTACAGAGAGAAAAATTTACTTTCTTTTAAATCACTCCTATGGCTAGTAAACACCTTTTGGATATCAAACTTGTCACAAATGTACTTTGTTAGCACAGTAGGTCATCATGGGACATGTTTTTACAGCTTTCCTGGAATGACAGAAAGATTGCTTTCACTGCTAAGATTTACAAAAATCCCTAAACTTTATTGCTATCATATCAAAGTACTGAACTTATGCTATTATTTTATTTATTCAGAAATACTCTGGCTAAACTTGCACAATCATGTCTTCTTTTTTTTCCTCTCAGCTTTCTATTAGTTTGCTACAAATCAAAGAAAAAACATTTTAGGGTGCAACTGAGGTAGATTTACTATTTCTCTGCCTCTAGGACAATGCAAGATTTAAAATCTACAAAGCTTTTTAATACTGCCTCATAAAAACAAGCTTGATGAAATGCATAATATTTCTAGGCTCTAAAGCAAATTCTGGCTTTTTGATCTTCATGTAATTTCTACAGTATTTTCATGAAATCTAAATAAAAAGAGATACTAGGAGGTTTTACTGTCTCCTCCAAAACACAGTTGACATATTTCTTTTGGAGATACCAGAAAATCTCACTAAAAGTAACAAAGCATGAGCATAAACTGTCCAAGTTTCCATGTACTGAAAACCATAAAAATCAGTCTACTGTTTCAGCTGTCGGTAGCTTATACTAAAGAAATGTAGTCCACACCTAAGTGTAATTTCTATTCAAACAGGTCATGTTCAAAAGCGATCCTATTTGACTCTGTGCACAACAGTAATGAGCTAATCCTGCTATGGGAAGGAACTGCTGTGTCTCCACGGTATCTTGCAAAAAGGCTTGGTGTCCTAAGAATATAAGAAGGTGGCCAGGAGGTAGACCAAAAACTCTGAGGCCACACACAGCAGAGGAGCTTACATTAGCAGCAGCGTCTGCTCCCCTAGCAGGTCTGAGGCAAAATCTAGCATTTTAACTCTGTTATTTTATATACACACACATACACACAGACATATATTTATTATAAATATGCACCATGCTCATTTCCATCTCACTGAACTTTTTCTTTTAATAACAGACAAACTCTCCAGCAAATGTCAGTAATTCTTGTAAAATACTGAAGCATTTTTGAATACATGAATATATATAGAACAAATACCAACAAATGTAATGCTGTTCAGTGTAAGGAGAAACAAGTCTGTATTCACTTGTCACAATGGTTGGGCTGCTCAATAGTGCCATTCTGGTTAGGAACAGTAACAGCCCTCATTTCTCTTCTTTCTTGGTCCAAAAGTTTTTTGACTCTTTTTTTGTCTCTGTAACTTTGAGATCTTAACTTTACTATAACTGTAACTGAGCACATAGTATGGTACCTTTGATTTTCCTTCATTTGAGATTTAGGGCTGATTCTGATAGGTATTGGAAATTAATTTCATTAAAGTTGCTTCAAAAAACCTTTCAAAAAAAGCTTTAACTTCCACAAGATGACACCACATCAACACCTGAATTGAAAGGAAATGTATTCTTCCTAAGAGTTTTCTACAGACTTTTTTTTTCCATCAGCATTGAGCTCATTTCCTGTCTAGTGAAAGCTTTGAACCTTTTTTAGCACCCTTATTACAGGATAAGGTGTGGTTTTCCCACAAGCTCAGCAAAGAGATGATGTGCTGTTCATAGCCACAGGTACAGCTGCAAGAAAGACCGTGAATCAGAGCTCTGCTCCCTGTCACATCTCTTACCAGTCCAAAGGCTAGGGAAGGGGGAGATGAAATCAGGCTACTCAGGCATTGATTTATTTCTATATTTATAAAGGTTGCATACTAGTAATTTATATGTTAAAATGTTCATGCTTCATATTTTTGGCTGTTGTGCCAGCTAAATTAAGGGGTCCAATAGTTCTAGCATAAAATAAATATGATGAAATAAGGTCCTGTTCTAAAGTGTCTGATGTCAGCCTGATGTGATAGACTTCATAAATAATTACTTAGTCCTTTGCTGTATGAAATTTCTAACCTGTTACTTGAGTGTATATACCTTAGTTCTATATACTTTGAAAGCTGTTATAGTCTTATATTACATAAAACAGACATTCAAAAGGACACAGAAGAGCTTAAAGAAAACTGTTTTAAAAACCTGAGGTCAAAAGATTAATATGATTGTAGTTCTACATGCTAAAAAAATATAATGGATATTTGCATTCTACTTTATTCTAGTGAAATATTTGTATTTAAATCGTTTGCCCAGGACAGGCAGAACTGGCACAGAACTCAGTATATATCTGCTCCTTACTAAATAAAGAACTTGATGCCAGACCATTCCTAAAAGGACAGCAGAAATCTACATCTAGATAACTTTGTTACATTTAAGGGAAACTTATTTCTTTTCTCTGCTCCAAATTTGTATTCTGGAGGCAACAGCTAACAAGTATAGAGTAAAAAAACAATAGCTAAAGAAACAAATAACCCAGTAACACTTCTCCCAGGGAGATAAAAACGTTATTTAAAAAAAAAAAAAAAAAAAAAAGCACAACCCAAAAAGGAAAAAATCCAAAAACAGAAACAAGTTTCTACACATCTTTGTTTTAAGACAGGAATAACAACCAGCTCATCCCACTGTTGCCAGGACAGTATGTAAACTTACCCTATATTTCTTGTGTTTCCTAAGGGGACTGTTGTGACTGCTGAGCCATTCACAGCAGATACATTTTAGATCAATCCAACTTAGGTCCAATTTTTAAAATAAAATACAATGAAGTAGAACATATGAATACTAAGATGCTTTATGAAATATTTGTAAGAATATTATTGTGAGCTAGAATATAACAGTATTAGCTAGAAATTCTTAGGTAAGGTTATGCTAAAATTTTTATTTCTGTTACTTTCAGAAATTAAGCATCCATTTCAATAAATTTCCTCTCTTTAAAGTAACATTAATTTATGAAATAGAAATAGAGGGAAAGGTTTTTCCAATGAATACATCATTTATGTATGGAATCACAGAACCAATCTCAGAATTGTTGAGCCTGGAAAGGGCCTCAAGATTGAGTAGTCCAACACACCGCCCAAAGCTGGGTCAGCTGGAGCAAGTTGCTAAGGACCATCTACAGCTGAGGTTTGTATATCTCCATGGATGGCGAATACACGGCCTGTGTAGTAAATCTCTTGTGTTGGTTCACTCTCATGTCTCGTTAGACTGAGATCATGAACTTGCATTATGATCACTCATTACTTTTAAGCAGAATTGAAATACTATTTTTAGTTCCCAAGTACTTATTGTTATTTTTGGCATATTGTAATCTTTTAAATATTCTGTTATATGAATAATTTAATGCTCATAAAAAAGAAAGAAAAATGCCGTAGAGAAAATGGTTTCAACCCACAGGAGACGACATTTGTGAATTAAGTTGTAATATAAATAGGCAGGATTTATATGGTCAGATTTAACTGTTAATGGGTATTGTGAGTTAATATTATGGGCAAAGAGCATTACTAGTAAAGAGTAAGTGGAATGAAAAAAATTTGAAGTATATCTGGTCTTGACTGTATAAGTTGTAGCTTAACATACTTATTCTCTCCATCTTTTATCTCATAGAATGAATTCATATTCCAGTCACACAGTTGTAACGTTATTTCTGAAGAAAGAGAGACTTCTTTTATTTTTGAGTTTTATTTTTGTTTTAAGAAAACATGAAGCAATGTAAGCAAAATGTCTCTCTTCCTGATGTTTTCAAAAATATTAAATATTGCATAATTCATTGTAGCAATGTACCCATATATTTACAATTCTTTCTGGTTTATTAGAAACTTTTTCTTAAGACATGGAACATGTTTCTTCTTAATCCTAAGAGGTAAACAAACGGTAGTTATTACATTTTTTTCATTATTAGCTCTTCATCATAAATTTTGTTTTGCTTGTAGGTAATTTTACCCACCTGTCTCATCAGATAAGAGAAACAAATGGAGAGCAGGTCCTGAAAAGAAAGGAGGATACACAAGGTGACATACAAGAAGTTTCCACATATTAACCCTTCCTGACTTGTTAGCAGCAGGGAGATAGAAGCTGGAAATACTGTAAGGAATCATGGTAACTGAATTTTGTAATGACCTCTTCCATTGGTTAGACTTCTCCATAGTGCCAAAGGAACTGCTACTTCACTTTGGAAGATGTTGAGAATCATCCAGGTCACTTGTTTTGTGCATATTTTTTTTTTCTTCTATTGAGTCTGACCTGGCTAAGAAAGAATACTGTCTTTTGCCACTTCCACAACATCACAGAGAGGTTCAAACTGTGATTTGATATTTCCCTAGTGGATATGTGTCGTGGGTTTGACCCATGACAATATGTCTAAAAACAAAAAGGAGGCAATATCTTTACAGACCAGTTTCCTCCTGTATTGCCTCTCCTCCACTCACCTGTCCGTGAAGATCAAAACCAAAGAGAATTATTTAGAAAAACTAATCAGAGAGCCAAAATAAAATGATTATATGCAATAGAACAAAAAGCCTACAAGCTCTGCCTTTTTGTTTTACTATAACTATGGGTAAATCATGTATCTTCCCTCCACCAAAAACAAGTCACATTAATTTCTGCCTTACAACACAAGATTTTGCAGTATAATGTCTTCTCTTTGGTTCTCTACCCTTACTTTTTCTTCTAGAAGGTTCTGACTCCCAGTCAATTAATACTGAACATAGGAATTAACCTAGTAACACAATTTTAAAATAATTTTAAAGTGCTTTGAAACTCAGTGTAAAGCATTTAAGAAGTCTAACGTCCTTTTCTCATTTACCAAAAAAAAAAATAAAAAAAAAAATAAGGTTACCTTCAATTATTTTGCCTATGAGCAGTTCACTTTTTAAAGTTTTCTTTTTATTTATAGGTGTACCATAAAAATAAAGGTAGCTGGTATTTTTAGGGAAAAGTGGTTGTAATGCATACCTTATTAGTTTAAGGGACATTAGAGTTCCCCAGTGTTTGAAAACCTCTCACAGAAGATTTCTGAAATGGGTTTTATATTATTACTCTTTGTCATGGTTATACCACACCATCGCTTTTACTGCTGAAAAAAAAAAAATTCTTTCTCTTTTCTTCCCTATTTTTCTTTCAATTATTTTTCTGGAATTTATCCTTCATGAATATGTTTACTAACTACTGCAGAAGAGCAAGACAAAACAAAATAAATCTTTTTCCAAGACTGTATTAATGATTTCATAATCATTCTGTTTCTACATCAGAAGAAACAAATAATTCACTTGACTGCGCACAACTAGCTTTACTCATGAAACCACATTATGTCTTCAGCCTCTTGGCATACAGTCAGATTGCAGCTGCATGTGCACATCTTCTGTGAAAAGTCTGCTCTGGATTTCCCTCTGCAAACTATACATCTCTTCCACACCAGCTCTGGAGCCCTTAGATATATTTTTAACTTGGCAATCTCCATGGGATTCCCAACTAAAACACAGTCCAGATTCAGAAAACTATCAAAATATGAATTTAATTATGTATTTAAAAGCTGATTAGACTTGGCTTTTGTGTTAATAAACATTAGTGCTAATAACATTTCCTGATTATCATTTCAACAAGTGATCATACATTTATCTTTTTTATTATCAATTTAAAATAGCTTTCCAGTTCCTGCTTAAGCTGCACTCTATACAAGAGGTTTATGCCCTGTCTCTAAGAAGGTGGAGACACACACAGTGTGTTATCAGTTTGCAAAACTGGAGCAATAGGCAACTTCAGCAGAGAAAAAAGGAGTCAATAGCTGAGAAGAGGACAGAAAAACTTGTTTCTCTATTGCCTTCTGAGTGCATGCAAGCAAGGTGCATTCGCCTGATTAGAAGTGGTCCCCTTCCACAGCCATATGGCTCCTGGTACTCAGTTCTGCCTTGACTGTCTACCATCACCTTTTCTGCCAGTGAATATTAAAGCTGCCCAGTGAACATTAAGGCTAATTCTCTTGCAACACGAGGAAGGAGATGATGCTATGTTGTATTTTATCTAATTAACAATATCAGTGGAAAGATCTGGTGAAAAAATTGAAATTCTGCCCAGAGCATCCATGAATAATGATCACTCTTTAATAGTGAATTTTGTGGGCGACAGTGCAGAACACGCCTGATGGAAACCGAAAAACGTAGAACTGGGAAATCTGTTTTATTCTACAGTACTTTCTTTTTCTCAGTGTTTCCCTTGCAGCAGAACCTGTAGAGTACTTATACTGAGTTTTGATCTGCCAGACTAAGGAAACAAGTAAAACAATGACAATCTGTAGGTGGAATTGGGGCATGAAGACAGAATGGACCTCCAAACAGTTTTTTCAGCTACTCATATAAAAAAATTTATTGAAATCTCCAAATGATTAGTGAAGCATAGCTCCTGCTTTTTCAAAGCACAGCTACTGAGCAATTTTAGCCAGACAATCTTAACAAGATTGGCCAACAAGACAAATTCAAATAGACTAGAAGAAAGTACTCAAGGAGGATAAGAGCCATGACTCAACTGAATGCATCATTCCCAGTGGTGAAAAATCAGCTAGACAGAAAAATATATTAAGGGCAAAAAAAGATCAGTGGCATACTATAAATTCATAACGCCACGCTGTCTTAAAGACAAGTCTCACTTCAGGATGTGTACTACAGAGGAGAAGAGAGGTAGCTATCTTTGCCCTGTTTACTGGTAGTATGGAGTCCCTAGCTGGAGGATTCAGGCTCATTGTAGATATCTTTCTCCTTAGAATGATGCTGACAATCTGTGAATTCCAGAGGGGACAACTGGAGTAAATGTGGAAATACAAAGGGTTTTAGAAGGCATGACTTAAGAGAAAAAGTAGAAGAGTGTTTAGTCCAAAAAAAAATGGCCTGGCTAGTGGAAAATGTAACTGCTTCCATTACTTAAAAAGCAGTTATAAAAAAAGGAAGATGAACACTTGTTCTTTACACACATAAGGGGAAGGACAAGTCGAAATCAGCAAAGACTTTAGGTTCAGAGCCGTAAAAATGTTCTAATGAAGAGTAATGAGGCACTTCAGCAGGCTACCCAAAGATGTGATGAACCATTCTTCACCATTTTTAAGAACAGATTAGACAAGCATATGATAGTTTAACACAATCCAGCTTCAGTGCAAGTGATGGAAAGAAATGCCTTGAACTTTGGAGATTCTTTCTGACAACATATGTCTATGATTCTTTCCTCTTTTCCCCAAAAATGTACTTTCAAAACATCACAGTGATTACACTTCTTTGAAAAAGAATTATTTTCAGTAATAGTCAGCATATAATGACAGCTTAATTTTGAAAATAACATGAGCTAAAATATTGTCTTATGCTTCTTCTGTAATATGCTAAATGATTCCTTCATTTGCAGTATAAAGGGAAAGTTTTCAATACCATAAATTCACCTACAGCATATCTCCACTACAATGCCCCTTTTCTCCTCTTAACTGCAACAAGAAAGGATTTTAATCAAATATCCATAAAAGGACATCTGATGAGTAAACCGAATATTTTCAAATGGAATAGAAGCAGGCATGATTAAGTGCATAAAGAATTGAGGTTGAAAGTGGCTACAATAAAAGGTTGAGTAAAAATTAATTTTAGCATGCACTTTGTATAATACTGCATAAGGTATTCTTTTGTTTCATTGCCTCTTTTTTGGGACCTTAATTTTCAGTCAGTCACTGGCTTACATCTTATCTCACACCATAATGGCAGAAATTAATGGGATAAAAGTACTCCATTCAGAGACAAATTATCATTTCACTGATCTACTTCACTGAGTACAAATTCCCTCTGCTCCCAATAAAAGCTTTAGAGCAGTAGAAAAATGCTAGTTAACTAAAATTGTGTTTCTTTTCTTAGACCATAAAATTTTCATTTATTCTGTCAGTAATACCCTTGTGTAAATACAGTAATTTTGAAGCCTTTCAGTAAAGTGTGATACATATTTTTGCATTGTTGCATGTCTGGATTTCTTCCATGGTACTTCAATTTTGTGGTTCAGTGAACAAAACTAAGAGTTCTCCTGAAGGGTTTGTGCTTAAAACAGTCAGGGGCGTGTTGTTTGCTGAAGCAGTCACTCTTTCCTCTTGATGAGAGTGTCCATCCACTGTTTTTATGAACTGCATCTTTGTTTAAATTTGCATTGGATCCTGGCAGTAACTACTTGCAGGAAAATAACAACATGAAATAGACAGCTAGATGAGGAAAAGCACTTTCAGGATATGATAAAAAAATCTAATGTTCGTTGGAATATAAGGGGTTTCAAGACTCGGACCGGAAGTTTGAATTCCAAATACACTGAGAAATATCTTCAGCTGTCTGAGGTTGCAGCTCCTCTAAAATGACAAAAGTGATAATCTTTGTATGTGGTTTAAGCTTGAAGATAAAGATTTCCTTTGAAGGAACAGAGTATAGATTAACTATATTTTCTCAAATATGGGAATTTCCTTCTACTGTTCAGAGGAAAATAATTGTTCCTCATTTGGATTAGAAAAGATGAGATTTTTGACAATCTTAATCCTTCAAATCAATCTATAAAATGTTACTTGATAAAGGTTTTACCAGCTTACTATATTATCCTTCCTTTAGAGAACTTAAAATTATTCACACTCCTCATATAACACAGAACTTCAAACCCCAGAACAGAACTTTCCTGCCTCTCATTAATTGTCCCAGATTATTCATTGTCAAGGTTTACTATATGCAATTGCCATATATAAGTATAATAATGTATATCAGTAATCACAACCTTCAGGGCACAGTAAATAAATAAATCAAAACACCAAAATAAGTAAAAACACCAACACTTTTTCCTCAAAAACCCAAATCTGTATATTTGCTAGGAGCATCATGAAATAAATAATTTTTAAGTATTAAGAAAAGCATATGTATATTCTTTCTTATAATTTTTACAAACAACTGATAAACAACTAGTTTTCACTTGCTTGTAAGCTTTCTGCTAATTTTAAAAGTATTTATTTTTCTTTGCTCCATTCATCAAAAGAATTATAATGGAATGGAGTTTCAGCCCTAACTGGAAGAAACATTTAATGTAAATCTTACAAATGTGGCCCAGAATTGCTCTTAATTAAAATTTTCCCTCCTCTGTAGCTAGAGTAAAGGAGGATGTAGAAACGGCCAAGGCTGACAAAGCAAGAAGACGTACCAAGCCTTTATCTTTTCTTTGCAACTCATTTCAACCAAGGTGCATTGGAAAGTCACCGAGTAAATTGCCAGGTCAGTAAAGACAAAGAAAGTTTTAGCCTAGTAAAAAAAAATCAGGATATTATCACTCATTCTCGGTGGTCCTGGAAATGTAACATAAACAAGACTTGCAGGTTTGGGATTTCCGTGGGAACAAAGGAAAATCAAAGATCCTGACACAGATGGTGCCTCAGCTTCATAGAACAAGCAGCAAAAGAAAATAGCCACTGGACTAAGTCCATTTGAAATAACGTTATTTCATTTCAGCCATACAAGTTCATGGAACAAGTCTACAATTACCTTGATTTAATTAATACAGCACCCCTAAAACTGCGAACATAATGACATTATTTTTCTACAGCCAGATAGAAAAACTATAAACTTTTGTTGAATCTCAGGGGAAGTTTTGAGTAGAAAAAACAGTTAATGTGGGGACAGGTAATAAAAGCATATTTCAGAACATGCAAGCTGGGAGGAATCCAAACTTCTCTGTATAGCGACCTTCTACCTTCTGGTTTAGGTGAAACTGGATCGGTAGAGACAGAACACTATATCCTTGCCAAGAAAAGGCCTTCAGGCCGTTCTTCTTGAAGCGACAATTCCAAAAAATAATGCAAATGGATAATATACACTGCATTTCAAAAAAAAAAAAACAAAAAACAAAAAACAAAAAACCAAACACAAAAAACCCCACATAAATTCAGTCTTTATAAACTATTAATCAAGTTTGATTTAATGGGATCATTATATCTGGCATTCTGCATGTGCTAATAGCATCTAATGCACAGATGCTTTTTTTGACTGTTGAATGAATAATGATCTGGGATTCAGGTTTCCTAAATGATTCCTTAATGTCAACCACTTTGGCTAGAGCTGCAAATAAACACACACGACATTTATTTTATATTAGCTGCATGGAAAATGTGTACATTTGTAATCAAGGTAAAATTTGACAATGTAGACTTAATGACCTTACTGAAGAGGAAATGATTATGAAGAGCGCTGCTTCCAGCATGTATATGAAATGCTGTCACATTAAAAAGTGATGGGAGAATAAACAAAATATTGATAAGATACTTCGAATTTACACGGCAAAAAGGAACTGCTTGTTTCTGAAAAAAAAAAATTGCTCCTTAGAAACTGAGTCAAAGAAGACATCAAAGCAAGGACAGAACCTGAATTTCATGTGTTTTTTCCCGTGTAGGTAGAGCAAAAAAACAAAACAACAGAAAAAATTTACATAACATATTTATAACATATGTACAAATATCCTGATGATTGATGAAGTTAGTAAAATTAAGTCCATTAAACCTATTGCTATACAATTCCTGTCTGTGAAATTTGTGTCTGTCAACTGTATAATACATAACTTTTACAATCTTTTGTTGGATTTTTTCCAGTATGGAGAAAAAGATGTAAGCAAACCTCACCAACAAGTGATAGAGAACACAGATCTATTCTGTATTGCCATCATAAATCTGCCCTCAGTATGCACAGGCATGTAAAAGAGCTTGAATATAGCTAGACAAGTATAAACAAGCCACCTGCAAATGAGTCAAGAGAGTTCAGCTTGTATGTGCTCAAACCTGGAGTTCAATCTCCTGAGAATTTATTACTATAGGAAGTTCTTAAGTAAAAGATAACATGGGTATGAACACTTGCAGTAGAAGCACAAGCTGTGTTATTGTACACAGGCACTGATACAGTCTTAGCAAATGTTCCTAATAGTTACACTGGTTTGGTTTAGAACAAGACAGGGTGAGCCTATACTGGTGGGTAGACTACTATGTAAGTACTTTTCAAGCTCAGTCTTAATGGTGCAACTCTGATGCTTTCAACTGGTCTACCCACTTTGGTTTGTGCCAGCAGCTCACTAGGAGAAAGGAGGGAAATTAAACCTCCTTTAGAAATTATTTTAAAAAGGACTTAACTCCGCATATACTCTCATACTCACTAGTGAGTGTCCACGCTATGACATTTCAGAGTCACTGAGATAGTAGTGGCAAGGCCATTTAACTCAAAAACTTCTCCATACAAGACTGGAGTTGTCAGTAACAGGATGGGACTGGATATACAGTCTGTGTTTAAGTTACAGATTGGTTTAGGTTTACTATAAATATATACAAGACCTAGATTATGTTGGTACTAGAGATATAATCACAATAAAAAGAATCATCAAATAAAATCCTTGGCTTTGTTTTAAATAAGTAGTTTTGACAGTACATATAAGGAAAAGATCAAGTATGAAGTGTTTTGGGGAAAAAAAGCATAATACATATTTAATACAAATATTATATATTTACATATTTAATGCATATTACATATTTACATATTTAATACAAATAAAAATATCAAATTTAGATTGTGAAAGCAGAAATTAGTCAGATTTGGGAGGTTAAAGTTGCAGTCTAAAAACAAACTTCTTGAAAAGTTAAGGAACGTTCTTATCTTGGGGCTTGATTTCACACACACACACTCATCTCAAGAAAATATGTTTTAATGTTAACTAATTTTGTCAGACTGAAAGATTGTTCAGTCTGGCTTCTGTTAAATTTATGGATCATTAGTCTCTTATCTTTTCATTATGGTCTCCTGAGAGGAACCATCATAAAGTTAAATGAACACAGTAGGAAATTGTTACAAGCCTCCTTTCACCCTACCTCCCTCACTGAAGGAGACAGGGTATCAGTTCATTCATTCCATGCAACAAATGATAAATATCTTATTTGATTTAAAGTCTCTAAAGATCTGATTTATTTTGTCATTTTTAAGTGCTGTGATTAATGAAAAAGACGAATTTTCCCAATACTAAAAGTACCAAGCCCACATCAAAGCTTGGCTTCCAGTGCTTAAACAAAAGACAAAAAAAACTCAAACCAAAACCAAAACCAAACAAACAAAACAAACCCAAACAAAACCAACCAACCAAACAAAAAAAACCCAAACAAAAACAAACAAACAAACAAACAAACAAACAAAAACCAGGCAAATGTTTTAAAGGAAACAACTTTAATGATTTTTTGTACTTTAACAAATGAAAGTTAACACCCCCTACTCCAATTTCATAGCTAAATCTAAAAATTTCTGCATTCAACCTAAATGTTTGTGCCTAGAAACATATGTTCTTTTCTTTAGCCCTAAGCTAATTTTTGTGACTGAAAGACCATTCACTACTTCAGAGAAGTGCACAAGTATACCAGTAATAAACTAATCACAAAATTCATTTCTTGTAAATCATACTACCAGAAAATAAACTCTAAGAAATAGTGATCATTCATAGAGTAAAATATGCCCACAGCACTACTTGTAAACGTTGCAATACACAACTTGTATTCACTGTAGGAAAAGAAGTAGCTTTTTAAAATGCAGAGCTCAATTTTCTTTGGAATCACATTTTCACCTACCAGACTTTTCAGCTGTATTCATAAGAACTGTTTCAGGGTTTTGTTTGTTTGCTTCTTTTATTGCTTGTTTCCATTTTTGTTTGCATATCTTACCTGCCTTAAAATATATTAAAAGCATCTAAAAATAGCACAAAAAAGTGTTTTGCACAGAAGAAATTCAGTGCCCTGAATGTTTGTGCATCTGCACTTTATCTCCTGCAAACAGTTGCCTTCTTGACAAGAGGCATAATTCACTAAAATAAAAGGATACAAAGTGCAACTGATAGTAACACGGAGAAGAAAGCAATTAAGTGTTCACAAATGTAATTTGAAAGGTCCATGACACATAAAAGGGATTTATAGTTAATACCAAACCAGACACCCTTGACTGTTGGATAAAAGTAATGGTATTTTATAGTCATAATTTCTTTCTGTTTACCAGATGGGATGGGAGAAAATTCAATTTCACTCATTGTCAAAGAGATTTTAACGCTGAGATCAGCAAGAGTTATACAATATCTGATAAGATGACCAATCCTTTTCATATTCATATTCATATTTTGGTGCGGTGCAACTTGTGGCAAGATACTGCAATCAGGAGTCATTGCTAAAAAAACCTGCAGCATTCA
>JAWWES010000115.1:71867659-71879686 GCA_035583135.1 Lophotriccus pileatus | reverse complement strand
TGTTTCTTGGTATCCTACTTCTTTAGTTTTACTTTTGCGCCTAACTCTTCAGAGCTTTTAAATATGGTGCAAAAATAGTGACGTATCTACTCTTTCACAGTACTTGAGCCTTTCACAAAACTAGAAAGCAGAAAAGACTGATGAATTTAGGAAAGGAGAATACCCCCATGATCCAGGAAATCTCTGTAAATATGGAGGTTATCTGACTGACTCCTGACGCAATCTGTCTGCTGCTCTAACTACAGAGACCTGAGACAGAAGGTGCTTTTATTCCTTCCCTCCTTTCTTGGGTTGGTAACTGGCTTATTTAGTTCATATTAACTTCAACTAATGTTGGTGTAGAACTCAGAAAAAAGCAAGGAAAATTGTAAAGGGACATAAATCATCTACACCATATATCTATCTTTCTTCACTCCTCTAGACCTCTCACCAACTTGGTAAAACTGGGCTCTTAGTTTAGGTACCTCAGAAAGAAGAAAAGAGTACCAAATATTTCTTTATTCCTTTGGCACAAAGACTGGTGACATTTTTGTTTTAGAGATATCAAGCAAGAAAATTAATTGATGGAATTTATTTTGGTAGGTTTCAAGCAGACCTCTGGCTGGTTACGAGTTTTGTAAGGATACATATTGGTCAAGGAGCATTTACAAATGAACATAACATCAAAACTTCCTAGTTCAAATGATTTCTCTGAAATAATTAGCAAACTGGAATGCACTTCTACTTGCTCAGTATATCTTTCTTTCATAAAGATTAAATGCAAAAATGATATTATATTAAATGATGACCACCTAAAAGACATAAGAAATCCTAAATTCATACTTCCTAAGTTCTTATTGTCAAGGGAGTTGAAACTAGAAAACCTTTAAGGTCCATTCCAACCCAAAGCATTCTATGGTTCTATGATTTCTGCCTTAACACAGGTTCATGGGCAGAGAATCATAATTACTGTTTCAGTGCTTTACTTTGCGTTTTTTTAAAATCTGAATTAAAAAATTTTACTTTAATTAATGCCAAGCTGTAACACCCCAGGTTTTCTCATGAGTTCATTGAAGAGGTTTCACATTAAAGATACATAAGGCTTCAAAAATCCACCCAACGGATTTATTAAGAAACTTCAATTCTTCTATAACATGTGGCCACTCATGGGACAAACTCTGCGATGCTTCTCAGGTAGTCAAAGCAACACACTTTTACTGTCAAACTTTGGAAAATAGAGGCACCCGGTAAAAGTTTAAAACAAACATTCAGTCAACATAAAGCATTTCCCAAAACATTGACTTAGCAAATTCCAACCCATCCAGGTTTAAGCTACCCAAATATCAAGAACAGGAAATTAGGAGAAGAAGATGAAGGATTGAGAGAGAGAGAGAAAGAGAAAATTATAGCTACCACCTTAAATCCAGCATAGATCCAGTACCAGAGAGCCAATAAGCAGAAGGGTGGTGAATATGTAGTGGCCACGTGGTGCTGATTCTATTTGCTCTGGGGCCCTGTAGCCATTCCCCCCAGATCGGGCTTCCAGTCTGGGGCTGGGTTAGGGGCTCCGAGGGGTGTGGTGGGAGCTGTCGGGTGTGCCAATGGCTAATAGCTATTCTGGGCTCCAGGGGCTGTCACGTGGAGCACTGCTCCCAGGGTGCCAGTGGCTGACAGCTGCACTAGAGGGTCTCAAGGAGGTATGATGTTTGAGGGGGGCAGAGCACCATTCTACCTTGGCAGAACCTGATCTGTCCCCTTTACTCCACACACAGAGTTGTTTTGAGCTAGTAATAACTTTTTAATAACTTTTTTCAGTCCCCCACAGAAGATTGATATAAATAATGTAAACAAGTCTTAAACCTAAAGAAGGTGTGAAGTATATTTATTGGCTCATAGGCAAATCAATTCCTCTCTGCCCCACTTATCTTACATTTCCTCATTGATCATCTGATTACTGCTTAGCCTAAAAAATACTAAACTTATGTGACTTACCTGTAAGATCTACTGACGTACTAAACTACTGCTCTGTCCCTATCACATCCCAACTGTATCACGTTCTCTATTAAAGATTTAGAATCACAGAATCATAAGTTTTCAGGTTAGTCATCAAGTCCTGTTGTTAACCCTGGACTGCCAAGACCACCACTAAACCGAGTCACTGAGTGTCTCTTCTACATATGATTTAAATACTTCCAGGGCTGGTGACTCCATCACCTCTGTGGGCATCCTGTTCCAATATTTGGTAACCTGTTTGAGGAAGAAATTTTTCCTAGTATCCAATCTAAACCACCCCTGACAAAAGCTGAGGCAGTTTCATCTTGTCCTATCACTTGTTACCTGGGAGAAGAGACCAACCCTCAACTGGCTACTTCTAGAGAGTGGTAAAGTCCCCTCTAAGGCTACTTTTTTTCAGCTTCCTCAGCTACTCCTCCTAAGATTTGTGCTCCAGACCCTTCACCAGCTTTGTTGCCCTTCTCTGCCCTTCTCCCTCCAGCACCTCAACGTCTTTTTTGGAGTGAGGGGACCAAAATGGGACACAGGATTTGAGGTGCAACCTCACCAGTGCTAAATACAGGGAGACAATCACTGCCCTAATCTTGCTGTCCACACTATTCTTGGTACAGGCTGGATGCCACTGGCCTTCTTGGACACCTGGGCACACACTGGCTCATGTTCAGTCAGCTGTCAAGCAGCACCCTCAGGTCCTTTTCAGTTGGACTGACTACAGGCAGACTACAGGCTTGGACAAGCAGGAGTCTATCTCAATGTGGGAGAAGCATATTGCACCCCAGGGTGGGCCAGATTTCCCTAGCTGTTCCTGTGGAGTAGTACCGTACCCCTCCAGCAATTTGACTGAAACATCATGTGCAGGCTTAGTCACACACGGAAGATGATTTAGCAATGTTTAAAAAATCACTATGCTCTGTGTAACCTACTTGGCCACTCCAGCATTGCCAGTAGTTCTATGTCATGCATTTTTTTAACAGCTCCCTCAGGCTTAGCAATGCCCAGTGGCTTTACATCCAATCTTCCACAAAGAAAAATATGTACTCAACGTACTGTTACATAAAGATGCAAATGCTCCAGAAGTCTCCTGATATTTCCCAAGCTATTTATCACAGAGCTGCAATCCGCTTTTCCCTTTGAATACATATAAACAGGTAACATAAATTGCAAAAAGTATACCTGAGCATTCGACATACCGGTTCAGATCACACAACATCTTGTCTCCAAAGCCGGTCAGTAACAACTGCTTACAGAAAGACACAGAAACATGGCAATAAAGGGAAACTTCCCAATCAGATCCACTTTCTGGAAACCTTAGATGGTTACAAGACTTTACCAACAAAGCAGACGACCCAGCAGTTTGCCAAAATAGCACATGAAGTTTGTTCAGCTAGTGCAGAAGCTGCTATTATTTGGAACCAGTGGGGCACAAGGGCCTGACTGTGAGGGTTTCTTGATGTAGGAAACAGGCCCTGAGAGCAGGGACAGCCATACAACCTGCTCTGACAAGCAACAAGAAGTGGGAGTTATTCTTACATTGGGTTAATAGGGCAGAACTGAACAAACTTAGTAATTGTTATGCATCCCACATGTTGCTAATCCTTTTACAGTCAAACCTTTATAAACCTGTTATGATCATTGCTATTTATCAATGACAGATGTATTTGATGCAGGTGCCTGGTCACTGGCAGTGGGAGCTGCAGGGCAACCTCTTTGAGGAGAGGCCAAGGCTGCCCCATGCTCGCCGTGGCCCATTCCAGCCAGCACCACATGGAACAGCTGAGTTCTGCAGCAGAGGTAGTGGCACCTCTGGGAAAGCATATTTAAGAAAAAGCAAAAAAAAAAATCTCTCAGAGAGATGAAAAGGGAACCAAAACAATGAGAAATAACTGCAAGGTCAAAAGAGGAGGAGGAGGAGGAAGCAAAGCAGAAGTTGGAGCAGGTATTCACATTTACAGCCCACTGCGAGTCCACAAGTGAGTAGGGTAATTGTGAGAAGGAAGCAGCAGCAGCAGCAAGAACCTGCTATGGATTAATTCCCTTCCCATTCTCCCTGTGCCACTTGAGCTGGGAGTGGAGAAGTCTGAGTTCAGCGGGGCAGAGAGGTAGGAAAGCCCATGAGACTTTTTCATCCTGTTTCCTTCCCCTGTCCCACAGAGGAGACAGAATGAATGAGTGAGCAGCTGGGTGGGCATTTGGCTGATAGTCAGGGAATATCCTGTCACAACAGAAGAGGTGGGAATTGGCAAAGAATACAAAACGCCTGTCTGATAGTCAGAAATATCTCACTGTGTGCCTCAGGACACATCTTAGCTGCACTTCCTGAGAGACAGAAAACATTTATATCAAGTTTGTACACTTGGAAAAGCATGGCAATTAATATACACTCATCTTTCACTTATTGTTGTTAGCATAACATCAGAAAACAAGGTTAAAAAAACCATTAAAAATAATAAATTATTTGAAAATTTAGCTCTGTTTGAAGTGAGCAACAACACCCTATATGCAAGGCAACAGCTACAAACAAGCACTGAAATATAATGTTGGGAACCTGCTTGTACTGAAGCAACTCCTTGCACACACGAGAGGGTAAATGAACAGGGACATAGACATCTATTGTTAGAGTGATAAATGCTATGAGTGTACAGAGCAGAAGGTATTAGATTTCCTTGGAGGACAGAGTGCAGCTTTAGACTAAGGTTGTCAAATTATGATTACATATAAATTACAGTGGCAACAAGGGAAGGAGTAAGTCTGCTGAACTGAGATTAGCAACAAAAAATTCCCATTAAAGGGTGTATATGATGAGGATTAATGACTGCATAAGTCTTCCAAAGTTTCTAAGATATTCCCTACAAATAACTAGATGATTTTCAGGGATAGGTTCAGAGAGATTATAAGTCTAAGATCATTATAATTCACCACTTATGATTGCCTAACATTGGTGAGGTACATTTATACTGAAAATGAAACTTTCATTTGAGTCTCTGTGGAAAAAAACCTGTGTTATCAATCAAGTCTAAAGTTACATTAAGTGACACAAGATGTTGCAGCTATATAGCTGTGATTTTCTTAGCATACTATTCATTCCAGTGATACTAAGAATTGGTGAATAATTAAAAAAAAAAAAAGTCAAAACCATGTAAATCAATGCCTAACTCATAAAAACAGTGATACGTGTTTATGTGATATGTGGTATGTGGGGTTTTAAACCAAAGCATATTCAAAATAAATACTTCTAATTGTACTTTCATATGAAAAGCTCTGTCCACATTTCTTTTAAAAGGTGACTACCCACATTACAAGTATCATAAATCAGCACACTATTAACAACGCAATGGGCACTTTCAACTGACTGACAGGTTGTTCTAGCCAGGGACAATGATGGAGAGCCACAGAACGGTATTAGGCAGGAGGCAAAAATGGATCTTGATCTACAGAGTCAAGACACATGAATATTTGCTGTACAGTGAGACTGCATTATACTTGAAGAAAGCTTTTGAACCTAACTTCTGTTCTTGGTAATTTTTACCATTAAAAAGAGAAAAACACTGGTGCCAGAAAACATAAGCAGGACTCTTGGACACAGAGCCACTCACCTGACTGAAATTAGTGAGTGAACCACGCTTTTACTATCAAGCTGATTTTGATTTTTATATACTCATTTGCTTGCAGAGGATTGACCTGGAAAAAGACCATGGAGCAACAAGGTCTGGAACAGCAACACAAGATTCTTCAGAAATACAAGCTTTTATGACTTGGTAGATGTTTATATCTACAATATTTTAAACCATATCTTCCTAATAAGAAAATTACTGCCCATCTTTCAACACACACACACTAACTACATGTCTGTAGAATAATAAAAATAAAAAAAGGTATATAGCCTTGTTTTAACATTTGTAACAAAACTTTACCTGACAAATATTAAGGGTTAATTCTTGCAGTAGCCAGGAGGGGGCATGGCTAGGACCTGGAGGTGACTCTATACCACCTGATGTCATTGCAAGGGGCAGGGGGAAGGAATCCTTTCTGGCCATGTAGAGGGAAGCAATCAGTCGGTCAGGCATTGCTGGGTCTGTGTGGAGAGCATTTCCATGTGAATCATTTGCCTCTCTTGTACACTTTGTTATAAACATCATTGTTCTTACTGTTCATTTTCTTATTTCATTGCTTATTTCATTTCTAGCAAATTATGAAGCACAAAACATTAGTACTATAAGTACATTGTTACAAGACATTAGTATTATAAGTAGGGTTAGTGTTCCAATGTTTTATGGCAGTATCCCATTATATATCAATAAACATGGTATAAATACTTGTATAATAACAACAAAAATGTTTTTCATTTAAGAAAAGTGGACGACTGGATAAAATTCTAGTATTAAAAAAACACAATTATTACAGTTCATTCTGTAGGATTTTTTTTTTTTTTTCATTTTCTGGTTTTGTATTTTCTAGAGACTATGTATCCTTCAGCTCCTGATATCCTTTAAAATAGCTGTCAAGATGGATCTTTATACCATTCTTTTCTCTCTCACAAACATCATTATTTCCAGCATTCACTTAAATGACGTCTTTTATAAATTCTGCCTAGTTATTTTTCCAAGTTTGGCCTGGTGCCTTTGCCAACTGAAAATCCCCAATAGGCGAAGTATTTTTGAATCACTGTAAAGGTGCTCTGTCATTTCTGCTCTAAAAACCTCCTATCTCACCTTTTTCCTTCAGATTATTGAAAGACAATATTTTTTCATTATCTCTTACTGGAATGAAGATGCAGAGGTTTAAATTTCAAAAGGTCTTCTATTGTAGACTTTTTGAGATTCAATCATTAGTATTTTCCTGTTATTCAGTGTGAAACAGTGGTAGTCACTAAATAGTTCTTTAATATTGTGATTTAAGAGGAAGGTTTCAAAAAAGAAAATAAAGAATAATGTAAGAATATATAAGGATATACACAGCCTTGACATGAAGCAAAGACCCCCTAAAAATAGAATTCTAGACAAACAGAAGTGACAAGCTCAGATGTGTTTTTTTTTCTTGAAGCTAAATGTGACAGCAACCAAAACTTAATAAAATTTCAGTGACTGTGCTGATTAGACTACAGCATTTTTTATTCACACTTCAGGCAGTGCCCATTTTAAGCTCTTTTTGCAACTTTTGAATATATAATTTATTTTTTAAAAATGTGATTTCATATTACAGTGGCAATTTTTGTTGTTGTTGTTGTTCTGGTGCACAACAGTTACCTCTCCTAAGTCTGAAAGATGGGAGAAAATAACAATGAAGACCCGTAGGGCCAATCTTCTATGACACAAAGCTGAGCTCCACATGTAAAACGGTGAGATTCACACATACAAACCTGTATTTCCAAATTATTAGACTACTACTCCAGACAAAATAACCCAAGATTTGGCTATATAAGTCAAAAAGAGTTATATTCCTACAGGAAAGAGACCCTGCCACTACCACATACGGTTTGGTCACACTAAACCTCCTTGTAGCCTCTTTCCTTCACCAGCATCTAACACTTTCCACCCAACCCAGCCTGCCTTACCCCACTCTACAGTTGCACAATATCAATGATATTTGTTTCAGTCTCTGGTGGCATTTATTGTATGTTCAACACATTTCTCTGTTCCTTCTCTATAGATTAGTTGGAACCTTATGTGCAAGGATCCAAGTCAGTGAGAAAACACCACAGCAATGAGCACTAGTTTGATGTCTAGCTTGCTTTCTATTTTCAAAAGAAACATTTTCCACAATTTCCTATCAATTTTTCCCAGCTTGAACCACCCAGAAGAGAGAAATAAATCTGCCAGATGCAGCCTACTGCTTCCTTTATTTTGAGACAGAGTGTCAGAGGTGTGAGGGCTCTGTGAAACCCTTTTACCTCATGCATGTAGGAGAGTATCTCATCTGCAGAAGCTTTGCTGTGGGATCAGAAAAAAGGCCTTGGGCACTTCGAAAACAGGACTGTGTAGATTTACTGCCCCACATATATATCTGTAAAAATTTTCTCCACAACACTTTCACACAGAAAGGGAGTTTGTTTTTTCACACAACTGATTCATAACATCAGGTTTTGGGCTAAAGATTATTCTCATGTACCCTGGAAAGGTAGTTGTTTTAAGTTTGCCATGCACAAGGACTATTTAATTGTACAGTTGAAACAGAAGGTGCCAAATGACACTTAAAAATTGATTATAAACCAAATATACAACAAAAGAAATTAACAACTTAAGTGAAAGAAGGGGCAAGTTCAATTGATTTCAAGGATGTTTAAGATTATAACTTTAATTATTTTTAGGCCATTACAAGATAATTGTTATTGTTTCGGTTTGCATTTAACTGACAGCCATGAAAAACAGCACATACCAGCTTAATTTGTAATTAAATTTTTGTTTTAAATGAAATCCATCTGAAACATGAGAAATTTGGACAAATCTCTTCTCACCAATAATGTAAGTAGAATGTTTATACAGAAAAAAATGCTAGTTTCAAACACAAAGTATCATACATGGCAAAATTGAATCTTTCGTAATGAAAAACATTCACCCACAGTGGCTGTTTGTTTCTGAAAGAACTATCTTTTCAATTTAACTTTCTAAAACAGAATTTGTGTTGTGTGATATATTTCATACACTTTTTTCAGCTTGTGAGACCAGGAAAGGACACAGACACTCATTATTCCTTAAGCAGTTTATGATTAATTATACCTGTATCATAATGCAGATCCACAGAGCTGTCAAAAAAAAAAAAAAAAAAGAGGTGGGCATTTACAAAAGAAAAAAAAAGAATAATTCAGACCAGGCAGGTATGGATTTTTACACTAGAGGCTTTAATAAAACTAAAGAAAATTTTCCCTCATATTTTTAATTCCCTGGAAAGTTGCTAAATGGTTAAAGATATTACCCTACATAAGATATTTTCCTGACCTTTCTCTCTTCATCTCTGAGCATTGGAACTTGTAGTTAAAACAAAAACGCAGACAAGGATAAAATAATAAAAAGACAGAAATCTACATACAGATAAGACTCTGCAGATGAGAATATTAAGGAATAAGCTTTCACTGTTCCCCCAGAAACACTGTTACTTTGATGTCAGAGCACCTGCTGTGATGGAGACCTTCTTTGAAATGCTTAAGGTGATGTGGTTTTATACAGCTTTGTAACAAGATCTTCTTGGAAAATACAAGACACTGAAAGTTGATGTTAGAGGTAATTTGGTAAGTGACCAGCTGGATTGTGCTTCTGGGCACTTTTACTAAAAAGAAACCAGCCATAGGAGATAAAAGGGCCAAACTGCTTCTTTTGGAATCAATATCATCTTTCACTGGCCTCTGGTTCTGGAAGGCAAAATTTACTTTCTCTGCATTGTTCACTGAAGGAAAAGTTATTCTGGATGCCAGTACTGACTACTGCAGGTAACAATAGGTGTTAGACTGTTTTCTTTGACAGCTGAACTCACCATTTTTTCAGTTAGTCACAAGTCTTTTTGCTCTAGCAAAAAAGACTTGGTGAACCACCTTCAAAGTTAAGCAGAGCACATGACTCATTGTGCATTTCAGAAGAGTAGTCAGGTGCTTAAAATTAAGCATGGACTTTGCTGAACCAGGGCCATCCTTAAGGCTGAGTAGGAACGTGCAAAAACAAACATTTTTTCAGACCAGTCATTAAAACCCCACTGACTAAAATATGTTCATTGATAAAGATGAAGAAAAAAAATCTTGTGGTATAGCATAACACTAAAGAAAGGTACCAGACAGGTACCTCCAAATAATACTTTAAGAAGTTTGATCTTGGATGCAAGGTCATCATAGTTACCTGCAACTAGTCCAAGGGTCTTCTAATTGAAACTACTAAATTATAAATGTGCTATTAGATTATTTATATTATAATGCCTCTTATTTGCAGGAGTCAAATACTTTCACTCCATTATTTAATTTCGCAATAAAGAAAGGAATAAGGCTGGCATTTATAAAAGAGATTGATATTTGATGAGTATGTAAGGTAAATGTATGGGGTAATTAGATTTTGAGTAGTACAAACCTGAATTGAGATGCATAATTCAAAGGGAATATTCCCTAGAAAGAATATTTTCATTTTCTGAGTAGTCTCTTTTTCAGTGGCTATATGACATCAACAAAATGTGTTATTATTAATTATTGTAATATCTAAATTTCTTAATTATCTTTTAATAACATACTATAATACATTGCTGCTATATATACTTTTCATTTTCTCACAAGCTGCTTTTGTATGTTATCTGGCATTATCTTTTATGATCTTAATATAATGAATGCATCTTTTATCATCTTAATAATAATGACTATTGAAAACAAAATATTCTCAGGTATTTTGAAATCATACATACTGAAGTGGTGCAGAATAATCACAGGCAGATCACAGCTACTCATGTAAATACAGCAACTAAATGTTGGTGCTTAGTAAAGTTTCTAAATACGGTGAACACGTACGTGTTGCATAGGGATACTTAAAAGATTATCATCTCTCTTAGACAGTCTTTTTAATTTTGTTTTCCTGTTAGCAATACATATTTGAATAATTCAGTTTTCATCTTTAGACTCTACTGATTAAAATGGTGCAGAGATTAGCTGATTAAAACTGTGTAGAGAGCAGATATCTCATGTTCTGAGCACTTGTCAGATTTTAGGAAACAGCCTAAAAGCTCATGTTCAAAGACACATTCATTTTTTCAAATCACATTCTTGCACCATGCTTAGCCAAATCTAATAGAGAAATCTTTCATCATTTCTCATGCCTGGGCTGCATTGTAAATGTTGTATTAGTATCGAAGGAAAAAAGATAACTCATTTACATTTTGCTGTGGGTTTAAATGAGAAAAGATGTTTTGTCTTGCTGAGGATTTTATAGTTCTTACTTCTCTACATAAACATGGATTGGGCTGAGGCATACTCATACAAGGAGAGTAATAGTATTTTACAACCTTCTTGAACTTCAAGCGAGTACATCAGCTTCCAGCCCAAAGATACCCAATGTTGCCAGACAGATTTCACTCTGCCTAGTTCTTATTTACTGTAAAAATGAATATTGAGAACTGGAAGTGGGTTCAGAGAATAAGCAATTTAGGGAGCTCAATAAATTCATATTGTAAAAGGAATTGAAGCAGTGACAAGACTCTGAACATAGGCAGAAAAACAATGTTTCAAACTATAGAAGGAAAACACAATGAAATGACTAGAATTAGAAGTAGGAAACTTTAATATAAGACAGTGCTTTAAAAGATATTGAAAAGTAATTTAATTATTGATACTTCTCAAGAAACATGATAACATATCTATCACTGAATCTTTAAATCGGTACTAAAAAACTTTCTTTATGGAATGAGCAAGAAATCCTTTGCCTCTAAATTACTTGGAAATTTAGCCATTAATATAAGAGGTCACTAATTATTATCGTAACATTCCAGCAGCATCTCAAAAAAGGCACAAGGCAGCTCTGAGGTGAACCACACGAAAAGAGGAGTAAGGCCTGTGAAGGACAGCAAATGGCAGCACAAGGGCAAGAGTCCAAGACAACCTGACCACTGCTATTTTGGAGGAAAATGCTATACCTCTCTGCATCTTTTCTCTCTTGCCTCCCTGACTGTTGGATAATTTCGTGCCTACTAAAGACTTGCTGTCACGAGTGCAGGAGAAGGCTGACTGAAGAGTTATGCGAAACAGTATAGTTGCATTTATCTTATGTTAAAGATTTACTCAAGCAGTCTGTAGTGTGACTGGAAAAATACTGCCAAGAAGTTTGGTCTCCCTGCACTTTGGATAATAAGCAGCATGTCACTAATTAACACAATTTTGCTAAGAACATGATGAAGAATGAGGGACTTGTCCTTGTGAGTTGACCTGACTACTTCATAGGGTGGACAGGAATTTCAACATCAGGTTATTTTCCCACTCAGTAATGCATCAAGTGAGTTTCTTTTGTCAGACAAATATTGATCTAGTTATACCTGATTTTAAAGATCTGTGCCTTCATACTTCATGGACTGAAATCACAG
>JAWWES010000115.1:71789547-71860316 GCA_035583135.1 Lophotriccus pileatus | reverse complement strand
CTCTAAAATCCACCAGCCTGTTTAGTCTTATTTTCAAGGTGGAACCCCTCAGAATCTACAAGAAGATATGACCCAGGTGCCAGGCCTGGGGCACCCCGACCTCTAAGTCCAGGACTCTGGAAAACCTCCAAAGAACATCGCGTCATCCAAGGAATTTGAAGATGAGGAAGAAGGGGTCCCAAAACGACCCCAGACCCAATTCCAGAGGGCATGCCGGGGGGTGGACCAGGGGTGGCAACTGAATGGGGATTGGGTAAAAATCATTATAAAAAGTGGGGACCACCTGCATTCGCGGCGTGCGCGCGGGGTATTCCTGGATGCCTGGGGACTCAATTAAACCTTACCTTACCTCCTACTAAAACTTGGCCTGGAGTTTTTTTCTCCACAGCTCATATTAGGCAACACTCTATAGCTTCTAGACTTCACAATCTATTTTCTTCCTCATCCTTAAATTTTTAAAGAATATAACATAAATGTATTTCAGTCCCAAATAAAAAGAACAGTCTTATGACCAGAAAGGCTATGAAAACTTGCATATCATGATCAGGGGAGTGTAAGGATTCAGCTGAGACTACGAGAACCCTCATGCCTTGTGCAGAGGGAGAGCTCGTGACAGAAAATCTCTGATCGTTTTCCATCTGAATGTCAGAGATCACTTCTTACTGTGAAGGTATCCAAGCACTGACACAGGCTGCCCACAGAGGTTATGAAGTCTCAGTCAATGGAGATATTCAAAGTACATCTCAATACAGTCCTGTAAAACCGTCTGTAGTGGGCCATGCTTGATCTGGGGGGTGGGGATAAATGACCTCCAGATGTCCAGTTCAACCTCAGCCATTCTGTGGTTCTGTGATTCTGTGATGTCTGTATTCAGCTGACACTGACTTTGCATGTGGATTACTATAAGCCTTCTATCTGTCAAGTCTACCTTTCCTCCATCGATAAAGGAAAAAAACTGCATCAGGAATGTAATCTAGCTGTCACTTTCTATGTGACTTTTATGTATTCACTTTCTATATTCAGGATGTCATTTTAAATATGTAAACATGCCATGAGTATTTCACAGCATAAACACAATTAGAGACCCATTTCAATACCCTTCAGTAGCACAGTTCCCAAATCTTCACTGGCTTCCTGGTCCACTAAGCTCAGATGCCTTTATATGACTTAGAGGCTGTTATGTCCTTCCTGTCTAAATCTTGCTTCGTAGAAGCCCATTATTAAAAACTGCTGGCACCTCAGATATGCATATGATGTTACATCAAAGTGACAGGTTTTTTATGTCTTCAAACTGCCAACGAAAATATTTACCACCAAGGATAAATCCTGTAATAGGCTGCAGTGCCTAAAGACCTGCAACAGCCATTTACTTATAGTATGAAAACTTTCCTAGCAGGCTCAGACAATTATTATTCTGCCCACTGATATATCACTAGAAATGCAATCTGGTATTCTTTTTTATAAAGAAGTGGTATTTAACATTAATAGCATCCACATGAAATCTGATTTTATTTTTATGCACGTCTATATTCTACTGCGCAAAAATCCTGCAGTTAACTATTATTATTACACCTGTTGGCTATCTTTTTCATTTTATTGATGTGCACTAAGCACTTCTCAAAGATGTTTCATGGTTTACAGAACATATCTGAACTTAGCTGAGAAATTATTTCAAAAGTAGACTTCCACTGGGAATGTCAATGAGGTAAGGACATTTTTGACATATTATCTGCATTACTGAGCTTTATTTGATTTGCAAGATTAAAAGAGATTGAGTTGAAAAAAGCAGTGAGCTGCACCTTAACGGAACAATAGTCTGACATCAAAGATGTGTGTGATTTGAAAGACTGAGTGGCACCTGCTACAAGGAGATTATAAAATCAGAACCCAGGCTTCAGTACTGCACTGCATCTTGGTGTGGAACACAAACCTGCAGTTCAGTCCAAGAATAATTTTAGCACATCAAACATGTAATCTAGGCTGACTACTTTCTCACTTCCATCTTTTTCTCTAATTAGATAATAATCAACAGCTTACATGACTGTCTGAAATACCTCTAGAGAATTATTTTTCTTTTTTACTTGTGACAGCTTTATTTTTAGCCTATTCTTAAACTTACTGTCCTCATCATCTATGGAACAATTCAGTGGGGTTAGGACATAAGTGGCAATCCAGGCATGTAATTTTACATCTTAGGAAAGGAAAACAGAGAGAAATTAGTTGTGTCAATCCCTGATTCCTATGCAGTGGATACATAAGAATTTTAACCTACAAGTCTCTAGCTGATCTAGTTCCTGGGTAATGTACGAGCTGAAGAATTCTTTTCTAGGTAAATGTATTTCTTCTTCCCCTTTTTGTCTTCCTTTTAAAATAAGTGTCTGACCCGGTTTTGACACTAAGCTCTAGGATAGGTTTGGCAGCTGTGAGTTTCTCTGATCATGAGGTATGCTCCTAAATGTTTGCTTGGCTGGGATAAGGCCATGCTTTAGCACTTCAGCACTTTCCAGTGACCAGTTAACACTCCCTAGCAAGTGCCAATTTCATTCTTAGGCACTTAGCTCCCCTTATATGGAGAACCCTGGCATTTAACTTGGGCTCATGAACTCAGCTGCATGGCAGGATGACAAAAAGGAATTGAAATGTTCAGTCTTACAAAACCTGAGGAGTGGCTTTTAACTCAGTGACAAAGAAATATTCTGAAGTTGGTATAAAAGACTGAAGGTTTTAAAAGCATTCTGCAGGGCAAATCAGGATGTTCTTGTATTAGGGCTGTGTTGGTTTTGGCAAGATAAAAGGCTTGAGGGAAAGAACTTGGCTGCAGACACTCATATTCACTTTCTCTGGTAGCTGGTAGCTTATCCTCAGGGCTATTTCCCATTATAAATATGTCAGCTCATATTAAGAGAAAATGTATAATACAGAAGAATAAAAATAATCTTACATATGACAGGAGAGAGATTCGTTGACTACGTTTTGGTTGGAACATTGGATCATCCCAATTACACTGTCATACAGGGACACAGGAAAATAGGAGCTACTCTTTGTGCCTGCAGGAGTTATTTGCATTCTCCTTCCCTCATAGTTATATACCTAATTCAAGGAATATTTTCAAGTACTAGAGAGCTTTGAAGGGAGTAGAAAAGTAAAACTGAAGTACCTATTAATGGCGTTCTCATGGAGTGCAATTCTGCACATTTGAAAATTAGTATCTGATGTACCTTTAAAACCCTGGCTATCCAGTGCCAACATCATTTCGAAAATTTGAGTTACCTTTAGAGTGAAGAGGTCAGAGGGCAACAAGGCAAAAAACAATCAAAGCTTCTGAAGTATTGTTTCCAGTACAAAACTCTTTGTGCTACTCTTATTTCATTTCTACTACAATTCAAATCTTTACTACAACATCCACATAGTGAAGTGAGCCTGGCTGTGAAGACAAATTTCTAAATTTGAAGCCTTTTGTGTTTATCAATGCTGTTGATACACACATAGGTCTGCATGATCAAACAGATGTGACAAGTGACACATTGTTATAAAGATGCCAGACAAAACTGGATGTAGGTGTCATCCCATTATAACTTTTCTGTACACACCATTGCTTTACTAAGAGTGTTTACTGCAGTGAATAAAGAGACGTCTTTTTTATGTAAGGAACAATTCCAAACACAGGGCTTTAACAACAGCTAATCTATCATCAGTAACAAAACAAAATTCTCGTCTTATAA
Source organism: Lophotriccus pileatus (assembly GCA_035583135.1). Lineage (NCBI taxonomy): Eukaryota > Metazoa > Chordata > Aves > Passeriformes > Tyrannidae > Lophotriccus > Lophotriccus pileatus. The sequence goes on along the minus strand of JAWWES010000115.1, from coordinate 71,856,594 downwards.
GCAAATAAGAACCAAAACCTTGAAAATGTTAAAAGCCTCAAAAATAAATCCAGAAGGTAGTATAATAGAAAAGGGTAAATGTAGTTTTTAGAGAATAAAAATAAATTTTCACTTAATTACTACCCAAGTTTCCTTCCCTGTAGCCTAGTCTTGGCATATTCCTAGACTCAGGCAGGAGTATCACACAGAGCTTAACAAATCAAACTGAGATCAGTTAATTTTCTTGATTTGACAAGCTCGAAGTTATTCAGTTCACTGTGGATTTATGTACTATCAAATGCTTCTCAGCTGCAATATCCTATGTTTATTATCTCATCCTATGTATGAGATAATAATCACTTTCTGAGCTAAGCATGATAAATCATCAAGGTTTGTTGTTTTAATTTTTTTAATATGAATTTCATTACGAATAGTATGTGATCAAATAATTAAAGACTAATAAAAGTACAGTAACGCACCACTTAGAAAGTGTTTCAGTAGTCATTAAATTAGTCCATAATGGTCCACAGTGTTTAAAATGCCAATAAACCTGGAAAAATCATGCCATTTTTATAATCTGAATGTTCAAAAATGTATTCTCAGCCAAAACTCTAGGCCCTGTTTTTTCTGGAAACAAAATTCTGGTATGATGTTGAATACCTAATAACTCATAATGCAATAATTATGTAGTAAAATATGTCATGTAGTCACAAAATAAATATTTTAGTACCAGTCAGGAACAATATTACTTGGAAGAATTCTCTTTTTAGAAAATACTTGCCAAAATAAAAATTCTAAAAAATTAAATATTAAATCCAATATATAAATTCCTCTATAATTTTTTGCTTTTGATAAAATAATATTTTTATAACAAAAAATGCAGTAAAAATATTTGAACCAAAATTAGAAATTACCCATGAATTTAAAAAAAGAGCTTTACATGTTGCCATAATTGAAAATATAAAATGTAATAAAGCTGTAAAAAAGAATAACACTACAATAATATGATTGCTGACCCAGCATTTTTACTTCCAAGGCTCCTGACCTTGCTCCAAATGCTCCATCTGGTACACAACCTGATAAGATCACTGTCATCACAAGAATTAGATCAATGGTCATTCCTATGTGGCTGCAGTCCAAAGAGTCTCATACTTTATCATTACAGGCAATGTTATGCAGAATATTATAAGCTTCCTATGAAGTGCCTAAGAGCATTTATTTTTTTTATGTTATATAATACATCATCAAATCTCTCCATGTATGTCCTTATTCAGTACAAATTCAGTGAGACAGTTTATCTACATCCTAATCATTATTTAAAGCTGTTTCCTAACACAGTTGCACTGTGCTGTGTTACTCATTTCTTGAGTAACGTAGCATTGCATACTTTCCCTAGGATATCTTTCCCTGTGAATTTCAGCCTTTCAGAAAAATATCGACTCATGTAAACTTTCATTTCACTCTCATAAATCAAACTCTTCTTGGATTACTTATCAATATTTCAATAAAAATAAAAAGAGGACTGTCCGTTAAGACATGGGTATAATGCTGCCTCAAAAACTGAAATTTGTATCAAATGAAAACTTTTTAACATAAGAGGTAGTATGGTGTGGTGATCTTGTTTTACTCCCCAACAAAATTTTTAACCCATTAAAAAATTCAACAAAACATTGCTTCTTTTGGCTGAAGTAGAAATGGATAGATTCTCATGATTAAACCCTTAATATGCCTCTCTCTGCCAGACCAGTCATCGTCGGGTCGTATAATGCTTGCTAAGTGCTTGCAAAACTTTGCAATTTGACCATGATAGCACACTTGGCTTATCTGGAAAGGACTGGGGACTCACAGATATAAGTCTAGAGCAAGTAGCTGACGCCTTACAATGATTAATATTAAAACCCTTAAAAGGTTTTGCTGTGCTAATGATGAAAAATCTCAGTTATTCATAACAATATCACGAGCCCTGAAAGAGGTTAGGAGACATGTTCTCTGAGAGCAGGAAAAAGACATGCAGGAAAATTGCAGCAGATGCATCTTGTGTTACTATGTAAGATAAAACTATGACTAATATAAGATTTATGTCTTTTTTTACATTATTTATAAAAAAACTATTTTATTTATATGTACATAGACACAATTCAGTTTAATAAACCACTTGTTTCAGTGCTTAACCAGGTGTGAATGTTGTAAAAAATTTAAGTACTTCAACTCTGCATCAATAATTTTAATGTACAATGGATTATTATGACTTTTTTGTGTCCTGTATCCGTTTTATTAGTTATTTTATTAACCTGAATAAAACTAGGCTAACATGAATATGCTGGAAAAGACAATGGGATAAAGCTGAAACTGTCATGGACAAGACTACGAAGGGAAAGAATTAATTCTTATGTAAATATCTTCTAAAATGAAAAAATTTAACTAGGTAAATAATGGGCTTCCATATTATAAAAAGAGGCACGCATTTAATTTTCCACACTGATCTAATGCTCTCGAGTTTCTCCCATGTGAAACACACATAGAATTCTAGTGGTATACATCATGCACCCGTTTGTAGCGCAACCTGCTTTCAGATGGACAGAAAGCATTTACTGAACAAATAGGTGTTAGCAAAAAGTTAAAAAAAATAAAATAAGTGTCTTTCTTCTGACAGTAACATGTTTTGTTATCAACATTTTGATACTAGCATCTCAAGTTCATTCAAAGGCTACAAAGGCATGACACCTGAAAATCTTAGTAGGTTTATGTGATCCTAAATTGGTGCATGTGGACAGTAGGAAATCCTAATCACTGATGGATGGGCTTAGTAAGTATAGAACAAAACTGCTCACTTTTCCTGTAATCTCAGGTTTACTATCCATGATATATATCTGGAATCATGCAGGTAAGCCTCTTCAATCACTTTGTTTATTCACAACAGTATATAGTACTTGGAGGTTTTTTTAATAGTGAAAGTCAAACGCAATTACCATAATAATTTCTCTGATCATCATGACTCAAGGAGAAAAAATCAATAGAGAGGTTGTGTAAAGGGAAACACAACTGAAGAAGCAAGGAAAAAAAAGAAAAACTGAAACATTTTTCCTCTAGAAATGACAAGCAGAAAAATGACTGAATGAAAGCAAATTAAATTAATAGTTCAGAGAAAATAGATGGGGTTTTGCTAACTACCCTTTTTACATGAAAAAAAAAGAACACAAGGGAATTGTTTAAAATTGAAAGGCTGAAACATCAATCTGGTAACAGAAAAACCTTTTCACCCAACAGCAATTAAGCTATGGAGTCTCCTACTGCAAGTTATTGCTGAAGCTAATAAAGCAGTCAGTTTCCAGAGAAGGATCAAACCTGTAAAAATATTATAATAACAATATGAGTTATAGTAGAATAAAAACCTTATCAGGAATTTTGCTAGGCATGTTCTCATACACTGAAGCATAAAGTATCTTTCATCAGAATGGTCCAGCCTTTTATAACTGCAGTTACAAGTTAAATTTCAGCTGTAGGATCTTCCCAAAGATCACAGGTTCCTCCTAATCTTTTAACCCTCATACATAAACCTTCCCCTGTCATCTGGATATAGTAGCCACAGCTCAGCCTCTGTGAAAGAGGCTGTTTGATGGGATAGGAGGAAGTACTAGACTATTAGGGGAAGAATATTACTTCCAAAAACCACTATCATCTCTTTGTCTCATTTTTATTTTAATCAGGTGGTACGGTCCACTGCCAGGAACAGGATAATAGACCTCCATTCCGAATCTGCATGGCAAATTCTGCATCTGCATCTGTCAGTGTCTGGCAAACCTTCTGCTTCCTCTGTCTGGATGGAAATAAATATGGGCAAGGTTTCTGTAAAGATGCTGTTGGCTTCCTACATTTTTAAACAGTTCTAAAGCTGCATTTTGACAGAAGAAACATAGCCACTGTACTGATATACTTGATCCAGTTAATGTCAAAATCTCAGTATGAAAGCACAGTGAGAGCCCTGTTGTATAAATGCATAAAACTCAATGTTTGGTTGGTATTTGTGATTTAAGCACTATTCGTGTCTTGGCTTTGAAAGGAAAGGTGTATCAAGAAAATTCACATGAGAAAATAAAAACCCTTACCCAGAAGAGGAAAGACTCAATAATGGTGTAAAATCCTTTCTGTACATAGGATTTATTAATATTTTGCTGCTGGTAGAATTCAACTCTCTAATTTAGACAGCTCATTAAACAAATGCTTAGGTGTTTAATAAATTAATTTAAGATAACAAATTAAGAGCTTAACCAAGATCAGAACTGTTTTGGCCACACAATTATCTCCAGTTCCCCAAGGCTCCCACCGCACCATAACCCTATACCTGGTAAACCAAGCAGTAGCTAAGGAATTTTTACTGATAATTATATTAGACAAATTTGTTTGGGTTTTGTTGGGGTTTTTTTGGAAGATGATACTGAAAGGTTAAGAACTTCATATTATGGGCTCTAGAAGCCATACTGACTCAACTACAAGCCATAATAATATAATTATTATGCCCTATAAAGGATGCCAGTCTTTCATTATTCTGTTTTGAAACCACGATTATTTAAATGTTAAATCTAAGGCAAATCTACCTTACTGAGAAAGTTCCATAGATATAATAGCATGTTTCAGTAGAACTACTCTGAAACCTGCACAACTAGGAGAAAATAATAAACTGTTGTGCATTTGAGATGATTAAAGCATCTTGTACAATCTTATAAATATCTGAGGATATGCTTTTCACTAGTGTTTCTACAGTGGCTCAAGGATCAAAAATGCTTTCAGTCCTTTGAGTAACAACTTCACATATACCTACTTTGAGCAACCATTTTGAATACACTTGTAGTTCATCCTGTTGTGCTACAGATGAGCCTTAACTAGCGCCAGAAATTAAGACATCTAGATTTTTCTCTTTTGTGTTTGAATACAAACTTCATTGTGACAAGTCTATTGTTAAATCCAAAACATATGCCTGTAAGATAGGTCACAAAAACACTGTTTATCACATCTTACTGGATCTTTCTAGTGAAAGGGAACATGCTCAGAATTATGGTCGTGTAATATGCACAGGTTACACACATTTCAGCAGTTTAATAACTCTGATTGGGCCTTAGAATAACTCTTCTTGATCAGTGGAGAAATTTCTTGAAGTGATCACTCGAGGGAGTTTGAAGAAAAACCCATATACCCTTGCAACCACATGTTACACATATTACACGTTACCACTTGTTAACAAGGAGAGAGGAGTGGATGTCATTTGCTTTGTCTGTAGCAAGACACTGTCTCACACAGTATTCACATAATCATGTTAGAACATCACAGTCTGAATGCATGGACAACCAGATGGGTCCTGTTTAATATCATTACCAGTGATGTAGAGAAGGCAGGGGACTGTGGTCTCACAAAGTTTGCAGATGAAACTAAATTTGGGCGAACGCATTTGACATGGCAGAAGGCAGGCTGCCATTGAGAGTGATCCGGACAGACTGGGGTAACGGGTCAACAGGACCCTGAAAAAATTCAAGGCACATGACAAGCCCCGTAGCTGTGAAGGAAGGAATCCCTTGCAGCAATACAGGCAGGGATCTGGCTGACTGTCTGGGAAGCAGGTCTTCAGAAATGCCCCAGGCGTGGTGGCAAACAGTGCACTGGGCAAGGAATTGTATTAATTACAATGCCCAGGGTTGTATTAACAGTATTTCCGCCCATAGGTTGAGGGAAGGGATCATCCACCTGAAGTCAGCACTCATGAGAACACATCCAAATTGTGCACCCAGTTTTGTGCACCCAATGCCAGACAGACTTTAGTAAAATGTAGTGAGTTCAGCAGAGGGCTACCAGACAGTGGAGAGGTCTGGAGCTGTTGCCTCATTAAAAATGGCTGGGGAAATGAGGCTTACCGAGCCTAGAGAAGAAGTGGTTTCAGGGGGGACCTAATAGCAAGTCACCAGCTCCTGTGAGGAGGTCATCAGGAAGATCTCAATGAAGATACACCAGGATCTTCTCACTTGTGCATGGTGGACAGACAGGTAAGAACAGGCATAAGTTGAAAATTAGAGAAGTTCCCACTGGATATAAGCAAAAATGGTTTTTTCCTTATATATAGTAGACAGCGTAGTGGATTTTCCCCAGAAAGCTTGTGCATCCTCCGTCACTGGAGGTTTCCAGAATCTAGCTGGCTAAGGCTCTAAACAACTTGACTTGATCCCATAGCTGATGCTACTTTGTGCCAGGAATTGGACTAGAAATCTCCTGAGGTCCTTTCCCACCTTCTCCCATGATTCTGCAGCTAACTATATGAATTGTTAGTCTATGTGTCTATTAGATGTGGAAAATAAAAAACATGTAATTATTTTTATAATTTTGAAATATTATCTGAAAGAAGAGTTAAAATTCACTAACTTAGTTAATAAGTACATATTTGCAGAATTAAGTTTGAAATGCTTTTGCAAAATATGTCTACATTTCTAGATTTCTTTAAATCTTGTCTATTTTGTATTTTGAAATTGTATCTGCATACTATAAAACTTCTGTCCCTTCATCTCTGTTTCTTAGGTTTTTTTTGGATGATTCACGTCGCATGTCAAAAGAATATGACCTGCATGCTTAGATGTAAGACACTGAAAGAAGACACTGAAATTACTTTTTTTTTTAATGAGTGGTACTATAGTATCTATCATACAATATTCTCAAATTACTTTGGTTTTCAAAATCATAGGTCACATTTAAAGATTAAGAGATTAATTAGAACTTCCTTAAACTGCCTAAATATTCTGTAAATAAATTCCTTTTCTCACCACAGACCTATTCCAAAAACAATCCACTGAGCTCTCTCATCAAGGATCTTTTATGATGCTGTAATGAAACCTGTTATTCATGCATTTTATTTTCAGATTTATGTTCATTTTCTCTACTAGTAAAACACCAACATATAAACTAGGTCCTGATTTCTTAAGGACCACTCTTATGAGAAAGATGGCAATCTTTTGAGGGCAGCATGCCAGCCTGCATTTTTTTTCCTTAACTTAGACATCAAAGAGGTCAAAGAGTAATATCGGTGAGGACCAGGAGACAGTGCCTCTCAGAAACCACAGGTGTCTTATCAGCAACTGTATCAGCCTTTCTGAGAGGCCTAGATAGCAGGTAATGAGGATCTCAACAGGAGTAAGCTGTTGCTGCCTTTCACTGCTGTGTTGCCCAAGATGCTGTGGCTTTCTTAGCCCTTTTATCTGAAATCCTAAACCAGCTTTTATACCAGGTTTTTCTCTTCTTTAATGAATTGCTGATCCCCAATCCTGTATTATAAATGATTGTATTTGATGACAAATTAGACACACAATAACAGGAGCTGGTAATCTCAGTTCCAATCTTTTCCATAGAATAAACCATTTCTAACTCTACAGTCTGATGAAAACCCCTCTTCAGAATTTCATATGGATGAGACACATTTTATAAAAATTACAAAAGCAGATTAAGACAACCAAACCCAGATCACACATATGCAGATACAAATACAACCTTCAAATAACAAGGTATTGTTCTCAGCCATTGCCATTCAGGAAATACTGAAACAGTAAAACAGCATGAAAACTTTATTATATTACATTAACTATTTCCCATTATGTATTATTAGGAATTGCCACATTACCCTAGAGTCCAGCACAATCATGGATCTCCATTAACTTAGCAGAAGGGCTTTCTTCTCTCCCTGACATAACTGCTAAACTACACAATACTACTCTTTCCTTCTGTCAGAATATGACTCCATCAGATTAACCATCTGGCCTGAAATACTTTCCTTTCCTGTTCAAAATCTGTTCCATATTCCACCCAGAAGGGTTTTTGACACAAAAGGGCTATTCAGGCCTTGACATTTATCTGGCAGAGCAGACTTCTATCCAACTGCAGATATACTCACAGCTGTGATGGTGTTCTGCAGAGAGTAATATTCTATCCACAAGAGAAACTGTTTAATAATAAGAAAAACCTGTTCTCTGATTCAGAAAGAAGGCCATAACCCACAAACACAGGGGTGTACCATAAGTATGATTTCTTCTGCTATTTGTAAATAGTGCCAGCTAATCTCAAGCAATTTGTGCCAGATTATGTTAAATAATTGTATATAATAAGTACACATATTTTAGGGAAGGAAGTACATTAACAATCATGGAGTCTTCCTGCTCTAAATTGCCAAAACAGACATTAGCTATAACTGAGCAAGCTGTAGTAATACCATTTTATGGAAAATAGAGATCTATTTTTGCAGTGAAAGATACTTAACCCCAAATAGATCATGTGAACTTTGAATCAAAATTCCCCAGTGCCCAGAGCTCTATATCTTCTCTATACTAGTAGGATGATCCTCTTCTTTCTTTCATTTACCCGAACTTTAATTCAATCATCCACCAAGAAAACAGTAAAGGAACAAACATTCCCATTGAGCAAAGTTTAGTCATTGCAAATAACATCATGTAAATTCTTCTTTGAAAGTGTATTTGAAATCCTAGATGAAAGAAGAAAAACTCCTTCAAATTTGCACGTCCAGTAACTACGCAGCATGATTAGCTCCCTATTCTTTTTTTGGTGAATTCAAGAAGACTGGACAGCTTTTATTTCAAGTCACCACAACTTTCCAGTGTTTCGTAGAACAAATAATCCAGCACCTTTCAATAAATACTATTTTAGCTCAAATGCAAGGGAATCTGAATCACACAAGGGAGTCAGTATATCCCTTAAAAATCAAAGCTTTCCCTCTTCCATGCATGTAGCCAAGAGAATGACAGTTAATTGAACATCCAGTTGCCACAGGGCTCTATGAGGAATTAGGAAAGAGGTGGTATAATATCAAGAATCCAAGTAACATGCAGAGTTGAAAAGATTACATCCATTTTCAGGAAGTAAAGCCATAGGCATTGTCTGGAGCTTGCTGAGATCAAGAGTGCAGGCAAAATAGTCTAAACACTGGGCTACCTAGCCACATGTGTGCCTTCACTAGTTACAGTGGAAGCTGCAAGTGCGAAGTACTCAGAGTGCAAAAGACCTCCAGTAACACATAGACCTGCCTCACACTGCTGCTGTTGGTTTTTTAGAAAGCATTCAGAGATTACCAGTGACAGGTCATAGGATCTCAGGAGACCAGTGTTTTACCTTTGGCTTCTTCACTGAGACAATCCCCTGTAATAATAAAGCAATTTAACTATGCCCAAGAACCAGACACAGTCAGAGCCTCTGTAACCTGTGCCTTTTTGGGGAAGTAGAAAGGGGCTTATGCATACCTGTTGGCTTAGGGACACCACACTGTAGCACAAATACAAGATGGTAGGTAAATATCCAATATTGCTTCTCTGCTTAGGTGGTTAAGTTCCAACCTATGTAAATCTTGGGTTGGTGTCTTTGCTCTCATCCCTTTCAAGGAGCAGATCGTTTCCAGATACACATCTGAAATCCACAAAAATGAAGATTTGGAAATAGAAAGTAGGTTCAGGACCTACTGTTTTTTTCTTTTATTTTCTTTTACTTTTTTTTTTCTACTACCTATTCATTTACCCAGGCACTATTAACAGGACAGTGCATATATTAGAAAGTCTAGTGACAGTCTTAAAATGACTGTTGACAACCTAGAAAATGGAGATTTTTGCTTTATAACTGCTAACATAAGACTTTTATATCTTTTAGACCATATGAACCCTTAGATTTGTTATTTTCCCTATGAAGTATACACATTTTCATATGTTTTAATTTCATTATAGGATCTTTTTCTATTTCTAAGACAGAAGTCTTCTCCTTCTCTAGGCTTATTCGTCTTTAGGCAGACTGTGAATTCTTTACTTCTACATGGTTTTATATCCACTCCATCAGTCTGTGGGGTTCTTTTCTTACAATACCATGATGGGTTGACCTTGGCTGGACACAAGGTGCTCACCAAGCCATTCTGTCTCTCCCCTCCTCAGTAGGACAAGTAGTTGAGAAAATAAGATGAAAAAAACCTCATGGGCCAAGATAAAGCCAGTTTAATAAAGCAAAAGCAAAGGCCACATGCAGGAACAAAGGAAAACAGAAGATTTTTTCTCTACCCCCCTTCAAAAGGTGTTGTCAAACCACTCCCTGGGAAGTAGGAACCACATTATGATTACTCCAGAGGACAAATTCTGGAATGACCCAACCTGCCCACTTCCTTTCTCTTAACTTTTGTAGCTGACCAGGTGTGGTATGGAATATCCCTTTGGTCAGTTTGGGTCAGCTATCCTGACTATGCCCCCTCTCAAGATCTGGCCCATTCACCCTGAGTCTTCTGGCTGAGCAGTATTCAAAACCCTGGTGTGTTATCAGCACCTTTTTAGCTACAAAGCGCAGCACTATGAGGGTTGCTATGGGGAACATTAACTCCATCTCAGCCAGATCCAATACAAACACAGGACTGTACTCCTGAACTTCCACGTTTGCTTTGGTTTGCAGTATTTATTTTTATAGCAAAATATAAATGTGCTTTTCATGTGACCATTCCCATCTCAATATTACAGGTACTACAGAGAGATGCATTAATTGATTTAACTTTTCCCCACTGATATTTGTGTCTTTGATCTGATTTTCTTATGGAATTGTGAGGAGTTTTTCAATTATTCAAGACTAACATTTGGGATCTGTGGATGGGGAGTTGTTTTGGGTTTTTTTTCTGGAGAAAAACTTGTTCATGTTAGTCATGAACTGTGAGAGATTCTACATGTTGGCACACAATTAAGAGGTGGAGTCAAGGGAAAATAGTACTTATTTATTTACTTAATTTTAATTCATGGAATTAATTGACAGCTTACTCCCTGCATTCCCTCTGGCCATGAATCTTACCTACTGCTCCCTTTTTCAGCTTTAGGCTTGATTACAAAGATCTTACTCCTTTTTGTGGTAGCAGTGGTGGCACTGTTGACTTCAGCGAAATTGTTTGTGCAAATAATAATTTGCTACTGATATTATGAAGTTTCTAGGAAGTAAGTGGGTTCAAATTCACAGGCTCAGACAGGGGTGCTCAGCAAAGTAATCTGAAGCTGGATGTCGGTATGATTTTGATGGCTGCATTTACTATGGAGTACTCCAACACCTAGGACTTGTATCATTCTGACAATCCTCTCTGCCTGAAGAATCTCTGACTAGTGTAATAGGATATATTTGGTTTATGTCCTTGCTATTTATTATCCAAACATCATAAAATCTCCTATAAGATTCAAATCCATAAAACAAGAGATGATAAAATCATTAAGATGAGTCTCTGGGCCACTTCCAGAAGTGGGGTATGTTACACGTGACAACAGGAGCAAAGTTCTAAATTTAGAGCTATTGTAACTCATACACCAAGAAAGCAGAGGGTTCTAGTGCAGTAGAAGAAACTAAAGGAAATATATATGATAGAGTAATGAACTCTGTACAAGTAATGCCATAATAGCTGCATGGTACCACAGCAAAGCATGTATCAACCTTTTCAATATGTGTATCCTTTCCAAGGGACAGAAATACAATTATGTCTGCAGTCTGAACATTTTCTTAATTTTAAAGTTGCTAAACTAAAATAATAATCAATTAAACCTTTTCCTTTTCTCAGAAGTAGTATTGAAGGGCTTCCTACTATAGGGCATCCGGGAGGTCATTTGCTGAAGGAGAGCTAAAACCTGGCAGGGGTCGTGACTGTCATAACTGCCTAATCATCTGGGATCAGAGCAAATCACTCAGGTTACTATTGATAGCATCCTTTGTGGCTGCATGCAGGCCAGCACAGCCCCAGCTGCTTCCCACACTCTCAGTTGCAGGTTCAGCATCTTCTACTTTCCATTAAAAGGCACTATTTTTAGGTAGGCAATCAAATGCTCTTTGCACTTGTTTTAAGGAAAGGTATTCAATAGCAATACAGGTGATCTGAAAACTAAGCTGAATTCTTAATATAGTCTGAGCTTTTCTACCAGCTTCTACCAGCTTAAATAGCACAGCGATAAGAAAAGACTTGTTTTTCTCCTCTCTCTACAGACAGACAAAAATTTAGAAAATAAATCACTTAGGAAGGTGACAATATGATTTATAAATTTAGGGGGAAAGGGAAAAGCACTCAGAAAAACAATATGCATTTTTTTCCAGTGGGTACACAGTTTAAAACATGCCTGTGCCATATGGAAAACTGATGATTTATAACCAGGGGATTTTAAGCTTCCAAAGTGTATAAAACTGTTCCCAAAGTATTTATTTTTAAAAAGAATAATTCACATGCAGAACAGCATTTACTATGCTAATTTCTCCTGTTTAGATGGATGAATAAAAGAAATAATACATAATTTAAAGGGTCAACCATTTATTTGTTTCTTTGTTCTTAACAATGAGCTTTACACAGCAAATTATCCTTATTTATTTATTCCTTATTTATTTATTTTCCTTTCAGGCTAGCCTGCAAGTATGGAAGTTGTCAAGAAGTATTAGCAAGGAATGGAAGGTCATGGGCTGCTGCCGGCTACTGTGATGTGAAGCTGACAGCCTCAATCAGCTAGGGTGCATTGCCAGCATATGGAACTCAGTACAGAGGGATGAACCACTCCCTCAGCATAACTGGGCACATCTGCACTGCACACAGTGAAATTGTGCTATAAAGGCACAGGGAAAAAACACCAGTATACATGAAACAGAAACAGCGGTGTGCATGTTTTCCCAAGGTAAAGTGTCGTGGGTTCAAGCCTTGGTAGGCAGCTCAACCTCACGCAGCCATCCACTCACTTTATATACTGAGTATGGTGTCAATGTGGTGTGGGATGTCCCTTTGGTCACTTGGAGCCAGCTGCTCCAGTTATGTCCCCTCCCAAATTCTTGTGCACCCCCAGCTTCCTCACTGGTGGGGTGGGGTATGAGAAGCAGAAAAGGCCTTGACACCATGGAAGCACTGCTTAGCAGTAGCAAAAAAATCCTGTGTTGTCAACACTGTTTCCAGCACACATCCAAACCATAGACCCACACCATGTGCTGAGAAGAAAATGAACTATTCCAGCCAAAACCAGTACTGAATGGTAGTCCTTCAGAATAAGAGCAGAAGGAGAAACACAAAACAAATATCCTTTACAGTTCTCTCTGTGACTGAGAAAACAAATCTTTCTGTTCTACCCATTGCATTTAACTAGATGGATTGTGTAGGCTAATACAAGTCACGGGGAATAATTTTTCTGAAACTGACCCACTTCTTTCTTGTACTAAAACACACCATTTGAGATTGGCCCCTGCAGACCTGTACAAGGGAAGATCTGATCACTAAGGCAGACATTACAGACCAGGACTGCTCATCAGACAAAAGATGGCCTCTACCACCTTCCCCCAGGGTCAACAAAGGCATTTTCAGACTCTATCAGTACTCTAGTTCTGAGCCTTATTTCCATTAAATATGGTGGCAGGTTACTGACACAGCAGCTATTAACATTCTTTGCAATGACATGATTATTACCATGCCAGCCATTTTCCACTTATGCCTAGTAAAAATTATGTTATGAAACACTCCTTGAATGACTGTTAAAAGTAGGAGGAAAAAACTGGGGTGAATTAAGTGAAGTTTAGGTCCAGATAAAGAGTTACATGAACACTAGGAACTTTTAAAGTTTCAAGTGTCTATTGTTCTTGTCTTTCAGGAATGGTTATTGGTGTCAGTAAGCTTTGTTTTTCCTGTACGCTACCATCATGAATGGAACTGAAGCCTTAGCTTATTTCAAGTACCTAAGAGATTTTAATTGCTATGAATAGGCTCAGTTAAACAGTCAAACTAAATTCTTTTCTAAAATAAACTAAGGACATCATATTTAGTCATCAAGCTTCTCTGTTTTTATTTGAAAAAATATCTGTTAAATGTCACTGTAGCAAACACAGTTCACAAAGTACTTATCAAATCATTAATTTCTCTGTAGAGCCCCAGAGGTCACAGTGAATCTTCTTTAATTCCTCTTTTTCAACTCCTTCTTTTTAAATTTTTTTACAGAAAGGAAATCTGAGAGATGGATAGAACCTCTATAACATAGCTTTAAAACTTTAATATTCTGTCTTACACTTTCACTAAGTACTTTAATTGATTGCCTTTCCTGAATGACTGATGTACAGGATTTTATGTGCTGCTGAATGCCACCTGTTGTATAATCATTTTAATTATTGAATTGCATCATTGTACCAGCACAGAACATCTTCACCTTAGTTTAAAATGACAGATCTATTTATGCCTCTGTATGACGATCTTTCCTTGCATTAGGATTTTAACTGTCATAATATAAATGCAGAGGACCTTATTTAGGAACTAAAACAGTCTTTCTTTGTTTACTCTGTGATTGTGAAGCAGAAAATAGTCAGATTACTTCAGAGTAATTTTGGGGTTTAATGTAACACATCTAAAAGTGGGGCTGAATGATATTAAGTGTCTTCAGGCTTTCTTTAGTCACTATTACTACTAAAATAAAGGGTCAGTTACAGAGGGAACTGTTTTGGTTTATTTTCTTTTAATGTGGGATTAAAGCAGGCCATAAACCTAAGGGGATAATTTCATACAGTTCACTCCACAATATAAATTAATTTCTTAGATTACACCAACAGCTGTGCATTGAATGTACATAGTTATGGTTATGGTTGTGATAAAACCTTTGAAGAAAATCCCTTCCATAAGCACATCAGTTGAGCAACATAGAAAAAAAAATGTATATCCCCACACCATTAGTCTCGGTTCTTTTTCTTTAGTATGATACTCTTTCATGTTTGTCTACAAAAGCCTTTGTAAACATATTTTTTGAGAAGTCACTTATGGTCAGTCTAATGACTAGAATGCACAAAATAACTGTTGCTCAGGAGATGAAACAAAGCCATTATCAGTAAATCACAGTATGAATACTACTGTTTTTAAACAAATTAACAAGTCTCACCAATAATCCTTCTCTTTCCAGCGTGGTATCTTGGAGTTTCTGCCATTCATCTATTACAGTGAATCCTTCTTCACACTAACTTGAACATGATGGGGGGGTATATGTAATACAAAAAATCTCAATAAGAACATGGAAAGGTATGAAGCATATTCCTCAGTGATATTTGCATGTTGGTTTAATGAAAGGATTACAGGAATGAAGGAATAAATAAATTAATACTCCGTTCTCTCAATTCTTACAGTGCCCTTGACGATTTAGGTTAGTCTGCAGTCTGACAGAAACACAGAATGCCTTACATTTCCACATATATTGAAATGGAAAAGCTTCCTGGAAATTGAAATGAAAATCCTCAGCTCAGTTGTCTATTTTGTTGTTTTGTATGACAGCAGAACAAGCTGTAACTTCTTCATTCGTTTTTTACTGTATCATAGATTCACACCAACAGCCTTCATTTTATCTCTGAACCTAAAATAATATATGCAGCTTTTATGTTGTGACACTAAAATAGGCTTTCCCATGACTGCTACTGTTTTATAGCAAAATTTTATTTCCAAATGTAAAACCCTGGAAGTAACCTAAATCTATAACATAAATCTGTGAGTAAGGCACAGGGTAGCTAAGCAGAAACAGAAAGACACTGAACAATGGAATGAAAGACAGTATTAGCTTTATGTCCTCATCTTCCTTGAGACCTAAACTCAAATCCAGGCTTGGTTCATAAAAGAAAATTAGCTTGATCTTCTCATTTTGGCATCCATTTGTGGAAATCACAGTACTTCAATGAAGTTAACAGTCCCTGGTCAAGGGAAACATGAAACTGAAAGTCCCTGAGTGTTCAAAGGAAGCAGATGGAGATTGTTCTGGGATAAATTACCATCAGCCATTCTTTTCCTTGGGACCATATCTGACACAAGCCAGTGCAACTCATCTTTATTTTAAAGAGAGAGTAATAGACCAGATAAGTCTCAAGATGATAATTGGCATAAAAATTATTAGCAGAACAGACCTGGCATTGACCATGAAATGACAATAATGCCTCAAGAATATTTAAGAGCCTAACACACCTATTCTTTAATATTACTTTCAGTTTAGCATTTTTAGGGACTAAAAATTGCAGTTGTTTCTCATTTGGAAAATGTCTTAGAACCTTATATAATGACACAAATTAAATAGATCGACTTTCTTGATTCGTTAGGTTGACTTCATATTATTCAGCTGAGTCCATTTAAATTTAAATAATAACATTTTATTCAGTGAAGGCTTCCTTTGGGAATCAAGAAAACAGACATTACTATAAGGAAAGTCCCTTCAAGCAAAATTATAACCAAAAGACCCAGCCTCATTTAGTCCAGTAAATAATTTTTGCCTTTTAGGCCAGAATGCATTGACCTCACTGGATCATTTTACTTGTGTGACAGCAGGTAAAAAAATGTGGATTTGGGAAAGAAAGAGCTGTATAAACCCATAAATAACCCAAACTCTCTTTCCCCATTCCATAACTAATTTTCATCCTATTTTTTATTTATATATTCTAGTGTAAGATCCAATCCTGCAGTACCATTTACTAGGGCTCTTCCTTATAAGGGTTTATGGAAGTATCCATCCATTTACAAACAGCAGACTGTGGAACCAACTATTTATAACTCTTACTCATGTCAAGTGGGGCTTTAAAGTTAATTTTCAGATCTTGGTATTTTGAAAATACAGCTGAAAAATCACTTGATACAAATAATTCAATATTATTTCAGAAAGGATTTTAGGAAGTATCTGCCAAACAATAAAATAGCAGTACAATAATTTAAATCAGACAGTAGCAATAGGCTTGAATTTGAAAAGAAACCTGTGAGAATAAAGAGAAGAGAACAAGGAAGCAAAATTAATTCAAATGACAGTATTTTCAATATTACATATAAAAAAGAGGAAACGGAATACTATCTGTTTTAAAAAAATACAATTCACTCTAACTTCTGGAAGTTTGCTTTTTCCATTTTTTTTCCTTGCCCTTTACAGAAGACTGGGAGCAGAAAGATCATCATAGAATCATACATCATTGAATCATAGAATAGTTTGGGTTGGAAGGGACCTTTAAAGGTCATCTAATCCAACTAGATGAGCAGGGACACCTGTAAGTGGATCAGCTTGATCAGAGCCCTATCCAACATGACCTTGAAGATTCCCAGAAACTAGGCATACACCACCTCTCTGGGCAGCCTGTTCCAGTGTTTCACCACTCCTATCATAAGAAAGATTCTTCCTCATATCTAATCTTGATTTACCCTCTTTAAAACTATTATCTCTTGTCCTATTGCAACAAGCCTTACTAAAAAGTCTGTTGACTTTTTTCTTATAAACCCTTTTAAGTATTGAAAGACTGCATTAAGATCACCCCAAAGCCTTCTCCTTTCAGGCTGAACAATCCCAATTCTCTTAGCCTTTGCTCATAGTAGAGGTGCTCCAGCCCTCTAATCATCTTTGTGGCCCTACTCTGAACTTACTCCAACAGGTCAATGCCTTTCCTGTGCTGGGGACCCCAGGGCTGGAGGCAGTACTCCAGGTGGAGTTTCAGGAGAACAGAGGCTCCTCCATCAGCCTACTGGCCACACTTCTTTTGATGCAGCCCAGGATATGTCTGGCTTTCTGGACCAAGTCCTTCTCATCAGGGCTGCTCTGTTTATCCCTCAGTCTGTATTGATACCAGGGTTGCTCCAAGTATTAGGTCGGTTACCCTGACCTAAACCTCCCCTGAAACTTCAGGCCATTCCCTCAGGTTGAATCACTGGTCACCACAGAGTGTCTATTCCTCCTCTTCCCTTTATGAGGAAGTTTGAGATCACAGTGAGGTCTACCCTCAACCTCCTCTTCTCCAGGCTGAACAGACCAAGTGACCTCATCCTCTCCTCATACAGTTCCCCTCAAGGCCCTTCACCATCTTTATTGCCCTCCTTTGGACATTAACTGAGATTATAAGTTACTAGCGCTCAGTAGCATGGTGTGTGCAGATAGTTTGCACAGACCAGCTCATGGGTGGTATCTTGTTCTCTGCCGTTAAACTGGTTGTTTGTTTCAGTCCTATTATGTGATGGTGCACCAAGGCTTTGTATAGAGCATTACTTCAATGTACAAACTTTTCTCCGTGTTTGTAAAGTACTTAGCACAGTGCTGCCTAGGCTATGATGGAGCTCCTAAACTGGATGCCATAAGGTGCAACACAAATTGCAAACACCAGAGGCAACTTTAAGCACAGAACTATTTCACTTGTGGAGGCAGGGCTTTCCTGATTTCACCACAGTCCAACCGGTTTTCATTAGAGTTAGACAATGTTGGAAACATATTGACGTTGAATTTTCACATATAGTCTCTTAAATCTTTCAGTCGGTATGTGAGGGATATACTTAGGATGGAAAATCTTTATATCATATTATATGCATTAAGTATCTCTAATACTCAGTTTTGAGAAAATGAAAGAAACATCCAATAATATAAAAGGTATTCTGATATCAACAATATTAATCAGAGAGAAATGTGATGTCATTTTCAGAGGAGAGCATAAGTTAAATGCTTCCGAATTCCCTGTCTGTTGTGAGGGGTATTTTGAAAGATGTGACCCAGAAATCAACTCGTCTGAGGGAAGTTGTCAATGAAATACATGGCTGCCTATTACAGAATTGAAGAGTAAAAAGGAGCAAATTCTGTGGTTGCTCAGCAGACTCTGTTAAACAGGTCATTCAAATTCTGCTGGTTACTTCTCTCTGAGTCCCGTAAGTTGTATTTGACTTTCAGAAAGGACATTCAACCGTGATTCAAAGACTGCAGTACAATGAAATTCAAGTACTTCTTTTGTTCCAATGATTAATCAATCTCACTTTTAAGAATATTGTACCTAATTTTAATTTTAACTTGCCTGTCTGGAGCTGACAGTCATTGGTTCACTGTTCTGTATTTTTCCCCTGAAGATACTTATACACTATAATCAAATTATATCTCAGATTGTGCAGTCTCCAAAGGGCATTTTATGGTTCTTTTCTGTACCATCATTCCAACATCCTTTTAGAAAATGTCTATACCAGAGTAGCACATGATACTTCTGTACCAGGCTCACCACTGCTGTGAGTTAAAATTAAAATCACTTTTCTGCTCCCATTTGTGGCCCCCCACCTATACACCAACGGATCTTCCAGCTCCTTGCTGCAAAAAATAAACGTAAGTTTAGTTACTTGTCCACTATAATCCCTAAGTGACTCCCAATACTGCTTTTCAAAAAGCAATACCCCAGTCTGATTATTTTCCTGATTTTCTAATTCCCTTTCCAGTCCAAAGATACTTTGTTTGTCAGTGTATGTCTTAGGTGAGAGTAACATTAAAGCTACAGTGTCAGTAAGGACATTATTACCTTAATTTGGAAGCAGTAAATTTAACTAAGGACAGTTGCCTTTACAGGATGAAACTCTGGACATGCATTGTGTATCTGTAGTCATATTATTATCACAGCATAAAGAAACACAGCTGTTATGTAGACAGAAAGAAAAATAAATGAGAGAAACTATGTAAACATGTATGCATGGGCATGTAAACACTTTAATATATTGCAATATACATTAATATTTAGAGTTTGACACCATTTTAATTTTACTGTTTTGGTGTTTACATTAAAAACTCTTCCCTTTTTCATGCATCTCAAATTTTATCACACCATCTGCACTATACAAGTGTATGCATGCTTCACTGTAATTGTGTTTTCTGTGCAAAAAAAAATACATACTTTAAAATTATATTATCTGTATCACTCCTGGAAATTCTGCATCTGCAATCAGCAGCTCTCATTCAGGCAGGCCTGTGCATTTCTACAGCTAATCACAGAGCTTTTGGTACTTCAGCTCCTTCAAAGCTGAAGCACTGTGAAGATGTCAGTAGTGAGAAGAGCTTTCTTGTGCCTTCAGCTTGTAATAAACTGTTTACAGCACCTTAGTGTTAGAAAAAATACTGAAGTAAAATAACTGGTACTATTGAGGACCCACAATATCCTATTGATTTTGGGTTGGGGTTTTGTTTGTTTGTTTGTTTCTGTTGAGGGTTTTTTGTTAAATTTATGTACTTTTTTTGGGCTTAAGAGTTTCTTTACATTGGTTGGGTTGCCCTTATCCCAGAGTAGGACAGCCATATCAGATGATTTAGGATAACATTCGAACAGACATGAGTTTAAACTGTGATTTTAAGACCCTTTCTGCTATATTATATACCAGCCTCTATATAACGTTCATGATCCACAGAGATTTTGAGATGAACTCAGATTTATTTCATCCATTCATTGTTTTCAAGTTCTCTAAGAAGAATCAGAAGAGAGGAGCAGAAGAGACCAGGAGAATCACTACATAAGGAGGTATAAGGTAAAATACAGTTTGGACTTATTCCTTGAAACTGCTCTTTCCCATGTGCATGTTTATAGAAATTGCCAAATGACCCTGCAATGTAGATCTCACCACAAGGCAACAACAGAAAACATCTGTACTAATTTGACAGAGGGAAATTCTTTATGGACTCCAAAGCTGCCAAGCCTGATAGAGACATTTCATTATTCTCTTATCCTGCTTCTGACAAAGGAAGTGAGATTTATTTTGTTTCTTTCAAGGAAGCCAACAGATAATCTTAGTCAAATAAGCATGGTATTGTAATGAATGAATGTGTGAAGTTCTGATTTTTGGCCCAGCTGGAAGAACCTGATGAGTAAATATTATTGTAAAAGCTAGGGCTATGCCCCTCTGCTGTGGTTTTAAGCCCAGCTGGAAATTAAGCACCACACAGCCACTTGCTCGAACATCCCTTGTTTCTCCAGAATTACAAATGGATTTTGCCCATACATAGCTTGACAAGAGTGACCTCCAGAGACTAAGGACTTGTGTCTTTTTTCCAATTGCTTGTCGATGTCTGGTTCCTTAGCAAGCAATCTCACTTGCTAAGGAACTGGCTCCCTTACCCTCTAATTCAACACTCACACATCAGGGATGCAGACTTCTGAAATGCAAAGGCTGACCCTGAAAGCAGGGTCTTTGGTGAGCACAGCATATATCCAACCCTGAAGCCACTGCTGAGCTTTGAATGCTCAGGGACTCCTGGAGGTCCTTCTCTCTGTGGTGCAGATCCACCCTCTGTTATCCTGTTGTCCTAGAACCGGCTGCCATTTTTTGAAGTTTACAATCTGAAATACATACTAAAATTTAGAGTATAAAAATATATAATACAGAATATGGCTACCTGTACTTAATCCAATATAACAGAGTTTCTGTGTATGCAAAAATAACTCATTGCATGCTTCTGTTCTTCACATTCTTAGTGACCAGCTGTTTACCTCCACAGCTGATGCCCAACAGATCTTCCCCTTGAGGAAAACGGGAACTGTCTGAAAAGCAGAACACATTTGGCAGAAATAACCATAATGAAGATGAGTGTTAACACAACATGCTAAACTCAGTCCGGGACACAGGCTTTCAAACTGCTATTTCCAGCTTGCTATTGAGAAACTGTTTCAGACAACATAAAAAGCTGTATCTAACACTTTCTGGCAGTGCCATATTGTCTGGGACTAACACAAAAGGGAGGTGCACATGAAAAGGCAAGAATGAGTTCACCTTCATTGCTACTAAGACTTCTAAGCTATCAAAATAATCAGAAAATTAAGAACCTAAACACAGGGAGAAACCAGCCAGCTTACCTTCCAGCACTTCAGTTGGAAGATCAATGGGATCTTGACAGTATTGGTATCATCTATCCTTTACACCTATTCAGATGTTTGTTTAAAGTGAATTAAAGAAAGGCAAGCTTTAAGAGTGAAAATAGGGATAATAGGAAAACTCAATCAGTGGAACAAAACTGTGCTATAGTCCACAGAGAGTCCAGAACAGAAAGGTGTGCACTTACCATTGATCGGGACAAATATAACGCAGTGAACAAAGGTTAATAAAGCAATAAGAAAGATACCAAAAGCCACTGAAAATGACAAGAAAAAGGACAAGCTACAAGCCTGAACAGATCTTTAAAAGAGGGCTGCCCAAGCTTTGTGTAGCTAATATGTATATTGACAAAAAGCAGAGAGCTAATCTGCATGTAACAGAGGGGAATGCAGCCTTCCTCCTTACTTTTTGCAGAAAAAAAGCACATTGATTTAAAATTGCTGTTGCACGACCTGAAAAAAACCCAGCAAAAATATCTTCCCAGTTCAATGTCTCAAGGACTGAATGCTGCTATTTGCCAGCATCAATTCCTTTTACAATGGTTTCACAATGACACAGTCCTCAGCAGGGACCAAAACTACCTCGAGAGGCAGGCATCAGGAGACCTGAATTAGGGCACCATAGGAGTTTTCAGTCACTCTCTCTCTTTTTGTGGCCCAGTTCCTCATAAAAGGGCTTAGGGGAGTGTCTTATTTTCCTTCCTCTCACGAAGTCATAAAAGTTTTGAAATTCATTTTTAAAGGAGAAAAGATATTATTTTTAAAAACAGCTTTTGTTTTCTTCAGTATTATAAAGCATATGAAGTATTATTCACTTGTACTTATTTTGCATTCTTTCATGCAGTGTAAGGTCATTCTATTGGTTTTCTAGAAAAAGCTTTCATTATATGCACAAGCTTTACACATAACCTGCACTTGCAAAAGTAAAACTTAATGTTTTAATGTTATATGTACAATGATATTGTACATTGTACAATCCTGTACAATATTATCTTGGATAATTAAAATACATTACAGGAGTGCTAAAACCAGTACATGTTCTTCCTCAGGTCAGCCCCAGGAGTCAGCAGGAGCTCATCTATCAGTGCCAGGGGGGCTGGTGAGGTTGCTCAGGAACTTGACAATAGTGCAAAAACAGAGTCAGCAAGGCAGAAAATAAAACCATGTGGCCATCCTAGTGTTGAGTGCTGGAGTTATTGACTGGTGACTTTTTTTTGTGCAGACATAAAACAGTGCAGACATACCCACAGCTTTTACTTTAAAAAATGCGACGAGAACAAGCCCAGTGTGAGGAGTTATAAAGCCTATAGCTATTCACCAATTACAAAATTAAGATGAACTGATGAAAAATAAATAACATGATTGTTCACAGACTCACAGGTCTTGCTCCTCAGCAGGACATTTGTGAACTGAAGAAAGATTTTAGTGCCTAAGTCAAAGGTGATACTAAAAGAATGGAGAAAGGAAAGCCTAGCTGGTGGAGTATGTTTAGTGGCACTAGGCAAATGCAGATGCTTTACGTTAAGCTCTTGGCTTTTTTTTGTTTTTGTTTTACCTTTATTTTGCTGTATAGAATACAGTTATCTTTAATTCTATGGGATACAATTACACAGGCTGTCATTTAATTATATAATTACAGTTATTTAAAACTTCTTTTGGAATAAATATGTTAAATGCTCTGAGCTCACTATATTCATAGCAGCTTTAGTCACAGCTAGCAGTATTAATTGCTCTAATTTCTACCTCTGTTTCTCTCTCATCTTTTACTTTGTGCTCTCTCCCTGCTGGAGATAAAATTTTGCACTCAATGGGATGTAATACTTCAACCAGAAAATACAGTTGAGACCATATGGTTAAGACCTTCATTTTTACCTAGCATTCACTATTATCAGAATCAAGCTGGTCTCCAGGGGGCTTTGGCAAACGTATTTGCACCTGCAAATTATGACCTTTTTGCAGTTTGCATGCCCCAGATCAGTAAACAGGTGCATAATGAACATCTGAAGAGGAAAATTCCTTTGGACATTGCTCATCTGTGACCACTTGAAAAAACTGTTTTGTCTGGTGCTTTGGTTGTAAGGGATAATTTATGAGCTGTATCCTAGGAGGAGAGTTGTCACTTCTGTCTCATTCATTGCCATGAACACATGAATCTACTGGGACACAGGAACACCATTGCAAGCAGAAGGAAGACAACATCCACAGTGGAAATACATCATACATAAAAGTGACACACACACAGAAGACCTATAAATAAGATAACAAATTAGCAACAAAAACAGGCAGCTGCCTTGTTGTCAATATCCATCATCAGAGGAGTTAGGCAGCCATTAGATAGACAATGTGTTGCTCTGATTTGGCAAACCTGCAGATCCCTGACAACACTCATTTGATGGTCAGCACATGTAGGTATGATGGTTCTCCTCAGACATGCAAAATGAATTCTGAGAAAACTGCTCCTGTGCACAGAGTTAACGCCATGAGTAAAAATAGGGTTTTTCCCTTTGCAGAAAGGAGACTTGGGTATTTGTAAGTGGGCTCATTCTATCCATCTGATGTAACTAATTCCCCAGCACTTTATTACACAAACTTCCAGGTAATAAAATTTATTGATAAAAATAAAGCTAGATAAGAACCCTCATGTGAGCTTATCCATGTACATACATGAATGTATATGAGGAGAAGAAAAGAAACCAAGTAGGATAAAAGGTCAACAGACTTTATACTTTATTTTTTTCTTCCTTTAAAGAAGGAATTTGATATATAATTTAAAATTATTTGCATAATTCTTACTTGTTTACATAGCTGTGAATTCTGTTACTTTATATGGGACGTCATAGGGAAGAAATTAAAATAATCATCCCTTCCTTGAGATATAATTCACTGATGAACAATAGCTGATTAGGAAAAGAAAAATGTACACAGAACAGCAAGGTATCAGTCAGCTGGTAAACAAATGAGCATTTTATTTTATAAAAACTGGGCCATGAGAAAAGCTGGTCTCAAAAGCTACAATAACTTCATCTTTTTCAGTCTATAACACCCAATAGCAAGAATGACCATTGAAGAAATCTGCAGCAGGATGCTACTTGCTTGAAATGCGAAACATAAGTATGCCATCATTTTGTCTCAAACTTTGAGAGAAATTACATTGCTAAGGACAGCCACAAGACTATGTAACTCTAGAATTTAAAGAAGAAAATGTATTAAACATCTTAACATATTAAATAATAAAATATAGGGGTTTTTTGTGCATTATTTCTTCTGAAATAACATTTACAACTATTTTTTAACCGTAAAGAAGACAAAATCTTTGTCATATACTTACATAAACGTAGACAAATGTGGGGGTGTGAGTGGGGTTAAAAAGAAGCAGCTTTTCTTGATCCTTCACATGGAAAAAAATATTGTGGCCCAACACTGGAATCATTTCAACGGTGTGAGACAACTTAGACATTTTCTTTAGACAAAAATTTAAAAGATATCTATGCCAGCCTATCCAATTACTAGATCAGAGTCTGTCAAGCAAATCTGGGGCAAGGTATATTTTCACATCTAAAAATATCCTAAAATAATTAAGGTCCAATCTTCTCTAACATAATTAAATTTACTAGTGCTGTGCTCTGGTTTTTAACCGCTTTAACTGCTTTAAGGAATAAAACAATACAACACTTGGGGTTTTTTACCTTAGACAAGAACAAAGGAGAAAAACACATGGCACCACTCTGGTACTGTACAAACTCAATGATCACACCATCTCAAAAAAGAGATAGCAGAACTGGAAAAGTACAGAGAAGGTGACAAGAGAGAACAAAGTGATAGAACAGCTGAGGAGGAAGACTGAGAAAAATCCTCAGAGCTTCAGCTGGAGAAGAAACAGTTACAGATTCTATGTTAACATGACATAGACATGACACAGCCTATGACGTCATGAATGTCATGAAACTGTGATTATTCCATGAAGTAAGCACTCATTAAGTTACAGGCACAAATTACTTCACTATGAAGTGGGTACCTGAAATCTGAGTCCACTGCTATGATGTGGTGGAAACCAGCATTGCATGTTTAAAGATGGATTTGTAGACTGGCAGAAGAAAGATTCATCAGTTGTTATTCCCCAAACACCATGGATACAACAGATGGGAGCTGGGAAGGCTGATGAAGGTAAGTTCCAATAAACACTCACTCTCCTTGGGAACTTCTTCCCTACCCTATCTTGTATAAGATTCTCTCTCCGGGCAGACACTAAGCTCAGTAGAATTTTAGTGTAGTCCAGTATTGCAATGGCTTTAAATGTTATTACTTGTGGAATTTTAGCAGTATATTTTAGTCAAACAGTCCTATTTTTTAACCTTTTTTTTTTACTAGAAGTGTAGGCAAAAATAAGAAATATGACTTTCCCCCATCAACCCTTTGGGGCCTTTCTGTATGGTCTGTGGCTGTGTCTTCAGTCTTTATTTGCAGCCAGCCTTCACTGCTGGGAATGCTCTCTGAAGCCACCTACTGTTCGTTTTAAGATCAAACTCCCAGAACATCTGATCTTGAGTCAGGTTTTACAAATCGGAGCTTGTTTTGTGTTAAAAAGTTTCCCACAAGACTTCTTCAGCAGACAGTGGAAAAGGTATGTATTATTAATGCTATCCAATTCCTTTAGAAATTATGGGTTTCCTATCTAGGACAAGGAGACAATATACTATCTGTATAGAATATTTGGTCCTGAAGAACTTTTACATGAGCAACAAAAACAAGTAAGTCTACTCAACAGTTATTGCACAATCACAGCGCTCTACATCTACTTTTAAACCCATTAAAACTTATTCCTTCTTTATTTTTAAACCCCAAAATGTAGGCAGGTAATGGAACTTAATGTATCGGTCTGGACTGAGTCTAAAATCATACCATTATTTAAAAACAGATTTTTTTTCCATCAAGTTCAGAAATATGCCTAGGAAATCTGACTGTTTTATACCTGTGGAAAATGTCACAACCACAAAATATTGGTCTTTTTTATCCAAGAGATGTTGATATTAATATTAAAACTCTCTGAGGCAAGGCACTTTCATCTATATTTCATTTCTCATTTATATTCAGTCTCGTGTTTTACTGAACCATCTGCATCTCTATCTGTCTTTAAAATGTTCTGTGGGAAGAATTCTCCTCTCTAATTTATACCTTGATCAAGCTGAGTGGAACAAACACATACATTTTGGAGACCAACTACAGGTGCTAAGCCTCTGATAAATGCTGAGAAGGTTCCCAGCTCCTGTAAATTGTATTATGGTATCTACTTTTCTGTCTACATTTTATTCACTTAAGAAGGTGGGCTAACTGACGCTCAAAAAAAATTAAGAGCTGGTAGGATCAGAGACTGAAGGAAAAAAACTATCTTCCAATGCTGCATGAAAGAGCTTTTTATCTAACATGGATGGCAATTAATATTTTTAAAAGATCGAACGACCTTTTTCCAGTATTTTGGAGCAAATAAAAACAAATAAAAATGTGTGAAGTCTACCTTCCCACACATTCTACTCGTCAGGTGCAAAAGTCTTAAATGTATTTAAATCTCCACCAAAACACCTGCACAACTTGCCTTTGGACTGCATAAAATTTCTCCCTTGTGATAACATAACTATTTGAATGAGTCTTCAAAATCACTGCAGTGACCACTAACCTAAGACCACCACTATCAAAGGAGTGCATTATTGCTGAGCATTACGGCTGCTCAGACCCCCCGAGACATCCCAGCTTCCCACTTCCTAAATCAACATCAGCTGGCAGTTGCCCAGGACTCCTGCAGGCAGCCCACCTAAGTGATTGCCTTCATATCCCAACAGTCTTCAGAGGTAAACAGAAGTGGGATCTAGCCATTACGAAGCAGCAATGTATATAAAACAGTTTGCATATCATTTATCAAAACAGGATTTTCCCACCACTATTCTAAGAGGAAATCACCCTTCTGTGGGGGCAATATGGCAGGGATATCTCTCAGCTTCCCTGACTGAGGATGCTGAGTGCACAGAGCTGACATATACTTGCACTGTAAAGTCTCTGGAGAACAGGAGTCTTTCTGTTTATGCCTATATAGTAATTTTCCTGTCCATGAATAGAGCATGTAGGCATAAAATAATCACTAACAAAACAATAGCACTGCACTAAAGTATGAAACCATAACTCTGCTCAGGATTTTTATTTTATTGCTGTTGTATTGATATATTGGTGCACTGTACTCCAATATATACAGACAAATATATTTAAATCATGCTTATTATGGTAGAGCTATTCCACTTAAGCGTCCAGGGAAATCTCTTTTTGGGCTTTTGAGTGCTAAATTGATTTCAATGGAAAACAATTTCTTTAGTCTATCCAAAAAGAAATGCTTCTGAGTGAAACAGCAACTCAGTATTTCAGCCTCTGCTCATTTGAAACTCATATATCCTACAGCATATGATGGTTCCTGCTAGTATACAGTTCATAGATGACTCCTGTTGAACATGAAAACATAAGACATACAACAGGTGACACAGGCTCTTGAGGGTCAGTGATGAGTCAAATTTTATGTAGCTGACCAAAAACAGAGGAAGCTCTTTGACTTCCCCAAACACTGTATTATGACCCTCACACCCATATTCCAAGGGTGAATGAGGCTTTGAATAGACGGACAACACCTCTCTACATAGTGTATGCTGCATTTTCCACAGCATCAGTTTGAACGTAGAGGAGGGTTAGGACAACATTACTCTGAGCAGAGGCCTGCTCTACAAACGCTACAGCTTGGTGGGGCATCTCATTTGTAAAGTACTACACAAGGGAAATTAAGTCAGCAAAGGTATACCCTTGTTTTCACAGGTAGAAATAGGCATAAGAGCACACTTTTGTTTGGTCTGAGAGTATTGATTAAATTCACAGAAAATGTCAAGGAATCAGCTTCACAACATTTTTATGCAGAATGCTCTGGGAGTCTCCAGTTTCACTACAGCTCTGAAACAGAGGAGACCAGTGATAGGGAAAAAAAAAAGATGCTGTTTCCCTATTCGTGTTCCCAAGTTGTCTGACATTTTCCCTTCTAATTCCCTTTCTTTACATACTTTTAATAAATTGAAGAAATCATGTGGTGAACACAGAGAGTTAATTTTTCCACCGATTAAAAAGAAATCATTACGGAGCTGCAGTAGAAAAAAAAGAAAGGAAGACATGCACCTCCCATGCATTCACATTATGAACTATGTTTGCCAGTCAATAGGAGTATTAGTCTGATACACTGTCTGGCAAGTTACCAGTGAAAATGAGTACTGTAGCTGAGAAATGAAGACTGCTATCTGACTTATTTGTATTAACAGTGAGCTAATTCTGAGATGACAATGACTGTGGCAGCAAAAAGACCAATCTACAAGAAATCAAATTTGGCACAAAAAAGACACTCTGAAGTCCTATCATGCCAAAAAAAAACTTACCTTCCCCAGCTGAGCATGTTTAATTCTCAAATACTCAGAAATAAAGAGATAATATTAAAGATCATGAGATGCTTTAATTTCATACCGGGTTATATATAGCTCATATTTCCAAGCTTCTCTGCTTAACAAGACATCTAAGTTTGAAATTTTTTTAAATGAAAGTTGAAATTCTACTGTAATCACAGAACTTATGGCAGGCCTTCAAGAAAAGACACTTACTGCTTTAAAACCACAAGAGCTGGCAACAATGAGTCTGATTCTGACAGGAGCTTTAGCACTTTCTAACTTTAGCAGTGCTAATTAATGATTACCAAGCTTCTGTTTCACACAACATTCCTGTACTTTCCAAACTTATTTTGAAACTTTTGTGTACACATACTAGCAACACATCATAACCATAAAAAAAAAAAAGTATAATATCCAGAACCTGGGGAATAGTGAAACAAAAGATTAATCTGTGATCCTGGACAAGGTTTTTTGTTGCTTGTTGTACTTTGACTTGGTTTTTTCTTTCCTGAGAAAATAGTTTGCATAAACGTTATTTTTCTAATCGTGGTATTTGGATAATTTAGGGAGGGGGTTTACAGAGTCTTTTATCTTAATCAAAACTAGCAATTAAAAAAGCCCCAAATCATTTCATACTAATGAATATTATTAAAAAATCTTCTCTGTATGTATTGGAAGAAAATTTTAAAACTTGAAATTTTTTTCTGTACCAAAGTTGAGTGAACCAGGAGTTAGGTAATCAGGGAAGGTTTTAAACAAATATCTGTCATACTTTCCAACATTTAAAAGAATTTCCTGGCACAGCTCTGAGAAGTAATTTAGAGACTCCTTGCTACCCAGGGGAAGAGGACGGTTGTGGGGAACTTTATATGAGTTTAATATAAGTAACTAATTTTTCAGGATCTCAGAAAGCTTAGCAATGTTTCATCTAACCAGCCATAGTCACAAAAACAGTGCTGTGCTACAGATGACTGCAGCAGAAACTGTGTTAGGTGTTTTTTTGACTCCAATTTAACCTCATTCTGCCTGTCCTGTCTTTTTTTTATTCAAGTTTGTGTACTTTGCCATTATCATCATCACCACCACCATCACTTCTTTTGAGCATGTGATAGTCTTCACTTGCCATACTTACCAGCACCTTAGCCTTCCTGATCCCACTGCTTTCATCCCAGGTAAAGCATCTTCTCCTTGCTATTCTGGAAACTTGCAGCACCTGTCCGAGTGCACGGCAGAGGCTCCCAGTGGTGGCAAAACAGGTTGTGACAGTCAGTTCCATGCACAGCCAGTGTCCATAATTCCTCTGCTTCTCCTTTAGGTGGCTGGGGCCACAAAGTCACTCATATTGACAGTGCACAGACAAGGCCAAGACTTCTGTTCCTGGAGCAACTGTATATTCTTGGCAGTATGAGTTCCATTAAATGGGGAAGGACCATCTGTATTTTCCAAAGGAAATAGAATCTTTGAGCAGGCTAGAGAAGGCTAGTACAGCTACTGCACTTCAGTAATTTTTTTTATTCTGCTAATTTTCCTTAGTCACTACAAGTAAATCAGCTCCAGTAAAAGAAACTCCTAATAATGGATCCATGAATCGAATGATCACTTCCTGGTTTATACTTCTGTACCTTTTTTATATGAATTATGGAAATGAAACATGAAAAAGGATCTAAGGGCACACACAGGTTCTTTTCACAGAATTTCTAACACATTGAGATATTATGGATTCATTGGGTCATACAAAGCCTGACATTATGGATAGACAAGAGACTAACAAAATAATGATCAATTTTTCATAATTTATTATATTTTCTGTTGACCTTATTTGTCTCTTATTTTTTTTACACACTGTCTAAAATGCCACAGCACATCAGCTTAGCCAGATAGGACAGCAGATATTTTTAATGCATAAGAACATCTTGTATTCATTTAAAAAAAAAAAAAAAATTGATCTTTACTAATTCTGGGAAAAGGAGAGAAGAAGCTGGAAAAAGCAGAGCATAAAATGTTACAAATTAAATTTTATGAAAGTTATGTCTACCACACAGTGAGGCACAGAAATGCATTAGCTAGAATTCATACTGATCTTTACCTCAAGAATTATGTTGTCCAAGTAATTAGAAATTTAATGTTACATCCTAGCCTAACTTTTCTGCCGTGTTTGACATCAGCCAGAGGGATCACAATTAAGAATATAATCAACAATTTCCTCTTGACACAAACACAGACTCCTATTAAAACAGATGAGAATTTTTTTGTTTTTAAGTCATCTTTTGAAGCTCTCTACCAAGTAAAACATCATCCATAACAGCAGGGTACACTGGTAGGCATGAAAGTCTGGTAGACCTCAGTAGTTTATGTCAGAGATAACATATTTGATCTGTGTTATCTTAGAGTGCAATATACAGCCACTTGGACAGCAATGTCTCCCTCACAGAGGGTAAAGAAGAGCACTGTGAGGTGTCCTCAGATACTGGGAAAACCTCTTTTCCCACAATAAATTAGAGTGAATTGAAGTTAAAAGGAGAGGAGGGGGACATCTTTATACAGACATTTCCATTTTGTTTGCAAATTCTAGTGGGAACTTTTGCAAACGGGAATTACCCTAATGTGCTTATTAATGCTTAAAACATTCTATTAGGAAAAGCCATTACATATTATTTATATTATATTTATAAAGTTATAATTTCATACTGTGGTGTGCATAATTAAGTTCATCGTACCCTTTATTTGACAAAAAATTTTAGCTACATCTGTTAGTTTTACTCTGTCAAAATTATAAAAATTCTTTCATTTGAACCAGTGTCTATTTCCATAAACAGCTTGACCTATTCTTTAAGTTGTAAAATATATTCTATATTATTTAAGCATCATGATTATAAAATTAACTATTTTCAAGTATTCATCCAGCTCATCAAAACAGATAAATCCTAATATTAGGGAGGCATCAATGAACAAGTAGAAGTCACACTTTTCACATTTTAGTCCAGAAGGTACACACTTGTTATATGCATAAGCAGATAGTCCGCATGCTTCTGAGTTCTTAAACTTCATAAATGCATTCTCTTGTATGATGATATGGATTTCCTTATCACATCTTGCATTTACTCATTTTCAGTATTAGTTATCAAAGAGATATCAAAGAAAAGGGAGTACTCTCTAATTAAAAAAAAAAAAAACCAAACCTGTGTTTCTTTACTGGCAACAAAATTCCCCATTTAAGACAGAGAAATGGGAAAAGGTCACTTACATCAATTAAAGAAGTTTTATATTTTCCTGTAATATGATCAGTATTAAGCTGAGAATTATTCCCAAAACAATTACCTATTCCACAAAATACCTTAAAACAGACCTACTAGTAAAAAAATTCCAAAAGTCATAGCGAAAAGTGCTAATGAAAGAGCACAATGGGCATTACAAATTTCATAAATTATTACCATAGCAGGCAAAAAAGGGGGAATGGCTTTGAAGTGAAATACAGGAGGTTCAGAATAGGTACTAGGAAGAAATTCTTGACTTTGAGGGTGGTAGGGCACTGGCACAGGTTGTCCCGAGCAGCTGTGGTTGCCCCATCCCTGGAAGCATTCCTGAACAGCTTTCATGGGGCTTTGAGCAAGCTAGTCTCGTGCAAGGTGTCCCTGCCCATGGTGCCCATGGCAAGGCAGTTGGAAAATAGATGATCCCTTCCTACCTAAACCATTCTTTGCCTTTCTGAGTTTTATAGCAAGTGGATAGAGACTTGGATGATTTAAGTTTTTCAGACAGTATTTCTAGAACTTAATGAGCTGCATCAAAGGACGATGGAGAGTTGTGATATGATTTCTGTGACTGAGTAGAACATCATTAACCAGTTGGAGCATTTTTGTATCATAATGTGTTTTCAAACTGAGGATGAATATGTTCTATCAATATCAACATTCTGCTAATAGAAAATATTACTATTGTGTATTCTAAGCCTTGCCTTTTTTTTCAGGTGTCCTATATTCAGGAAAAAAATATAAGAAAAGCTATTAGAGAAATACATACAGCTTAGTTATCAAAGATAACATATTTGGTTCTATGTTCACCTGAACTGAGTAGTGGTCATCACCCACGTGTGGTGGTGCATCCCCACCCCTTCCCCCTTCAGGCCGCACTATGACCTGAGACATTTTGGCATGCTGTCACTTTCATATTAAACCTGTTTTTGTTGATACCTTTGCCAGTGATTCTTTAAGTGAACTTAAAACACTTCTTCACGACATCACGGGATGACCAAGAGTAAACTCCGTACTTGAGTACTCTACCTGAGAAAAATATGCTTACGCTAACCTGTATTAGTATCACCTGTAGCTTGAAAGAGTTCTGGTTTGAGAAAAACAGATATCTAAACCATTTAGAAGTCTCAGATGTATATTAGCTTTTGTACAGTATATTCCTGCATGGATCAACCCACCTGTACTGTGCCATTTTGCCTTCTGCTGGAAAAAGGCTTTTGTGGAAGGTCAAGTTAAATGAGTAAGGTCAGGGTGTTCTTAATATATGTTTCGTAAAGATTTAACACAGAACAAGTTCCCCTACAAATATGTTTTTCTTAATGAAGAAACCCTAAAATACTGCAATATACATAAAAGCTTATAAAAAAGCTTTACTTATAAGAACATTGATAGATATTATTTCTCTTCTGTTACTTTGCAAGACCACGTTTTTATTTTTTCTCTGATTTTATGCTTAACCCTGTAAAATGTGGTAAGATTTACACCTTCTCCTTGAACTTTGGGCATCCTTACCAAGGAGCAGCCATCTTTAGATAAGAAAAGTAGGTATGATCTATGTATTTGAAATGAGAGAACTAAATATACTGGGATGTACAAGCATCTTGTTATATTCTACTAAGAGCTTTTTCTGTCAACGAGAATGAATGTTGGTGTCAAGAATTCTGAAGTTATAGTAAAGATTTTTACTCCATTTTCTGCTTGAAAACCAGGTCTCCTGCATATATATATATATATATATATATATATGCACCTTCTTTTTCTTCTTTTCTTATCCATTATCTTCCTGATTTCCATTGAAAGAAAAGTGGCATATTGGTTGCACAGGAGATTCAAAATATTCAGTTTGTCCACATTAGCCTGGCAGACAAAAGACTAAGCAGCTGGCATTGTCCTACCCTGAGGTGAAGTTAGGTGAACAGGACATGAAAATTATGCACATAACATGAGAAATTGCTGGACATGTCAGAGATGAATCTAAGAAACTTATGAAAGTTGCAGATAGTGCCAAAAGGGACATCTGGGTTTGGCAGATGGATAAAAATGCATTATGTGAAAAATGGTTGAACTTCACAGATAGTGGAGGGGAGTATTAGGAAATTTTAGGGAACAGATTCTTGCAAGTCCATCAATGCCCAGATGACCACATCAATAATACCTTATGAGACCCAGATTAACCTGTTTTCAATACCTGAAATGCAAAATCTGTGCACAAATGTATCACTGGGACCAAGGTGGAAAAATTCGATCAGGTTGTTTATTGCTATCTGGTGTGTTGGTTCAAGACCCTGAGGAACCAGTTTATACTGTAAGTTATTGTAAGATCAAGGCAACAGGTTTCCCGATAAGGAAATGTTGCTTTTAGATGAGGTTGAACAGATTGCATCTGTTCAAAAAGGCATTCAAGAAGAATGACCCACAGAAGAGTCCTTCTCCTCCAGTCGTCCACTCCATCTCTTGCTGATGGTTTACAGTTCCCTCCCTATACGCCACAGTAGAAGCTGAACATTGGAGATGGCAAAGCTACCACCAATAACTTTTGTCTTATAGGTTCACAACATGTCCAAGGGCACAAAATTATTTTAGGTGATTAAAGAATCTGACCTTCAGGCCAGATAAGGACCTCTGTGTTTTAATGATGTCATCTGGATGGCTTGCCACAACCTGCTGAGACAATTTTAAATTAGACATTTCTGCCTACATTATGTACTGACTCATAAAAGCACCATAACAGTAAATGAGATCAGTGATCTTCTCTATGTATTTACAGGCAGCTCTGCAGTTTCAATTTTTCTCTTTTAACATTTTCCATAATTGATATGCAGCACTTTCCTATGGATAGCTCAGATTTGCTCTGCTTTATGAAGACTGTCAGCCTTTTGAGTTTCCTCAAACCCTTTAAACTAAGGATGCGTATGAAAGGGTAGAGCTCATTAGAGGACACTTTGAACAGCAGAAAACTATCAGTCAAAACACTGGCTTGATAATGCAGCTGAGACAGTGAGTTATCTCAGAATGAACAGTGCCTCGCCCAATTAACCTGATATCAGAGTGGAAGTCCATCTGAACAAAAACAAAAGAAAAACCGGAGGGAATAAAAAAAAAAAAAAAAAAGGAAGAGAGAGCAAGAGCAAGGAGACAATCTTTTACTCCAGAGGTTTTCTTTTGCTGCAGCCTTTCTAAGCACAAGCTAGTGCAGATGATCAGTGCAGCAACCTGTTTCAGAAATCACCCATGGTTTGATAAGGTCAAAGCAAAGCCATTTTCCATCCTTTCAAAATATAAAGGTCTAGTAAGAGAAACTTGTTAGCCAGAATGACAGTCTTATTATAAAGCATGTAGCATCTTTGGCCAGAAACTGTTGAAAATCCTAGTTTGTTATTTTGCTACCATCCTAAAAGTACCAGCAACTTTTGCTGAAGTTCTGCAAAAGTTTAGTATAACAATTCTTCATATGAAAGTAGTATCTCAATGAATAAAGCCCTGTTATGCTTAAAGACCTAGTACTGTGTGTCACCCCTTTCAATGCATCCACAAAAAATTGACCAAAAGTCCTATTAAACAATATATTTGGCTGCTAAAATTGGCAACCTGAAAGCATAAAATTTAGCATCATGACATAATTGCAAATAAATGGTGGATCATATTGGTCACAATGAGACAACTGAAAGCCTGACTCTTGGCAGTTGAATCAAACTAACACACACAATCCACTATATTTACAGACCCCAGTATCCAACTACACCTCAAGCAACAGGGAGAGTAAAATCACCCTATTCCTGTTCCCATGTTTTTGAATTAGAATGGATGTGAGATTTTTACTACCAAACTGTAGACATACAAGTGTCCAGAAGGGAAGCCAAGATATAAATCAGCTGCATTCAATGAGGCCAAATCAATGGAAGACTGAGACTTCTGTTTGCTTACAATTCTTAAAGCCAGTCAGTGGGAAGATCTCTAAATGGATTGTTTGCTATCCTAATAGCAATTGTTTCCTAGTACTCAGATAAATAATCCTTGATCCAAATGGAGTTAATTCCATCTTGTCCTTGCTCAGCAGACAGAGAACAATTGCTCACTATCTTTTTATAACAGCCTTTAAACACAAGATCATTTCATGACTCAGCCTCCTCTTCCCTACACTAAGCAGATACTCTTATTTCAAACTTTCCCTATAGATCATGTCCCTATACTGTCTTTGTGCTTTCTCCTGGACTCTAATGCATTTTAGTTACATCTTATTTTAAGACCTTTAACCAAGCAGTGGGAAAAGTATTTTTTCTGAGGCCTTACCATCCCTCACCAAGAGTTTTGTGCTCTCTTTTTCAATATCACTAGTAACATACATCAAAATTATCAGGGTTTACATTTTTTTTGATAGTAACAATTCCAAGGTGATGTGCATTATCAGATCCTCATTTTATTTTTAGGATATTTTTGAGTAGGATCTGACTAGCATCTTAAAAAGAACATTGTGTAGATTGAATAAACAGCTTGAAAGAGATGGGCTTTATTCAACAAACAAGGAAGAAGGTTTGAGACAAAGGTATCTCTCTGAGTCCATGACACTGATTGTACACAGTTTGTGAAAGACCCTTAACCCATATATTGGCTTAGTCTGTCATTTTCCATTTGTGCATTTGATTTATCCTTGATGAAATGTAGCCCTTTCTATTCCTCATTTGTCAAGAGGCAATTGAAATCTGAACCAGCCCTCGAATGAGGTGGTAATCCTCCCCATTTGATGTCAGACATAACATCTAATGTGCCATCCTTTCCACTATCCAAATCATTAGCAAAAAAAGTGGAACAAAATTGGCCAAGAACAAATCCAGCTGAGCATCCACCTGACGATAATTTCTCCTCAGATGCTTTTCCTTTGAGCTTGGAGTAGTGGGGACTAGAGCAAGTAATGGAAATGGGTTCTTTGACAGGACGATAGTGATATGCCTCACAAAGCTAAAGGACTATGGGAACTGTTGCACAAGCATGATTTAGTCTCAAAAAAGATTGCAGCATATCATATTACAGTAAGAAAACATGAGAAAAGGAAATGGTAAAGGATTGTGTTTTCTAGTGTTCTGAGGTAGTTTTGAGTACCTTCTTACACATGTGTAAAGTCATATATCACTACACAACCACAATAAAAATCCACTATTTCCTGTTCAAGATTGATTTTGTTCGAACAGTGACTTACACAAAAATCCAGTAACTTCTTAGCTACTACCTTGCCTTCAATGAGAAGCTAGTGCTTTATATTATAACTCCATCTCTTCTCTCACATTAATGAGTAACATTAAGAAAAATGTGTATTTTTATTAATGAATATTTAGTACAGGAGATTAAATCCTTCAATCTGTGTATAGAACAAGCTTCAACTAATATCAGTGTAAGTTCACCCTGTAAAAAGATTGATAATTTTTACCCGTAGGAACTGTTTGGATTTCAGATGTATAATCTGAGAAAGTCAGATTTAGCTGGACTGTACTTTATTGCAGATTTGTAAAGACAGTTAAGTAGCTAGTTTTAAATATTTGACTATATGTATATAGATATATATAGTAACAAAAAGAATAAATACTTAAAAAGAAATAATATTAATAATAGTAAAAGTTGTAGTAACAGTGGCAGCCATAATAGTAATAATAATTCAGTGAAATGACTTACTATTCAAACATCAATCAAGACTTAAATGCTGAAATATAGGAAAGAAAAAAAATGGAGCCTAATTCTCTTGTGATAGATATTTATGAGATAAAAATGGACCCAGAGCAGCATGGAACATAACCAAATTTTATTCACAAATGTACAGTTTCCCACTCCTTATGCATAAGTTGATTATTATTCTCAGATCTAATCTTATTTAGCAATATACCTAATCTTTGAAAACATAATCAGAATTGACATAGAAATTTTTCAATGAAGATATTATTGTAGATAAATAATAACAGCAAGGCTTTCTGTTCTGAATTGCTTTTTTCCTCATACAGGCACTGTGACTTTCAGTTTGCAAATAAGCATTTTCTTAAGGGTACTGAAAATTCCTTTGTGGCAGCACTGAGTCTACTCAGAAGTGGGGCTTGATTTTATCAATTTTTAGAAGCAGTATTTCCATTAAAAAAAAAATAAAAGAAACATTTTATCTGCTGTAAGCCCTACTCAATAACCCCAAATATATGTGTGATGTTGTTAGCACACACTATTCCTATGCTTTATAACTTCAGCAGTCTCATAAAGTGTAGCATTAACAGGCCATTTTCCATATTATTTCATTTGTTTTGCAGCAAACAACCAAGTAAGCTTTCCATAAGACAAGGCACCTCGTTTCTGCTCATGACACATTCATGTCTTAAATATCTAAAAAAAAATTAAAAAATATTAAAAAAAATTTAAATGATTAATTTAATCCTTAGAATTTTTTTTTAATTGAAGCTTAAACAATGATGTTTTTCTTTCCTCAGTTCACCTCTCGTATGACTTCTTGACAGATTGCTTGTTATTTGGGCAGCAGAGTCCCATGACATTTTGTATCCTCATTAAGATTTTAAAAATACTGATTATTAATAATCAGTAGTGACTATCCACCATGGGTTTTTTGTTGGTTCTGGATTTGTTGTTGCTGTTGTTTTGGGTTTGTGGTTTTTGGTTTTTTCTTAGCTTGTCAACTAGGTCTCCTAAGGTTTACTGAAATTACTTATTAAAATTAAGACTTTATTTGAAGTGCTATGAAAAAGACAGTGCTAAAACAGTGCCTTTCAAAGTTATAACTTAGAAAATCAGCTAGTGTGAAACAATACCTCTAAAATGTAAGATGAAAGTAGCAGTATGTCATGTGTTATCTTTTTTCTCTAATTAGAAACATGTTAAGAATATCTTTAAGGAAAGTTCTAAGGAGCTCAAGCCATCATTTTCTTCTGGTGATCCCAGACATGTCTTGTCAATTAATTCATAAAATCATAAAATATGCTGAGTTGGTAGGGACCCATCAGGATCACTGAGTCCAACTCCTGATCCTTCAAAAACAAACACGCTAAGAAAAACTAGGAATGCTTAAGCAACTGGCATATTATTTTGGTCAGGAAAGTAACCAGCAGCAGCACACTGATCGTTTGACCTAACCAAAGAGAAGTAATTTGCTGTAAGGACCTGCTTTCTAAATACATTTTAACAAGGCAAGAAGTAGTG
The DNA here is from genome assembly GCA_035583135.1 of Lophotriccus pileatus. Taxonomy (NCBI): domain Eukaryota; kingdom Metazoa; phylum Chordata; class Aves; order Passeriformes; family Tyrannidae; genus Lophotriccus; species Lophotriccus pileatus. The sequence goes on along the minus strand of JAWWES010000115.1, from coordinate 71,817,089 downwards.
TTTTTAATTTGCAAATATAGCGGCTATTGCAATGAATGACTCTTCATTCAATAAAGTCTTGCTTTGAGTAGTGTTTAAAACATGTCACATTTTTAAGGAATACATTTATTGGCAACCTACATTGTTCTGAAAATTGCATTCCTCCCGCTACAATAACAGATCTTCAATTTTTTCACAGGTACGAAGGCTGGACTATTCAAGGAAGCTGCTTACTATTATCCCTTAAATTCTAAGGCTAGATGGCCTACTAAGCTATCTTGGAAAGCCTAGCCAAAGAAAAAACATGTCATAGTAGTTTACAGATTGCTCCCCTCTCCTCCACTAAGCCCTCCTACTTTCCTAATTGACTCCACTCAATTACCTTTTGTGCTCTGCAAAATGTTACAATCCATCACTTTTATAGTGTGTTACTCTTAAGCAGATTACTCAGCCCTGATGTTCTTCATCTTGCATATATCACAAATACAAACCACAATGAGCAGAAACTAATATTTGCATAATAGTTCTAGAAAATGACTCAGAGGTGGCTCTCAGGGAATTTGTGTGCTTTGCTTTTAAAAATGTTTACCATGGATTCAATAGCAGAGGTCAAAGAGTAAGAAAAGATGGAATTGCCTGTATTGCTTCAATTTGCACTGTATGCTGTATCCTGTTTATAAGTAATGTATTGAAAAATGTGTCAGATCTCCAAAGACATTTCTCTTTTTCCCTGTTTTATCCTAATTTAGTTTTTTTCATTCTATTTTTACAAAATGTTAAACTTCAGGAAGGCAACCAACTGAGTGAAAATTGGAAACTTAATTATTTGTTGTTCCTTTAATGTGAAGAAAAAGTTACTGAAGTAAACCCTTCCCTGCAGAGAAGCGTTACCTTATCCTTGCTCAGCCATTGTTATCTAACTAACTCTTCTTCTTAGGTTGTTAAGTATGTTCTAATATTTGATCATTGTTTGGGGTTTTTTTCTTACTTTTCCTGTTTGCATTGACTACACTGGCTAAGTAAAACAAGATTCTTGAGTTCTTATGCATGTTGAAGGAAAGAAGTCATGTTTTCCATCCATGAACTTGTTTCTCCTTTTTCAAATAAAAGCCCTTCTTCGTGCAGTAAATCTTGCACGAGCTGCCATTGCATCCAGTGAGTTTACTTAAGTGAGTATGTGCTGGCACACTAAATAGGAGTCTTCAGATTCTTGCTATGTGGTAATGCGCTACACACAGTGAGTGATTTAGCTTTTTTGGATTAAAATAACCACTTTCTACAACCAGACCACATGCAGGAAAAAGCTACAGTCATCTGGCTAGCCAAAACAGATAACAGTCATTTCTCACTACAGTTTCTATTAAACCAAGAGTTGTGAAAATTTAAGAACTGAAATAAAGCATCACATTTATAAGCCAAGTCTGTGATTAAATACCACTATTCTACATTGCCATTTTATTTTTGCTAACTGGGGATTGGTGGGTAAACACAGTCTGAGATTAAATTCATTTCAGGGTCACAGGTTAAATTATTACCATTTCAACTGTATAAGATGGAATAATCATTAAAATTTAGAAAGCTATATCTTTTTACATACTCAGTTTTTGGCAGCAGCACCAGTGAAATTCTAGCCATATTACTGTAAGGTATGTCTTGTACTGCTTAGAATCTGACCCTGTGTTTCTGAAGCACTAGTTCAATTAGCCTGGAAAGCAGCTCTGCAGAAAAGGACCTGGTGGTCCTGGTGGAAAAATATGATGAAGAGACTGTCAACAAAGACAATTAAGCATCTGCCCTATATAGAAAGCCTGGAGGATTTGGGAATGTTGAAGCTGGAGAAGGATCAGCAGGAATCTTGCTAATGTAGATAAATATCTGAAGAAAGGGTATAAAGGAGCCAGGCTCTCTTCGGTGGTGCCCAGTGACAAGAGGCAATGGGCACAAACTGGAACACAGGAGTGTCCATTTAGACATGAAGAAATACTTTCTTATTGTGAGGTTGGCCAAATACTGGCACAATTTGCCCAGGGAGGCTGTGGAGTCTTCATCCTTGGAGATATTCAAAAGCCATCTGGACACAGTCCTAGACAACTGATTCTATGGGACCCTTCTTCAGCAGTGAATTTGGACCAGGTGACTTCCAGAGGTCCTTTCCAATGTCAATCATTCTATGATTCTGTGAAAAGTTCCGTAAGGAAACAATAAAAAAAAAACAGGTAGAGATACGTCTTCCAACAACCCTCATCCAACATTAACGGATGGAAGGACAGTAAAATGGGAACATTCAGAGCATGGCCAGGCTCACTTCCACCCTAAATGTCAACTCCTTGCTGCCACTGCCGCAAACTACTGTCGATTAGGCTGATCCAATAGGATATTGCTTAGTCACTCTCCATCATATTTGAAAAGCTGTGACAGTCAGGGGAATTTGGCAGTTACTGGGAAAAGAGAAATATCATGCTCATTTTTGAAAAGTGTGACAAGAAAGACAGTGGGAACTACCAGCCAGTCAGCCTCTCCTCTATTTCCAGTGAGATCATAGAGCAGAACATCCTGGAAGACATGTTGATACTTATGGAAGACATGGAGGTGAATAAAGACAACTAACAAGGTTGTTGTCCAAGGTTGGTTGTCCTTTGAACAAGGGCAAATTGTGCCTGACTAGCTCAGTCATCTTTTACAATGGAATAACTGCACTAGTAGACAAGGGAAGAGCTAGAGATGTCATCTATCTAGACTTCTGTAAGGTCTTTGATATGATACCCCAGAAAGTTCTTGACACTAAATTGTAGATATGTGGGCTTGATAGATGGGCAGCTAGATGGATAAAGAACTATCTGGATAACTACATCCAAAGAGTTATAGTCAGTGGCTCAGCCATCAAGTGGAAACCAGTAACAGGTGTTGTCCCTCAAGGTTCCAGCACTATTTAATATTTTCAGCCATGACATAGACAGTGGGATCAAGTACACCTCCAGCAAGTTTGCTGATGACACTAAACGAAGTGGTGCATTTGATTTACCAGAAGGAAGATATCTTTTCCAGGGGGACTTGGACAGGCTGGAGGAGTGGCCCTCTGTGAACCTCATGAAGTTCAACAAGGCTAAGTCAAGTACCTGAATCAGGACACACAATACTATCAACACAGGCAGGGAGACGAATGGATTGAGAGCAGCACTGCAAAGAAGGCCTTGGGTATTCTTATGGACAAAAAATTGAACATGAGCCAGCAATGTGAGCTCACAGCTCAGAAAGAAAATTAAATCCTGGGCTGCATAAAAAAAAAAAATACAGACAACAAGTTGAGGGAGGTGATTCTCCACCTTTTCTGCATTCTCATGAGACCCCACTTGGAGTATTGCGTCCAGCTCTGGAGCCCCCGACATCAGAAGGTTGTGGACCTGTTAGAGCAGGTCCAGAGGAGGGCCACAAAAATGATGAAAAGGGCTGGAACACCTCTCCTATGAAGACAGGCTGAGAGCCAGTGTTGTTCTGTCTGGAGCAGTATTGTAGTACCTAAAGGGGGCTTAAAAGACAGAGAGGGATTTTCTGCCAAGGTCTGTACTGACAGGAGAAGGGACAATAGTTTTAAACTGAAAGATTTAGACTGGACATTGGGAAGTAATTTTTTATGGGGAGAGTAGTGAGACATTAGAATAGCTGCCCAGAGCAGCTGTGGATGCCCTATCCCTGGCAGTGTTCAAGGCCAGGTTGGATGGGACTTTGAGCGACCTGGTCTAGTGGAAGGTGACCCTACCCACAGCAGGGAGCTTGGACTAGATGATCTTTAAAGGTTTCTCCCAATTCAAACCATTATTTGATTCTGTGATAACCTATGTTCATAATTTAAAAAAAAAAAATCAATTACAAGTCAGTTTCAGATAATCGTCTCTTTTATAACAGGAGATTATGAGAGAGAATGAGTGATAGAGAATGTATCTCATGTATATATGGACTCATTTTATACACACATATAAGCATTCACTCCTTTATATATACCACACTGTGTACCTATTCCTGTTTGTTTCTCAAGGAATAAATTTTCTAGCAGAGGGTTAAGGTTTTCATTTCTCATTACTGATCTTCATGTCATTCATCAAAATTCATTAATATTGCAATATCTAATGTCCATGATGGAGGAAAATCATTATTGAGTTAGTGCTCTTACTACAGAACTGATTGTCTCAACCACACTCGAAAAAGTCTGCCCTATTTAAATAAAAAAGAGCTCTCCATTCCTCACAGCTGTTTTGATTAACCCTTTCAAAAAGCCTTTACTGATACACAGAACTCATTGCTATGTCTCTTTTGGGGGGATATCCCACCCTCTTCTTAGATACTGTATTGCTATAGAAATCACTGTCAAGAATGAGAAGCCAATAAAATTTAATTAAACGTTTAATTTTTTTCCTAGGCTTAGTCACTCAACATTCCCTCAACAGATTCTACAAAGTGTATGCAATAATGACTTCTCTAAATTAGAGTTTGAATTGAGAATGGTTTATTAAATCTACTATATCTATTGGAAGATTATTATGATTATCATTTATAATGTAAAAGCACCTCAGAGCCCTAAGCTTGTCATGGCACTAGATGCTGTACTAGCAGAGAAAAAAAAGATGGTTCCTGCCCTAGAAAGACTTCCATTCTATTTCTGAGGAACATAAGATGAATTCATGTGTCAGTCATTTTGAATTATTGCTTCACATCTCTCAATACAATCTCTAGACACTAAAGAATTCAATATGTTCATTAAATGTTCATTTAATCTATTTACTGTTTGTGCTGGGTAGCAAGTCATTAGAGTCAAGTGAATACTTGAATTCTTTAGTTGTGAGGATTTAAATTTCTCTTTAAAAAAATATAAAAAATAAGAATACTTATTTACAAACAAGTATATTTGTTTAGACTAGAACAGTAACTGATATGCTAAAAAACTGTTGTGCCCCTAAGAATTGTACAAAGTTGTGATTTGTTAAAATATATCAGGATAACACCATATTAGACCAATATGTGTAATTATCTCATGAAGAGGCTAATGCCAGCAATGTGATAAAAGGAAAGGACAGAGACTCTACAAGTTTGAATTTTTGTAAGTTCGACTGATGCAGCAAGGCTTTCATGTCATTGTTTGATGTGGTAAATCCAAAAGATCTACAAAGGAAATGTAAAATACTTTCAAAAGGCAGGAAATTCAAAACTAATCAGGTATGCTTCTTGTTTATTGTCAATAACAGGAGGCCAACAGTTGGGCTGGAATTTACAGCCTAACTTCAAATTTGCCATTTTTTGTCAGTAAACATCAGTGTCTGCTCTTCCAGAGGCAACAACTCCTTTCTGTAACACTGGCTATTTCTGTATATCTGAAGAGCTTCTCAGAGGTCCGGGAGACTCATTTGCTGTCCTACTGTGGAGAAGGAAGGCTTTAGTTCTCAGCTGAGTGACCATGCAGAGATTGTTCTCTGGGATCCTCTTAACACTGTGGAAGTTGTGGAGGGCAATAACCAAAAAGCTGCCATCTGCCAAAGCTGCCATCTGCCAAAACTACCTGGGTGCTTGTTCTAGAGCAGAATGAATCCTGGTGGCAAGAGAAAGAGTTTTTTCAGTCCCTTCAGATTAGTGTTAATCTGTATGTTAGTGCTCCAGCACTAAAATAAAAACCAGTGCTGTAGCTAGCAGAGTATGGATACTGGTATACAATTCTGGTTTTATAAATGAAGAATAATTTTTAATGTTATGACACCTGACTCGGAATCTTTCAACAAGCCTAAATTAAGATTTCAGAGAAGGTCTTGAGAAGTTCTGAATCCCACAAAGTTAATAATTCGTTGATGAATGATGATTCTGGAAGGCAGAATTTTCTGTGTTTTTTACCTAATCTAATAACACCACTGACTAAGCATTACCCTTAAAAACAGGGTGAGGACTGGGTCAGAATTAGAGAAAGACATTGATTTATTACTAAATCCTTCAAAACTCTCTTACATCAGATACTAGGACAGTTATTTCCCAAAACTGCAGTTGAAGAGCAAGTTTGAGAGCCTTTGTGTTCTGATTAAGCAGAACAGTTTGTTAGAAACTATAGTTACTGCTGACTAAAGCCCCTCAATCAAGGCGGAGAGTGGTACTTTGTTTTGAGGTCTCTATTTTACTGTTAAACCCTGATTTAAGTCTTAGGTAGTCTCAGGGTCGTGGACAACAGGAACCTGCTGATTCTTCAGGACTTGCTCAGAGGTGGTAAAGAATGATTCAGGAAGAAGATAGTGACTTCTAGGATTTTTTCCCCCCAGTCTTGTCAGTGATGTAAATTGATAACAGATGTCACAGCAACGAAGTAGATCCTACTTCATTTTCTTCCTTGTATAGGGTTTCTGTAAACCTATGGTACAGAGTGAGTCACTGTGAGTGATTTTCCCAAGATGGCTCCCTTTACTAAATTTATAGCTGGGGTTAGGATTAAAAAGGAGGCGGAATGAAGTACGTACTCTATTACTGGACTTTTCAAGTCTCAGCAGCATAAAATATGATCTAGTGCAACAATGAAGAAGTAATTTCTGTTTCATTCACCACACAAGAGTTGAGTATCTCCATTTTAAACACAGTAACAGGAAAGTTTGCAATTGCAAGTGGAATATTGGGAGGACTAATATAGCTGTTGGTGAATGGTTAGTGCTAGGGTTATGGAGAAGCCCTACTTCTCTGCAACAGCCTGAAATCCTGCATCTCCAAGTCAGAGGGAAAGAACACTTCATATTTTTATTGAAGTCTCTAGTTTTTTGCTTTGTTTAGGTTGGGGTCTGAAGCTACTCATGATTACCAAAATCTGTGCAACAAATTTCTTTCCCTGTTTTCCCCCTGTAATTTTGGCTTGCTCTGAAAGACAAGGAAAAAATCAGAAACATATGGAATAAGACTAAGCTTAGCAGTGGTCATACCAAGAATTACCATCACCTCTACAATAGAGTCTGGAAAATGTCCTTTATCTTGGTTCTTGCCTCCATTAAAACCCAAGGTAGTTTAATTTATATTTTGTTTTTAAGCACAGGAAAGCTGGGGACTACAAGCTTGTAGCAGAATTCCCGGAAGCTATTCCAGAGAACAGCTAATATTTTCTTCTAGTTCAACAAGAAACTTGTTGGCAAACTCGGCATTGTGGTTCTGGTTAGAATGACAGCAGGGTAACCAAGAAGAACTATTTCCCTACTATCCTGTTATTCTCAGATGCAGACTATTATAAGTGTACAACTTGCAAGGCTTCTGTGATGTAAGATGACACACTATGCCATACATAAAGAATTGCTCCCAATTTTTTTGTAGCTCATGTCTTGGGGTTATTTTTAAACTCTAGCACTGATAGAGTAGAAAAGAGAGTAAATGGACCTTCTCTGACCTATGATAGAAATGAGTGCCAGAAAATTACTCTCTAGTCCCATAAATATATATATACTCTAACTGTCCTTACAATTGTTTCCTCTTCAGACTAAATCTTTTTGGTTGATTCTGAAAGGCTCAGCCCTCTATTTTGAGAAATTATGTCTATTTTCTTTTGATGGAGTAGAGATGAACCTTACTGTTCTCTATTTTTTGATTTCTGTTAGAATTTCTGAGAGCAACGCATGGAGAGGGGACTTTACTGAGGCACCTTCCAATACCTGAATTGTAAATCAGCAGTTTGTGTTTTGCTCTTCCTTGTATATCAGTTCGCCACCCTGAAGCACAAACCTAGAAAGTTGACTCTGTTGATGTTTACAGAAGACAGCAGGTTTCAGGGAGATGGCAGAAGGTTTCAGGGAGCCAACCCACAAGAAAGCTTCTTTTCAGGTTGAAAGTTTTTGTTGTTGTTTTGCTCTCTTCTTCTAAACATGTCAAACTTATTAGCATATGAGAAGAACTGTGGTTCATGTTAATTTTCCCGGGAGCAGGGCCCAAAGCCATGAATATAAATTCATGTTTCTTTATCCTTCAGGACTCACTGAGACATTTTGTTCCATTGAGGCAAAAAAAAAAACTAGCTTAATTTTTTTTTTCCCTGCCCACCTCTCTATTCTATTTGAGAACCTAGGGATGGTGTCATAGCTATGGCTAAGGTCATGGACTGCACAAGCCAAGGAGTTAGATTTAAGATCCTGTGAAGCTCATGAGCATGTGGACAGAGATTTAATACAAACAGCAGATCTTGCAGAAACAGTTTCAGTATTTGGTCCTGCAGATGATACCAGTCTAGAATTAAGGCTTTAGAAAGAAGAAATGGGCCTTTGAAATTTTCTCGTTCTGGATGCTGCTTAGAGCTTAGATTTAGTGTCATGGAAAGGTGCAATAAAAGCACCAGGTTTAAACATTGACAAAGGCTCTGGGTAAGGAAGAAAGCAATTTCTGGAAAGGAAACTGTTCATATTTTAATACAGTCCATGGAGGAGATTCTAGTTAAATTCATAATTAGGAATTTTGAGTACAGGAACTTAACAATTCTTTTACTGAGGCCTCCTCTTATCAGGTCCACCATTAGAAGGAGGAAGGGTGGTTCCAGAAAAAAAAATACAATTTATTTTCTATTGTCCAGGGAACTGGTTCTCTGAGCAGATATTCAAACTGACACTGCAGAACTACATAGTCTGCTGGATGCAAAAGCCCTACCAGTAGAGACTGAGAGACTGTGCTGAAGGGAAGAAAGGCAAATCTGTGGGATCTGTTAAGCAGTTTTGTAACCTGCAGAAAAGTCACTGGGCTAGGTTTGGTATTGCAAGTATGGTTTGGAAAGACAGGAGCTGAAGAAGATTAAATTAGCACTAGATGATAATGTAAAATGAGGGTAGAGTTTCATCCTACTATGATACATATAGAAATTGGGAAAGGTATTAGTTCAGAGTAAGGATTTGTTCCATAAGAAAATAAGAATTTGCATATTATTCTGTTCTTTGTAGAGGTTTCTGGCTAGAGTTAGGACTGGATTAGTGTAGGTATAGAATCACGAACCTCACAGAAAGTCAATTTAATGTTTGAGGCTTCACAATTCCTTGGACAGAACTGACAACTGGTTTTAAGGCCAAAGTAGTCTTTTCTCAACAGAAGTCCCCACTGAGCACAGAAATTAAACTAGAGTTACAAGTGAGAGGGCCTAAAGGCATCCATTTATTTGAAGAGCCTAAAAAACCTAAAACAGTTAAAGGGCCTTATAGCTCTCTGATGCAAATGGTCTCAGGCTTGGTTTTATGCTTTGGTCTACCCATTTCATATAAGATTAACACCACACATAGCAGGACAAATGTTTAAGATAGCATTTTTTCATCTTGCAAGAATCCAATGTATTCAGTTAAGTACTGGTGCCTACATCACCTTATGAGACCTTGATTTTTTGAGCCCCTGTTAGATTTTGGACAACCTCAGATGTATTTCTGAACACAGAAAACAAGGGTTAAAACTTGCTTAACCTTCTTCCTGTATTTCTGAAATCCAAACCATTTGGGGTTTTTTGTGGTTTCAAATATTTCACAGTTTCCAAGGTAATTAGACTGCAAATTTCTTAACTTCAAGCACTTGAGAAGATGATCCTTACAAGTTGAATTAGTGGCACTGAAATATGAAATCAGATGAATAGGCTAGAATATTCTAGTAACTTAATGATACTTTTACTTTAAATAAATAAATAAAAAAGCTATTTTATAGAGAAAGAAAAATTAGACATGTAATATCTAGGGAATAACCCGTAAGAGAAACTTTGTTTGATCTCTTACTTTTCTACATTTTCATTAGCAATACTATATGGTGTTTGTTCCTTAAAACAGGCAACATTTTTGTCTTTTAAAAAAAAAGAAACTAAAGAAAGAAAGCAATTTAAAACCAATTCCAACAGCAAACAATCCATATTTATTACTGGTGTGTTTTCATCCAACTTCTCAAATTGGCTCTTTTACGCTATTGTTCCACATAAAAACTAAGTGTGCAGTACACTTCAGATAATGATGCATCAACATTTGTGACTTTTTTATCTTGGAAAATTAAGCCTAATTCTCAAGAGCAATGCTATGAAGAAATGCATTTTAAAATGACAGTGCTATTTTAAATCTGCTCGCTGAGTGCATTCAACAGAAAAGGCTGAATACCATCACTCCTAAGAATTTTTAATAAGTAAAACTCTGGCATTTACTCTGAGTTTTTATATCATCATTCAGGGACTGATCCAGTTAATTAATGGTCCCACTTTTATTAATCTTACAAGCATTCTATCTGCTGGAGTACTGTCATTTATAATTTGTCTTTTCCTGTTGTTGATTATGGAGGTAGAAAGAATGTGTCCATGACTACAAGTCCTTAGTATATTCAAGACTTTGTTTTGGTTTTTTTCAGCCTCAACTCTTAATCATTGTGATAAAAAGAATCAAAGCTAAAAAAAGCAAACAGGTATTGAAAAAGCCACAGGGAGCCTGAAATTCAAGAAAATTGCTCATGTGGCTGCAATCATGTAAATCACTCAAAATGCCAACAGAATGAAGCACATACATGAAATGGTAAATGCAAATGATACTACTAAATAGGTACAGATTCAAGCTGATATGTAATTATATATAGGTTTCAAAATTAATTAACTGTCTCTATGTTTTTCCTCTTGCAGTCATCTGCATAGATTCATTGTTGCAGTAAGACATCATTCTATGTCTCACGGCACTGAAATACGGTATCTTTTAGCATAAGAGAAACATAAATCTTGCAAAGAAAGAAGCATAAATCCTATTAACTAGAAAAGCCCAAAAGATTGTGAAGTATCCAGGTAATACCTATTTGCTCGCAACTGAATAGAACCAGTATTTTTTCCCTCTTCACTTTATAGAAGTCCAAAAGCCAAAATAGCTGTTTCTGTGAACATCACCTTCTGCTTTAGGGAAACTGTCTGAAATGGACTGGTTTCTATGCTGCCCCTCCTCCAGAATTCCAGTATCATGGAGTTCTAATGGTAAATACAACAGAAGCCTTGCTGTCATACTTCAACAATAGCATATCTAGCATAAATCAGTATTTCCCAGTATCAGTAGAAGCATTTCCAGTAATGATGGCAGTATGCTTTGTGTTTAGCTCTTCAATTTTGGGAATTTAAGCGTTAATCAAAGGTCCAATCAGGCAGACCGCAGCCATTCATCACAGCACTACAATGTCATTCATGCAGAAATTAGCTTAAATCAGAATATGAAGTCCAAGTCATCCAGCATGAGTCCCGCCCTTACTGGACAAATCTAAATTGTATTTTGAAAACACAAGTCCTCCCATCTACCAAGTCCATCTACACAAGTCCAGCAACCATGCAGGTGGCTGATTATTTGGTAAGGTTTCAGAGGTACTATTTTCAACTGATTTGTAAAGTTCACTTCAGCTGGTATTCCTGTGTAATTAAAGGGAGGGTTTTATCAAATCATTCACTAAATCAACAATCCAAAAAGAAAATAAATGTTGTCTTCTATTCTGTTACCTGACCTGAGTTTTCAGTCTAAATTTGAGACAGTTTTAAATTACTCCTGACTCGTGTCTCTCCAGCAAGGAAACAAGACTTTGGTGATCCTATGAAAAATTCTGGTTAAAAAAAAAAAACAACAAACAAACAAACAAACAAACAAAAAAAAAAAAAACCAAAAACACCTTTCCTTGTATCTGTTTACATCAGTAACACACTTTTCATCTTACACTTATATTTTCCACTTTTTGTTAGATCCAGAGTTTATGCCAACATGTTAAAATACAGATTTTGTCAGTTTGAGAATTGTCATTAACATACACATTTTTGTCCCTACTTCTCTCTCTTTCAAGTACATTTAGCATAGTATTCAAAAGGGATTTATCTTGGCCTACTTATCCACTATCAGAGGAATACTCAGACTATTCCTGTTGGGCATTCAAAGATTTCAGCTTCAGACTGATGACAGATTAAAAATCAGGGAATACTTGAACTTTCTTCAGATTGATCTTGTCCTCTCTTATAAATCACAAATTACTTGTTTTCTTTTATGGACCATTCTGTTCTGACTAACACTCTTGTTCAGACTAGCTGTGACCAACCTGTCCTTTCTTTTCTCCTTAAAAAAGAAAAATCCAAACATCATTCAGTTTTTCTTTGGTGTAAAAGCACAGAAAAAAAGTGAAAAATGAGGTGAAAGAATGGAATTCAATTAGTTAGGGGTGTAGGAGTTCAACTTTGAGACCAAAAGAAAAAAGGTGGCCTCTCTGGAGAAAGAATTCTATTTAGTCTGGTGATTAAAAAGGCATGATCATATGCATGGACAAAACAGCTAAATTAAAGCTCTTTATGCAATTGGACTGCTAGAATTTTTAATTTTAAAATTTCTTTCCAAACTATGATTAATATGTATTTTAAAATATGAAAACCATTTGCATTCCATTATACCTTGTGAAGTTTCAGCTTTACAAAACTTCCATAGGAACCTTTCTGCCTTTTAGCTGCATTTAGTTATTGCCTATTTTCCTTTATTCCATGTCTGGGTTTGGCATTCAGTGGGATCAGTGGACTTTAGTTCTGGCCCTGCATATCAGTCATTTAGAAGTAGGCTGTAATGTAACAACTCTGCCAGATACACATAGACAGTATGAGCTAGAATGCCTTTCTCCCAGTACAGACATGAATAGTTTGGGGCCATATATACTATCTTAAGTAGAGAGAGTAAGATGCTAGGTACCCATAGTATGATGTTTGCCACCCACTCTTCAGATGCTGCCAGCTTTAAGGACAAGAATACTCAATGGGAGTATCAAGCTACTTGAAAGGTAACCCATGAGTTAAGTGCAGCACTTTCTATCCATTTATCATAATCTACTTCTAGGGGGGGGAAAATCCATTTTATTGAAATAATTCATCAGTCAGGAGAAAAGAAGGTGTCTATTTCAAAAGTAATACATTGAACAATGAGAATGTTGTACATGCCATGATGTATTTGTCTCTCAAGAAATATATTTGTATAAATCTGTCAAAATCTTTTCACTTCTCTCAATTATGAGTTCTTGTATCGATAAAAACATGTAAGTCTGAGCAGCTTGCATTTAAAGACACACAGAGAGATGTGTCTACCTCTCTTCCCAGGCATATTGTTTTGGTGAGCATAATATTTCCATTATGGCAGAAACTACTGAAATACAGTATTGAACACAGCAGGCAGTAAGTAAAATGGTTTCTGCCACAGAATTATAGGAAACACTAGGAGGCACACTGCAGCAATGATACATATTTACAGATGTCATTGCAGCAAGAGTCATGCTAAACCACTGGAGGTCTAGATGCTTGCAGTGAAATTATTTTTCCTTTAAATGGTTTCTTCTAAAACATAATTGCTTGGTTCTGGACAAAAAACCAGAGTGTTACAGAAGCATGTATCCTTTTTCTTTTAGCAACTGTGTAAGCCAGAAGAGTTACAACGAAAATTTTGAGTCAAGAAAAATAATAAAGTGCTTTTGACTCAACGCCAAACAAATTTTCTTCTGCTAGTTTTCAGACAAGATTCATTTACTACAATAAGCTCTTTTACACTTAAATACTGCTGTGGTTACCATCTAAAAGCTTTATAAATGATCCTTCAGGTTTGCAGTACAAGACAATTACCTTGGTGCAAATCAAAGCCTGCCAAAACTCCAAGATATAAAACAGGTTACTATTTTCTTTGTACATCTGCAGCATATACATATAAATTGGGCATCCACCAAGTGAAATGGCAGATGCAGGCCTGCATTTTTTATCCTGCTACAAACCTATAGAACATTTCAGTTTGTGTGCAGTCCCAACTTTTGCGTATTAAATTTGTGCACCAATTTTAAATGTGTTAGCTTACTTATCAGTAAGCTATGTAAAGTGTGCTCCTACTCTTTATAAATCAAAGTGTATTTTTGAAACATCTAACAACTATGATTAAGCTAATGTATAGCTCCATGTCAAATTCACATATAGCAATATTTGTGCCAGTAATCTACTCAAAGGTAAATACAACCAATTTAAGCATGTACTTCTATATAAAGAGCTTTGAAGCTCTGAAGTATAATGAAAAGCCAAGCAGAAGCTGCAGAGCAACTAATGAAATAAGCAACTGGGCTCTCAAGAGAAGAACAGGAGACAGATATAGTTAGAGACTAAAGCTCAAAGAGAAATGTGGGTGATATACAGAGTTTTCAAGGGAAAAGATGTGATGAAACAAGGAAGAGACTACCTGAGATTCATGAGGAGAGTCAGGTCTATGCAACTGGGGACTAATTAAGAGGAGAAATTAATAAGTCTGTCACCAGTGCAGACAGAGAAACTGGAATAGCAAACTAACCACAAGAGTAAGGATATAAAATAGGGTTCTGAAGTTGATGGAAGGTAGGGTAAATTCTATAATTATCCTTTATCTATAATTATACTTAATTATCCTAATTAATCTTGATTGCCGTCCATGATGAAATGGCTGGCTCTGCAGAGACCAGGAAAGCAGTCTGCATTGGACATGGTCTCCCAAAGCATTCTTGTGGGCATGCCAGCTGCATACAGACAAGACGGGCAAACTTCAAGGAGAGGGAAAAATTGGCTGGATTGTTGCACTCAAAGTGTTACAATCAACAGCTCACAGTGTAACAGCATATGATTAAAACTGACTCTCCTCATAGCTCCGTACAAGAACTGATAATACTAAATACGTTTGGGATAGGATCATCTGGTTATGAACAACACCAAACAGAGGGGAGCAGCTGATGCACTGGAGGGGGAGCAGGGGACTTTGACAGATGGACAAACAGCTGACCCATGAAGGTGGAGGAAAACAAAGAGCAAAGTCAAAGGCAGAGTCCTGCATCTGAGATGATATTAATCTCAGGTAAAAGCAAAGCTGGAGGTGACTGGTTGGAAATCAGTTCTGCAGTAGTGGCATGGTGGACAGAAAGTTGAAGATGAGGCAGCAGTGCACTCTTATGGCATTAAAGGATGACAGCATTTTGGGCAGCAAAAGTGACAAGAAAGTATGAGAGTCATTATCTCCTTTTGTTTTGCCCTTGTGAAGCTCCATCCAAAACAGTGTCCAGCTTTGAGTACTCCTAGTAATAACTCATTACTAGAAGGACTACAGCATATGGCATACAGACACCAAAGAAAAATTATTTGTTCAGCCTGAAGAAAAGAAGACAATGGGGTGGCAACATGGGGGTGGTGGAATTTGTCTCAGATTATTATCTTAACTACCTCAAAGTGAACTACAGAGAAGATGGAGTCAGAATTTCTCTTCAAGCTGACAACCTAAGGCATGAGAGACAATTGTCACCAGGTGTAGCAAAGGAAATTTGCCTGGACCTAGGGAAAACTATGTTCATTGTGAGAGTGATCAAGTTCCCAGAGAAGTTTCAGGGTCTCCTTGCTGGAAGATCTTTGCAAGTGGTTTAAAATGGGCCTGATCAAACTTTGAAACTCATCTTACTTTTACCAGGATTAAACGAGCTGTAGATATCCCTTCTGGACAAAATAATTAAATGAAAATAAGTTTGGAGTGGATATTAAAAGAAGTGAGCTCTGAAGTGATTTTAAGGGAATCTTTACTTTCTAGAAAAGAGTAAGGTGAAATATGGGTTTCATGAAAAAGAAAATTTAGGAATTTGATGATGCTGATGATGATTACTTGGCAGTTGATTCCTACTCACTTAGGGAAAAGGAGCATTTTCCTAGTAATATGTATATTTGTGATTGGTTATGAACTAGGATAGTTACCCTAAAACGTAGATAATCAGTGGCTTTAAAAATTATACCCAAAGAGCATAAGTCTTTATGAAAATTAGTTAGCTCAATAAATCATTTTTAGTACTTTGTTCAGACAAGGATCCAAGTCAAGTTAAGAGTTCACAGGAATTTTTCAGATATGAATCTACATTCTGAAGATCTGAATGTGAAGAGAAACTCAGAGAGAATTGATGACATATTAGGTAATATGTATCTTCAAAGTAAGGACTCTCTTCAGTGTACATGCTGTTCGAAAAAGAGTTTGTGTAAAAAGTCCTTGTGTGTGCAAGTCCATCTAACCATCTTGAAAGCTTGTTTGATCAAAGAAAGAAAGAAACCATTTAGACACGATCCAACATACAGATTTTCTTTTATATATGTGCTCCTTTCTCTAAACATGGTAAGCGAGCTGTTAATACTTGGATTTCATACACACTTATTTTATTTTATCTTAACGTTTCTTGGCTACAGGGGTAAATATGGGGAAATGGCAAGCCAGACATTTCATGCATTTTATGATTATTAAAACCAGATTACTGCCTATTCCATCAAGGTAATGCTAAAGATAATTAAGTGGAAGGGAAGATCTTATTCACAGACCAGCTTGGTAAGTGGCAAAACAGTGAGCATCCTTGCCAGATGGATTTGGGGGTGCAACAGGACATAAGTAAGTCCCTAAAGGCATCATCCCTAAAGGCCTATGAAGGATTTTTCAACAGAAAAGGTGTGTCTGCACCTTCTCATCAACTGTCTTCTACTAAATACTTGGAGTACCGAAATTCTACAACCAGTGTAGACAGGTGTTATGAGAAAACATGGAAATTAAGAATATTGTTGGGACATAATTCACACCTGTTTTCAGTACACAGAGAAAAGAAAAGCCAGGTAAACAAGACCGCAATAATGGATAAGAAGGCATGGGAGACAAGAGGATTGAAAGAAAATCCCCCCACAAAATGAAACAAACTCACACAAAAAAAGAAAGCAAAAAAGTAAGTGAGAGTATAAGTCAGTGCAGCTGATGAAAGTTACTACAGTTAATTCTCGTCAGAAATAGAATGAGTTCTGAGAGAAACAATTTAAATGTTCCTGGATTAATGCAAAAAGCCTGGACAACAAAATGGAGAATAGTACAGGACATTAAGCTGTTATAACAGCTATAAAAGAAAATGGAGAAATAGCAATCCTGATGAGAAGTAGGTAGAGGCGTTCTTCATAAAATTGTAAGTAAACATTAAGGTGGTGTAGTTGCACTGTACATTAGCAGTGTGACAGAAACTAAAGAAAAAACCTAAAGCAATAGCTCAGATAAAGAGTTTATATAAAAAAATTATTTTTAAGAAAGACTGGTATCATGCCAGATTTTTCTAAAACCCCTGAATCAGATTTGTATTCAGATAAAGACATAATTTTATTACTGTATAGAATAAAAGATACCTGGAATTAAATCAAGAAAAAAAAAAAAGGCCTAGATGTTTCTGCATATTGTATTTTACAAGTTTTTTTAGCAACAAGCTTTGAAGGCAAAAATGTTGGGTCATCTTTGGATTGAGAGTGAATAGCTAATCATACAAAATGATTTTGAAAGTAGTTATTACATCTACCTTAAATGATGTTAAAAATATACAAAAATTACATTTGTAATGAAGTTTCCAATTTCAAAAACTTCAGCAGGAAGAACTTGTGAGAGTTAATAGATTAAGACTGGTTGTCTGGAAAGCTCAAAGTTTCCTCTGTCTGTATCCTCTGAAACCTGTAGTATAAAACTACCTTTAACTTGTATAACCAGTGCTGTGAAACTCTCATGTGGAAAGTTCCTGCTCTAATGGAATAAATTAGTGTCTCAGAAAGGTTATTAGAAGTCAATGGAGAGGTAGAAATCAAAGGGGAGGACTGATGGTTCACCAGAAAATGATGTAAAGACCTTGCTATTCTTCTGAGCTCCCAGGACTTTCATTTCTGTAACTGCTAAGAAAATCAATCAAGGAAGGTGAAATGGTCATCGTTCTCTGTTCTGCCTCAATATCCTCAGTTCTGAGAAGGCTGCCTTGTACCTAGAAGAAGCTTCCACTAAAGAAAGACTAGAGCATTTGGTCATGGTGAATGAATAAAGTCTGATGAGGGGAATGAGACTATTTGGAGCATCTCCCCAGGACTGGAGGTGCAGGGCAGGAGAGGGATGTGTTTTGCCTTCTACCCAGGTCCAAGCCACTACCTTGTGATTATGCCACATGGTTGTGACTGACTTCTCAGCCTTTCTAGAAGGCAAAAAGAAGTCTTTGGTCTATTTATAGAAAAGGTGTAGTTAGACTTGATGTCATTTGTGTTTCCATACCTATAGGATTTGCCTTCCAGACAGGATAAGGCCTAGAATATCAAATGCAAATGACATCCTGAAACATTAAAAAAAATGTTGATCCCAAATGCTCTTGGTATGGGCATCTAAATGTTGCTGTATAATTAATTTTATTATTCCTTTGCCTAAATAAATTGGGGCTGCTTAAATGATACTAGATGGAATGCTTTTTGTAAGGAAAGTGCTAATGTTTCTTCTGATCAAAACAGTGTTTTTTCCCTGCAGTTTAGAATTAATAGCTCAATATATGCAGCAGGATTAAAAATGCTTGAGCTTTCCAAATGCATTTTCACTTCTGCCAATTCAGCTGTGTTACAGTAGAAGATTAAGTACTAGGAGCTCAGGAATCTGACTGCGTCAATTTTGTATATTCATCTGCATTGGTATTTATTTGTTTGCTACAACTTCTGTACCTCAGGTTATGCCTTAGGAAACCTGTGTTCCCATCATGGAAAAATAGAAAGAAACTAAAGTGGTAAAACTGTCCTTTTTTTATTCCTTCATCAATTTGGTTTATACTTCAAGAACCCACAGCCAACACTTTTACAGTGGGCATCAGTGGGAACGTCTGCCTCCAATTTTTCCCCTCTCACTTCACAGAAAGCAGGCTATTTTTTTCTTATTCCTTCCCCTTATGGTGATCCTTTTATGTGCAAGTGGACAAAAATGGTAAGTTGTACTGAGCAAGTACACTGCTTCAGCATCATGGTTCTTACTCAATGCTTGTCAGACTCGAGTGTCCTTCAGTGTTCAGGCTCTCTGTCTGTTGGTCCAATTTGAAATGGGTCACTTTCTCTAGAGGACCTTAAGAACACAAACCAAAAGCATAAATTACCTAAACTTTTGATTTATGGCATTTACCACTGTTCTGCAAGAGTTTGTAAGAAAGTGACCTACAACAATCTGAAAGCAGTGTGCGAAAGAGAGCTGTAAGGGCAACTGCATTTTCAAATAGAGAAGCAAGAGTTGCCTTTAGTGATGATTGTCTTGTTCTACCATCTGCGTAACACTAATTGAACATGCTGACATAAAGCTTGCAAGCGTTTCTCTTACCAGTTATGTATTTACAACAATGAGCAGTTTTGCATACTGAAAAATAACAAACAAGAATACATGGGTTTTTTTAACACCTACTTTAAAACCACACTCTTTGTGACAAAAACAACTCTGACGGCTCTTTGCGCAATCAAAATCAACAACCGGGTTACATAACCTTATTCTCTGTGATATGCAAATTTCTTGGCTTGGGGAACAAGCATCACAAAAGAAGCTGTGCTGGTATTAGCCTGGTCTGAATAAAAGGCTGGATAATAGCAGAGAGATCAGCTCTGCTTTCTGTATTCAAGTTTGAGGATCAGAGAAAATGGATGCAAGTCATTAATCACATCATTGTGGGGTTCTCTCATTGTTTCATCAGAAAACATCAACCTGCATGGCTGGCAGACTTGCCCTCTCTGTCACTTAGAAAATGATAAAAGTGTTTCTTAAAATAATCTTAGTCTAGTACTGTTACTTTCATGCACAATATAAAATTGCCAGGTCTCTACTATACATCAAAGAATATGATTAGCAATAAATGCACTCTTTTTCTTTTCTTTTTCTTTTGCTCTCATTTTGCAGAGACACTTGAAAATGGTAAATCTACTGAATGCTAGTAGTACTTGGCTGCTTTTTTTTTTCTTTGTGAGCTGTTAGAGTGTTTAATCATCTAGTTAAAGGCAGCAATCATTTGCCTAAACCAGGAAATAATTCAAGTAATGAGTTATGCAAAAGAGGCACAAATGCACATGAAAAAAAACTTAATTTCCATAAGTCTCGCTTTCTGAATTGGCAAAAAATAATGAATCTTTATGTCTGTGGTGATAAAGCAGGAATCCTCACTCTCAGTATCTCCATCTTCAGTTAGATTGCTTGCAGATCCACTGAAATTAGATGTCAGTGTAAATTATGGTGTAGGCCGAGTTACTAGCTAAGGCTATGAAGGGTAGACACATAAAAACAAGGTGCTATTGAAGGTAATTGCTTCTGATCTTCAAGTTCTTAAGTGACAAAATTGGTGCTGATGTGGCATTTGCATCAGAGGCTCCCTTTTAATTGGCACTGACTGGATTGAAGGCTACCTTTTTTTCCTAAAGGTTTTATTTTTTTTTCTGCTTAATTCTTAAAATCCACCTTGTAAAACAGTAGCAGACTGCAACACAAGTCAGCTTAGCAGGAAAAGGATATTTGCTCCTTTCCTAGATTCAGGGGAAAAGCTCATGTGTGTGCACAAACATACACATCATGTGCACATCTGTATGCATGTGTGTGTGTGTGTGTGCATGTGTTTTGTACAGAAAGTAGAAAAGAGAAATTTTAAATTCATAAGATAACCAGCTGTGTATAAAAGGTTGAATCTGAGAAAATGGTGTCTACACTTACCACTGCAGTACCTACCTCTCAGACAAGCCATTGTCTAGTATAGTTCTCAGCTGGATTTGGTTCCACAGGCCCCCCATGTCATCTGTAAACAACAACTCTAACAATACATCAAAGCTTTCACGTCAAAGAAGGTAACACCTGATCTAGCCAGGAGGAAAATATAGGAAAAGAGCAAAAGTTAAGACTCATATATTTAATGCTTTTAGCGCATTAAGCCAGAGAGACGGAGACACCAGGCATTTCAGTTTTCCAGATAAAGCTTTTTCAGAAGAGCTCTTCTAATGCAGGGATGCTTTGCCACACAGTTCTGTTGATTACTTTTCACATCCTTTCAAAGGAGGTAACACCGAGGAGGGATTCATCACAGTTTATTTTACCCATCTAAAGGACATCTGGACTAAGCTGCCAAAGGGCTATTTGAATTCAGTGGAAGGAGAAAAGCACTTCACAATGATCACTGATTTCTGGAGGTGACAGCTATCTCAGACTGAAAACAAAACTTGTTGATAACAATAGTTACTGGAAATGAGAAGGCCATTCTCCTACACATTTCCTGCAATGGAGGACGGATGCACAGCACACTTGAGCTACATAACCCTATCCCTATTCATTACCCAAAGGAAAAACTACTTATAAACATTGTTTTATTGTAACAATGTTGCTATTAGTTTTTTATACTAACATATAGTAAAATTTTATGCTAACTATACTAACAAGGCAAGACAACAAAATTGTGAAATTCACTTTCAGTGAGACCATTCCCCAGAGACAGAGTTGAATAACTTCATACTGCCCACACAGAATTTAGATTGAGAGAAACCATGTTAGTCTTCTCTAAATGTCCATTTGGCAAAGTCGACCTCCAGGCTAGTTAGGATACTAACTGTCTAAATTCAACCAATGCTCTCCTGAAAGTGGCTCAGCCCATATTTGGCCATTAAAAACTGAACCCATGAGCCTTGCTCACTACTACCACCACAGTCATGTCCCCTCTGGGAGCCACACTATCTCCTCTGCAGTCACTTTAGCTTCTTTAGTCTTCTCACTTTCAAGCCAGCTCCTAGGAGCATCCTGCTCCCCACGAGGCAACTGAAGTCAGAGCCTCTGGCCTGGTGTTCCCACCCCACAGCCAGCAGATACTCAGTGCAGTTCAGCATTAGGCACCTTGGGATAACTGACAATACTTGTTAGGCACCCGCAGCAATTCTGCTATCACTGTACAGCTCATGTTACATGAAGACTCTTGGCAACTTCAGTCACAGGGGGCTGATGACAAAATGCTCATGAGCTGGTGAGGAACAGGCAGTGCTGTCTGGGCAAAAGAGAAAACTACGGTAAAGAACCATCATGAACATGAGCAACTTGCAAAGTTATCACAAACTGCTCCAGTGAGCACAATTCCTCCTGGCCCAGCCAGGACTTCATAACCTTATCCTGATTCTGTATATACATCTCAGAGAAATATTGTTAAATGACATCTATTTTTGGCATATTAGTTACTTTGTTTACCACATATTTTTACCACAACTTCTTTTTCCCTTCAAAGAAACAAGTAATAATACTTCTGAAACATCACATTTAGTAGCTTAAACTGAGGAACTGCCAATACTTACAGTTTCTCTAAAGGCATTGCTGAGACAAAAAAAAAAAATCAGCTATCTTTATTTCTACTTTCACATTTTCTGTGGCCATACATTTTCACTGATCTGCTCACATAATAATTGACTGGCAGAAAATTTACAGGATGCTAGCACCCATGTGTATTATAGAAAATCCATATAAACTCTGTTCTAAGAAGGGATGTTATGATCATGTAATTCAAGAATAGGAAGAGAAAATTGAGATCTCTGCATTTCAGCTGAGCAAACAGTTTTGACCCCCTTTTACCATGCATCCAAATTGTGATGTTGACTATTTAAAAGCTCTTAAACAATGAAAAATATGAAATACTTCACACACAAACTGTACATGCATGCATTGTTTTCTCATATCTGCAACAGATGTATGGCAAAGGTATTGAGAACAACAGTATTGAGAACAACAGTGATCCCATTTTCCTTTAGACTTTTTTAAGACTAGAGTAGTGGCATTTCCTTTAATGTACTTGGGTACAGGTATCAGGTATAGTTGGCATGGAAATCACCTGTTGTGTCTTATCCTTAGAGATCCTATATAATTTCCTTCTTTAAGCTTTCCTTCCCACACTTCCCCCCAGTAGTTTATTCAAGAGGTGTAACAACCACATTTGCATTTTTAAAACTGGAAACTAAGTGATATAGAAGGCACAATGAAAAACTATTTCTACAGATTATATAAAGCCCTTGACAATAGCTAATCAGTTAGTGTTCAGACACTGCTACTTAGCACACCCTGTGTACTGGCTTTCTTGATAGCTTCTCTTCCAGCCCTCCCCTGCAATTGTTTGTTCTCTTTCACTGTTGTGCCTTGTCATATGTCAAGATCGTAAGCTCTTTACAGCAGAGATGATTTTATTATGCACACGGATAGTGCCTAGAATAATAGGGTCTTGAACTCTATTTGAAATCCTTACATGTTACTGCAATAAAGAACAATTATTATTATAATAAAATGAATTGGGTTGAGAATGGTTGGCATAGTATAAATGCATGGAAGCAGTTAGAAAGAAACCCTTTTCAACTGTCAGAAGCAGTAGGTTTGTTCAGCCATTTTTTAAAATCAGTGCCTTGTTTTTTTCTGCTTCATAATATATAGATATAAGCTACTTACTTGTTTGTATTCTGAAAACAAAGCTAGTGCTGGTTAAAGGTGGAAGGATCACATCTGGATGTGGCTAGCCAATAAGCCAAGAGAGGATGCAGTTTCCCACATTCTTTTTTTTTTTTATGTCTTCTGAGCTGTTCTATTATGTCTCTGAATCACAAAGAAAAATACACTGTAGTCTTACATTTTCTCTCTTTCCATTTCACATTTAAATGATGTATTTGCTTTAAGTGCCTTAGTCGCATATCCTGATAAAACTATTAGGAAAGAAAATACAAAAATCTACAAAGTAACCTTCAAAGCCAGCATAAAAATCACAACAAAGGAGTTAGAATTTAAAACATCAAAGTATCCAAACTACTTTAATCGTTGAAATGGAGGGTATAGGGGAAGGAGGGGTTGCATTTCTTTTGTTTTCATACTTCTGTGACTTAAAGATCTGTGTATTTCGGCAATAACATAAGAATAAGGTAATTGTATTTTAAAACACGCAAATGTAAATAGATGTCATTTTTATTTCTTTCTTTTAGCCATTCTTTCTATTAGCATGACATTCAGTGTTCATCTACAGTCAGAAGAGCCTGTGCACGCTTCCATTCTTTCTCAGCTATTGTGATTTGCTTCTATTTTCTTGTTTAAAGTGGAGCATGCAATTTGCTACCGAAGGTGATTCAAGTGCAATGTGGAAGACTGTGAACACTCCATGACCTTAGCTCAGTGCCCTCTCACTGCAACGAATAACGCAGTTCCTTCTAATTGTCATAAGACAGCCATCACATTAAGACCTTAATCTTGCTCAAAAAATCTTCCTGGATAAAAGCATATAATTTGTACACTCCAATGTATCTGGCTGTCAAACATGGATTTATTAGCTCCACCTAGGACCACTTTCCTATTTTGCTGTTTCTGGATCTTGCTTTAGAGATTAGAATTATATTCATCATCTGCTTCTATTTTCCGCTTCAAACTCCTGTCTGACATTTATCTAAAAAGCAGGATTCTAGGAAGAAAATGTAGTTAGAGCCAGAACTCAGTTTCCTTTGGGAACTCCACCTCCAAAACACAATTTTTTTCTGCTGCCTACAGCATCTCAATTATATTAAACACTCTAAAGCACTGATGTAATGACTGTAAAAGTATTTTCCTGGTGGAAAAGGGATAAATAAATATGCATAGAAAGCAGCCTCCATGTTTTTCAGGCAGTGGGAAGCCTTAAAAATCTCAGCCTCTAGCAAAATTTAAATCTTACTGGAATGCAAGCTTCATGAGAGTATGTAATGCTCACCATTGAGAAGTTCCTCTACACTATATTTTGGATTTCTCTAGTCTTGTCACTACAAAGTATTTGCAAACCACAATCTTGGTTTAAAATCTCTCTGTCTCTCCATTTGGACTTACTTTATCTCTTTTTGATTGACCACATTTTGGAATTCATCTTCAGAATCACAGCAGCTAGAAACTTGTAAAGTGACCGATAGAATCAGAATGCGGTTCTACAAGAAAAGCATAAAATGTCAAGTGCTATGCAATAAAAACTACACTTTTAGACAAAAATAATCTAAAGAAAATTCAGGGGGTCATCTAGCCTGTCCTATGCCTGTCAGTATCAACCTCAGTGATTTCATAGATTTTTGACTCATCATTTCTTAACGATTTCCAGGTCTGCAGATCCATATCCACCCCAGAAAATCTATTTCAGTGTATCACCACTTCTACCATTTAAAAAGCTTTTCTAAAATCCAGCCTGAATTTTCCTTGATACAAGCTCATTGCTCTTCTCTCATCCACCAAGATTATTCTTTCCCACTTCACAGCAGCCTTGAACTTACTTCACAGTGGCAGAGCAACTTTTTTTTTATGGACTACCCATGAATCACTGCATGCAAGATTAAGCCTCAAAGATTGAGGCTACTTTTGTGATACCAAACTGTAGCATTTTCTGATGGTTACCTTGCCTTCCAATGACCTACTAAATCCCAGATTTCCGCAGTAATGCATCTTTGCTCAGAAGTCTTTGTACTAACGTTTAAACCAGCAGCAGCATAAAACCTATTCCCATCCCTCTTGCTTAATAAGTTATTGTTGGGAGTGGAGAGGAGATTTCTACAGAAGAAATCCAATGAAACAAATCTACCACTAACACCGCATTTGTAGCCTAAAGGGCTTTTAAGGACTATTAAATTCAGAAGAAAATAATGTCACACATTATGTCACGAAAAATGTGCTCGCTGATCAAGAAACAATTAATTTTTTAAAAAAGTATTGAATCAAGTTGGTGGCAACAGAGAAGTGCCTCTCCGCACCTGAGAGGGCTCTGTGCCTCCTCACTGCCTCCACAAATAAGTGAGAGGAATTTCATTATGTATGCGAATATTCAGTACCCAGTAGGACTATGGGAGAGCAGGAATGTGATCATGCATTTTTAGGAAAAATTTCTTCACTAAAAGGGTTGCCAGGGACTGGAAGAGGCTGCCCAGGGAAACGGATAAGTCACCATACCTGGAGGGATTTAAAAGATTTGTAGATCTGGCACTTAGGGACATTCTTTAGTGGTGGAATTGGCAGTGTCGGGATAACAGTTGTACTCAATGATCTTTGAGGTCTTTTCCAATGCCAGACCAGGACAGAGAAACCAGAAAAGTTAGTTTTTCTCCCCCCCAAAAAAATTGATTTCCTGGAGCAGATCACAGACACTTGCAACTTGCTTTTACTGGAATACAGAATATATTATCTGGGGAAAGGGTCAGAAATCATAAGAGCCTTCCTCTCCCCTGCAGTGCTTATTTAGGATGAGAATTTGCCTATCGGGTTCAAGTTGAGGTTCAGTGACAAAGCCCTGACATGGCACAGAAACAGGCTACGGCCATGACAAGAACCTTCTATTTTAAAATGCAATAAAACTCATGGCCAGCCCAGATCTCCCTCTGCCCAAGCTCTGCTATACCTATATCAAACTTACAACTACATTCTTGCTTAGCTATGAGGTTGACAGTTTTTCTAGAGCCATTCAACATTCTCCAGCAGAATAACTATAAATTAATTTTATTCCAAGACTATGGAGAAAGAAAGCAATTTCCTTCTTTTCATGCTGTGTGGAGGAAGAAGGGCAGAGAAATTTGATTCTGCAGTGCAAATGGCAGTAGCACTGTGGGAAAAAAAGACAAGTGGAGAGATGGTTTATCAACAGCATTAGGCTTACAGGATGGAGATCAGGAAGGACCAAGAATGACTCAGAGAGGTGGCAGGTTTGAGTACCATGGATGTAGACAGACACCTATCTCTTCCCTATTTCTAGCCTTGTATCTCACTACCCAAGCTTACTTTGGACTCTGGGATGCCCTTTCCCAGTTTACAAGTCTCTTGGGAGCTCCATCAGCACAGGGTTTGGCACCTCCACCACCTTCTCCAGGAGCTAAAGTTTGCCTTGAACCCCACAGCAGCTACTCTCCTTGGGTTCCACAGTGCCCCTACTTCCCAGGCTATCACACCAGTTACTCTGAAGAAAATCGTATAAGCCAATCTAGAAACACAGTATTCTGCACACACCAAAACAAAGTCTGCGTGCTGTGTTAATTGCTCTTCAGTATTTAGTATAGAGGTTATGAAGAACTTAAGTGGACCAGGTCTTGTGCTGACCCACTCTGCTGGCATACACACATCCCATATCACTGATAAAATTGGCACTTTTTTGCAAGTGCACCAATAGATCACCCACTCTGGCTTCGACACTTCTCAGTGGATGCAACATGCACACTCACTTCCACGGGGTGAAGACACAGCTGCCTTCATGTATTTGGCATGTTTTGATCTGAAAAGCAGTCAGCCAGAAAACCCCACAAGTGCACAAAATTACAAGTTATGTATTGGGAACACACATGGAATCAGGGAAGCCCTGGGACTGACTTCTGGGTAAGGTGGACACAACTGGTCTATAGCACCTGGCTTAAGGACTGTCTACTTTTGCACAGTATGGATCTGGTTTTGGGCATTGAGCTGGGGGGAATAGTCAGTTGTGTGAGCAAAAAGATGTGTGACAAGTTTAAACAATGTAAGCCTGAGCTTCAGTCTGGTCTTTTCCCCCTGTTGTGCTGGCACAAATCATGAGGCTTCTCATTAATTCCAATCGTTTTCAATCAGGACACAGCAGTCTTTAGTTATGTAATGTAACTTTTAACTGCTTTAAGACTTGTCTTATAGCGGTGACAATACTCAGCAGTATTAGTTGCCACAATTTCGTAGGTTTTAATGTCGTCTTCTTCTTTGCTTTTCTTCATTTTTTTGTTGTTTTTTTTTTTTTTTTTTTTTTTTTTTTTAAAAAAA
>JAWWES010000115.1:71776583-71789537 GCA_035583135.1 Lophotriccus pileatus | reverse complement strand
GCTACTTGACATATGTGTTTTTTTTTTTTTTTAAATTTTTTTTTTAAATAATTTTTT
Organism: Lophotriccus pileatus; assembly: GCA_035583135.1. Taxonomy (NCBI): domain Eukaryota; kingdom Metazoa; phylum Chordata; class Aves; order Passeriformes; family Tyrannidae; genus Lophotriccus; species Lophotriccus pileatus. The sequence continues at coordinate 71,789,480 of JAWWES010000115.1, read as the reverse complement.
TTTTGTTTTTTTGCTTTTTTTTTTTTTTTTTTTTTTTTTTTTTTTTTTTTTTTTTTTTTTGTACAACACTAGCTTGTTGAATTTAACTGTCTATTTGCAATAAGGAAGATAACTTCTAAACTGGTGTGAAAATGTTCAACTTTTCTAGAACTCCTCTCAAATGACTGAAAACTGAAGGCTGGTAAGCCTGAGGATTGTCAAGTCAGGAAAAACTTTTACTGCCTCACCTTAAATGGCAGCAGAGAAGCTGTGTTATGCTAAAAAAATGTCTTTGAAGTTGGCATAAGGTTACAAGCCATACTCTGCAGATAAGAAGAAAAAGCAGCTTCTGGATCCACTGGTTTACCTGTGAAAAAATCTCAGTCTGGTCAGTTTTATGGAGGACCTGTATGACAGTGACCTTGGACCAGCACAGGGGCTGGTTCACCTAAGTCAAGCTTAACCTCTATTTTACCTGTTTGAGAGGAACATAGTCCACATTTCGGCACTTGCAAAAAGCCACATTTCCAGATGGGCTTATATTAATTTTGTCTCACAACCTCGCTAATTAGAACTTTTTAATGGAAATCTAATTGCTCTTTTACCTCTGCTTTTTCTTTGTTTGCTTTGGTTTCAAGCTCATTAATTTAATGCTATTCCTTAAGTCTTGAATGCAAATGTCACATTGCACATGTAGGAGTTAATGGTATCCTTGTAAGCAGTTATCACCCATCAATACTGCTTAGAAAAGTTTTCCTTTTCCTCGCAGAAAACTCACATTTGTAATAAATTATTGGTGCTCCTTGAGCAGAAATAAAATTGGTACAAAACACTGTATTTTGTGGTTCAACATCAGTTAGGCAAAAATGAGTAAAGACAGTAAGTCCGTAGCATTACTGAGAAGTTCAGGCGTAACAAGACCATAAATCTACTTTCATCTCTATTATATTAACATCTCTACATAAAACTCCTCGGACAAGATACTATAAATTGGTTTGTGAAAGTAGTTATATGTAGGCTAAAGAACTTAATATTCCTTACTTACCAGTGATAAGTATTATAAACAATACTGATGCTGCTTGTACCTTTCCACACTTCTCCATATACAAAGAAATGTAATGTATAAGTAATGTGCAAGTACTTTCCTTTCAGAACAGATTATTCACTGAAAAAGGTACAAAACCCTGGAGCTGTGTCAAGGATTTGAATTCAAATTAAAGATTTAGCTAAAGTTAATCACTACTTGGACTGCTGCAGTTCCTCATAGTGACATGTTACACTGGAAAGTAAAATGACTGACTGAAAAAAAAAATGGAAAATTTGGGGTTGGAAAATAGGCTACATTTCAGTTGTAATTCTTTTTCTGATAGACAATGCACTATTCTGAATGTACTTATTAGTGTTTTATTAAAAGAATTTTATGCTGAAGTTAGAAGAAGTTAAAAAGCTTGGGTTTAGTGGGTTATTCTATCCTCCCTGTCAATTAGGTGTAGCTGCACCAGCTTAATAAAAAAGCAGAAGCACACATCTTGTAAGAGGGATCTAAACTTACATATGTTGTAGCTGTATAAATAAGAATATGGTATATATTTTTTATATTCTTTTAGTTCAATAGATATTCTTCTTAAATGAAGTTGAATGAAGTTACATTATCATTTGAATATCCAATCATATTGAATTCCAGTACTCACCCTGCTTTCAGGAAAAGCACCAGGCTCTTGAGAAGACACCTCTTGCAGCTGAAATAAGGAGCTGCATCAAAAAGAATCATGGGTTTAAAACATTGTTAATGATCTGGTACTTTGCATAGTGAATGTGTAATATTTTTTCCTCATGTACATGTACTCTACCAGAAATTAACTTCTTCAGAGACAACTGAAAAAATATTTTTGAGCTATGATTGCTTCAGATCTTTTAGTCTTGATGCCTTTGAAAATTCTAACATTTGCATTCTGTATCTGTGTAAAAAACTACCAAGGGATAGAGCAGGGCAAAGCAATGTCTGACACTTCACTGAACTCTAGGGAACCTAAGTAAAAATAATAGCTTCTGTGGGACACAGCAGTCTCTGTGTTGTGTTTCCTTCTTTGTTTTCCTCTCCTTTCTATAAATCCTAAGTATAAAATACATCAGGTGCCACTAAGGAGTCCTTACACCATCGCAGGACTCAGAATAACATTTATAACATTTGGAGACTTAAAAGGTGCTAAAATAATAAAAATACACAAATATATAATAGTAACTTACATAGAAATAACTCTTGCTGTTTGATGTAGGACTGACCACCACATTCATGAAATGAGACTAAACCCCCGTCATTGGTGGACCACATAGGCACTAGTTAACACTACTACCTGGTAAGGCCAAACCAACAAATTATAGAAAAGATTTTGAAGACTTCACAGATCTGCACAAGTATATGTACCTGGGCTAGCTATTTTAAAGCTAATTCAGATTTTATTATTGGCTATAGTACAGATAACCTCTTCAGATATGTTTTGGAGACTATACTAGATTTCTAGGTCCTGAAGGAGGACACAAGAGGATATTGAATATCCATGCATTAAAGAGCCAAAGTAGATTAATGTTAAGATCCTATTCCTTTCCTCTTCTCTCCTGCCCTCTTTCTCATTTGTTTTTCTGAAAGTTTTTTCAAGAGGGTCTTTAACAAATCTGGCACCTCTACTGCTGTGTAACTCATAGAAAACCCCTTACTGTCCCCTTCCTTGACCTGGGATGATTTTGGCATTAGACGATGGCTGGTATCTCACCTGCTGTGGAACAAAAAGCGTTTGGCAATGTCAAAATACTTACTCCAGGCACTGGCCATCTCTATACATACTTTTATTCTGCATTTAGGGCGTTTTCATGCATCATCTTGCTAGGCTTTTCCAAAGCACTTTTCCAGACCTTTTCTGTATGACCACATTCCAAGAAACAGACTTTATTTTCTTGAGGGCTTCAGCTCCTGATTCTTTCAGGAACATTCTATAAAAAGATATGCCTCCAATTATGCAGATACTGGTTAGATGAGAAAATGCCAGCAGATGGTGCTCAAGAATATGCAGGAATGCTCTTGTACACATTAAATGACTTCTGTCCTGTGACTTTATGTACAGCCTTCAGTTTCAAGAACTATTCCCACTTCTGGCTGATTTAGAAACAGACATATGTAGTATATGCTGTCTGAAAGGGCTCCTCCAGTCTTCAAATACCCTATGTTCAGCCATAACAAAGGAATTCAGACTCCACTGGAGTAACCTCACTGGTAATTTTCTTTAAAATTATTTATCTGAAAACTCTTTGGGGCTGAATAATGTTATACTCTTTCTGAAGAGAGGGACATGGAGGCTTAAAAAGTATGAATGAACTCAATACCAGCAGTTCCTATCTCTATGCCAGGGAGGCACTTTTGTCTTCCTACAGTTTTACTTTTACGTTAAATATCATAACAAACAGATGTAAATATTATGAAGGGCAAAATCTGGCACAGGGCAGGAGAATAGATATTTTTCTTCCTGGCACCCTTCACACACATAACCATCTCAGTTTGTGGTTACATAGACTCTTATCTTTTGAAACTTACAAAGGCAGCCACTAGGAAAATGTACTAACATCCATCAAGGGCAGAGCTGTTCAAGATCTGTGAAGCTCACCATGAGCTACAATACACAGTGAAGGAAAACTCACCCCGAGGAACTCATGAACCATATAATCCAGCATGTGAAAGCTGCAAGTGCCAGATTTTGAACAAAATGGCATTTCACAGGGCAAGCCTGAGTCTAAACACTTCTTAAAAAGAAAAAAAAAACCAAAACAAAACACAGAAACTAATAGCATCAGTCAGGTTATACACCTAGGAAGGGCAAACGTCATGCACTAAATTATCTGACATCATTTGCCTATGCAGTAGCATTTAGAGGCAACCAGCAGGTCTAGACTATCTTAGACATTAAAAAAACATATAAAACAGTAAGAGTGAAACGACAAACCCATGATGATTGGCTGGCATTAGTAATGTATCACATTTTGTTACCGGATAATACCTTTGTACTATGCCTTAGGCATCAGTTAACGTCATATTTCCAAGCTGCAGAGTTTCTTGTGTAGTGAGAAGCTGGAAATTCTAGAAAACAAGAACCAGTGCTAAGTGACACCATGGCAGTCTGAAGAGCTTGTCTACAAGTACCCTGGAAGAGAGCAGAAAAGCCAAGTCTCCTGCATATTAATTTCCAGAATTTATAAGAAATTATTCCTTTGGACATCAGTGATAAGGCACAGCTGCTCTACAGTAATCTTGAGAAACCAAACAGATGCAGGGATCCCTGCTGATGCCTGGCCCCCTATAGAGTACTGCAGGCTCATTTAACCCCTGTCAGTACCAATTTTAGAGGTACTCTCATGTCTTTAGTTCAGCCTTTTTTCCAACTCTGACCATAACAGTAAAGTTGTAGGAAGATCTTGAACAGTATTTACTTTTGATTAGATTTCCAATTGGTCAGCTGGTGGGGTCAGCAAGCGACAGGGAGTTGCTGATGCTCCTAGACTCTATCTACCAGAAAACAAATTTGCAGAGGACTTACTCTGGTGTTGTGTTGTATATATCTACTTTTCACAGTCTAAGCCAGAATGGTGGACTAGATCAATCTACAAAAACAAAACTTTTGACTTGCACGTGTGAAACAGTATAAACGGCAGCCATGCCCTCAAGTGCAAGCTTGAACAGTTATATAGTTATTCTCTTTTGCATTAGCTCTTAACAGCCACAGAGATCATCCCAGGAAATTCTTATAGTACTTGAACTCTGCAAGAAGGTATCTTCACAAGTCTTTCCCTACAACCACCTAGGGAACCAAATAAGGTGTTACACAAAATGGTTTTGAATCCCTTTTCTGTCATGGTTTCTACACTCTCAGAGTGAGATAAAGTGCTTCATACTACGTAATTTCAACACCATCGAAAAAAACACAGTTCCATTTATAAAAAATAAGTCTCAGTGGCCTTAAGAGCTTCCTATTTCAGCCATTCCTTGCACCACAGAAAGGAAGCTGTCTGGGCCACCACTGTGTATACAGTTATAATCATTTAAGAACTGCTGTTGATATGTCAGTAACAATATGTTGTTCTCCTGGAATATAGCTATGATATAACACAAGTAGTAGATACTACCTGTGCCATTAGCTGATGTCCAGCAAGAGCAGGTGCTGTCTTGCAAACACCTTTGTATTTTGCAGAGTTCAGGTACTTTGGGACCCAATGGGGAAGTTAACATTTCACAGTGCCTTGTACACTCATGAAAAAAAAAAAACTAAATACCTTCTGTTCTTCTGTCCAGAACTAAAGCTGGATTCCAAATGTCTACGAGGTACTGCGCAAGCAAACTATCTTCAAGTTCTTCCTGTCCCCAAGGATGAGTTCGCCTTAGCTTCCTGTGTGCGGACTAACCATGCATGGTGAGCAGAGAACAGCTGTAAATGAAACCATTCTGTGCCATTGTAGCCACTTAGCACTCTCTGGGCCACATTCTTTTGACTGTCTACATGGGTGTCACTACCATCTAGACAGTCATCAGAAAGTTCATCTTTACATTCACCATGTGCTACAAATGCTAAGCACATGCAACAACAAAAAAAAATATATATATAAGCAAAAGGAGATTAGTAAAGATGCTTTTTTGTATGTCTCCTATTGTCTTTGGGTGACCAGCAAGCCAAATTTCATTAAATGGATAAATCTCTCTGAAAGAGCAAGGAATACTCTTAGCGGTGGATAGTCACAACATCAGTAATTAAACAGTTTCTTCAAAATTTACTGATTTTAAAATCCAACAAATTATCCTTAAAATTGTAGAACTAAAACTCTTAATTTGAACAAAATCTGCCCTCCTACTAAAGAGGAAATGAAGCAGAAGCAAAGATTAAAGATCAGTAAGAAATCTGAGAGTGAAGCATAAAACCTGATGGACAGAAAAAGCACATACACATCCATCCCGTGCTGAAGAGGTCAGGCAGAATGTACGACTCCATTAACATCAAAGTCATTAGTGTAAGAGATAACACTTTGGTACATTATCATAGAGAACAGCAGACAATGAGTTATTGTATTCCCATGTACTTCATTCTATACTTTTCTGATAAATTCAAATTAAATATACTCTAAATGCATTGCTGAGCAGAAATTAGTCTATTTAAAACTTAAAATTATAGACATTCCTATCTAATTTGATTTGCAATTTCCTTGTGCTTTTTATTCTGAAAAACTCTGTGTAGAATGTCTTCTGCCAACTGAGATATTCCCCTCGAGAAGGCAATTTGAGATATGTGACCTTCTGTTCTTTGATGGTTCTGCCATTTCTTTTTAATTTTTGACTATTATACTAGGCTGCTGCAAGAGTATTGCTAAAGTTGTGGTTTAGTTTACAAAACTGAGAAAGCTTTACAGTAGCCGAGTGAATATCTCATATGGAGTTGAATAGATGCAAACTAGAACGCCTGATAATGCTCTTTAGCATTCTGAACTCCTAACTCCATCTTCTAGCACAAAAGCACATGTTTTTCTCTCATATTAATGAATTTTTATAGGAGCAATATGGTAGCTCCAGGTGGTGTGGTTATCGTGAGATAATCACTCCCCTTGAGGATGCCTGTTAACACCCCAGAGGTGATGAGAACCAGGCCCTCTCTCGTGCCTTATTGCTTATATATATGCTGATGGCAGCAACTAGAAAGAATTGTTAAACATGAAGAGCATGCAGAATTAATCTGCACTGTCCATTTGTTAATTATAAAGGCTATGAACACTGCCAGTGAACACCATCTACACTTTTACATTGTCATCATAATTAAAAAGTTTTAGTATGTGGTTTTGTGTTGCAACAACATCGATCAAAGTCCATTTCCTGACATGTGCAGCAGAAGCAATATGTTCCGCATAGGTTATTTCTGGAATTGTATTACTTACTGTAATAGAGCCGTGTCATGCTACCTCTATTGCACCAAATATACCTGCCATGGCTGCAGCAGCTTATTCCTTTTCCTGGCTCAGACTCTCTCAAGCATGCACCAAATGGAATTGGGGGGGGGGGGGGAAGGGGGAAGGGAAAAAAACAAACAAACAAACCATTAAATTTATATAATACTCTGCAGAAGGATTTTATGCACGGCAAGACTGGTTTTTGTCTCTGCCCTCTCCTCTGGATATCCATGAATATGCCACTAGGAATAGGGAAACACTTCCTAAGTGCATCTGAGCGCATGTGAGAAATAATGGTTACAAGGACCCAACACCGGCAGAAACTCTGTCTAAAGTAATAACTCCAAGCACAAAGCTAAAGAGTAGAAGGGGTGGATGACGGCTTGGGTCACTCATGCTAGCAATGCAAATCATGTGTCACAAGGTAAGGCCACTGTAAAACAGTCTAAACAGTTTGGAGTTACAACTCACTTGAACTCCAGACAGAGGGAACCCGCTTTCTCAAGAAAGACAGCTCAGAAGCTTTTCCACTAAAGTAGATGGATATAATAAAAACTCAGATGCCCAAACAGTTTATAAAATAATTACCAGGTATGTAAGGGGAAACAAACAAACAAACAAACAAACAAAAAACCAAAAAAACACAACCTCATCCAACCTTTCATCCCTTACAAAACTGCAGTAGTAAAGAATGCATGTGGAGGGAGGGAAAGGAGTAGAAAGTTTAATACCTATTTTACATCAATGTCCCACTTGTTTACTCTTCATAAAAATGTAGATGAGATGTCTGCTCTTCATGTTTTAGTGTCTATCAAATGATGTTTTTTGGCATCTTGCTGTTTGCAGAAGAAAAACAACAGAAAAGTTGAAAAACAGGAGTGCCTTGATAATAACACCATTCTTGCTTTTGATTTTCTATTCAGCTTCTATAAGTGTCATACAGTGGGAAACAGAAAACAGGTCATCTTTAAGGTTAGCAAAAAGACAGCCTAATCAGGGAACTTGACAAAAAGGGGATACTATCCCTAAATGACACTAAGTATGTATTGCAGATGGAGAAGTGATTTTTGGTGTTCGTGGGAGAAAATAACATTTTCAGAATTTGATTCCTTCCTAAAATGTAACTAATTGTACAGAATTAACACACTGTCCTGGTGCATTGCAGAAATCATTCACAGTTACAGCCTAGCGCACAATGTTCTATTACAAAAACATGTAAATTTCAAAATATATAGCATTCTCGCCTTATTTGTGCCAAGGGATACCTGTTAGAAATTAATATCCTCTCTTCATATGGTTCCACTTCTCTGTATATAACTTTGCATGTGTTGTCTTTCAATTGTATAGTTGTACTTTTGAATAGTGGGGGCTACAATACCGAAGTATATGACAATCTTATATGAAGCCAAAATAACCTCTAATTGTGAGTGCTCAAACTTGCTGTCTTGCTATACATCCGTACATTGAAATTTTACACTTTTCTCCAAGACTTTTAGAATCTTTGACCAAACTTGCATGTTCATTGAAACCTCATCTCTCCAGCAATTACACCAAAAAGACACTTGAATTCCACATAATGTTTTTATTGGCTCTCAGCAGTGCTGAAACTTTCTGAAAACCGCTTTAACAGTACTCTCAAACCCCTCCCTATTTCTGCTTAAGTTCCTTTTTATTTTTTTCCTGACTTCTTATTTTTTAACCTGAATTTCAATGCTTAAATGTTAAGGATTTGAACAAGAAGTTCTCTTGTCTGGCCATGTCAATAAACACCCTTTCCTTTCATCTAATCTACAAAGTCAATGCTGTTTACATTTCTAGAATATTAAATCTCAGATTTGACTATTCATCAAGGAAGGAAGGAAGGAAGGAAGGAAGGAAGGAAGGAAGGAAGGAAGGAAAAGAAGGAAAGAAAAGAAGGAAAATAAAGAAGGAAAGAAAAGAAAGAAATGCCTTAAAGAGTCCGTGAAATATCACAGGGTTTATATTATATCTGTGATATAATCACTCAGTGATACTGGGGCAGTTACAGCTCGTAATTCAGTTTTACAACTTTTCAGAGTCATGTATGAAATTTCCCATTGTAGTTTAGTGTGTCCATCCTCATAGGAGTCAACAACTCCCTGGTCAGTGAGATCTGTCTGCAGAAGCAGTAAATTGGTGTTACACAGCTGTTGCCCCTCCTCATTAGTTACCAGAGCTGATGCTGGGAAGTAGAGCTGTTAATTTTGCCTTCTAAGTGCAATCTATAATCAATTGGGGGTTGAGGGGGAGAGAAAGGGAAGCAAAGAAATTCATTATCTTCACTACATGAGGCTTTTAGCCCCTCAGCTGGAGCAGAGCTGTACAAACATTTGATTTTACTTTTGAGACAACTGAGGGGCACAAAAGAATGGCTGCCTCCAGGGCAGATCTCCTGCTTAAGGCAAAAATTTTTATTCTGCTGTTGGCAGATCTGCTTTTGTGATATCCTTCCCTACCTCCCACTGCTCTGTCTCTCCATTTCTTGACTTTCTTTCCCTCTTCTTCATCCCAACAGAGGGTCTGCCCCTTCAAAGTGTTTGGAAGACTGAATTGGTTCTTCATCTGGCTGTGCTCTGTTGGTACTAAAGAAATAAATAAATCATTACTCATGAAAATTATAGGTAAGCTGGTCAACTATTACCAGTCCTACTGGGAACATGCATTGATGCTTAGCACAGACATCAGCTCTCCATCTCCTTTCTCTCACTGTCTTATATATTCCTCTTGTTCTCCTCACAATGTAAAGGATTTTGTTCAAGTGAACAAAGTGGTGTCTAATTGTCTGTGCATGGAATCTCATTACCCTGAAAAATCCTCCAAAAGAGTGTAGAAAAGCCCATGGTTCATATATTTTGTGAACTGTTTTGCCCAAGAAAAAGTGTATCTCTTGGCTGATATTAGAAAGGACTTCAGAAGGGATTTCTCCAAGTTAGACATCTTGAACAGGGTTCAGTTGCACAAACAAAATGGTCAAGAATAATTTTACGCCTTGTAGAGGATCCTGCTTATTCTCCAGCCAGGGCAATATGGTTCTTCCTTAATTTCATGCTGTAGATAGCTGTCTTACGAGGAGGTCTCAGAGACACTGTAGTGTCTGAAATTGATATGTATATGTCAGGAAAACCTATTCATTACGTGTATGCAGGTGCATATGTATAGAAATACGCTTGATTTCAGTGCCAAACCTTGAGTCAGCTTAAGCTATGTCTAAATAGAGAAATCCTGAAGTCCTGGTTCTCTTGTAGAAATGTGATTGAATTTTCTGTGTCTTTCTTCTGGCTCACATATTCAGGTTTTCCTTCTGTAAAAAAGAGATAATATATGTTACTGGTCTTGTCCTTATGTGGCTTTGGGAGGCAAACCCAGAGCAGATGGAATTGTCACACCAGCTAGAAGTCTAATACATACTCCCATTCTGCTTTTGGTACAACCAGCACAGCTTCTGTTCATTCATGTACCACAATGGAAAACTTAATGTGAGAGTCAGAGTTTCATTGCTTTGCAGTGATTTAGTCTGAAAATGCTCAGTACTTTGTAGCCACCTAAAGAAAGCATTGTCATTGCTATCTTCCTCAGTTCACAAAGGGAAAAAATATTCTCCACACTGTAGAGTTATGCTCTATAAATTAAAAGGACATTCATGACAGAAATAAATGAAGTACTGCTACTTTAATTAACTCAAGAATTATATGCTAGAAAAGCATGACTTCTAAACATTTTAGATAAAATATGTGGGAATTTTTTAGTCTGCTTTCATTGCAATTTTTTTTTTGAAGTCCCACTATACAAATGTTGTTTATGCCTGCCAACAGGACATGATTTCACAGAGACACTAAATTTCATGTCTCAATTATAAAACACATACGTATAAAATGACATATTTTTTACATTTATTATACCATAACTTGCCAAAGCTCTTTCATTTCTGTAGGAGTACAGAACTAAAACAAGTTTCCTCTTGTTTTGAAAAGACAACATGTAAATTCTGTCTGTATTGAAATTAGTAGTATTTTGGTCAATGGTTTCAAACGGTTAGGGCCTCGTTGCAGGATAATATGATTTAATCCATGAAAAAAATGATTGTTCAGTACATGTCAGTTATCCATAAAAGCTACATGAGGAATGACTAACTAAAGACCTGAAGACTGGACACAATGTGCAAGACACCTTTACCTGCTCCTCATTTGGGTTAGTTAGCCAAACAGCACCCAGCTGGGTGAGCACTGCACAGAGCACAGGTGCAACTTGGTGAGCTGCAAGAGAAAGATATTGCAGTACAGGTAAGTGGTACAGGTCCAGCTCAGCACCAACCCAACATGATTTGCTATGATTTGTGTTCAGAGTTAATTCTTACATTCTTTAGCACACAAGCACTGAGTCAACTCTGTGACTAAGCACAGACTCATGACTACTAAGGAAGGAATATTACTCTGGGTCAGTGTAGCACATCCTTGTGCTCCTCCATCTCCCAGGCTACAGCAGTCAGCACAGCTCTGGTCCTGCTGGACCATGCTGGCTCCTATTCAGAGCTTAGGTAGTCCCTAGCATGCTCTACAGTACACAGGTTATTTACTTAACCTATGTATAGAATGAAATTATCTTGAATTTGGTGTTCTTCCTAAAGCAATAACCCTCCATAACAGAATATGGAGCATAATTTAAAGGCATTTTCTACTTTACCTTCCCAGTGATTACAGGACCATGTGTCAATAGCATTTGACTGGCTCCAGTCCACAGGGCTTATGAGATCTGATTCTGTGCCTTGCTGTAGTGCTTAACAGTACTTAACCTGAACTCACTCTGGAAACATGCCACTTCATTTGCATTAATCAACTCTGGCAGCCCAAACCTGTATCAACATTTATTATCCTTCTTTTTATATCATGCCTCTTCACCTTTAGGTTTCCCACTTTTCCTTTCCTATCTCACTTCCCTCACCCATATGCCACCCCCTTTACCTCCCTACTTTTCCGTAATATTATCCTTAAACAGTCTTGGAAGTAAAAAGACAGCCAGGCACTCCTGCTCTCTCTGTTGCAGACAGCTGAGTTGCTGTCACTGTGCCACAGAAAATAAGCCATGAGGTCAGGTATTTGGCTCTGTTCTTCCCAAAAAAAAACAGAGTGGAAGGGCCATTTGCATTGTCTACAGTGTTCTCTCTTCTTTCTTTTCTGCCTTCTCCCTTTAATCCTGCAAGAAAGCAGACAGTGTAGTCACACCAGAGTACTGCTCTGGTCCCTCAACAAGTGACTGGTGAAAACCATAGCCATGGAAGAGTAAATAAGACATCCTTTTGGATGGTGCCAGTGTCAGCTCCACTAGAGAGCAACTGGATGGTTGACACTCTTCTTGCATTTCTTCTGCCTTTCCTAGGATCCTAGTACTGTTACAGTGTTTCAGATGATAACCAATGTGCACAGCCCTGAAATTCAGCATCTTATTCTATCCTTGATCTGAAGAGTTGTGTACTGTCACAAATCCAACTACAGTTGGATTTTCATTAGAAGAGCACTAAAAGTAAACTCCAGAGAGATCAGTTTACAGCATTTCATAACTTTCAAGGATTTTTCTGAATGCACAGTATGAGACTGTAATATCACAGCAATGATTTTTCAACAGATTGCAAACTGATCTCTTCAGGGAGTTGTTATTTAAATAAAATTAAAAAAAAAAATAAAAGAAAGGGGCATAACGGCTTAAACTGGTTAGTTTGAGTTTGATAATTCTTGGCAATAATGCAATAGATCTTAAAAATAATATTGCATGATCTATGCATTTCGTTACGTTGTATGAGATCTACAAACAGATTAATTCCCACTAGCTGTGCATCTGTAATTGAGATGGTTTAGGGATTGGATATGAAAGCAAACAGTTCAAATGAATTTCAGTTTCACAGCTTAGAATCTTGTATAGTGCTGTTTCTCT
>JAWWES010000115.1:71743431-71763317 GCA_035583135.1 Lophotriccus pileatus | reverse complement strand
AGTTAAGTACAGGAGTCATTCTAACTCTGATGTCAATTTCTGTGTAACAGAGACAGCTATTGAGCAGGGTTGGTTAAGAAAATACAGCAACAAAGATCAGGATAGGCTTTGATAATGTTTGATGTGGTAATTCGTTGCCACAAACTATAGGCAAAAAACAAGTATAGATATATTTAGGTTTTAAAAAATTAGCTTCATGGAAGCTTTTTTCAAATAAAATGTAGTTCATGCTGCTTCAGTATCAAACATTTACCAGACACAACTGGGACTGAAAAGTCAATAAGTCATCAGAGAAAAAGCAAGAATAAAAATCTGCTAGGACATCCAATAGGACAACCCAGGCACTGTAACATATGCATATTATTGGTTACAATGTGCAGATTAGAAATCTTTCAGTTTTGAAGAGCCAGTAAAGAATTTGCAGCAAGGATGTTAGAAGCTGTCTTACTAACACACTTTTCCCCTTTGAATATTTTATTACTGTAACATTTTTAGGAGGCATATAAAATGGTTTTTAAACGAACTTCACCAAATCTGTTTTTCACTGAGGATGTATCATAAATGTGTGGCATAAAAAAGCGCAGATCTCTCTACCTATTAGCTTCTACTACTAGACCATGCTTCGCATAGTGAGTCCAGTTTCAGCACTATGAAATCCCCAGCAACCAGTCACAAATTGTTTCCTATTATTTTATACTCTGTTAAAACTTACTTGTGAAGCCAAGTAAGTATCACATGCAAACTACCCCAGCCAAGACAGAAAGAGCCAACATAAAGTGCATACTCCTAATATATATGACACTGTCTGGTAATTATATCAGCATTCAGATTCATGGCTCTAAAGTCTCCTGGATTTAGTGCAGCAAGACTAGTCAAGGATTAAACAACGTGTTACTAAGGGAAAAGCCTTCAGATCCTGGAAGAACCACTGAGAATCAGTGCAAGCAGCTTCTGGAGGAACTAGAAAGATAAATGAAAAGATTTGAAGCATAAGCTGTATGAAGAAAAATTACATGAATACTAAAACCACAAATGAAAAATATTCTGATGTAACAAAAATGCACATTAAAGATCTGAACTATAACTCTGCAATATTTACTACAATGTTCCTCTTTGTCCCTGTGAATTAAAAAAAATCTTGAATTAATTCATTGAAACATAATACTAAGTCAAAGGCTAGACTAGCAAATTTTAAGGATAATTAACCTATTTAGAATAAGAATAAAGACAAGTTTTCTCTGAAAATTTTAAATATGTGGAAGAAGTTCATATGTTGTTATGAACAAAACCTTCAGATTAATAACTTTTTTCCTCTTAAACTTGTACCAAAATTGTATAGAAGCAGAAATGCTGTAACACTCCAAGAAATGAGCATCATATCTCCAGGACCAGGAAGCCATCAGTGTCAAATACAACACCTTGGAAGTTTCAGATCAGTTATGAAGTCCCAAGTACTAAAAAAAGTTATTTGTTTGAAAAGAACAGAAATAGGCATTCATATTTTGGGTATTACAGAATCACAGAATCATTTTGGTTGGAAAAAATCTTTAAGATTGTAGAGTCCAAGCTTTGACCAGTCACCACCTTGTCACCTAGACCATGGCACTAAGTGCTACATCCAGTCATTTTTTGAACACTTACAGAGATGGCAACTTGACCACCTACCTGGGCAGTCCATTCCAACGCTTAAAAATCCTTTCCATGAAGAAATTGCTCCTGATGTCTAATCTGGACCTCCCCTGGTGCAGTTTAAGGCTATGTCCTCTCCTCCTGTCACTAGTTGCCTTGGAGAAGATGCCAACACCCACCTTGCTACAACCCCCTTTGAGGCAGTTTTAGAGGGACATAGGTCACCCCTGAGCCTGCTTTTCTCCAGGTCAAAAAACCTCAGCTCCCTCAGCTGCTCCTCATAGGACTTAGAGTCTTCAGTACCTTCCTTGCCCTTCTCTGGACACAGTCCAGTACCTAAATGTATTTCTCTAGTGAGGGGCAGAAGAGGTGTGACCACACCAGTGCCAAGTATAGGGGGATGATCACTGCCCTGCTTCTGTTGGCCACATTATTCTTGGTACAAACCAGAAAGCTAGTGGCTTTCTTGGCCACCTGGGCACACTACTGGCTCATGTTCAGCCAGCTTTGGCTCAGCCAGCACTCCCAGGTCCCTCTCCTCTGGGATGCTTCCCAGCCATTCTTCCCCCAGTCTGTAGCACTGCATGGGGTTGTTGTGGCCAAAGTGTAGAACCCAGTACTTGGCCTTGTTGAACTTCTTACCATTGGCCTCAGCCAATCGATTGAACCTGTCCAGATCCCTCTTCAGAGCCTTCTTATCCTCCAGCAGATCAACACTCCCACCCAACCTACTGTCATCTACAAACTTACTGAGGATGCACTCAATCCCCTCATCCAGATCATCAATAAAGTTATCAAACGGACTTAGCTTAAAAAATTCTACTACTCTTTATATCCCACTAAATTAGCAGATGGCTAAAGTGATTTCAAATGGAGTGCAGAAATCTTAAAATCACCTAACAGCTACCAAGTGTTGGATATATAAGTGACAGCTACCAAGCCAACCAGTTCGGAATCTAATAAAAGGAACCGCGATCTTCTTTGCTTCTTGAGCCTTTGAAATACTCCTTACATGAAGGAGTGAATGGGAGTAAATCAGCTTTATTGCTGTATCTCAGAAATCCTCGGCTGTACCCTTCAGAGTAGTTTTACAGCCACTTCATGTTGTAGAAAACATTTGATGACTCCTTCTGTTTTCTAAATTGTTTACTGGCAAAAATTTCATAAATTTTATTTAAAAGAAAGTTACTGTGTTCTTACTGAAAACTCTGTTCTCTTCAAAGGTTGGAGGATAATGAGCATTTCATTTCATAAGCAAGTGGAAGTATACACCATTCGCTTTAGCAGAAAGAAACTAGTTCACCTGTAAGGGAAATATAGGCAAGCCCACTTGACACAGAGTAATGGATGTGACATTTACTGATCAGATGTTCCTTGAGGACATTTTGTCTCAATTGAGTTTGTCTTGATGTATTTAATATTACAGCTGTTACAATCCATGTACTGGCACATTCTAACGTAGAAAAGCACAGAAAGTATGTACACCAATTCAAAGAAAAAAAGTATACTTCAGTTAAAGATTTGAGGTAGAAAAGTATGTAACAAACCTTTAAAAAAGTTAGCTCCTCATGGAAAATACTGGTTTCTTTCAGTCTGAAAGAACTCATTTACAATGCTAGAAAACCATGTAATTTTTTTGCTTCAGATTAATCTTGCCTTTCCCTCTTCTCTACACTCTTCTTAAGGCACTCCTCAGATTTGGCAGTTGATGCATGGTTCAGAAGCTTTCCATATTTCCACAATGTGAGGTAGGTAGCCTCCTACCTGGCTCTACTTTACTGCTTTGAGGACCATCCTTAAATGCCTCTATGCTAATGCACACAGCATTGGAACTAGATGATCTTTGAGGTCTCTTCCAACTCAAACTTCCAGCTCTTCCAACTCATTTTATGATCCTGTGAAGAAGAATCCCACCTACATTCTCTATATTGCCAAAATAATATATAATAAAAGCAAGCAATAGGTTTAAGAGTTGTCAGCACAGAAATCTCTAAAATTTTTTATGCAAAAGACTAAAATTTCACACTTGATTACTGTAGTCAGATAAGACAAATCCCCGTAGAATCATAGAATGGTTTGGGCTGGAAGGGACCTCAGAGATCATCTCATTCCAACCCCCCTGTCACAGGCAGGAATAGTCTGTCAATAGCCCAGGTTGCTCAGTCTGTCCAAGATGGTTGGGAACACTTCCAGGGACAGCACATCCACCACTTCTCTCAGCAAAATGTTCCAGTGCCTCACCACCTGCACAGTAAAGAATTTTTTTCCTAACATCTAATCTGAATCTACCTTCTTTCAGTTTAAAGCTATTCTCCCTTGTCACATCGGTACATGCCCTTTTAAACAGTCCCTCTCCAGCTCTCTTGTAGGCCCCCTCAGGTACTGGAAGGCTGCTGGAGCTTTCTCTCCTCCAGGCTGAGCAATTCAAATCCTCTCAACCTTTCCTCACAGGAGAGGTTCTCCACTCCTCCGATCATCTCTAAACAAATATTGGGCTACAGAGTGTTTTACTTTTGATCTGTGGCTAGATGTCAATGATAGTACTTACAAGTTTTTGCAGAGAAGTGAAATGACATTGTTTCAGTGCCAGGTTGGTATAGAGCTACTCTGCTGCTTACTGAAGAAGTAGCAAAGAGGTTCTGTGTTCCAGACCTATGCTAGCTGGCTGGAGTTGCCTGAGAACAGCAGTGGGGAAATTTGGACTGGAGTCCACATCAGAATTCCTGGGTTTTCACCCAGGGTGAGCTGTCTGATGTACTCTCCTCTGGAGTAGGCCTACAGTGATAACTAAAAGTAACAAACTGTTGTCCCTATGAACAAAAAAAAGACTTCCACATGACCTTGATGGCTATGAATTTCTAAATCATTTTCTCAGGTTTGGAGTTGATTTTTTTTAGTTTGTGCATGCCTGGAAGCAAACATACCTTGAGTTTTAATGCTTCAACCACTGTTAAGAGAAAGGGAAAACAGAAATTTTTCCAGCCTACAAAGAAAAAGGTTTGCAGCATATTTTTGTACAGAACTGTCAAGAACGACAGGTAAAGCTGCAATTTACTCACATTTTATTTCCATTTATATTTCAATAATATCTTTAAAGTGAAGATAATTTTGACTATCTTTTTGAAGGTATTGATTATTTTTTTTATACAGAACAAAATAAAATAGAAGCAAAGCAAACCACTGAGGGTCATTATTTCTTTGCTATGTATTTTGGGGTTACCTGGCAAGGTTTTGGTAGCAAAAAGACTGCAGGGGTTTATTCTGTTGAGAAGACACCAGGACCTGGCCTCATGTTGGGCAGAGGAAGATTTAGCCAGCTCCAGAATGGAAATGCCACCCACTTTTCATTCATCTCATGGGCCCAGTTGTAGTTAGGGTCTAAAACATCGATTAAGTGTTTTAAACATCTACTCATAATTCAAGACGCAGGATGGCCAGCTCAGCCAGATCTGCTGTGCTCAGACAGAGTGAGAGCTGAGAGCTGCTCTAGTGGGTTGAGCAAGCTTGGCTTCCTCATGCCTTAATGGGGAGTTGGCCCTAATCTGCTTATGGGTGAATGTTTGCTCATGATTACTGTGCCTGGCAGACAGGTTTGGGTTTGAGGGTGAACTCAGCTCTTCACAAGTAGAAGAGTGTGCATATATTTGTTGACAACACCACTGTGGTTCACAAGATAATGTCACTTTTTGGTGTACACGATCATGTTTTACTCTGGTAGTAAAACAAGGCTTGCTGTATATTGGAGACTGTATCTAAGATGCTTCTTTTTCTTATTTTCCTTTCTATGTCAGAAGAGTGCATGGGGATTTTCTTAGCTGGAAGCTATTTTTTTTTTCCTGGTGATGATCTCCACTGAATGAGTACAATGTTACTTTTGAAAACTATTCCATTATCATAGAATTATAGGATCAACCAGGTTGGAAAGGACCTCCGAGATCATCAAGTCCAACCCTTGATCCAACACCGCCGCAGTTACTAGATCATGGCACTCAGTGCCACATCCAGTCTCTTCTTAAATACCTCCAGTGGCAGTGAATCCACCACCTCCCTGGGCAGCCCATTCCAATGCCTGATTACTCTCTCTGCAAAAAATTTCTTCCTAATATTCAAACTAAACCTCCCCTGGCAGAGCTTAAGACTGTATCTGTTGTATAATTACAATTATCTGTCTTGAAAGATAACAAGGGACATAAAAACAAAACTATCATTTAGCAGGTAGGGTTGTGCAAACTATCATTGCCTAAATGTCAGGGGAAAGACAGTTCTTCTGAGGACAAATGTGCCTTTAGAAGTTACAGATTTCCTAAATCAAACTGTAGAAGAATTTTCATTATTTTACAGAAGTCTAAATAAATGCGTTTTAATCAAATCAGGCCATTTTCAGAACACTGACCCGCTTTTTTTCTACTGTGAGAGGGAAATTCAGGTCAGGATTTGCCTTGGAATAATTTATGTAGATATAGTTGCCCTACGTATATATAGATAACTCAGTTACACACTCTTTCAGAAATATCCAGATCTATTTTTGTTTAAGGTTGGTATAGGCAAGATATGAAAAATTGTGGAGAACATTTGTTCTTCAACATAGCCAGGACTGGATGGATCCAGATTCAGATGGAGTCTGTGCTCTGAACACAGAAGAGTTTGGAGAGAAGTGGACTTCATACCAATGTCTGAAGCAAATCATGCATATGAAGACTGAACCTGAACCTATCTGCATTCCCCCTTCAAGTTAGGACACTGTTCAGGCAAGAATAATGGGGAAATGGAGGTAGAAAAGCAACCTGACACCTGATGGTTAGAGGCTGCGTTTAAAAATGGAAATGCATGGACTCTGCCATGATTTTTGTCAGCAAATATGTTCAGTTCAGATGTGCTTTACAGTGACAGAGAAAAATTCTCTTACCGGCAAACTTGTATTTTTAAATAAAACAAAAACATGTAAACAATTTATTGAACATTTTTTTAAAAAATTACTCATGAACTGAGTAAAATGAAACCATTTTCATAAGAAAAAAACATAAAGGTCCATCATAGAATACTGTTTGCAAAGTAATGTGATTAGATAAGAAAAATTAAGTACTAGCTGCATATAATATCACCAATATTTTTTCAATTACTGGAGAAACAAATAAGTAAAGAAACAGGACAGATTAATTATATAATTGATCTAATGCAACCTTCCAAGGAATAATTGATATGCTCTCATTACCATAACAAATAATTCACATGACAAAACTGATACATGATACCTTCTCAGAAGCCAGTTAAAAATCATTACTAATCACGTCATTCTGAATTATGGCAAACAGATGAATAAAGGCTCATTTGTAAAGCATTTAGTATCATCATTTTTCATAGTTCCCCGAATAAAATACTAATGCTCATGTCTCCAAAAAGAAGAAAGAACTATACACTCATAACATAGTACAGGATTCATAACTGTGAAAAATACAGAGTCTACAGATACATCAACATGATAGATAATTTTTTTTTCTGAACTGGAAAGTAATTCATAATTCTTATTAAAACAAGTTGACAACAGGACTTCCATGCCATAGACAGACATTAGCCAGCTTTAAATGGAAATTTGAATAATTCTATTTTCAGTGCTTTGCATTTTCATATTTTGAGGTGATTAAAAGCACTAAATGAATAACATTACAATGACTTTAAGTGGGACAAAATTATCTTTCACTTCCCAGGAGGGAAGCTGCTTTCACAATACATTTTTTTCCTTTTCACAGTCGTCCTGAGAAGTTCCTACAGGCATGGAAAGGGCAGCAGCTTTTAAGAAGTCAAGAGACGGGAAAATGCATTAGTTAGTTATCCTTAAGAGGGGGTAAAAAATGACATTTCAAAAGGTTAAATTGGACAAATTAATTGGCAGCACCAAATGGAAAAATCAGTCCAATTGAAAAAATATCAATTTTCTTGCAGTTCCAATGCATTTTGTAATATTTTTGGTTGGCTGTGGTAGCTGCTTCCAGACTCAGAAGCCTCTCTTCCATCAGGTGAGGAAAAGAGACATTATTTATTCAAATTAAACATGTCAAAATTATATCAGCTTCTATGTTTGTACGAATGTCTGGAGGAATAAGGATGAGGACAGACAATTTTTTGAACAGAAATTATAAGAGCTTTAGGATATTCAGAGAAAAGTTTTGTGGGTTTTCGTAAGATGACAGAAACAATTTTGAAATCTAATTTTGGCACAGCATGACTCAGTGATATGCCTGCCGGGTTTTACACCATCATTTCCACTAAGCCCATTTTCTCTGCTTCTTATGTCATATTTTTTCAAGCAGTTTCCCAACCCTCTTTCTCCCTGGATGAAAGCTAACAAAGGGTAAAAGTCTTATCCTGATATGCCAGAATATACATATGTAATAGATTTAGTTTCTGAATAACCATATTTGAGCCTGAACATGCAACTCATTTATTTTAAGGGAAATGTTCCTATACTTATACTGTATTTAGTTTATGCAACTAGCATTCCCCTAACTCCAAAGAAATTTGTTTAGGATAAAAATACAAAGTCTACCCCTAATGCTGACAAGAAAGCATTTTCCCCCTTTGAAAAGCTATCTTGTATTCATATTCAGTATTAAGTGTTGTTCAGTTCAACAGTTTTCCAGAGAAAGAAAAAAAAATGTCCTTACAAAATGCAACATACAAAATAGTAATTAAATATCCTCTCATTGGAGTCATCCAGAAAAAAATGCAATTTTGGGGAAAACCTAGATAGCTGCAGGAAATGTCTTTAGTAATCCAGTCTTTCTCTGGGAGCCAATACTCACCCATTCCATGATCTGGTGCTTCTCATAATTAGAGCCTTCCTGTCATAAGGATGATATGGCACAAGGAATTGCTCTGCTGGAATATTACATGAGTAAAAAAGGATGGTATCCACTCACATGTGACTGCCACTGCTGACTTGTACATAAATGGCTGAAAGATTTCTCTGATGGTTTTGGATAAGAAAAGTATATCAGTCATTATAAGATCTGTGTAGAGATTACAGCTGATACCCACCCTCAGCAGACTTCATTGCACTGAGTCCAGGCCTCTACGCCTCAGTGATAGCAAAACCCCCCACCATGCTGCGGTCAAACAGGGTCAGCCACAGTCCAGCAAGTTTGATTTATACACACAGTCAAAAAATCAAAAATTTTGTTCACATTTTTAAATTATCAAAGGCCTAGGGGATGAAAAGCTGTCTGAAGCTTTTATACTGCCAGGTTTCAATACTCTAGCAGAAAGGTTCAGCCAAGAGAGAGGCAGAAAAAAGTCCAGGGGAAAAAAAATAGTATGAGCTTTTAGAAAGAGGATCCACAGACGTGCTATTGTATTCAGTGTTAAATAATTTTGATTTATGATGCTAGAGGGAGATACCACCCTGAAGTCTAATTATCCCCTCTCCTTGCACTTTGTCTGCAAGCCAAAAATCTGTACTAAAACATGTGTGGCTTTCATTTATTTGGAATGAGCAGAAGACACAGACAAAGCAAAGCTACACAGAGGCAGAAGTGCTGTTTTGCTCGCCTTGCAGAAGCTGGTGGGAAGGTAGGGCTGCCAACAACCCTGAGTACTAGCCTGCTGAGGCCTCAGGAGAGCAACCTGGAATCCAGCTGGCTTCTTTTCCATGATCCATTTCCAAAAGGAAAAATGCCTTTCCACCCACCTTTTGAATGGCTGAGTGAGCTATGGGGAAGTAATCGGAATTTTTACTTCAGTTGCAGTTGGATGAGAATGTAGTACAGCTTCAACAAGCAACTTTTTGAATGCCCTAGCAAAGTGAACCTCTCATTCATCAGCAGTAAACTGAGGCTGAAACCAAAGCAAAGTCTAACCAACAACATGCTGGAATACCGAATTTCACAGTTCCATTAATACCTGAGAGACATAATAGAGCATCTACAGTCAGATGGATTTTGGAGAGGGATGTTTGAAATTGCCGCAGGTTTGAAGTTACCACAGATTTGAAGTTAACCCAGCATTCTCAGGCAGCTTCAGCACTTACTCAAAGTGCTTTCTCCATGACTCAGTCTTTACTGGCATGTCTTGACAGATTTATATTCCTGCATTGGATAGAAAACCCACTTTGTTTGTCTTTTAAGACAAGGATTAGCAAAACCAAGTAGTGCCAGAATTTGGATCCATACATGCCTTAAGGGGCCTTTTCTAGATTTCAGCTTTAACTTAAAAAATATGGAGAGTGGTAGGTTCAGCTAATGCTCTGAGCTATCTGGAGATTTTCAAATTTCCTTAAACTAAAATAGCCTTTGTGACTATATCACTATACTTTACTATATCATTGTGTTGTAAGTGTAATTAGAATATGAATATACAAAAATACAGATTTGTCTCCTAGAATACAAACACAGGACCCAAGGACTGCATAACCAAACAATTAATTTACAGTGATCTTGACTATGTGCTTCCCCTTAAAAGATAACTAATAAGATGCTGTGATAACACTTCCACTTAACCTATTGTATTCCTTTTAAAATATGCATTGTCTTGAAATTAGCCTCAAGCTGTGAATACTTTCCAAAGGAAATAATCAGTGGAGAACACCAACAGTGTTAAAATGAGCCTGGCCAAAGAAGCAGATGGGTAAAATCAAGGATAGTAAATTAAATGACCTTGTGCTCCATTTTCACCTCTGTCTTTGACCTCCAGTTCTTGAGTCCAGCTGTGAGACAGACAACTTATGACCTAAGAAAAAAGAAAGAATCACTATATTGCCAAATGTTGCTATTTCAAATTACAATGAAATTGTGTTTATCAAAATTAAGCGAAGTTATTTGCTTTTGTGATCCCACAGTTATTATTATTCTAAGGAATTGTTCCCTTTGCCTCTCATGAATGGCATGATGAACTGGCAATTTTCTGTCATGAGGAGATTAAAAGTAGAGGTGCACCTGGGAAACAGAGTTTGTAAAAATCCTCTAAGTGTCTTTGAGACACTCAGTAACCATCCACACACTGCAAGGGAGCCCAATGGTCAGAGGTGTAGGTTTGCACACCGTAGGTAAGAGATGAGAAACTCTGGAAGCTATTGAACAGTAAATTTTCACAGCAGACCAGCACAAACATATTTAGCACAGGGCTTTCTGCCACCATGAAGTGTCAAAAGAAATTTGAGAATGTTCAACAAACTGCTCTGTGGTGGTTTGCTTGTGCTCCTTTCTTCCCTTCAGTTTCTCTTTACTGATTTCTGATGAGCAGCATGGCATGAAAAGTATCCTTATATTATACTACAAAGCATCATCTAAAAGTCCTTGAACAAACAAAATTTTGTTGACCTTAGTCTTTTACTCTTGTAGCCTTATATAAAAAGTCATTCAAAATAGCATCACAACAGAAATACTGAATAAAATTTCCACTGAGGTAGCCAATCCCCTGTAGATCAATGTGTCGGACTATAATGTATAGAGGGGTCATTGACCTATATCTTCAGCTGTGTTCCTCAGGATGATAAACACTACAGGAGAGTCAAAACAACAAAGCATAATTAAACAAAATGCCTCATAACAAGCTGTTTTTTGAAGAGTCAAACATATATGCCATTGAAAGTTCAGAGTCATCCAAAAATTACAGCCCAGTGGCACAGAGCATATGTGTGTAATTTATTTTCTGGGTTAAGTTAAAAGCTTAAAAACACCTGTGATAACAGGTAGCAAATGTTTGCTTTACTGTGATGTCCACTAAAGTTCTCATCATTTCTTTCTCAGGGTTCAGTAATAGTTGCTTTGGATTCATTCCTAGAAATATCAGCTATTGGGGAAGTCAATAAAATATCCAAAAGAAATTAAGTTTGGAACTGCTTTCATGTAAAATTTTCTTATTTTATATAGCAAACAAACACTGAAACACCAGTCGTGCAAACACACATCTGCATAAAGCCCAGTCATCCAAAAAAAAAAAAAAAGGAAATATTGCATTTTTCTCTACAAGTGTTGCATAAACCGCTATCCTTTGAACACCAAATAATAGGGTTTGGTCTTGCACCGCTGGTGTCAGTGGGAATATTGACAGAAGAAAATCTATGAAGAACACTCACATAAAATGCAGGTGACTATATCAAAAACACTGAGAATGCTGCTAATTAAGCAAGAATGAAAAATGCTGGTTTGGAAATTGAAAAGAAACAAATGCAATTTAAAAAAAATCCACTCGAGCTTTTAAAATTGTGTTGCAAATATTTGACAGTGTTTCTTTTTTTTATTACTAAAAGTATCACAGAGAGCTGTCTGTGATAAAGGCACACAAAGATAGTAGTCATATTTTTGTCAATGCTAATATGAAAGATCCAGGAAAATGAAAGACTTGAGTCTTTCTTGACTAGTGCTGGATCTGGCTAGCTCTTATTCATTTTGGAAGCGTTGTTTCTATTTTTGTTTTGTTTTGTTTTCCCCATCTTAAAATTATGCATTGTGTTGTTCCTCAAGTGCTTAAAGACCATTCCCAAACAAGCATTTAATGAAAGCAGGTTATTCTGATTGAAGGATGGTAGCTGCTGCATACTGTGGTTTGGGGTCTACCTCTCTGACAGCCATAATAAAGAATCTGTTTCTGCCCTTTCATGAGGCCTTCAACATTATCGAGTATGGACTGAGAATCACACAGGCCCTCCCTTTTCCAGGGTAAGGAACTGCAAAAGGGGAATATCAGAAAAGCTGGAGCAGATGCAGGAGGCATGATTTATTCTGCCTCAGTGTGAGACTACTACAAAAGAATGTATATTTTATAATGTGTCACAACTAGGTTTGTAACAACATAAACAAAATACACAGCAGCCATGCCAGCAGTGATCATAAATACATGTTTAGCATAGCAGCTATAATAACTTCCATATCATCATACAAGAGCAAATTCTTGTCACAGTCTTGTAGGTGGAAAAAATATGCTCTCTAAAATGTTTCACATGAAAATTCAATGCTCCCATTACCAGAGAGTGCAGTTCTCACAGGACAAATAAGCCTGCAGTCTGAAAACTATTTTAATAAATCAAAACTAAATACACTGCTGTCTATATTCTCTTTAAAGGCTTATTTTGACTCTGGCTCAGGGTTTTGTAGAGCAGATGTGGCAGTGAACATGTGCATACATTCTTTTTTTTTCTCTGCCTCTTTTTAAACACCATGGAGAGAAAACAAGTAGCACTTGCTCACAGCAGTTCCCAGTCCCAGAGGATCCTCAAAGCACTTTCTAATGCCTACTTTTGCTAATAAATTTAATATGAAGAAGAATCAAGTTGAAAGCCCATCCAATAAAACAAAAAGTGGATGTAATATGAGTTGGGGGTCCATTCCCTTTTCTGCCCCAATATCTTCTGGGACTACAAGCACAAAAGTAGCCTCTTAGCCTCCTTTCTCTTGTGTGTTTTATCCTCTCATTTTAGACCATGAGATCTACAATACAGTGAGTTTTTAGGAAAGTCAAACTGATGGAATCATACCTGTTCCAAATGTTTGTCCTTTTACCTCATTACATAAAATCAGACAGCTGTGCTTTCATGCTCAGGTTTTATCTTTGCATGCCTACACCTCTTGTGCTTAAGACCACCCCTTTTCACTCCTCACCTGCCAAAAAATAGTAAGAGCAGATATTTTAGTTGCAGCCTCTGAATTTGGGATGCTCAAAAATATATGCCACTCCAAGCTAGAAAAATATGATCCAAAAATGGCTGTTCTAATAGCCCATATGCTTCATCATTTGATGATGTTTTGAGGTATCCATGGCCGAGCCCTGTCAGATCCCCTATTGCTGCCTTTAAGGCTGGAGCCTTGAACTCAGGCCTGCTGGGGGAAAGGCAACTCCCATTCTCCACAGTTTCTCCCTAGTATTCTTAATCAGTAATTACTTGCCATGAAAAGGCAAGTTTAAGATCTTCCCAGCTGCATGTCTTTAGTACTCCCATATTACTTTCACATCTCACTTGTACTGAATATATGTCTTACTTTTATAAAACTGTCTTAAGAAATATTACTTTCTTAATGTGGTTGTAATCAAGCAAGAAAACATACTGCTCTTCTGTTCTCTTCAAGAGTCAACACTTCAAATATCAAGCATTTATTCAACCTTGTATTTCTGATTGTTCACTCCATGTATTTAGTCCTTCCTTTTTCTCGGTATCCAGGGAGCCAGGGCTACTGGCTTCTGAAGTCAGTTCAGATGGTTATCTGCAATTTTTCTTTACAGTGCTCTTCGAGGTCAAATCCATTACAGCTTGTGCTCAGACCGACTTTCCACACTTAACTCTGCTGGGCTTACTGTGACACACTCAGCAGTTCACCTCAGAACCTGTTATCCATAGATACAGTAGATGTTAAATTTGATACAGAAAAAGACCTGTTTCCTGTCTTCTTTTCTCCTTAAAAAGTCTTGTGAACAGAGTGACATTTTAGATGGAAAAAAAAAAAAAAACAAAAAAAACCCATGATACCAGATGCTAATTGGTATCACCACATCCAAAATTAAATACACCCAGAAAAAATACATAACATACAGTACAGCTGCAGTCAGGAAATTTAATCACACTGGCCATCCCAAAGAGCTTAGAGATTGTGTTTTCTTTCTGTCATATTGTACCAACTGGGAGAGAAATGTACAACCGCAAATAAAGCTCCTTAAATATTTGCAGCTGATTTGTAATGGAAATTACAGAGCCAAGAAAACGTTATTTTCTTATGCCCCAAAGTCTCAGGTAAACTGGTGTATAGAAGGCTTTTTTTTTTTTTTTTAAATACAGGAATAGATTTAAAATCCATCACAGGCATACTACTGCTGAAACAGCCGATCTCAGCTACCTGCAATTCACATTCCAGTTGTAGATTAATACATCGGCCTTTTGCACCTGAATGTAAGGGATTCTCTTTCCTCAATTTTCAGAGGGTTTTTTTCTCTAATCTAATTAAGATGGATATGATCATTGCTTTTAGGGAAAAGGCATCAATATGGAAAAATTTTTTGGAGAATTTCAGTCTTTCAAGTGATATTAATATTCTGAATTTGGTTGACATTTCCAGATTCCCCAGCTTCTCAACGACCAGGATGGCAAGGCAGCCCTGATAAGCAGATTGAAAATGGCTCATCCTCAGTTGAACTATTCCAATACTCATCTGTCCCCTCTATCCAAAACAAACATTAAAAAAAAAAAAAAAAAGAGAAAGCAGGATGAGGTGGAGAGGTTAAGACTAATACTCTTCCTACCAAGCAAGGTTATCTTGGCATGACTGTGACATCTATATTTTGGAAACAGAAGTGGCTACCTATGACTTCCAAGTACAGTCATAGGACCACTTATCCTAAAGACATCTTGTCTCTCCCTACTTTTCATCACCCATAAGTGGTATGAATTTTGACACCCTCTGAGGATTCATCAGCTTCCTCTTCCAGAGCTTGGTGATCCCTTTGCTCTTAAAATGGAGATTTGCTAACATTAATCCAACAGACACTTTTCTAGCAGTAAGAATGGATGGAAAAAATGGAGAGTTAGGGTTTAAAGATAAAGTCGCTTCTATCTTTTTCATTCATTCCATATTGCAAGCTTATCATTCAGAGCTGAGGTGCTCAAATGTGCCTTAGTTGGGCATATTAAAAGTTTCCATGCTACCTCTGTAGCTACTTTGCCAAAAGCCAGCAAAAGCACACGAGAATGTTTCATGACAATAAAAAGAGTAAAAACTCAGTGCTAAGTGTTAGGAAAGGAAAAAGAAAAATATGTGGCCATATCACCAAAGAACCATAAAGTTTTTCTCTTAACTATTCAGAAAAGTGCCTTTGATTTCCAGTAAAAGGAGCTTTATATCTCAGAGGTACAGTACAGCAGTTTGATTACTATCATGTAATGTGACATTTGCTCAGACAATGACTTTGTTGTGAATGGTTGAGTCAATAACCACATAAAATCCCTGCATTTTGTCAGTGTCTGTGTTATTGCTGCCCTTTGGCTGAAGTAATTGTATCTTCTTTCTTTTCTGAAAACTTATGTAGTGTTTTCTTTCTCTTTATTACGTCTGTTCTACTTATATTTAATTACTCAAGGTTTGGCAGTCTTCTTATTGTTTGCACTCTTGTGCTATGAAATGAGTTGCACTAGGTTGGTTAATGTGCTTGGTTAGAAATACTGTATTGGGTAAAATTATCTGGATGAATAAGCAAAAAAAAATTCACTTTTCCTTTGAAACTCAAATATTATTATGTAAAAATACATATTTTACAAGTATCTTATAACTGAGTTTCTAAATAAATGTTATATATTACCTGATCCCCAATAGGTGAAGTATTAGCTAACTAACTGTGCAGTCCCTTCCACCTTACTCAGGTGTTAGCAGAAGGTCTAAAGGAGGAGATAAGAAGGTTGGAATTTCTATTGGATATACACCAGAGGATTAAAATAGAGGGCACAGAACCTGGAAGACTTGTATCTCTTTCCTGGTTTTGCCATATACTGCTTTTGAGGTCCCAAATAAACCATTAGATCCTTATGCCTCACACTGATAAATGGGAGTAGTATTCTGCACACCAAAAAAAGTGTTTTGCACTTTTCTAGGCACTGTGTTTACAAACTGCATTGAGGTCACAATTCCATACTCCAAAAATGAATAAAAAGAAACCAAATTTACTTCATCTCATAAAAGAAAGTCCCAACTGAGAAAACTGCTGATACATATATGACTGAAGTCAATGCGGTCACTTAAAGTTAAGGATATTTTTAAAGGGTTTACTGATTCAGGGCCTTAACCTCTCAGAAACACATTGATTTGTAGCTTGAGGTAGTGGTTATTTTGCTGTTTCTTTCAGTGCATGCTTATTTATAAAGATTTTCGTGTCTGAGTAGACCTTACAGCATTCCCTGTGCTGAGCTTCTTCTCAGTAATGCAAACAGTTTATAAAGATTTCTAAATATGTAATTAAAAACTTTTACATCTAGCAATTGGATCTGTCAAGGGATTGAAATGGGAGGAACAAAAACTTTTTTGCTGAGAATTTAATGGCCTGAAGTACAGCAGCAATATTTGGAAAAATATGTTTGAAAGTCATTTATGGATTCCATAGTGAATGTCAGGAATTACAGGTTTTTTCCTGATCTTTTGTTTCCACAATCAGATAAGAACACTACAAAAGGGGAGAAGAAGTTGTTTCAGGTGGCACTGAAGAAAAAGGAGCAGAAGGAACAGAACCTCTTTAAATGGAGCAACATGAACAAGGAGACAGCTCAAGTAAACCAGGTTTTTAGCTCTGCTGCTGAAAACACTGAAGAAACAATTTCACTGGGTTTTTTATTATGTTCTACCAGTATGGCAGGCCTCATGAGACACTTAATTGACAAAGGGCTGGGATGCTTATGAAGATAGGAATATTTCCTTGCCCATACTAAAGTGAGAAAGAAGACCAGGAGCAGAAACAGGAAACACGCTGCACTGTATGGAGGGAAGAGACTCTTCAGTTGGGAGTGAAAGTCGGAAACAGATTAAAGGAATCCAGCAGTGCATACACACATGGGCTGGTTTGTTGTTTCAGATAGATGTGCATTCTTCTTGCACGAGGCACAGCACATTTACATCTCTCAACCTGAAGCAGCTTGCATGTTTCTCCTATTCCTAATTACCATGTTTGTTTCAAGAGGTGAGCTGAAACCTCAAAATCCTCAGATGCAGGAGCCATGTGGGTGTAAATCTGGTCTGGATTGCCTTGGTGACCAAGGATGGTGGGCTGTAGGATGTTATGTCTCTGAACAAGGAATGGAGTTAGCAAGAGGAGGTGGGAGCACACAGGAAGGGGAGAGTGCTGTGGCCTCCTCATGTGGAGCAAAGCATTTGGAGGAGTTGTGCTGCAATCCAAGCATAGAGGATCTGGGGTGCCCAACAAACAGGCAGCCAACAGGATGCCAGGGCTCCACAGCACAGGCTTCTTGGCCCTCTGTGGCAATCAGCTGTCATTTTCTCATGAGACAAGAGCATTAACACCTTTGCAATATCCTTGCTGAGGAGAATGGAAACAGACCCCGAGGAACATATTGTTCTGGCTTCCACCTAATGAGAGTTGAGAAATACTTGTGTGAATACTGTGACCTTTGCCAGTACTCACAACATGCAAATTCCACAGGAAAGCAAAGGATTTAAGTTTCCATTAATCTCAAGCTGGCTTCTTCTACAAGCATAAAAATCCTGTTTTCAAACAATATTCATTCACCTGTTTTCAAAGACTGCCAAATGGACACATTGCAAAGGAGAGACACTGCATGACTTTCCAAACGAAACTCCTACCATCTGGGAGCAGAGTAATGGTTTTCAGCTTAGCAGGCCAGAGGGTTCATAAAGCAGCCCAGGAGTGTGGCAAGGCATTTCTCCCTTCAGGGGCAACAGAATTTTGTTGGTCAGCTTTGAATGATCTTCTGCTGCCTTGTAACACACCTGTCAAGAGGTTTAACTAATATTATGCTTTCTGAGCATACTTGTATTGACTTCTCTGATAAGTTTTACCTACAAAATCATGCATGAAAACTCACCAAACATATGCTAAACTTTTTTTCAAATAGCTGTTCTGCTCCCTTTCCTATATCATACGCACAGATGTTTGTTGCATATTTAGCAAAAATTTGCACAGCAGATTTTGAAAAATGCCCAATGTCAGCATGAAACATGAGTAAGAAAAGACCTAGTGTGAGGGTTGTCTCTAGGCTGAGGTACATGATAATAGTGGCTTAACAAGTTGTGCATCAATCTGAGACATCAATTTGTGTGCAGACCTTCCACATGACCATACATGAGATGGTGAGGATGAGATAGGCACAGGGACATTAAGAGCTGCTCAGTAGACATGCAGCAGCATGTTAAGCTACCAAAGCATGATTTTGTGTCTGAGCCTGACTACTTACCCTGTGCTGTGTTAATATTCAGAGGTTTCCCATTACCATCTGTTTATATAAGGTATAAGGTGATGTTGTCAGGTTTTAAAAATCAGTCAGCAGCCTCTAAGAGTCTTTTTATCCACTCTTTGTATTACAGCTGCATGTAGGAGCTCCATCTGCAGTGATGACTTTGCCCTGTTAGACATACAGCAAAGCTCATGGTGGGAGATGACAGTCCCTGGCTTAAGGGTTGAAAATTTTAACTAAAGACACAGATGCAGCAGGCAGAGTTGCCTCACCTAACTTCAAACATTTAAAAAACAGCTTGGAGCCTGAGCTCGTTACTTAGGCTACCTTCAGAGAAAAAGTCATGTACATAGAGGAGGCATTTTTCTTAGCTGTCTTAGAAACTGCTTTTACCTGAGATGAATCCCCGCTCCTGTAAATATAGGAAGAGCCCAGACAATTAGATTGACACCCAGCCCTTGCAGGGCTGAGGGTTGGGAAAGATATCTCTCCCAATAAGTACATGAAATAGGGACATTACACTCATGCAGCTGACAGAGAGCTGGGGCACAGGCAAAATACCATCAGTTGCCCAGGAGCTGTGCACTAGTGCCAGACCTGAGCCCAAATCCTTCCAACAACGAAGCTATAGGTCCTTCTTCTAGCCCTTAGAGCACGGGAAAAGGCAGCTCCACAGAGCCGCAGGACCCAGGACTCCCTGTTGACTTGGTATTTCATCTGCTCAGTCCCAAAGTGGAGTCACAAGAGTCCCCACTGTGCCTGCAGTTCTCCGTGAAGGATGTCCTATTTCACACACCAAATGCGTGGTTGGTTCCCCACGAAGCAGAATAATTCATCATGTTTAGTAAACCAGGAGCTCAGATGCAGAATGCTAACCACTATTAACCACGGATCAGTTGCTAAAAAACAAGACAGTTGATTTCAAGGAAAGGGAAGAATAATGAGTGACTGCAACATTACCCACAATTAATTATTGTGGTTGTCTGTTTCAAACAATTACAAGCCATTTTTTGGTTTTAATGTCAGTGTGGATGCCCACCTTCTGGCTAGCTGTGCTGAGATCTCCCTGAGGTGTGTGCTGCTTCTTCCATTGCTTTGTGGACTCACATTCAGAGAGCCATTTGGCCTGTAAAGTTGCTAGATTGTCTGTAAACACGGTGAAAGAAGACAGTTACTGCATGAAACCAGAGAGCGCACCTGCATGCTAATGAGTTAAATGTCAGGATGGAAAGGCAAGACCAATACTCCATGCTGCCCTTTAGAAAAAAAAAGATTTACTTCTGTCACTTTTTGTCGGGGGCCGGCTCAAAAGCGGCACACAAAGCCCCCTCGGCTATAGCGCCGAGACCCTTGTGGACCACTTCGT
>JAWWES010000115.1:71716704-71743331 GCA_035583135.1 Lophotriccus pileatus | reverse complement strand
TGATGTATTCACATTCTTCTCCATCTTTTTTCAATCCTCTCCAATAATTGTATGCATCTGTGGGTCCACTCCCGACAACTTTTCAAACAGAAAAATACAGTGTAACTTCTTGTGTCAATTTTTAATATATTTTGCAACAATAACTAAATGCATATTACTTGCACTTCTATTTTAATCCACTGTTGTGCTTTTCATAGGTTGTCCCTGCCCTAAAGGTACTGCACTGTCCAGATTGGTTAAAATATTTGCTGTCTGAGGCTGCTGTACACATAAAACTCTGGAACAATGAAAGTGTTTGGACCACGAAACAGCCTTCATTCCCCTCCAAATGCCCCCAAGTTATTTATTTTGCTATTTTAGTTTTATTTTACCTTAAACTGAAGGGATTTCTAGTATCAGTAAAGAACAAACTGAAGACAGTGTGAAGGATAATGCATTTAGCTTTCTTTTCCTCTTTTAATCTGCATTGCACCTGTGATAAAAATCAACACTGTCATTAAATTCAGGGCTCAGGCTGCAGTCAAACTTTGATACTCCCACAGTAGTTAGGAATTACAGCAGCACAGAGCACACAGGACACACATGAGTATAAATGGATCTGTTGATTACAGCACGTGACAACGCAGTGTATTTGCAAGCTGATTTCAGATTTCTGCAATGCAGACCCTAAGAAGCAGAAGAGAAATTTTCTTTTACTCCTATAATGCTTTTGTGGCTGATTCACTTTGGCAGTGATTGAGAGTTATCATAAGATGGCTGTTTGACCATCCATGTAAAATGAGATGGATTTACTTTATTTACATGGTGGGCCTATCCTTCTTCATAACTGATGAGTGCCTGAAGCACAGAATAACTTCTCACAGATGATACAAACTGGTAGTGATGGGTGAATTTCTACGTTCTACTTTTTAGCTTTTATAGTACTGTAAAAGACAGTACTATTCTCCTCAAGCTCCATTCATGCATTGCCTCAGAGAACTTCAGTTATGTCTCACCAGCAAATGCCATGGAAGCATTACTGTGCCCGTGAGATTAGCCTGTCCCACCAAGGCCACGCACAAAATGGGGAGGGCAGAGCAGGGAAGAGGAACTACCTAATCTCCCATCCACCTTTGTGCTTAAGCCACCAAACCATTCTTCAAACATAACAATGGATGTAAATTTTTCCCATAAATTATGCAGCTAAATTTCAGGGATTGATGCTGTTGAGAAACCACCTCCAGAATTAGGTATTGCCAAAAAGAGTATTCCATTTTAATTTAAATGCTATGTCACTTGTGCCCCATCCCTATGTGGCAGCTGTCTCCTAATGCAAGTTTCAGACAGGCACATCCAAGTCAGGCTTAATGAAGGCAACAGAATTAAGGTAGCTAATCAGAGGGTTTTGTCTGCTCTTCAATTATCTTGTGTGCTTTCCAGCTCACCATTTGTCCTCCAGGACAACACCAAGCCCTGGATCTGACACAGAAGTGCAGATTTGCTAGATAGCTCAAGGACCTTTATCGCAGCCCCTCTCCTTATTTCTTAGAGGACAAGTCAAGGCACCCAGCAAGACTCCTTGCAGCCCCACAGAGGCAGTGACTCTGAAGTGCAGTCCGGGCAGAGACAGAGCAGACTGTCCACCAAATCCATGCAGGCACCATGAGAGAGGGCCGTGCAAAGTTTGGCGTGTGGGCTGCCCTGCTCTCAAGACTCTTGTGGACAAAGGAGGCTTATGAACACTGGCTCCACACTTACTGCTCCACAAGAGATAGAGCCAGGTCAGATCAGGTCAATCAATGTGCCTTCCCTGTGCAGACACAATTGTGTTGCTTCCCCTCCCTCCTGGCACAATAGGGTAAGGAATAGTGGGGCTTCTAAATCTGAAAGTATTTTTCCTAAGTATCTTCACAGTACCATCCATATGACTAATACATGGCACCCCCATCCATCCTATGCTTCCATGCTGTCTGAAGCACTGCTCTCCTATAAGGAGATAAGAAGGGGGAAAATTCTCCAGTATTTCTGAGGTGCAGAGATACTGTGGCAGCAGTTCTTTCTGCTGCATTCACTTTCAGGGGAGAGCATATTTCCAGTAAATGGGGTCCCACTTTTCCTCGCATTGCTGAGGGGGAAACTGTTGAAGGAAGAAAAACCTCATCCCTGTTCCTGAGAGGGTACTGACCTCCTCTCCATGGGAAGCACACAATTATTTACAGGCCCTTTACAATGCAAACTCTGGTAATAAATGCACACTGAAGGCTTTTAAGAGTGAGTGTTATTGAACCACTGGGCTGACAACAGCAGTGATAGTCTGTTGTGTAAATACATGCACAGGGACTGTTCCAGGTCCTCCTTCAGCAGTCTCAGCATGCAAACAGAGTGCTTCAACACCCAGTGTGAGATGATCATTTCCGATTCTTCCATTTAGAGAATTCCCCAAAGGTGGCCCTGGGCCATCTATTTTTTGGAACAATGTCAGCATTATGCACACTCAGCCCAGAAGGAGAAAAAACTATTTTTACCAGCCAGAAATAAATCTCAAACACCCTAGCCTTATATATATCTCTACTGAAAATACAGACATTGTCTCTGATATGTAATAGCTGTGCAGATGGAGAAATCTCCTTAGTGGTTTTTACTGCTTCTGTGGAAAATGGGGCATGACTGTCCCTCGGCTGGGTTTGCACACAGGCAGCCCCTGCCTCCCTCCTCTCCCTCCCCTCATTCTCTGTAGTGGCTGGCAGTGCTCCCAGGAGGCACACGTCCTGCCGCTTCACTGCATTACCTAAACAATCCCTGGTACAAAAGCCCTGCAAGCAGCTGAGAACCTCGATATTTCTTCTCTTTGCCTCTGTTTACCTCCCAAAACCAGACCTTCTAATTAGGCTTTGGGATTAATGCAAGCTGCACAAGATTGTGGCCCTAGACAGCGCCTACATTCCTGCCTCCTCACTGCCTAAAAGGGCAGCCTAATTAATTGGCATTATTGAGTCCCTTTTTGGGTGCAGAGTGTTGATGCATCCGCTAATAAAATCAGAAGAGAAGCTAGCACTTACAGAAAATGACAATATCAGGAGTAGACAGGGTGCTTTGTGTTATGTGTCACAGCTCATAACGGAGAGCAGTGGTTGATATCTTTATTAGCTCCTGTGTGTGCACAGGTGTGTGCATCTGCCTGTGCCCTGAGGAAAAAAAAGACCAAATGTGTAGAAGGTAACTTGAACACCTTAATATACCTTAATATACTTCTGTATCCTATTGATTGGAAAACTATTGTAAAATAGATATTGAGAGTTTTAAAACCCATTGCTATACATGGACAGCAGTGTATAAACAGCCTTGAAAAGAATTATATTTTAATGTTGTTTCACTGATATTCTTTTTAAAATTACATATTTTTAAGTGTTTGGCTTAAAAAAGCTTTTGCAGATTCTGATAATATAATGAGGTCAAGCTGCAGTCTTGCAGATGAGTACAGTATAAATGAACTTATGAAAACTAATTTCAACCATTTCCTGAAGAGCATAACTGGGAGAATATATCACCTCCAAATGCAAAAAGAAAATGATCAGGAGAGACTTTATTCATTTAAGAACCACCACAGAGCTAAAGAAAAGGGTACATGCAGCTTTTATAAAATGTCAGAAATCTATTTCTCAGTGTTAAGGATCTCTCAATGCCCACTTCATAATTAATCAGTGAGCTACTAACATTTACTCAAAAAACTAACCTGTCTTTGATTTATATCATATCCATATGTTGTTCAGTTGGGTGAATCAAGTCTAAATGAGAAAAATTTTAAAACCTTAACAATGTGACTACTGAAAGCTAAGCCCAAACAGAACTGTTCAGCAGGGTCAAAGAAAACCTGAGTATTCACTCCAGGGAGTATCTAGCTGTGTCATCTGTTCTGCTGCCATTTTAGCCTGTTATACTGCAAAAATCTTCCACACGTGTACCTCCTCACATTCTGAATTAGCTTACTAAGGATCTTGGTCCCAACCTTTGCTGATTCCCACAGGAGTAAATTCTCTACTTTTCAAACTTTTTTCCTTCTCTTTTATTAATCTATTTGTTTCTGCAAGTGAATTACTGCAAGCCTAGACTAAAACCACACCTGCTTCAGTAGACACTGTGTAAGCAGCTTCTTACAGCTCTGTAAATTTGTTTCCATATTGACCTAATTAACATTTCTTCTATTTAACTTTTAAGTGCCTGTACAGCAAGACGAAATTAGCTAAATACCATGAAGAATCCATGATATCTAAGCCAACACCAGCCAACTCGCTTAACCACTGACCTCCAGTAGACACAGATCTCATATTTTGAAATAGAAAGGCTTAAGGAATTTATGCTCTGCTTTTTTAAAGTATATGAATTTACTTAACAGAAAGCACTTCAAGAATTAGATGAGACAGTCTTATAAAACCAACGGTTTTAATAAAATAACACTCTTATTCATACTCTGCTCCCAGAAACACAGTAGCCCTGATACTGTAAGTTTTAATAGCAGTTCAGGATGCTATTTTTTCTCCCCTTATTAAAAAAAAAAAATAAACTGAAGCCTGTTTCAAGAGCTTAAGATTTAATCTGTAAATTATTTTTAAAGAGAACTGTGGTGATTGATGCAATATCAGAGACTGCATATTTTTTAGGGTTCTTCTTTTGTTAGATGCTGTCTTGGAGCAACACCTAGTGGCACACTAGCTCTGCACCTTCCCTCAAAATAACTTGTGATGCAAGAGAAATTCCTATGATAATTACATATGACAGGTTTATACACACACACACACACACACTCTGTCACTCTGCAGGAGGCATTCCCAGCCAGCCTGGGGTACCACTTACAGGCCTTTACAGCATTTTCATTATATTCAGAATGTAATCATTAAACAGTCTGAACTTAGACCCTCAAAGAGGCAAGAATTGTTGAGTACCTTACCTTGTTTTCCTCAGCTGCATCCATGTTAAAACTCTACTTCTTTTGTCTTAGTTCATCCAGAAGAAGTGTATTTTCTGTGTAAATTCCTACATTCAAAAGGAAAAACATATATTAACATTCTTTCCCGATACAGCACTCAGTTTCTGTATTTGTACAGCTAGAAACTAAGGATTTTTCATCCTGACTCAGGCAGTCAATTTTCACTATTTTCTGTGATCTCTTTGATTTCAATAGAAATCAATCTTATTAAACTAATTTCACATTAAATCAATTTCAATTACGTACTTAAGGAGTTGTAGTTGTACCTGAGGCTCTGATGGCAAAAGATTGCTTTTGGGTCTTCGAGATGCTTTTCAAACATCCTCAACCCACCCTGTAAGTTATTCAAGTTGAGCCTATACTCTCTAAAGAAGAAGAAAATTATACTGGCTTTAGACACATTCAAGTACCAGTCAGGAACTAATATCTAAGAGAATGCTATTTAAACAAAAGAATTGAAACAATTAAAGAAAAAAATAAAGATTTCCAAAGTTAAATTTGCAATAATTGTTAAGCTTAGTTCTCCTAAAATGTCATAAAAACATTTTTAAGTAGTTGAAATCAGCATGCAAGTAGTACAATTTTTGTAACCAAGTTTTTACAATAAGTAAAACTAGGAAACTGATGGGGATCATCAGGTGTGATCATGTGTAAAACTCTGACTGGAGTGTTCAGCTGTTTTAGCACCAATTTTTCAAGTGGTGAGATATTTTTCCCCCCCTTTTATTGTGGTTAATAAGTTTTGTATAATATTTAGTTCATTGAAAGTATAAAACTGAGTGGGATCGAAAGGTAATACTTTGTCTTCCACATCCAATCTACAAACAAAAACAAGCCATGAAAGAGTTAAAGCTAATTATTTTAACGTCTTGGGGAAAATGTAACCACAAGAAACTTGTTTAATGCACTAGTTAAAATGAATACTTTCTCATTAATAAATCAATTAGCTTAAACCACAAAGTGCTTTAATTTAAAAATGTGCCACCGATTATTAAAAGTCACTTTTTTTCATTAACAAATAGAAAAAAAGAGATGCATTTTCTGCAATTAAATAGAACTACAATTGAATAATACTTTCTTTTCCATTTACAGCAGTTTGACACAAGGAAAAAGTAAAAGTACATGACAATAAACAAGAAATA
The DNA here is from genome assembly GCA_035583135.1 of Lophotriccus pileatus. Lineage (NCBI taxonomy): Eukaryota > Metazoa > Chordata > Aves > Passeriformes > Tyrannidae > Lophotriccus > Lophotriccus pileatus. Next base: position 71,737,226 of record JAWWES010000115.1, on the reverse strand, counting down.
TCACCTAACATTATAATAATAAAACTGTAAATTAAGGAGTAGCAATGTGTAGATTTAATGTGTCATTTAGTCACAAATCAACATCTCTATAATTAACAACAAATAATGATCAAGTGTTTCTGAAGAAAATAATTTGAAGGGAAAATCAACAATGAAAGACTAAAACCAGTAATTACTTCAATCGAAATTTTTTGCCTCATGTTAGAAATCATGGCTGAAAACACTTTGTGTATAAATTCTTGTCAACATGTGCTATATAGACTATTTTTAAGCAACAGTATTACTTTTTTTTGTTGCTTTTCAAGTTTCTTCATCTCAAATTGAGCCCAATGGACAAATTTTTAACAGCATGTCTATATGTATTTGATGCAAGCGAAACAATCCATGACAAACATCGCACTAACTCAATGGCTGAGAAACACTGGATGGTGCCTAAAGTCAAAAAAAAGGGGGGGGAAGGATATCAAAGCCACAGAAACCCTCAAAATACAGAGAAGGCTACAGTGAGCAATTCAACCATAGGCAATATGCTGAGTGAAGGAGAGCTGACTTATTTGCTTCACTGGTAAGCCCAGCTTTGATGGGCACTCCTCAGGACGTGCTTTTTTTGAAAAGGTATCAGAATAGCTGAACAACATTTTTGAACCACAATATACTGTTGAATCCAGCACAGTCTAAATAATAAACTCTGGGTCCTCCACATCATTCTGGCATGCTTCATGATTTCTGTGAAACCTTGGAAAAAGATGACCAGGTCCACTTCATGCACATATTAGAGCACATTTTTAAAGACTGGCGATAACTCTGTCCTGTGATGAAGAGGTTATTCATACCACATGTCTTTAGCCACATAATTTAAACATGTATTCTCTCTAGGTTCTGGCCAGTAGCGAGTGGAGAGAGAAACTGTTTTTCTCCTGGAGGTGATTCAGACGATGCAAATCAAAGTTCTCTAAAGAGCTTGACAATAGGAAGAGTTTGGATAATAGGGTGATAGTTTCTGCTGCCTAAGATTGGATCATGTGAACACTTCCTTAATTTCTTTTTTCATACTGATTCAGCTGCTCATTATGAGCTATTGTACAATTTGAAGAGTAAAACTTAGTTTGGTTTGAAACATTTCCTTTTCCTCCTATCTGGACAAAAAAGTTGGATTTACTTCATATATTTAACTAGGATTCTTTTATAACCTAAAGGCAGCTGAAGGGATTCTGCTGAATCCAAATAGTCTCTCAAGCATGGAAAGCTATGCCATAAAGGTCAATGTTACAGGATTTAATGAAAGTACAATAACAGAATTCTTGTAACAGAAATTGATCTGAAGCCTCCTGATGACTTTTCTGTAAAGCATTAGGTTGAAGACCTTTTCAGGTATACCTTTATTTAAATACATACTGCGTGTAAGCATCTTTGGAAGTTGAATTATTGGGTCTGACAAAGCTGTAGATTATAAACATATGCATTAAGACAGCTTGAGAATATGTAACTACTACAGCTAAGTGCATTCAGAAGTCTTTGTGCCAAGTATTATAATTCCTTCACCTTTTAATAACTTATTGTAAGAGGGAAGACTATTTAATCATTTTCAGTGTTCAGTGTCTGAGACAATTCACTAAACTGCAACCTTAACATTAAAAATTTAGTATTGCATCATTCTTCTTAAGATCACTGCCAATACCTTAGTTCTGTTTGTGTTTTCTTTGATCCTCAGGTCAGTACCACAGGAAAGGAATTTAAAAAGTCTGAAGTCCCCTGGACCATGTGGAAGAAGAACCAGCTTCCCTATCTTATCCTGTGTTACAAAGTTTAATAACCTGACAATACTATTTTCTATTTTCCAATAGACATGTTTTGTTACATTTTGACCCAACGAAATAAATAAATTATAAAAATTGTATATTATTGATTTTAAGAGTAGGATTCTGATGGTTCTTGGAAGAACTCTATTAAATCGAAGGCATTAATAATCTAGGAATATTGTTATGTATTTAGTGACAATTATCATGTAACAAAGCATTCTTCTAAATGAAAAATAGCCCTGATTTACTGAGTTAGTTTAGACTTAGTATGGAAGGTTTCGAGATACCCCCACTTCCAAATACCCTTTACACTATGAAAAAGCACCTACTGATACTCTTGCAAGCTTTGCATAACTTAGAAAAACACTAAAATTATACATGTTACCTCTTAGTATTTCATATTTCTTCATAAAAGTCCAATAAACTACACCATGATAAGACCAAACAACTGCCATGACTTTGGTTACAAGTCACTGTAAGACCAGTTGATCTGATTTACAGATTTCAATCACACATGGAAACCAGGGTATCAGAAGTTCTTGTTGACTGAAGGGCTAATAGAGAAAAAAATAAAATCTGAAATTTTATAGTACGAGATAAAAATGCTGATGGCTGAACTATTTGCAGAATTAAACTAAGCAGACCTTAAAATCACAAGGCATTTCTAATTCACTACATCCACCAATTTGAAAGAAACTATTCTTACACATAAAACTGAAAATCTGTAAACTTCCTAGTGTTGTCCTATAACTAAAACAATCACACTCGCAAAAAGGATTGTTGCTTTATTTACGCTCTGCAGAAATACCAAGAAAAAGTAAATCCTTCTCAAAAATATTTTAAACTTCAGAATAGAGTCATGCCAGCACGTCATTTTTCTCTCATGTTTCTCAGAAATATAATGTTTGCTCATTGGAAGGACAGAAATAGGACAGGGGCAGGAGGGGACCACCTGACACCAGCCAGTAAACATAAAAAAATGGAGGATAAAAAATCATCCAAAAATACCAAAATCAAATAAAAAATCTCAAGTGGTTGTTATGATAAACAATACAGATGAAGAACAGTGAATGGGGAAGGGGGATGTAGGTATATATTTGTATGTGTAGATGATTTGTGCTAAAATTTAATTTCCTCTAATCCTCTAAAATGACCAAAATTTCTCCAACCCCACCATGTTTCCATCCAGATTCATTTAAAATAAAGTTCAGAAGGTTTAGAACAGCTTTTCCAAATGCATAGGTCTTCTCAAAGAAGCACTTTCAGAGCTGAGGGGCTCAATTCTGCTGCATATTAAACATTCAGGAGCTCCTTAGTCCATAGCTGATGGTAATGTTTGGGCAACTGCGTGGACAAAGAGAACTGTGTCTTCCCTCAGACTTCAGTTTTGGAAATAACTGACACACAGGGCACTTTTAGGGCACAGCTTGAGATTCCTTAAAAAGGTCTGATTTTCAAAAAGTACTATTTTTCTGCTTTGTTGGATGCCCCACAACTACACACTTAAAATCATGAAGCATATTTGATGTCTTGTTCTACGTAGTCCCACTCAAATAGGTCATAATGAGCTTGCATCACATCCTACATCTTGAATCTTAACCAAGCACTCACCACAAACTCTGGAGTCCTCTTGAACAAAAGCTTCACTCAGCACTTTATCAGGAGAGAGAGAGAGAGTCTCAGAGATGAGTACTGAAAGAAAAAAACAGTTACAATCTTTGTGAGACATGACCATAAGTTGCTTTACTAAGCATGGATGTTTTACTACTAACGACAGACAGGTGATGAAATTCTCATGCACTAAGAAAAAGTTTTATATTTATATCACCATCATTGGAAAAATCTACTGAAATAATATGGACCAATTAACTGTAAATATTGATCATGTGATCTCATTTAAAATTGCACACTATATAAAATCTACTGGTTATGCCCAGTAGAGTGTATAAATATAGTCATCTGATAGCTCTTAAATGCAAAGTTTGTTTGCATGCATATGTATACACAAAGAAGAGAGAGAGAGAGAAGCTAGAAAAAGTATGTCACTCATCCATTTTATTATAAAAAGGATGTTTTATTATTTGGTTTGATTGGATTTTTGTGTTGAACAGACTCAGTCAGGCTAGTATTCTGCATTTGTAGAAATCCTAGCAGTGTAAAGTGACACTGAATAGGTCTGAAAGCCATCTACTCAGTTCCTACTGTCATGGCAATGCTTTATAAAATGTTGAGTTTCATCAGCTCCTGAATTGAAAAGATTGATTTGCTTGTCGTGTTGAACAGAGTCTAAAACAAGTTTAAGGAGCAGTTAACCCTGAGCAGAACTGCAGCAAAGTCTTCTGGGCATCAAGCAGAAGGCAGTTCAAGATTTCCAAGATAATTCTGGTTGTCTCAGTTATGAAAAACAGCAACATAACTCACTGTGGACTGACTCAAGAGGGTTTTTCATAATTAAGACTTAGAGAAAAGCTTCTTTAAAGGCTGCATTTGCATAAATATAGTAAAATCTCCACTTGCATATGCTCTGCAGAAAAAGAAAATCAATACAGATTTGGGTTTGTATTATTTTCAGTCTTATTTTCACTTTTAAATACAGTTGTTCAACTTAATTCACACTGGGATTCTTGCTGAATGACGGAAAAGAAAAATTGAATTCGTGTTGGCATCCCAGGGCAGACGTGCATGGTGGCTGTGCAACCCTGCCAGCACTTAATGATGCACAGTCACACATCTCAGGTTGGCAGGGGTGGGAGCAGGGTGTCCCTAAGGGATGCAGTTAGAGCCTACAACACTCAGAGGAATTAAGCTTCTGCTGCCTGCTGGCACCTCTCTGTCCATGAACATCTCTAAATCACAAGTCTAGAACAACTTTCTCCCAAAAAAGAAATCCTCAGTTAAATCAGTACCTAAACATGATAGCAGGTTTAAAAGTCTTTTTCTGACCACCCACTTTTCAGTTGTCTGAGGCAGTCTCAACTTATTAATTCCCGGGCACACAGAGACCCCATCCTATGTATCTGTGCTGAATACACTCAGATGTCATCCCAGACATTTACAGAGTTTTTAAAAGCAATTAAAGTGAGGAAAAAACCTCACAGTTCACACATAGTCCTCACTCCTCTGTAATGTGTTTCTTTCAAGGGTCTTGGCTAGGGATCCCTGAAAGAATTATGACTGGATTTTTGTACACTTGGATTGAGGTGAGCTGAGTTGTTTTTTTCAGATAAAAATACATAGTTACACTGAAATTTGAGGACATGTCCCTTTCTCTGAGATTATCGTGATGAGTAAAGTCAAATGAAAGTTGTATCAATAAAGTTGAAACTGGTGCACTTAGGTTTGCTCGTTATATAACACTTGTTATATACTACACATATATACAAATATATATAAAAATAGTCATGTCATATGCATTCTGTTTATGTTTATGTAGATTATACATTTATGTAAGTCAATTTTTTTTATTTTAATCATTTCATAATGTGCTATCATATCAACATATTTCATTTTATACAACAAAGCATGCCAATGGCCTCAATCCAATGTTTTCTTTTTCACATGAAGGGCGAAATATTTTTCAAACCAGCTGAATTGCCTATAGACTTGAAATTCCAGCTTCTGGTGATTTTAGGCCAGGGAGAAATCCAATAGCTAAAGAAATGTCCTTTGATTACTACTGTATTTATTGCATCTCAGAAGGGAGTGGGTTGTTTAGATCTGATGGCTCAGTAAAACAGAGCAAGCTGAAGAGCGCTGCCTGAGCTATAAAAGGCAGCAGCTCCTGCAGGCCAGGCTCTGCTGCACACGGGTCACTATGAAGTAGTCATTGCCAGCTGCAGCTGTTGACTGACATTGCAGATGCCCATCGCAGACTGCCTAAAACGCTTTAGCTGCTCATTAAATCCATTAAACCCTGGAGGTGATGTGGCAGTTATAGGTATGCAGCAACAGCGTAAATGCAACATGCAAGTCACGTGCTTCTATTTTCAGGCCATTATTTTAAATTTGGCTAATGAAGAACGAGTGTTTTTACATCAACAGATTCCAAGGTTGAGCTACATTATAGCATGCAAATCCAATCACCTCTACTGGCTGTGTTCCCACTGGCAAGTCAAAAAGCTGGCCATTAAATTGCTATATAAAGTGATAGTGTGACTATTGGCAATGTTCAAGTTAAGGTTGTATCAGCAATAGCCTTTTCATTACAAACTCACATTTTTCAGGGGTTTTATGCCTTGAGGTGAAATCCAATTGTAATTCTTCATTCAGTGCCTCAATTCGGCTGTGAGGGTTTTGCATCCATCATGTTTCACCCAGGGTATTTTTGTTTCATTGATTCATTTTCAGCACTAAACAAAAAATATTACAAAACGGGCACATATAAGAAATTATAGCAAAGGGGAATGAGCAGAGCTTCTGCCATTTTTCTGAAAAAAGAAACAGGAAAGAGGCTTCCAACTCCCTGCCCACAAAACTTCCCTTTTCACCTCAGGGTATCATCTAACATGCATCAGGTATTCCAAGCTAAAATCACAGTGGAGGTAAAACCTGCACCCTTGTGCACAGTTACCTTGTGCATTTCTTTTGCTTGTATTTTTACCTCAGGCTACCTGAAATACATAGTACCCTGAGGTAAAACACAGCCATTGTGGTAACAAAGGCAAGCCCTAGCAAGGATCCCAATCCTGCCAACAGTTAAAGATAGGTTTATTCTCAAAGTGGCATTCATAGCCCAACATCAGGAGCTGCACAGGCAGAAAATATCACACTCCCTAGGATGAATGGATATACTGTGGCATTTTTCCTTATACCCAATGTTAGAGACGCCAGACACCTCTTTGCATTCAGAGCAGCCCCTTGTGAAAAGCTGGCTGGTGTGAAGGGCACCTGAAACAGCACCATTTTGGTTTCTTGTTTCAACTTAGATGATTCTTAATCTGGTGTGAGCAGGCATTGTAATGTTCTTAGATGATGCTTAATTAGACATCAGTTCTGGTGTTGATAAATAAGATGTCTTTTAAATAAGAAGAGGTAAACTGAAAAAAAAAAGAAAACAAAAAAAAAAAAAAAGCACTCAAAAAAACCCCCACATTAGTTGAAAAAGACTGATGAGAGGAGAGAAAAATCTATCTTCTCTCCCCTTGCCTGCCATTTCCCATCTGTCTAACCAGCTTCACTGCAGCACCCATGGTGCTTCCTTAGCTGTCACACTTCAACACAAAGCTGACAGGGACAGGTAAAAAAAAGCCACATGGGTTGTCTTTGTCACCTTGCACCTATAGCTGAGGTAATCAGTCTGCTCTGCCCCTAAAAAGGGTCATCCAAACACGGGTTTCTTGTGTGGTGTGGTGAGGGCATGGTGTGGTGTACACAGTATGCTCCCCATGGACACAAACATAAAGGGTTATGCAGGCAGGAGGTCAACAATATCAGAGGCATCACTTTGAGTCTGAAGTTATAGTCCTTTCAAGAGTTTATGTTTTACCTATTCAAACACTTTTTCAAAGTTATAGAAAGAAATACTGAATAAATTTATTGTCTGCTTTTTTTTAACAAGAAACTGTGGTCAGTGAACATTTCTTGTAAGTGATATTTTAAATCTAACAACATTGTTTGCTTTTTATTTTTTTAATTTAAAAAAAAAAACACATGCTTTGTGTTGAAATTACTTCAATAAAAACACTTCATTTCTCTTCTGAAACTGAGGCTCGGCATGTATATATAGCTTCATACAGCCAAGTTCTGCCACAGCTTATATACTGGTGCAAGTCTCAGTTTTCTTGTTAAAATCTTTTCATTTTCTAGAAATAAATGTTTCTGGAACAAAGACTTGAAAGTCTGGCCCAGTGAGTGTAAAGAATTTATTCAGAGAGAAACAAGTCTAACAGACAAGAAAGAGACTGAATCTGTAGCTGAGAGGTCTGCGCTGAGAAGGAATTGAAAAAAAGAAAACAGAGCCTGAGCAGATCAGTTCAACATTTTTCTGTGCAGACTGTTGCTGAACTTTGACAGCACGGTTAGCATTGCCCACTGTGAGAAGAAGGACACCCTGAAGTCACTTATAAATTAAAGACTTGACCCTTCCAGCATGTATTCTTGTATTCTGTATATACCCATTGCCTTAAGTCTTTAAGAGCTACAGTGGCATTCTTTGCCTTTCTGAAAGATGTTATGCAGTGCTGCTTCCTGCTTTAATTACTTCAATTATTTAAGGGTAGCATCAGCAACATTCAAGACATGTTTAAATAAGAATTCTCATTGTGAACAGGACTAAGTATTTAATAGAAATGCCATCAGCACAACAAACAAATACTCTGACCTTGAAAATTTTCAAAGCCGATGGATACAAGACCAAATACAAATATTTATTTAGATGAAAATTTGCTGCATTTGGCTTTATCATTCCGAGTTACCCCCATTTCAATTTTCCTAAATATGTTCAGAAACCATGGTTTGTGACAGAAAGGAGACGAGAGGATATTGTCGCCATGGAAACAAAAACATTTTTCTTCTGCTCTTAAAATGTTGCCTATTAGGGACCAGAGGGAAAAAATAATATGTGTATATAATTATTTTACTCTCTGTCATGTTTTTCAGATTGTCAAAGATTGTTTCTATTGCAGTTTTCAGAAACAGAGATACTTAACCACAGTAGGAATCTTTACAGGCAATCGGGTGTTCCTTCATTAATGTAGTGAAGCAAAGGTGCATTTCTCCTTGCTATCCCCATGCTTCGGTAGGAATTTTATTTCCTCACTTGCTGTTCAATTGGATAGGACATTCAGACAGAAGTTAGATCTGCATTTTATGTTTGGGACTTGCAGCTATTGCCTCTTGATGTATTGCTGTTAACAGGCTAAATAAAAATGAGAGATATTTTTTATGAGCTGACAGTTTGTTAAAATGCGGGTGATCATTGTTTATTCCATAAAAGCTTTTGCCAGCTTATTCTTTCTCAGACTGAGCTCTTTCCTTTGTTCTACATACAGATGGATCCTGGACTTTAATCCCAGTGGTAAAGCTCTAATTTACTTCAAAACTTTTTTGAGTTCTGGCATTCAACAAGATTAGTGTTTTGCCCTTAGTTTGGTCACAGCTACAATCTCCCTTATATATTTCTACAGGTAAGAAGCTCTTAAGCACCATCTCCAGTTAGATGTCATTTTGGTCAGCTTGATTTTTGTGCATGAAAAGAATTTAAATTATTTTTTAATTAATATATATATGTTTATAACAAATATATATAAATATATATAAATTCTTATGAAACTTTCAACTTTGTCCTCACATCCATGTAAAAGATACACTTCTTTTGATGGGGAAGCACACTGGAATACTCAAAAAAATTCCACTGTTTCAGTTCCCTCTGTTTTGGAAGTAGTAAATACTTTGTACTCCTCTTGTCTTTCAAGAGCACATTGTAGAGAATTATGTGATTACTTCTTAGCTTTTTGTTGATTTGAGCTTATTTGGTGCAGTCACTTGTGATTCTGCAACACACACTCCATTATCTCTTTGATTTTTTTCCTAATTAATTGAAGGATTTGATCACCCACTTCCAACTAGTTTTTAAGCACCCTCAATTATTTTTTGTTTGGGAATTGATTTTGAGTTGAAACATGTCTCAACCTAATTGCAAGACATTATAACACAAATCTGTATGAATTAACAAATATTAATGTGTACTTAACATCTATCATAGATACCAATATTTATACACACACTCAGAGGATGCTGCCACAGGCTGAAATGAGAAGACAACAACAATGTAGCTTATCCAAGGTCTGTATTTCTCTAGTAAAATTTAAATCAGCATGAGGAACATAACCCATTCAGACTAGCTGTTCAGCATTTTATGCAATAACAGGACTTTCTAGATGACCCTTATGCCCACAGAAGTTGTGCTTCTAGCTGGTATTACTCAATTAACATTCAATGTAGGGTATTTCTCCAAATGCTTTGATGGTTGTTTCCATGAAAAAAAAAAAAAAGTCTCCTGTTTGTCACTAAAATGATTCGTTATAAATGTAGTAAGTTGTGTGAACCAGTAACATTTTATATTCTGGGAAAACCGTAAACTTTCACAGGAAGAAAAGTGTTTTGAATCAGTAGAGTTGTTTGAACGTTATTTGGTGATATTTTGAAGTACCTTACATGCATGAAATTTAGCCTCCTCATAGTAATAAAAATCCAGCTGCACAGGCATAAGGAAACAAACAAAAATATGAGAGTGCAGAAATGGAGAGAAGAAACCAATGTGTAACCTTTGGTGGTTTTAAGACCTACTCAGAATACTGTACCTTCATCAATGATTAAAAGTCTCTCCATTTTAAAATTTATCAAATTTTCATTTTTATATGGATGGTTATTAACATACTAGAAAATCAACCTCTCACTGAGGAAAAGGTTGATCGTAACGATGGGAAGGCCACTCAAACAGGTAAAACCAGTGCACGTGCAAATGTTTTGACAACTGCTTGAAAGAGATTGACAATCTGAAGAAATGTAAACACATGGGGCCTACATTTCCCAAAATAATAAGTGTTAGCAGATGTTCAGCTGGCACTGACACATCAGGTAACCATCACTCTGGGAGGACCTTCAGCTTTCTGAAAACTGGGCACTTTTAAAAAATGATTGCAAAGAAAGCGTTCAAACACCGGGATACCCAAAAAGTTTAATTTGGTTTGCAAATAGAGATTTTACCTCTTTCTCAAGTCTTTCATTTTTTCTTCATTGTGTGTTTCTTTTCTTTCTTGCTCTGTTTGAAAAAAAAGAAAATGGTGTATGCAACAATATGGGACTAGAATAATGGGTATATATACACAGATAAATTGTATACTACCATGTTAGTCAACAGGTTAGATTTCAGATGTTATTTTGAATATATCTTTCCTTTTTTTGATTTTTTTCATTAAGGATCTTCAAGAAGTTCTCAGCATATACATTTACACAAAGCAGAGACACTGCAAATGGAAAATGTAACTTTGATTCTATCCTATTTAAATGAGTTCTGGTCACATTCCAACAGGCTTCATTTTGGTCTGGTGAGGAGAGACAGGACTGAAATGAAGGGCAATCATGCTTTTCAATGGAGAAATCCATAACTCTATTTCTGGTTCACATGTTTAAAATCAGGCTCCAGGAAGGCTGCAAGATGAGTGTAGGAAGCCTGTGAGCTTCGGGTCACTGAAGGGGTATTAACAAAGGCCAAGAACATCCTGGATGAGGGAAAGAGAGGATTTTATACCACAGATTTTTGCAACTTTTACCTTGTTCTGTTCTTTCCAGTAGCAGTGAAGGAGTCATGCAGACAGCTGATTGAAAAGCCTACGATGATCTGCCTTAACTGTCATAGTCTCCAAAAACTCTAACTCTAAATGAGATAGAAAGTAGAATGCAACTAAAGTATGAGAGCTTCTATGGGCCTGTCAGAAGGCATATTAAAGTAGCTCAGTCTCACATTGCAGAAAGGGATCTTTGACAACGTTTTCATACTCTACAAAAGCTGCATCAGTGAGTCATTTAGAGTAGTCTAAGGCCATTTTGAGCCTTCTCAAAAGGGTTGCTGGCTGCCCAAGACTTTACTGATGCATCAGCCTGGTGCCTGACACAGGGAGGGCACTTAGCCCAAGCGGTAACACTGCCAGCAGGATTGCTCTTGCCAGAGGTTAGCTCTGGTTCCGCTGAAATTAACATTTGAGAGCATTATTTACTTTATGCAGAAGCACTTTGCATAGAAGCATGTAAGGTCTCAAGTTGATTGTCTCTAAGGCATGACTGCACGTGCTGCAGGAAGCTGTGAAAACAGGGAAAGTTACTCACAGAGGGAGCTGGTGATGCTAACCATGTGCATGCTTTATTTCTGTGTACAGTTTAAGCACCTTCAAATGTCACTGTAATGAAGAGCAGGGATTGTATGTAGTTTTATTCACAGGGACAATATTGTCAGTCTATGGGAAAGCACTACAGATGGAAAAACACATTAGGCTGTAGAAATTTCTGATCTAACTTTAAACAAGCAATTTGGGTATCAAAAGCAGGCGGTGTGGCCACCCAGAGCTCAGCGCAGCCTAATTTAATCTGTTTAATTGCGTGTAGCTGGCAAAAAAAAGCAAAGCTATATTTTATCAGACATATCTAAATGCTTCTTAATAACCTGTGCTTTCATCAGTGTTTTCTCTATGCCTTGTTCTTTGTGAGAAGTACTTAGCAGTTATATAGTCCTTCGGAGAGAGGCTGGCAGCAGCTAAGTAATCCTAGAGAGCAGTGGCAAAGATATCTTTCACTTTAGATATTCAAAGCTAAATGCCACACATTCATGAAAGAATATACTTACACCAAGGTACAACTTTATAAGAAAAATCAGTCTAATTTTTGTATTAAAAAAAAAAAGGAAAGGAAAAGTGTCCATCTTGTCGACAACTGCATCCATGTTTCAATGTGGTCTGTGCAGGAAAGGTGAGCCTGCTTGGCTTACTTGGCTTTCACCTCACTGCTTGCCTGCCACAGCTGTAACCAGATCGGCTCCTTCACACCCAAACATGTGCATATTGCTTGCAGTAGCCATGTACTCGGGTGTATGTTTTTTGGGAAGCATCTGGTGGCAAATGGCTGCAGAGAGCAGGGTAGCAGTGAACTTCCTAAAGTGGTGGTGATGTCACATGGAATGTTTTCCTGTAAGCTGTTGGCAGGCAGGGCTGGGAGCCAGGCACTGTTCCCAGTGCCTGGGGACCACACTTATGCTGCAAGGAGAGTGGCCAATACGAAAGCTGCAGAGGGACTTATAAGGGCAGGTGGTGATAGGATAAGGATAAATGGCTTTAAACTGAAAGAGGGTAGGTTGAGAATAGATTTTAGGAAGAAATTCTTGATTTGAGGGTCTTGAGACACTGGCACAAGTTGCCCAGACCAGCTGTGTATGCCTTATCCCCGAATGTGTTACCAGCTTTGGCAGGGATTTGAGTAAGCTGGCCCAAGGCAAGGTATCCTTGCCCACAGTGCCCATGTCACAGAGGTTGGAACTAGATGATCTTTAAGTCCCTTCCAACCCAAACCATTCTGTAGTTCCACAAGTCTGTGGTGCTCGTCTCACTCACTATCCCTGTGTTACTTCCCCGTGCTCAGAGGCAAAAGTGCCTGGGACCCAGAACCAGCCCCTTTCTGACATCAGCCCCGGTGGCCTGGCACTCTCCCCAAAGGCAGACAGAAGGGACACAACAGCACTCCAACACCTCTCCAGAGGCAAAGTCAAGCCTCAGACAGGGAAGAGACCTGGAACAAGCTGCTGGGTGCTCATTCTTTTCTATGCTCACAACTCAAAAGACAAAGCAAAGTCATGTATGAGGCCAAGGTCCACCTTATCCATGTCCAGCCCTGCAAGAGAAGGCAGTGCTTGATCAGAGAGCAGAGTGCTCCAAGCCACCATGGGATGGAGAAGATTTGCACATCAAGGTTAGGAAGAGGATAGGAAGAAATAATGCCACTTGCAGACACCTAGAATGGTATGCATTAAGGCACCGGTGATTAGGACCTGGCATAAGCCTTAGCTAAAGGAACAGACCTGGGAAACTCCTGAGCATAACAAGCAAAATTGCTTACTGTCACAGAGAGAATGAGAAGCTGACAGGAGTCCCAGGGCCCTGAGGCAGAAAAAGATTTCATGGGTAGCAAAGGCGGATTGATGTGCAAGGTGCTCACACTTCATAGATATTCAAGGGAAGAGTTGGGATCATTTTAGGGAGAAGAACCTTAAAGGAACAACAGGACTCAGGAATCCACACCAGTAATGTCATGAAAGACCAAGGTGAACTAGCTAAGAGGACCTGCAACACCAAGACTGTTCACAGTTGGGGCAAACCTGGGAGTCAGGCAGAAAAAAATAACGAGGTTGGCCCCTTGTCTGGGAGGAGACAAGGGTGGAGAAAGGGAGAAGTCAAGGAAGATGAGGGTGATGTATAGCATGGCAGATGCAGAGAAGGGGAGAATCAAGGAACCAATTAAACAGACACAAACTGCTAGTTGGCTTGCTTGTTTGAATGAGCCCTGCACCCAATCACCATAGGATGGGAAAGAAACTTCTATGTCCTAAATTTTGTACAACAGTCTCAGATGTCCAATTCCCAGAGAACAGCATGGAGAATGGCATGTAGAGCTGAGAGCAGGAGCAGTCTACAGCTTCCAATTGCTGCACATTCCTGGCCACACACACCAGATGTCACAACTGCCTGTTATCATTGTGGGCCCAGAACACCAACAAAACTCAGACAGAAAGGACATGAACCCTACCAGAGGCTGTGTTTGACATGGTCGATGTGGACTGTGCTGCATCTGCATTTTGCTGTGCTTTGTGCAGGAAGGATGATCCTGCTTGGGTATGCTTGGTTTACTTGGCTTGCAGTTCACTGCTTGCCCACTGCGGCTGTAACCAGATTGGCTCCCCCACACCCAAACACACACATACTGCCTGCAGCTGCCATGTTCTCAGGTGAACTTTTTTGGTAAGGAGCTGGTGGGAAAAGTAATACTGCTGACAGTCACAAAGGGAGTGAGAATCTGTGGGAGTTGAGGGTAGGGTTGCCTTCATCTCATCAAGATCCTGAAAGCATGCAAGATTGAGTGGCTTGAGATAATAATCAGATCCACAACTTTACTACAGAGACTATGCCAGTACTGCTTCTGGGTGCCTACAGCCAGCCTGCCATGGGTCTAACAGCATCATCACCTGTTAGGAAGACTGTAGTCTGCACCTTTCCAAAGGGTTCATTTGAGGCTGTGCACGTAGGTTCCCTGAGAGAACCAGGGAAGAACTGAGGTCAGAGGGGACCTGCAGGCACACTGGGAACAAACACTTTAGAGGAAGCAGAAGGTTCATTGTGTTTTCTGCATGAGTATTCCTGGTGTCAAAAAAAAAGGCTTTATACCTTTCCCTACTCCCTGTCCAGCACCAATACAAAGTTATTAGAGCTTTGTCCTTCATTTACATCTGCCAGACTTCTTTCTCTGTGTAGAAGCTCCCCTTTACACCGAAGTCATAGGGGCATATAACTGGAACCAGCCTGCCCAGAAAATAAAAGGCATGTAAAACATATCGAAGAGAAAATGGAGGAGGGAAGGATATCTGCAGACATGCCCTGCTCAGCCCTCTCTGTAAAGAAGAATCACGTATTCTTCAGGAGACAGAACAAATCTGGAATAAATCACTGGGATAATTTCTAATGTGTAGATCCAAGCACAGAAAAGAAAACGGCATTTATAGTCAAATAGAAGAGAAAAAAAAAAAATAGAAAATTCTTAAATATATGTGTTAGCCAAAGATAATGTGACTATGCATTGTGGACAAAAAAAACCCTTGGACATCCACAACAAAAATCCAGTTTTCATGGGACCTGTTTTAGCAAGACTGTAACAATAGCTGCGTTATACCTCCAGCTGGCACACCTGGAAACAAACCTGGGAAAACACTGAAACATGCAGAAAACAGCATAAAGCCTTCCTAATCTCCCTCCTAGTTCCTGTATTTGATTATGTTATCACAACCCCTCTTTTCTGCTAATATACGACTTGATCTAGACACAGAAATCCTTTATTTGCTACTGCAAATTGCAGAGTACTAATGGTTGAAGAGACCATGTTATTCCATCTGTAATTACTATATAATTTGCAGAATTACAAGAAGACTATAGTGTAGAAGACAGAATTGAGTGTCTTGTGGTTATTCTGTTGTAACATGGAAGTTACCATGTAGGGTCTCAGTCAAATTTTAGCCTGCAATTATACAGCATTTTACATAGCAGCTTGTCTGCACTCAGTAACATAAAGAAGAAATGATAGCAAGTAGTGATACAGGTCTATTTGCAGCACAAGCTTCTCAAAATCTCTTCTCTTGCTTTCTGGTAAATTTCTAATACTCTTGAAACTGTTTGTTACATTTTGCATATTTTAAAAATAATCATATAATGTCTGAAGATTTAGAGGGGATTGACCTAGATGGGCCTCAGCCTTTATCTGTTCTAAAGTTTCTTAAAAGGATAATAGTGCTATTCTGAGAGTCAGAAAATGTATCGGTCTCATAGCCTGTGAAGAAAAATGCCTGAACTAAGTATCTTGTCTACTTTTATTTCCTTGTTTTCTCAATACATCTTATCAGAAAGACTGCTTCAAAACAGGCATTGTAAATTCTGTGGATGCCAGAATAAAATACTTGGGGTCCATAGTTCACTCTCAGAAGATGAAAGAGCCCAAAGAATGGAAAGTCCATGCTGCATTTTCGATAGGCACCTCTGGAACAAAAGCAGCCCCTTTCTGAAACGTGACAACCCTGCCCACGCACTGTGGATTTATGGTTTTGTTCGCACAGTGAAGTTTACTGATCGTGAATATCTGAAACGCTCAGCTCATCTTAAGGCACTCGATGAACCCAAGTGCCACAAAGGTGGCAAGCAAAATTGTCAGGGAGGGCATGGGCATTTGGAGGGGATGGAGGAGAAGTGATGAAATGAGAGAAAACAATTCAGTAGAGAACAGCTGTGAGATTGCAAACAATAGAGAGACAGTCTTCATCCTACAATGAATTTAAAGCATCACTTCCACGGCTTTCATGCCCCAAGTATGTGTGGGTGGGACCTTGGGCTCAGAAATGATATCCGAATCTCCCAGAGGACAGGTGACACCTCTATGCAATCTCAAACTGCAGCTAAGGCAACATGCTGCAGCCACAGAAGCAACATCTACATTACTTTACCAGTAGAGGGGGAAGAGTCAAGTATCAATAATAATCAGGGATTTGTAGTAGAAATCTAAAGACCTTCATTTGGTTTATAACCACACTTGAAATGGTACTGTCCCTCCATAAACTCTTGCAAAGGTTTGTCTTTAAAAAAAAAAAAAAAAAAAAAAGCAAACATATTTGTCACAAAAAAAAAGTCTTACTATAATTTCAGAGCAATGTAAAATGGTATTGATCTGCTGCAAAGCCCTGTCCCAGCAGATCACAATACATCTTAAAGAGGGAATGAGTACTGTTGTAGTTTTATGTTTTACTCAAAGATATTTGAGTTGAAATGAAACAAGGCTTTCCACTCTATTTTCTCCACATCAAAAAAAAATAAAAATAAAAAAATAGAACCCAGCACTAAATTAGTCTTCCAACAGCCTGAAGCTAGGATTACCAGATGTGCTTCAGTCTCATACTGTCCCTCAATTGCCTGCTAGTGGTTTCTATGCAACCAGCAGACTGGGTTCAAATTCTCATGGGTTTTATAGCATACTTATTCCCTGTTTATGAGCTAAGAAATGGGGTGGTACCTACCAGAGAACAAGGTATAGAGCCTCACGGGGCAGTACACAGAGGTTTTACCACATCAAGCCATAAAGGATAGACAGAAATGAATGGTACAGCTGCCATGTGCCATTCCAGATCCTTTGCCAGGGAGAAAGATGAGCTGTTTCTTCGCTGTTCCTAGGCAGATAGCCTGTTGTAACAAATACACTGATCTATCTGTCTGGTATTTGGAGATCTTGCTATGGTTAGAGGAAAGCAGGATATCCCAGGACCCATGTACCTGCAGCTGTGCCAAAATTTCAGTACAACTGTAGCCTATTCTAATATGAATCTGTAAAGGGCCAAATTTTCCCTCCCAAAGTGAAGGTGGGAGAAGTGCAATTTAACTGAATCTTAGGTCAAGACTTTTGCCTTCATAGAGCAGTAGGGATTTTTAATTTCTAACGTTTTTCCGGCTACTCAGACAAGATACTAAATCCAAGCATTGAGTACTGTGGCTGACACAAACTTATTTAGAAATTTTATGTTGTTTTCCTTGTGGAGAAGATTTAGCTCTGATGTGTTACCAAGAGTCAAGTTAGAAAAATGCTGTATCCTAATCATGCAGGAAATCTATACGAAAAGCATGAAAGCAACATGACCTGGAAAGTTTTCAGTTGCTTGTAAGTTTAATTTGTGTTTCAAGTGCTCATGTGAGTGTTTTATAGCATAAATGAACGAGGAAGTTCTTTGCATGCATGGGGGTAGGACACCAGTGAAGCAGGGAGAAATGATATTGTCTGTGTTCCTGCAAGGAGGTTATCCCTCCCGGTGCTGCACCTGACACCACATCAGTGCCAGAGCCAATGTACAAGTCACAGACACTTGTACCAGCTCAGGAAGAGAGGTCCTGCACATTTCCACTATGCATGTGCTACCTCAGCCTTGAGCTCTAACTCTCTTGGTAAAGAAATCCAGATGAAGCTCAGGAGACAGTTCTTTCTGGGGACTAGTTTCTGCACAGTATGCACACAACTGCACCTCATGCTGCCTCCCAGCTCTGTCTTATTCTGTCTTCTGCACTCTCCTTATACCACAGCTGAGGGTGTGCAACACAGCTGGGAAATCACACTATAGAAAAAATACTAATGCTGCAACACAGCCTTCTCACCAGTTACTTGCAACCAAAAACAACAAAAAAACCCACAAATCATTATTTTTACTTATTAACTAGTAATTAATTTTATTAATTATAATTAATGGTTACTACTACAACTTCTCAAAGCCCAAGGGGCTGCATGACCAGAGTCCAAATGCTAGGCATCACTGAGATGTCCCATTTGTTGCAGAGAAGAGTAGTTTTGACCAATGTGTACATGAGCCTTTCAGCATCACTTGGCATGAGAGTGGTCATTAAAATGGATGCCATCAACACCACGACACTTGCAACATAGATATGACCATAGTCTTCACTTTGTGTTCCTCTAATCCTTTCCATGAACAAGCACTACCTCAGAGAGATGTACTAGCCTGACAACGGATATATTCTCAATCCAAATGTTGTTCATCTGAGCAGGAGATGAAATGATAACATACTGAGTCAGTATGTAGGATGTGAGAGATATTCTGG
This sequence comes from Lophotriccus pileatus, assembly GCA_035583135.1. Classification (NCBI taxonomy): domain Eukaryota; kingdom Metazoa; phylum Chordata; class Aves; order Passeriformes; family Tyrannidae; genus Lophotriccus; species Lophotriccus pileatus. The sequence goes on along the minus strand of JAWWES010000115.1, from coordinate 71,718,535 downwards.
CACCATTTCCCATAGGAAACTCAGCCGTGCAGCCACATAACAGGTTGGACCTGATTACAGTTTGGTTTTGGTATGAAAAGAAGTAACTAGCAACAGACAACATGGAGGGTGGCATTTCCTCAAGGTAAATTTATGGAGATGCCATAAAGTGAAGGACTGGGGGAAGGAAGGGTAACTGCCTCTTCAAAGACAGCCAGCAGCCTGGTTTTCACACCATTGCAGTGTATCTCCCTAGCCATGGTGTTTGATGGGGAGGGCTAAAAGAAGCTCTTGAGATAGACCAAATATATAAAAATAAACGCCGTGTGTGCAAATAAATATAAAACTGGCTGAAGGCTCAAAGGAATGACATGAGGTCAAATTAGCAGAATTCTGAAGGTCATTTAATTTTGTTAACCCATATGCAGCAGCTTCAAGTAATTTTTAAGTGTGTTTTGCCTATAAAATGTATGTTTTCATTAAACGCATCATTACTTTTATGGCCTCTGCAATCAATCTCCCTTTTCCTCCTTTTTAAACATGAGAAACCAATCAGACACAGACACAAACATTTATATTGATGAGTTTCTTTCTAAGTGTGTGTGATAGCTTAGAGGCAAGAGAATGAGCTATCATTTCATGACATATGATAAAAGGGATGTTTTTGACTACTTGAGGAGAAACACACTGCAGAAAGCAAGGCCTGACACCAGAGATGGGGAATACATCAATAGCAGGTAGAAGAATACAAAACTATTTTTCTTAATCATTTTTTTTTTATTACATATCACTCAGTATAGGGCTGAGTACCCTCAAATGTTTCTCTTTTTCCATAGTACTTATACAAACTACACAGCCTTGTATACAAATGTACAGGTCCCACATTTCAATTCCTCTCTCTGTTTCTACCCAAAATCATGAAACACATCATAATTTTATCTCTAAGCACGTAATCATCATTTCATCAAACTTCTTCAATCACTATCAACAATCTAAGGACTTTTTACAAAGAAATGTAATCAGGAAAGTGCTTGGTATTGATGTAAGATGCCATTGGACCCTAACCTTACTCCGTGAAAAAGAGAAATAATTTTTGGTCAACTTATAAAAAAAATCAATTTATGATGCAGAAGTAGTAGGGAAATTTTTCACAGAATGGAAAAACTATTTCCTATTCAGACCTGTAGCATATGCTACATTATCAGAGAGGACAGATGGTTGGAATATTGTGGGAAATGGAGGAAAAAGTAGAAATCGTATGTTCAAGGGAAGCTCTGAAGAATACAGTTCAGTAACAGCTCAGGGTCTCTCAAGTCCAGCAGAATTTATTGACAGCAGCCCAGTCCCAGCTGATTTTTTTTTCTTATGCTGACAGTGTCTGTAGTTCATCTGTATAAAATGTTTCCAAGGTTGTGAGGTATGGGAATGATTTAGCAAGCCTGTGTGCTATCCAGGTGAGCTTTCTTGGCACAGACAGTCACCAACTTGGCAGGTGAGCTGGGGAAGAACTGCTGCCACAGCCAGCACAGGGGGGGAGCCCACGGTCACATTAGGAGCCCATCAGTCGCCTATACCTGCAGCCCTGGCACGACAACCTCAGCCAGCCCTGTACTCAGCGTGGCCACCTTCTTTGAAACACGGCCACCTCACTTGGAAACAGAAATCCCTGGGCTATGGCTGGCTCTGCACACAGCTAGTCAGCATGTTGCCCCATGTGTGATACAGTAAATCCACCAATAAAATAAACCCTGTATGGATAATTGTTGGGAATTGGATTTGCAGTATATGAGAAACTGTTGTTTGACAAAATGGCTTTTTGTAGTCTTTTTGCTAAACTCCCTTCTTCTTCCCA
>JAWWES010000115.1:71690523-71716604 GCA_035583135.1 Lophotriccus pileatus | reverse complement strand
CACTATCCCCTCCATATCCCTGGGGCTGAGAACCCCTGGGTATGGAGATCCCCCTCCCCTTCCCATCAACCGTCACAGATAATTGTGTTGACTGTATTTGTAATGAAAAGTGGAAATCAGCAGCTTGCAATGTAAACTTTTAATAGAAACTGTAACCAAGAAAAAAAACCTGTGTCAAGTACAATTATGTGAGGATAGTGCATACATGTACTATTTTCTCTGAAGAATAAATTTTAACTTCACCATTACTGAGATGTGTAGAAGCTAAACTGCAGCAACTACCTGTCTCTTGTTGTACGCTAGCAGTATCTGACACAGTGGGGCTCTGCTTTCAACATTCTAAATAACAATAATTAAATGAATTACTGAAATCACTGCCCTCATCACTATATTCCTTTTCCCCCTTTCTTATTGTTGTGATAAAATCTGTATACTTCACATTGATCTTAAAGATAAATTATTCAAAACCAGCTTATGACAAACAAACACTATCTGCTTGTTTACAGTGGAAATATTTGCTTGTGCGTTTTTGTCTAGACACCCTATACGTCAGGAATTCAATGTTCTTCTGGCCTCTGAGTGACTCATTAAACAGCAGATCTATACAGCATAAGCAAGGGGAGGCAATGAAAATAATTAGCCAGTCCTGTGGTTCTAGAAAGCTCAAATAGTAATTAAAGTAGATGGCTCCGCAGAATAAGTCATTTTTAAAAGGGTGAATTAGCAAGTGAATTCCTGCTGTTTTGGGAAGTAAATGCACTAGTTAGTGCAGTGGTGGATGTTTGGAATGGATTTTTCACTCTCCTGAGAGGTGAAGAAGGGAGAGGAAACTTAGACCATTCATGAACCATCACTTGGGCTACACTTGGCCTACAAAATGCTTTAAGGGTACTTGCTCTAAGGGTTAAGGGGAGCACCTGAGAGTGTTTCATACCTCAGACAGAGATTAAACCACCTGAATCCAAGCCTCTCCCTTATGCCAGCTTTCTTAGTCTTTGTATTTGTGTTTTTTTCAATGGAATAAGGAAATCTATATTGGATTTATTTACAGAGGACATTGTTCTGCTTCTGCAGCCTGTAAAATCTCAAAATGCCTTTTCTTTTGTAAGGTATTCAGAATAGAGTGCTTGAATCTTTAAAATTCCAGCTTCTAGCATTTTCTCAGTGCAGGTCTGCTATTTTCTATTTTAAAAGGAATCAGGAACATGGAGGTAATTGCTGAATATTGGGGGACAGGAAGGGCCTTACAAACTTACTCATTTTGCAACAGCATCTTGCAATCCACATTTGGAAGTCAAAAGATGATTCAAAATACCAAAATCACATCTGTGGCTGTCTCCAGCTCATCAGGGCAACACAATCAATCAAGAATTTAAACCAACATTTTAGTAGTAAATAGGAAATGTGAGAGATATGAGAAAAGGTGTTGAACATACAGAGAAGTGACTCATGTTCAAGAGAGAAGGGATGGCAGCTGAGGAACTGAAAGAGACAGCTGATTTCAAATTAGTAGAGTAGAGAAATTATCTTTGCAGCAACATTTTGAGTGGATGTAAGGCGAGACGGCAGGTGTCAAAGGAAGAGATTCCAGGAATAAAGACGTGAAGAGAACCTGCACTAGCAGTGTAGATGCATGGATGGATAGGAGAGCTTGTGTCAGAGGCTTTGTATGGAACAAATCCCTAAGAAGAAAACATAACTGAAAAGGGAGGACTTCAAGAAAAATCTCAACAGGTTACAGAAAAAATGAGTGACAGCTGCTGAGCAGCAAAAGCACTCAAAGGGAGTGACAGTGGGTAAGAAAGAATCCTGCTCACACGCACAGCCCATGTATTTTCCTTTCCACACTCTCTGCCACTGACAAGAACTGGGTTTGTCTCCCCTGCTGCTGGAACTCACAAGATACTTGTGCCCAGACAGACAGCACTGTGTGATACTTGTCTAATCTGTGTCAGATTAAGCATGTACATCTTTAATAAATGAAGAAGACCTAAGCTGGAACTTACTAATGCGTGTACACATAAGTAGTGTTTAATTAAGTTACAAATAAGCTATGAAATTAGACATCACTCCATCCACATGATGAAAGCTTGAATCTTTCAGATGACTTTTTTATATAACCAAATTAAGAACATCTTAAAGCAGTATTGTCCTTGTTAATGATCCCTAGTTCATGTAAATATCCTGAGATGGTAATTAAATGGTCTCTCTGCAAAGCCAAGAGCAATACTAGAATTTGTACTTGCACTAACACAGTTGCCCTGTGAGGTAGGTGAGTTTGAAAGTCAGCTTAATAACCAAAAATAGCTGAGATTTCATTAACACTCCTCAAAAAAAAAAAAAAAGAAAAAAAAAAAAGCTGAATTTGTGTCTAATACTTTATTTTGTTTAATTGAATTGATTTTATATTTTTTTTGCTACAGACGAGCATCAAGTCTTTGAGACAATCTGCTTAAGAAATTAATATAGATTGGAGCTTTCCATGACAAATTTTAGCTTTTAACTTTCTGTCATTTCATCTCAAGGATGCGTGGGAGGAGGGAAAATATTACTTTTAATTAAAGGAGTGTGGTTATTTTGATTCCCTTGCAGAACACTTTTTCTTCAAACTGGAAACCAAAGCAGGAATATTTTTTACAGTTAAAATGAAGTCATGTTTACTTGAAAAGAGGAACTACAGCAGAAATCAGTATATAGTACCAGTTATAGCGTAACCAAATAGGAGTGTTAGAATACTCAACCGAAAGTTTCATAATAGTCTTTCACTATTGTTAATACAGTGAAACATCGACTGCAAGAAGATTTTATAATATAATTTTATCCATGGTTTTTCTCCTTAACAAATCTGACAAGAATTTTAGGGGTTTTTTTCAATATTCCATTTTAATTCCACGGAAATATAAAGACCAGTGAAAAAAAAACTGTCTTAAGGCAATGCATGTCCTGCTTTTAGAGCAATCAAAGGAATAAAAATAGCATGTATGGATATACCTTTAAGTTATATAAAATACTAAACTGAGAAATTGAACTTTATCAGGGCCAGCTCAGAAACATATTTCAAACTCTTGAATTTTGGTCTAACTCTAGGATTTCTCATTAAGGAAGGGACTCTTAATTTTGGCACATTTCTGCCTGCAGAGCCTGTGATCAAGCCTCCACCAAAAGCAGCCATTCAACTTCCCCTTGAAAGACACATGTCTCAGTCCCCAGCAGCACTCAGCAGCATCAGCATCAGTTACATCAGCCTTCCCTGACAAAAAACAGTCAATCTACACTAAGCTATCCCAGAAAAACAGCTTTTCAATGATTAAAATAGTTTAATGACAGAGAATAGTGAAAAATCTGAAAACTCACCCTGCCAGCAAACAACTTCACCCTTGGTGCATAAGAAAAATGTCAAAGATCTTAGGCTGACCCTGACAGCAAAGCAGTCTCCCCAGTACTATCTATGTCCAAATGAAGGGGACCAGTCAAACACTGATGTGAAGTTATGTTCCTACCTGGCCTCTGAAACGCAAAAGATCGCTTTTGCTTGGTTTTCAGATTAATTACTGCAAGTTAATGTTTGTTTCTAAAAAACAATGAAAATTAATTCCTTAGGAGTAATTACAAGGACTATTTCCAGGTCTCTGCAGCATTCTTTGGGTGACTCAGCCTTAGCAGCCAAGGGCAGTTGTAATCTCTCTTGCTAACATGAATGACGAGTCATTGTCTCTGAGGCAGATGAAGCTCCTAACAAGACACAAACTGACAGAGAAAGAGCATCTCCAGTCTTATTCATCTTTACACCATACAATTCTTTGCATGAACTCAAAAAGAGTTTCCCAGTTTACTGGGAAGCATTTGCTGTTCATATAGTCCCTGGTGATAGTTCAGAGATGGGAAAATATCTCATGACCTTGGAGAAACCATCAGTACAGCCATGGTGCAAGCCAGCATCCTTCCTGGCTTCCTCAACTCTACTTCTAGTACAAATGGTACAGTTCTGATAGACTTTACTAACAGTGTTACAAGCAGGCAAGCCCCTAAGCGTAGGGCAGATCAGCATCTTCCAAGCAGATTCTCCTACAGCTCCTCCATTGCCTGGAGTGTTGCTTTAACAGAAAAGTTATTCCAACTTAGTCATTTGAATATAGCCAAAAATAATATTCAGGAAAACAAATGTGCTACTCAAAATCCAGATCCAGATTCCCTATGACTAGCTACAAGAACAGGACACTGTAAAGCCTGAAGTAGCTCTTTGTCCAGCTTACAGCAAAAGGGTGTCTTCAGCTACACCCACTCAGGCATACCGTCTATTGTTATCTCCATGTCAATCCTCAGCAGCCACAATGGAGAGTAAAGCAGAAAGAGTTGTATTATCAAGCATACAAGACATTTTCCACCTGGCCTTTACACATGACCACAAAAGGATGGGTACCTGAAATAAGTGGAGGATTCCTGATGTTCCCATTTCTCCATACTACTATGCATGTCCTAGAAGTGAAGAACTGCTGAACAAAATGTCTTAGGCACCACCTGAGAAATCTGAATCTTTTTGTGCCCTCTAAAATCTCGGCAGACATTTCTGCAAGGAAAAGATTGACACAAAGCAAGTGTTGCTGGAACAAATCTAAACCTAATTGAAGCAAACTGCATGGTATTGCTGTGACACCAGAAATTTCCTCTAAACAAGCCACAAACTCCCTAAGTGTCTTACTCAGAGGACAGCTCTCTGCAATTTACAATCAGCTATAACAGAATTTATCCAAGAGCTCCTCTACCTGCTGCAGCTCTTGATGATGAAAAAAGAGCTTTTTGGAGGTCAGTTTAGGATAAGAAAAAATACTGCATGAACCCTCCTTTTTATTCTGCACTCTCCAGGGAGAAGCTGGTGAAGCACTAAGCAATAGGAATAAAAATTTAAAAAAAAAAAAAAACAAAAAACCAAAAAAACAACCATAGTTTCTGGACATTTGTTCTGGAGCATTGTTTCAATTTTAAGTGCTTTTGGAAAACCACAAAAATTCATGAGCAAGCTAGCCAAGCATTTTATTGTTCACAGCGAATGCAGAACTCCTGCTAAGATTTGCAAAGGTGTAAATGGAGTTTACAAAACACGTTAGTAGAGCTATCCAAGCCCTAATATTTGCTTTTAAAAGTGTGAATTTTAACCTACAATCAAATTAGCTTCTAAAAACTGCTAAAAGCCAAGCACAGAGGCAGAGCTCTTTCCCCTGCTGAGATCCAAGGCTCCTACTCCAGGTTCTGATCCAGCTAAGTGCCTACATGCAGGCAAAAAGCCCAGTGCACTTAGCTGGAGCCACCAGCTGACTTCCCAGACTTTGATTCACTGCCCTGTTTGTGTGGTCCTCTGTCTGTCTGACCACAGGCTAGAGAAGAAAATTCAATTAACCAGCTGAAGACTTCACTCACTGTTACACTTCTTGGGTGAAGCTGTTAACAAAACAAACAAAAAGAAATATAATGAAGACTTAAGAGAACCTATTTTGATTTGCAATGTGCCGCTGCAGAGAATTGTTAATGATCTTCTCTCAAAAAAAAAAAAAAAACAGCACATACTGTCATCCCAGACCTTTGAAGTCATCCCAGAGTAATTGTGTGGGGGTGTGACTAGCCATTCCATGATCTCCATACAGAATATGATAAACCTTTTGCTCCAGTGGTGATGTGGAAAACAGTGGATCTTCCATGCTGTGGCATTACAAAGACAGGACAGTCTTAAACATCAGGGCATATGCAGAGAAGCCATGAGTACTGCAGAAGTAAGGAAAGTACTGCCCTATGATGATGATCAACAGAAGCCACATTACCTGGCTTAACCTGCATGAACCTGGGACTGGTTGATGCAAAGAAAAAGCCTAATTTATACCTTAACATTAACACAAAGGTGTCATGCCTCTCATATCTCAACATAAAAGAGGAAATGACCAAGAATGTAAGCAGAGATAAAACTGAAATGCATATGCAAGATAAACATGTGATTAACTGTGACGGAGAGAGGCTGCTTCTGTTCACACTCATGCTACTACTGCAAAAATGGGAAATTGCTTTTTTTTCAGCTCTCCTTTGAAGAAAGAGAGAATATATGTGCACAGTAGTTCATGAACCTGGCAAAGCCATTTAAAAAAAGCATTGAAAAGCGGAGTTTCTCTACACATAAGAATCAACAAAAGAAACACGTAATTTCTTGACATTCTCATTTGTAGGAATAGCAATGTAGTATGCATTCCAATTACAGTAACTATGTAAATGTTAAGGAAACTTTCCTATCTAACCCTACAGGAACCACACACACACACACACACACACACACACGCACGACCTGAGCTGGGACCAAAGCTCCTTTGCAGTGGGAGGCTCCAGTGAGATGATGGTTGCCCTTCCTGAAAATCTACACAACCCACACTCTCACATCGAGGGTTGCTTTACCGACCCAACCCTCAGTTTCCCATAGCAGACTTTCAGATATCTGGATCCTTGAAAGAACTTAATCGTGGTGCAACAGAATAACAGCTCAAGCTGGTGGATCGAGGAAGGGACCGTGAATCAAGGAATCCCTGGGCTTTTGTACCCTCACAATCTATGCATGCGATAGTCTGGGATCATCAGCTCCTGATATGTCTCCAAGTGTCCTGTCACCTGGCCGGTGCCACAGGTCCCCATGCCCTTTGTTGTGCAAAGGGTGAGCACCAGTTCCAAGCCTCTTGCCTGGGGCTCCTGCCATTTCCTTCCACGCAGAGCTCATCCTGCAGCTGGCACTGCAGCTGCACCCCAAGCTACTGGCACTAATTTGTACTACCCAACATAATTTTATATTGAGTCCAAAACTATTCAAAAATCTGCAAGGGATCCAACAGGTCATTCAATGTTAAATGCTAGAGATGCAAATGAATTTTGTCCATAGTAACAAAAACTTCATTGAAGAAAATAGAAAACAAACTAAAGCAACCAAGTCAATAGGTAATTGCTTCAATCCAGGAAACTGCTGTAAAATGTTAAAAAAGGATTGAAAAAAAGGAATAGACTTACCTTGAGGGCAGACAGACTTCAGCTGGATTCTCTCAGTTCTGGTCTCTGCAAGAATATTTCCTCCACTGGCTATATACAATTAATTTTAATTGCCATCTCCATTCACCTCAAGTCTCCCACTTCTGTCTGATCTTCTGGTATCTTCAGATACCACTTTTTCCATATCCTTGCTCATTTTGCCTGAAACTCATCCCCTATTTTTTTGCATTATCTCTCAAAAAGTCTTCATTCCAGCTACACTTCTTTCCCTTTCTCTCTTTTTGCCCTGAGGGCAGCAGTAGGAGCACCTAAGAGCAACAGCACATTCCTGACTTCACCGCCCAGCCACTGTACTAGTCACTGAAGTATTTCAGTGATTCCAAGAGAAACAATTTCAGGAAAGGTCTTTCTCACTGCTTCCCAACAAGTGTTGGTTATGCCACAGTTAACAGTAGGACAGAACGGGCTATGATCAATTTTTGAAAAATTTCAGCTTCTAAAATTAACAAACTTCCACTTCTTTTTTTCTTTCTTTCTTTCTTTCTCTCTTTCTTTCTTTCTTTGTGTGTGTGTGTTTGACTGTTCAGATTTAGAATTTTGATTCAAAGGATTACCAAAAAATATATCTTATTTATTTCTCCTTCTCATTACCTAATGTCATATTCCTAAATGCTGAAGTATACAGGATCATGTTTCTTTAATTTTATATGCTGAAAGAGGAAAATTGGTGACAGAATAGCCCTCATGAAAAGTTTGAGCCCAAATGCCTGTGATGAGGTCTAAGTTATTCAGATCGGTATCTTCTAGTAGTATGTGTTGAACTAAGTGAAGGGCTCACCACCTGCTCTGTCTGCAATAAATAGAAAAAGATATGAAAATCAGCAAGAGATAAGCTAAAAGTCTATTTGAAAATAATAAGGCTCATTGGCCAATTAGTTTCATAAAGACAGTTCAGAAATTTCAATCTTAAAAGCAGCCATCTTGGCCATATAGGAAAATGCTAGAGGTGTTTGTATAATTGAAGAAAACTGAAGGAAGTTTGAGGAGACTATGATGTACTTTCTATAATTAATACACATTTTACAAGCTTATGCACAGACTTTCACAAGACCTTTAAGCACTGGGGGTTTTATCTGGCACTGTTCAGAGAATGGCAGGAAGCTGATAAAACACTCAGTGGAATTTGCCATTCATTTATCTCCTCTTCTGTGGCCTTCAGAATTTACAATTTTCATTTTTGGGGGGCTTTCAACAATATAATTATGTATGAAAAGGCTTCTCATACCACACAAGTTTCCATTATGGCATATTAGAATTAAATGAGAGGAAAAACTTTTCATTATACCGTTTTCATTGTTATTCATTCATGCATTCATGTAACAATACTGACTCAGACTTCTGTGGTGTACTCTTAAGCTTCAACAAATAGTTTATCTCTTCGTGCTTCACCCACCAGTCAATGCTAATTAAAAGGAAAGAATAGTCCTTATTCCTGTTATTCTAAATAGCAGTTGATGAACTTCAAAGGTTCTGATTTTTATCATAGCCCTTGCCAAACTTTCACATACACTCCTAAAAGCTTTTGCTCTCTGTACAAGCCTGGAAAAGCAGCTTAGTCTTAATACAAGGCCTGTTACATTCAGAAAGGAATAAGCTTAGTTGCTTATATAAGATCATGCACATTCTACAAGTGGACTACAGGACAGTAGATTCTGCACAGATGTTAAGAACTGAAAATTACATATTATCATGTCAGAGCAAATCCCGTTATAAACACGCATGGTATAGAACCATACGGGATATCATCTAGATGACATGCAGAAGCCATGGTTTACAAGCTTATTCATACAACCTATGAGCACCAGTGAACTGAACAGTCTCATTCTAGTTTTCCATATCTGACTTGAGGAATAAAAACCAAATCTGAAGACCTTTGCATAAAATGGGATTTGTTTCTATTTTTGAACCAAAACAGGAGAGCATCAAAATTAAGGCTTCAAAGTAATGAACACTGCAGCTGTCTAAAAATTATAATAAAACTTTGGTGATCTATTTTTAGTTTAACCACAGATATATACTTATGTATGTATTTACACCAATTTATTTACTGCTATTTAGGCATGTAACTTTCTTCATTCATTGCAAGCTATGGCTGTGATAAGACCAGAATTCACATCTCAATTCCTGTGATACATATACAGATCCACGTTTCTCAGCTAATTCTGGTCTAAGAAAACCATAACATAGAAAGAAAAATCATCCAAAAGAAGTTTGTTGCTAAAAATATTATGGAATGGGGTGTAATAGAATTCTAGAGGACAGGATATTTTTCAGTGAAGCAATCCAGTCTCCAGTGGTAGCCTTACGTTGTAAAGATTTGTGGCCATCCTTGTAAAAACTTTCATTGGTCATTTTGCCTTATGATAGGAATTACTCTTACCTTTCTAATTTCCTCTTTCTTTTACAGATACTTATGATCACAGCACATTTTTCCAAAAAGCATATTGAATAATGGCTGCATTGCAAAAATACAACAGCTTGCCAGATTTAGGAAAAGCTCAGTTACACAGTTACAAGTGGGAGAAACACCTACCTCAGCATCATCAGTAGATGATCCAAGATGTAAACAGTAGTAGGAATCAGGATAGAAAACTTATTTGTCAATAAACAAAGTAACGAGTGAAAATGTTGGAAAAAATAAACTTTGGTCCAGACTCTGGACACTGACATTGCTACCTGACCTGTGTTTGCTGAACCCGTGGAAAGTGAGGGAACAAAACGTTCTCACAACTTTGTTCATACTAGGGTGGATTGTCGTCCATGCTAAACCCTTCTGGAAAATTTTTATCTTAAAATTCGGTAACATTATTTGCAAGGACATGATCTTACAAATCTTTGTTTTGGATTATGTCAAGATCCCTTTTTACAGAAGACAAGGTTGATGCCTGTTCTGACATTTTACTTTTTTAGATTTATCTACTGACCTTACATTATCTGAAAGGACAGCATGAAACACCCTAGAAATTATAGATCTAACTTGATTATGCTGTGAGTTATTTCCTTTCTCCAGGGTATATATTACCCAGAGAAAGTAGAGGCCAGCACAGGTCTCCACTTACTGCAGTTTTTGACAGTCTCTTTATGAAGGGGTCATTTGAACATCATGCTGTGCTGGAATCCAATTTAAGGGTAAGATAGTAGCTCAGATATGTTGATGAGATTTTGTCAGACTTTCTTTGCTTTCTCCCATTCTTCCAGCATCTCAGTATTCAATGGTGGACATTAAATTTATTGATATGATCAGAATTTGAAGAACGGGGAGCAGTTCTAGTTATTCTATCTGCTGCTCCAAGCTTTCATTTCTTTTACTTTTTCAGTGGCTTGGTCATGATCCTTTAGATTTTTACTGGTGCTTCCGTTCAGAATTTTAAGCAGAACTCTACCAGGATCCACTATATCTTCTTAAGCAATATATCTTTATAATTCTTGTTAGTCTGAACAACTTGCTTCAAATGTGAAATTCTGATTTTGTTATTAATTTACCACCATAGCAGACAAGAGGTCCTCCTGTGAATCCTCTCCCATCATGCTAGTTACCACTCAAATATGCACAAAGTCCCTCTCTTAAAGTGTATGGGCAACACACAAAGGAGGATAGCGTCCTCTGAGGCTGACTTCCGTATAATTTACCTTAACCTGACTCAGCAATAGGGTTACCCACCCGCTTCATGTAAGCTGCATGCCAAAGTCATTCACATGTTTACAGGCCTACTTTAACTTACTTCAGCTTAGATCTCCAAGTTGAAAGCAAAGATAATAATCCTGTTTTCCTCTCTATCACCCATTCAGTGACAGAACCATTTATTTGTATAGTCACACTGCACCTTACCTGGAAACACACTTACTCCCTCTCCGGACTCCCCTCTCCCTTCTTGTGCCCCCACTCACCCCTTTCTAGCCACCCCAAACCACAGCTGGATTCAAAATACATTTCACTGCTTGGCAGAGCAGCTATTCCCATGAATCCTTTGCAAACAGTATTATTTCTCAAGCCAGATTAAAAATAACTATTAAAAGAGCACAGGAAGTCTCTTTGGTTTAGTTTCTGCTCAAATCATGGCAGTGACTCAGTTTGGAAATGGTTGCCCTGTCAAAACTGAAGAGGGCCTAGCTTGAAGGCAGGAGTACAGAGCAACAGCTGACAAACAAGTCTACTTCAACATCAGAAACATGAAAGACAACTAGGATTTAGGATAAGAATTTAGGATAATAAATCACTTTCTGGTGGAAGAAAACGGGAGATTTGGTGAGCCAAATATTTATAATATTAATATAAAACAATTAAATTCAAATATTCAATTTCACTTATGCCAGTCGGTATTTTTCAAAATGTTCATGCTTCAAAATTTCATTCCTTAAACACTGTTTATCCCTAAACATTGTTTAAATTCATTGAGTCCTACATGAAATAGCTAATTTCAGGTAAAACAGATGGTATTCAAAGGATTTTTTTTTTTCAGCTTTTGAAATAACCTTATTTCAGTTTGGTTTATTTATTTATTTATTTTCTAGTCACTTGAAATCAGATTCTTGAATTTTGAGAAATCAATCCAAAATTTAAAAAATATTCTTTACTAAACTCTGGTTAGGCTTTCTGAATGCTATAGTAATATAAGTAGACAACCATGCTCCTATCTCATCATGATCTTTTTCTACTGGTATTCTTTTCCTGTTACCAGAAAATATGAATAGCAATATAATATGGAGACATTAAAAGAAAACTGGAGGGGAAATGATTATTAAGAAACGTCGCCATTATCCTAAAAACTTAGTATGTGTAGAAGTTAGAGGAATTAGGCACTATTTAATTTTTCATATAATTTATTTCATAAATCTCCTATAATTTCAGATATCATCAAAAAAAATTGAAGAGGAATATAAAAACAGAAAATATATTATAGATGTATTACATAGTTACCATAAGACAATCATTTATGTTTCAGGGCTGAAGTCAATTTTCCAGTGTAAATGAGCCTAGTACAAACTCATTTCCTGGGGATTTAGGGGAAAAAAAGGAAACCCGCAAACCTATTTTTCTTTTTTAAAAAACTTTGCCTTTGTAAGCTAAGCAAAGCATAACTGCCTCTGCTCAGTTCCCAAAAAGGTATCTCCAACCTTACAGCATTGCTCCTTAGTTCGAGAGGCTGCAGTTTCTTTTACGTTTCTGAAACTTTTCACTACGTCTTCTTAGCAGGTTTTGCCATGTCAAGAGCTGCAAAGAGGGAACATATCCACTTGCTCTGGAGAACATGTAAAAATCAAAACCAACCCTAGAAAAGGATAGAGAGGGACATGAATAAACAGCACTAAGCATCCAATCTTCTTAAACAAGTGGGTAAACAAGCTCAGGGAATTAGCAAGCTTGGCAACAATGTTTGTTGTGCTGTTAGAATTAACCTGTTATGAATAACAATGATTAGTACCACCAAAGTGGTTCAGTTTCACAGAAAACTTTTCCAGCCTCCTGCCATTAATCTTACCGGGGTTTATTAGTAGTTATGTCACCTGCAGCTTGGGTAGCTAAACTTACTATGCAATCTGTATGGGCAGCTTATGGTTTGTTTCCCACAGCTGAATGCATGGATGAGAACGATATATCTCATGTGGGTTTGTTTAATGAGCAAGAAGGAGAGACTGTGAACTGTGAGTGTCCTGGACAGTAACCTCAGATTTAATATTCCCCAAGGAAAGTGTTTTCTAACCATTGCACATGTAACAGGGCTGCTCTGTTGAATACCTGTGTAGAAATATGAATAGTCTCAGGTGCAAGTATAAACGATTGTTTTGAAGCATTATACTGCTGTAATAACTGTTTACAATCATATGTTTTATTTGTATGTGCCAAAATAATTCTATAAAGCCCTTTGCACATTATTCTGAAATTATTTCCATACTGTCTTTCCCAGACTTCATAACCATTAAATATCATATAAGACAAAGCAAACAAGGGGTTTTGTCTCTAAAGTGAAAAAGCTTTTCTTTTTACTTTGCAGGCAGCACTCACTAGCTCAAAGGAAAAAAGACATTTCTTTTCTCTCTGCAACCTCAAAGGAAGAGAGCAACATGCCTGATCAACAGTAAAAACTAAGAAAATAAATTATCTGTTTCATAATATTAGGCCCCAGGAGGAACAGAGATGAGCACGGGGAGGGTTTCCAGTAGTAAGAAGCAGATGTGAGGTGCAGAGCATCAGGGTCTGCCCATGGGGCTGTTCCCTCTACTTCCCCTTTGAGCTCAGTGAAGGGTCCTGGATCATTCCACTCTACCACAGGCAGTTAAAATACATCTAATTAACTGCTTCCTTAAGTGATGATAATTAAAAAGAGTGTGTACTAAGACTGGGACAAGTAACAATATAAACATCCTTGAGATTTGGTAGAGCCCTTTTTCTTCATCTCCCTGCCCTGGTTATAGTCACTGAGGGTTTTTGTACCCACCTGTGAGATGCATTGGTCTCCCAGATGAATATGTGTATGCACAGGATGTTCAAAAGGGTTATATTGTCTATTCATCTCAGTTCTCTCCTTGCCCTTGCGTACACATGCACACACAAACACAAGCAGGTGAGTCGTGGTGATAAAAAAGAAACAGAAAACAAACAAAAAAATCCCACAAGATACCTTCCATTAATACATACACAGATAGGAATGATTTTACTATATCTATATATAGATATAGATCCATATATATATAGATATATAGATATAGATATATATCTACCTATTTTCTTGACTGGCAAATGACATTTTTTGTTGTCTTTAAAGACAGAGAAACCAAAGTCTAGAGACCAGTATGAAAATAGTAAAATGATCTCTCAGTCTGAAGAATGAGCAATAGGCCAGCTACTTGTCCAAAATATCAACATGTGTAAAAGCAGGATAGTCACTTTGGTAAAAACTATAATGGACATAAATTTTATTTGAGACATCAAAAGACCTAAAATATTCAAATTCAGTTTTTCTTTCAAAATAGGCAATAAAACCCATGACTTCAAAAGGGGTTTGGATTATTTCAATTAATTTATATTTGAATATCAACTATAAAGTTTCTTATTTATGTGGTCATTTGTTATACTGAATTATAAATTGAACTCTCAAACAGTGAAATTTATGTGGGTTTTTTTGCACATTAAAATGCAGGCAAACAAATCTATGATGAAATAATTAAGAGGTTTTCATTACTGAGGTACAGGTTCCCACAGGGCTGGAAAGGCAAAGCTAGCGTCCTCCTTTTTCCTGCCTGAGAGGTCAACTACAGAGGGATTGGCTGGAGTTTTGCACTCATTTATGATTTCTGTGTTAAGGAAACTTTCCTGTCTGACCATCCAGGAGCCACTCTTGTGGTCACACAATCGCTACACCTGAGCTGGGACCAAGGCACCTTCACATTGGGCAGCTCCAGTCAGCCGATGGGTGCTCAAGGGAGCCCCCTTGACTCCCTGCACACCGCACTATGTATGCACTGTGCAATAAAATGACAGCTGGCTATACTCAGTGGTGGTGGCTAATTTTGTCATATGCATTATTCTCTGTGAGCTACTACCAATTTATTTTGTTATGTCAACAGCGATTAAGTTCTGCCAGCAGACAAACTTTAAACAAGGTTTTCTTAGCACCAGTTCCCTTTGCAATTGGATTGGGAAGAATACCTGATAGATAGAAGTACAGTAGCTGTCACAATCAGTTAAGGCACTGGCCCATCTGGGTCAGGGTCCTGATGGTAATTATTCCCCCAGGGCAGAGGTTTATATCCATCAACATAAATAAGTTTGGTTTAAGTTACACAGTTTAAATGTCTAAGACAGCAAGACTTCAGGTTGCCTTAAGAGCATGAATCAGAATCTCTGCAGAGGTAAGCTTGTCAGCCAGCCTACATCACATCACTAACATGAAGTCTCCAGGGGCTTTAAGCTTTAACAGTGCTTTTCCACAGTATTGTTATTAGCAATACAGTAACTCCAGCAGATCTCAAATAGGGCTAAATCTTATTGCCCTAACACTGGACAAAATTGTTTAAAAGGCACTCTACACCCAGAAGCTCTTATGCCATAAATTGGTTAGAAAGACAATGAAGAGGGAGGTGGCAGCATTCCAGATGCTTATCTGAAAGCACTTCCATTTTTTAAAAAAAAAAAAAAATCATAATAAAACAAAAATCCCTTGGTGCAGAGCCTGAGATTGAGTGTTCCTACACACAATTTTTTGCATTCCAGACCAAAAGGCAATATTTCGCACTACCCATTTTTATTGGGCTTCTTTAAAACTTTCTACTTCAAGGTCCTATTGTAACAATAAAACAAAAACAAAACTAATTCTTTAATATGCACAAATCAAATAGCCCTGGATAATATTACTTCTTTGACAGAATAAATTGGTTTAATAAACACAGAGTATCTTTAAATTTGCTGAGCAATACCTCCATGGAGATAAGAACTTTTTCCAGTGCATCATACTGGAATAATTTTTTCACTTCTAATGAGTAATTTTCACAAGCATACATGATTCAAAACCAACAGGCACTTTTGCCCTGCCACAGGTTGAAGGATGGCAAAGTGTGGCAGCAGAAAAGAAGCAATTTATCCTTACACCTTCTTTGATGCAAGGTGAAGGAGTTGAAGGAAGAACGGCAGACCTGATGTCTGCCATGGATGACCAAAGGCACCCTATGGAGATTCTGAAGATATAAATATACATCAGAGAGAGCATCAAATAACATTTTTATTGCATTTAGAGAGCAGATTTGAGCTTCGAGGCATTGATGATAAAAGCCAGGGTTTTACAGCACAGTTCCAAGTAAAAAAAAAAAAAAAAAAAAAAAAAAAAACAAGAAATTGATACTGATTGTTGTCCCCATTAAGGTTTTGAATGGCAATTAGCAAGGATCTCAATTTGATTGCAACAGTCAACAGCTAAAACACACAGAAAACTTCTTTTACCATGTACCAAAGAAGGTTATTACGAGGTAAGATTTTCGTCCACGTTCAGAGTATTTTGTGCTAAAGTGACACCAGCATGACTTCCCTCTGTGAATGTTCCCATTCTTGAATGTTTCCGTAACAAATGGTTTACAAAAGTGATTTCCCTTCATTCTGGGATATCTCACTAAGATACCAGTTTTGTTTTCCATTATGCCACCAAGCAGTGTTCCCTCTGCAAAATGAAGAGTGGCAAGTGCTCCTATGGAACAATTATTTTCATCTATGTCACGTAGACTTATTTAGGCTGCAACAAATCATCTTCTGGTGGTGTCTCTCTCCACTGCTGGGGAGGGAGACTGGATAACCTAAGACTAAATAGGATCATAGAATGGTTTGGGTTCAAAGGCATCTCTAAAGCTCTCCTAGACCACTCTCCCTTCCATGGACAGGAACAACTTTCACTAGACAGGGGTCCAGGATATAAGAGTGGCTGAATAAAAAATTATTATTTATATAAAAAAAAATTGGCTCCAAAAATGCATTCTCCCCATGGTATTTCTTTATGACAGTCCACAGCACTAAATTGACTATTAAACATTGCCTACTGCTTATTTGACTTTGGCAAATAATTATTATGCCTATACATCCATGCACTTTTTTACCAGCTTTTTGAGAAATGGATGGCAACATAGAAATCAAATGTGCAAAACAATCCAGGATATACCCCACGTCTCATAAAAGAATGCTGCATGAGATGTTAAATGGTAACAATGAAGGAGTTATCTGTGTATCTCGATGCTCTCCCAATTTTCAAGATCCTGAGATGAAGGCACAGATGCTGAATATGTACATGCCAATGCAAAAAAAAAAATAAAAAAAAAAATAAAAAAGATAAAAAATGAAGTACCAAAAAGCTTCTGTGAAACAGGACTAGCAACACAAGGCTAAGGAAAATTACAGAGGTACCACCTATAGAAGGGCTCCTGACAAATCTGTTATACTAGGTGTTGTGCAAAGGCACAGTCTTACACATTCTTGGTTCAGGCAATAAAAGTACAGAGCTGCAACATTCACAGAAAAAAATTCATACCCTACTTGCTACTTTCTCTCCCTCCAGCTGATCAAGGCAGTTCTTTTTCAAACATTCAGATAGGCATTCATGAGGTTCAATCTCAATTTATTCAAATATGTCTAGGGGTATGGCAGATGCATAAACAAATAAGCTGTGCACAAAGAATGCCACTGAAGAGAGCAGTCAGTTTTCCTTTTAACTCGAGTTATGCAGTGATGAAAAGAACTGAACCAGCTCAAAATGCTGGAGATAAAATGCTCAAAAATAAAGATTCAGCTCACACAGAAAAGCTACAATACTTTCAGATTTGCCATTTCATGAGAAAGAGTAAGATTTCCTTTCTTGTTTTGCCACAGCAAGACATTAGTGACATTTAGAAAAAATGATCATTCTTGAACAGGGCAGTTATGTTGCAATAGAGTTTACAACATTGAGATTTATTTTGGCTTGAGGCGAAGTTAAGATTAAAGAGATGGTGCCGCTCAGAATACAAAGGCTCATAAAACACTAAGCCATTATCTTGACCTTAATATAGAATTCAGGATTCAAGACATCAGTAGTCATAATAGTCTTATACTAATTTAAAATTCAGCTACATTTTGTCACAGTCCCCTTTTATTTTGGTCTAAACTGCCCTGAACTTAAACTGCACAAAGAATTTTTTATTTCTTTATTAGCTGCAAAATTCACAAGGTCCAAAGATGGGAAGCACCAAGTTCCTGAGAAATCCAAGAAGCAACTGCAGTATTATCCAGGCTCTCCTCTTGTGCTGCCTTTTTATTGTAGAAGGTCAATTTACAACATAATAGAAAACAGTATTACTACAATTTCAGGCTTGTCATGCAGGAATATATTTGCAGTGTGTTGAAGACTGAGACAAATTTTCACACCACAACCTTGTAGTCATTAATAAAGAAGATTGTGGTCTCTGTTTGTCAATATGTGTTGCTCTCACAAAGCATCAAATAAGCTTTTCCTTAAGGACGGAGGGAGCAAAATGAGTTTGCCTGCGAACGCTTTTGGCTTCAAGTCTGTAAAAGACTTGCTGAAAACTGAAACTTTTGCACCTTCTATTTGAAGGTTACCCTCAGTCTGGCAATTTTTAAATTGCAGTGATTTGAATGTTCCAGTCAGAACCCTCAATTCACCTGTTATAAAACTCCAGCCCCAGGAGTTGCTGGCTCATGGGATTGGCTATGAGTTTTACTTTAATATAGATATAGGGTTCTTTAATACCTCAAGATAGCATCAAGAGAATAAGCCACAGGCTTGTTCCCAAGGAAATTCTTTATTAATTTAGGGGACTAAATAAGGGGGCTTGGCCAAAATTCAAAAAGACACCACAGAAGCTAGACAGTATGTTCCACCACAGTACTGACTCAGCATATACTATTGGGTTCCAGGCCAGGGTGAGGGGAAGTGTTCTCACCATCCTTGCCAATCTGACCCTGGCTTAGAGGCTCCAGGAGGTGTGGTGTGTTATAGTTTTCCCAGGTTATTTGTGACTGACAGCTACTCTGGGGCTTCCCCATGTGGGTTCCAGGGGTCTGCCATGAGGGATACAATGCCACCATACCTCTGCGAGATTCAACCTGTCCCTTCCCTCTCCGCGCACACACACACATACAGTCCCCAAAAGGTGGTTCTGACCCAATAATAACTGGTGTCTAACATCTGTAGTCCCACAAAACTAAGGATTGGGTTTTGTGGGGCAAAACTGTACAGGCAAAGGGCAGGCCAGGCTTCTGAAAGAATGAAAGATAAAAAATGGAAAAAAGTATGTAAAGTTTCATTAATATGTAATAAACAAATATAATCAAGCAAATATAATCAACAACAAAAGCTTGGTGAAAAAAACAAACATTTACCAGTCCCTGGACAATAACTGTCTTGGAGGGAAGGGACAGGGATACATCAACCTGGAAAACCCGAGGCATCAGGATCAGCAAATACTTGTTCTTTTTACTTTTGGTCTGACAGGCAAACAGTGGAAGAATTAGGACATATCTGATATACAGACCACAGGTGACAAGCAAAAAAACTATATAATGCAATTCTCATGTCATGAGATTTGGGGTTTTAACCATAGTTACAGGTAATAGGAATTTTGTAAGAGGGTTTTTGCTTCTTCAAGTGAAATTATGAAATTATGAAACAGAATCCCATCCAGTATTGAAAGACACCCATATTTCTACTCTTATTCTAATAGATACAAAGCAGATGTTTCCAATAGGAACAGGAGATATTACAGCAAAAGTTTCCCAGAAGTATGCTGCTGAGAAAAAGGAGGCTACTGAATCCAGTAGCACCCAACAGCTTGTCCCTCTGGATAGGATTTCCTGATAACAGCACTAGTTTTCTCTGACTTTCTCCCTCATCAGATTGCTGGCATGATTTTGCTTTGTTATGGCCTCATAATGTGCTCCCCCCTCTCAAATACAATCTTTTCAGTATAATGCAGTGGATCTTCAGCTTTGGGGTAACTTCTTCATCCTAAACCAAACATTTTCAAAATATAGCCAGTGCATGTCTGTGGGGGCCAGCAGCCAGACACCCCTCTACAACCACAGCTTCCACCCACGGGGCAAAAATCAAGTCTCCCAGAGGAAGGAGAAACAGATTTGGACCATATTTTTTATTCGGCTTTAAAAATCAGCAAGATTTCAAATGGAGGAGGATATAGTTCAGCCTGTTCTTCAATAGATGCATTTGCCAAATATGAGTTAAAGCAAAAGGTGTTTCTTCACGCAAGTGGTCAGGTCCAGTTCTACCTTTTACTGGTTTTCACTTTTTATTTATGCCAATTTTTATTCCCTTCACTGCCTCTCCCACTCTATTTACTGCAGTGCATACTTACATGAAGGAGTGAAAAATTGAAGTAATCAAAGGGTCATCCAAGGATCAATAACCCTAAGCTTCTGTTTTCAAGTTTTATTTATGTTTATTAAACTTTCTCAACTCATTTCATTATTCTTCTGCTTACCCACCCTGCCAAACAATTCTTAGATGAATAATGAAATAATTCAAATAAAAGAAAAGCAGACATCTGATCCAATTTCTCTTGGCAGGCAAGCAAGAGAGAGAAATACCCATTAATTATGGGAAAAAAAAAAAAAAGAAAGATAGACTATTGCACATCCACAAGTATTTTGCAAACCTAAAGACGTCACTATCTAATGACCTCTATTTTCTTCTAGATGTTCCAAGTCTTCGGGAAACTACATGATGTATACGTATCAGGGCATAAAATCTTACTCTCCATGTGCCTTTGAGTGCCTGTTCATGTAAGCCTACTACAATTGATCAAATTTTAAAGACTTTGTTTTTAAATGGCCTATAAAGAACAAAGATGGAAAGTGTCAAAACTGATATCAGTAAATATTCTTCACAAAGGAAGGGAGGAAGAGTCACTGTGCCTGGTTATGATGCTATTAATAAGAGATGAATACAGGAATTTCAGTATCTTTTCACAGCTTATTAGCAGACTGGTATCTGGGACAATGTTCACTCATATTTGCTTCACTGTTTCATCCAAACAAACATCAGTTTTAATAAAAATGAATCTGTCTGATCTCCTCGAGTCACCTTGACATATTTGTAGTACATAATTTTCCACGCTCACCTTACAGTGCTGTTTCTCTTTCCTGGCAGAAACGGGTGTTGTCTTAGCACAGAGAGTAACAACATGTTTAGAGAGCTGGACTTTGGTCACCGAAAGGAGGCAAGTATTTGGTAAATCCACTGTCTCCTGTCAGATTAGGGTTGCATCTCATGATCCAGGCTATGCCTCTTGACCTAGGCTATGGTCTGTAAATCATACTTAGGCTAATGAGGTTGAACACACCACTTTTATTCTCTGAGAGTTGGATAGCCCGTGGGAGGGAATATCAGGCTGTGTAGCTTCAGTCAGGTAACTTGAGACAGGTTCCTTTACCTCTGTGAAAAGGTACGTGAAAAAGGGACCATCGTAGATGTGGGTTTTTCCATTTTTCCCCTTATACCCCACCAGAGCACAGCCCCTATGGGCAATACAGATGGTTGCACAGAGGCTCCCAGCCACAGCCCCTTGCAGAGTAAATCCTCCTCAAAGGAGCAGGGCTGCTGGAATCTTTCAGGCACATCCACTAATTCTGTTGGCCTCTAATTAACATGTCCATCACCATTCACCCAAATCTCTGTTATAAGCAAACTGAGAAATATATTGGAGGGAAATATACATTCCTGCTTGGGTAAATCAGTCACAGAATCACAGAATGGGCAAGGCTGGAAGGGACCACAGTGGGTCATCTGGTCCAGCTTCTCTGCTCAAGAGGGGTCATGCTAGAGCACATTGCACATGATTGCATCCAGACAGAGCCAGTGGAATATTGAAAAAAAAATCCCCCTTTATCTACCTGTCTGAGTAATGAAGTCACTGCAGAGCTTGTGAGATAAAAACAATTTTCTTCTCTCAGTAGCTCTTTCAGACATGATTTTTTTTCAATGCCCAAGTATAATACAACTTTTAAGTTGATAATACCATGTTTACATCCAAGAAGGGTTGGGTTTAGTGCATTGTATTAGGATTGGGGGAAAAAAACATACTAAAGTGATACACTATCATGAAGTGTATTTTCAGCATTTCACTGATATAAACAACTGGACTTTGGCTATCCATATGTCTTTAACGTCCAGTCTTTTAACTACCATTAAAATTACCTGTCCAAAAATTGTGGGCTTTCACACACTGACAGTTTCAAAAGCTTTACAGTCATTCTGTAGGTTGAAATTTGGATAAACAGATTGACTTTGAATTTTGGACCATCCCAGCTGCACAAGATGAACATGACTTTTCTTCAGTTGAAACAATGGAAAACTGCCTGTGGGTTAAATCACAAGCAAACCTTGATCATGCAGAGTTTGTAACAAATGGAAGGGCAGGGGATTCAATCAAGTACAGCTCTTCCCTTGCAGTTAAAGAATGTGATTTTATCTCCAATTGGCCTGAACAGAGGGAGGCTAACAGGAGCAGCAGCCTTCAAGCAGCCTATGCAAGTTTCATTCTTTGTCACTCTAGTAGTATAGGGTATATAATCTAGAGGTTTACACATTGCTGAAGTGAAGTGTGTAAGACAAAGAACAGGCAGGTTGTTGGACTTTAAGCAAAAAGGAACAGTCTTCTGCCAGCTCTAAATAGAGAAGCTGAACTTTCACCAAGAAGTTCTGTAAGTACACGGGTTTCTGAGTATTTCTTGTCATCACCACTGGTTTTTCAATTCCTAAGAAAGTCAGCTTCAAACGTCTCACTATGATAGCAGTGATAAAATATTATTCAGAGTTCTTTATCACAAGGACCTGAGCAAGATTTTCATGATCTTGCAAAACCTCCTATTTTCACTATCACCACGTAAATATTCAGGCATGGGGGATTTGGTTTACACCACAAGGTTTCTGATTCTCTCATCCTTCCAAGCACTGACAGCTGAGAGACAAAAGAAATAAGCAACTTACTTTAGAAAGAGTTCTTAAGCAGAGTACATCACCAAGTTTGTATTTTCCCATTCAGAAATTTTCTATCCCAACATAAGGTTTGTAAGTATTTCAGAAACTGTGGTGTGGCTGCTCTGTGATTATAGTCATTGAGGGAACAGAATAAAGCAATACAGGTATGTGTCAGCTGTGAAATGAAAAATGTTAAACAAAGAGTTTTCAACTTTGAAATTATTCCAGAAAAAGTGTCACGAGCCATGATATTCAATTTCTTTTTTTAAAAAAGTACAAAAAACAGAGGCCAGCCAAACTAATCCTTGACAAATCCTCAGGAAATTCAGCCATCTAATATATTCTTAAAAGTAAAAAAAGGTTTACACAACAGAGAGAAGACAAATTTTGGCAGATGTTTTTCCTAGAAATGACCATGAGGTTTTTACTGACATAATCTTGGTCATTCATCCAGCAGCAATATCAAAAATATCTCAAAGAACACTGTAATTGCACTCCTTTTCTAATATTTTATATTTCTAGAGAATAAACCTTGGGCTTGTAAGTTGATTTTATTCCATCCTAATGAGTGGGTTAGGGTGCTCATTCACTATATTTAACCATTTTACAAAACTCCAGGACAGCATCATTCCTCTGAAGCTACAGTGTGTAAGTTCTGTGCAGCTGTGTAATTACAGGTAATGATTATTCTGGAAGCAATCAATTAATTGTTCAAGTGCTCTAACTTCTAACTACACATCAGTAACTAGGCATTGGAGGTGATTCTTTAGAATCCGGGGAACTCAAGGAAAACACTGTCTAAGAACAAGGCTGCAACACAGACATCCACAGCTCTTACAATCATGATTTGAACTTCAATGAGCAAGAAGTGGAAGTCCTGATTACAGACATATCTGGAATGAGATAACTTTAGCCAGGCAAGTCATTGAGCGGTTTTTGAAAATCTGCTCACTCCCAAAGTTCACCATCATTTGGATTTCAAGCTCAATATTTTTCATGTATTCGTATATCTCAGAAATACTGAGAAGCTTCACAGCTCTCTAATCAAATTAATTCAGTATAAAAATCAGTCACAATAAGAGTCTTGTGCAATTCTCAGTGTGCAAAACTTCCCAACGGATATCGGTAACAGAAGGAAATAACACAATGACAAATGTAGTTTTAAAAATGCTGAAGCTTTGCAGTCCAGTTGGTAAGGCTTGCTGTCATTTTACATTGATACCCACCTTTCAAGAAACATTTTCGAAAAGGAAATGCAGCTCTACCAGCATGGTTGGCAGAGTGATAAATCAGACCAGTGAAACCATCACTGACAGAGGCATTTTATTTAAAACATACGTAGTTGTGCAAAAATAAGCTTTGTAGACTGCATTAACAAGATGTCATCAGCCTTTTGGCCACATATCTGGAGAGTCTTGGAAACCTGGACACCCTGTAGATAAGAAATCCATGCAGATTCAGTTTCTTTACATTCAAAATGATCACAAGGTCTTTGTTGCTGTGAAAGTATCTTTATTTTTGAGTCTGGTAACATTTGCAGTTACCTCAGAAGTTGCTTTTTCCACCTCAGCTGCAACATTCTTGCTGTTATCTTTCCAAAGACACTTTTCTTGGCTTCATTTATCTCCTCCTGTTCTGCTTCAGGAATTTTAAATCACACGGTGGCAGCTATTCTCCGTATTACTTTTTATGGTTCTGTCATTGGTTCCTCATGCAAATGTGCTGCCAGTGACAGACTACTTGGCCTAAAATTCTCTCTCTAATGGCCTTCTTAGAATAAAAGTGATTTGCAGACCATCCAAGTCAAGGTCTGGCATGGCAAGTGCCTCTACCACTCAGCACCTCCAGGGATTTGGCCAATAACAGAGCTAAAAGTTCTTTCTGGTATGTGCCCTTGATCAGCACAAGAAAAAGACACACAGTCTTTGTACTTTGAACAGGCCATCAGGTTGGCACTTTTCATCATTCAGCCAGCAGTGACGTCATGAGTCACTGATGTGATGTTTCCCCCATTTGCATTAGCAATGTCACCACCCAGCTGGGCATTTCAGAAGGAAGAACATTCCCTGGGAATTGTTTCTTAGCTAGTACAGCCTGACAGAAATCCGCAAATAAAGGTCCACATTTAGAGACCTCAGCTAACTGGACCATCTTACAGGAAAGCCAGGAACATTTTGATGAACTGATGCTTCAGGACCTTTTTTTTTTTTTTTTTTTTAAGAACTAAAGCTTTTTGGAATCAGCCCTTGGAATAAATAGTTCTGTTAACACTCATCCCACTTCAGCCTATTCACTCAGTTACTCAAATTATGAATCATTGCTTACACACTCTCATTCATTCTCCTGAGGAACAAACTAAGAAAATATTAGTAACCATCACTCATGAAAATATGACACTACTGGAAATGGTCTGAGAGCAAGTGCTGTTGTATAAACACTACAGTTACTTTAATGTCCCCTAAACAATAGGTGGCATGAACAATAAAAATAAATGTTCCTATTGATTTCCTATCTGGTTTTATTTTTCACTCCCCAAGTGTATTACTCAAAATATATCAGCACAGATACTCTGTGAAGAAAGAGACCATGATTCACATCAAAATATTAATCCCTAATGGAAAGAGGATGAACTTCATGAAATCATGTTATCATGTTTTTCTTCATTCGTTGCTTCAATATGTATAACTCAGTTCTCCTCAAAAATAAACCAATACATTTATTATTTTCATATTTTGTCAGGTACTAAGCATTTCTTAGACATTTTAGACATCCATAAAGAAATAATATTTTTTCATCATACATCAAAGATATTTTTTCCTTAAATACCCACTGAAGAATGGCTTTCCACTAAGCAAAGAGCGTGTTACCTGCTTTTGGCATGCAACTCATACTGTGTGAATTCAGTTCCTGCTGTATCTTCTCTTTTTGCTGTCTTCTGCTGCACAGGGGGAGCAGCAGCAAAGCCCCATAAGGGCAGACAGAAGCAAAGAGCTCCCAAGGGGCTGTGGTCAGCACACAAGTGGAACAGGAGCAACTGTAGATCCAGTGTTGCCTGACATCATCTAGAGTGACAACTAAAAAGTGAAAGGGGGCAAATATATAACACAATTTTAACTAATCTGTCTGCAGAGTGAAGGAATAAATGGAATAAATGTTAAAAGGCAACAATCCAAGACAGATGTCTAGAATTCTATACCAAGATCCATTTTTAAAGGTATGAACATAAAGTGCTTCAGTATCACAGATGAGGTACAATACATCAAAGATTTACCATCTTCTTCTCCATCCTGAAATACATCACGTAACTCAGAAGGTTTCCCATTTCCTTCAGGAGCATACTGGTTGCTTTCCAAACCTGTAAGATTTTATGCTCCAAAATGAGAACAGCTGTTGCTCAGCTACAGCAACCCAACACTGCACTATTCCATCTGTGCCATCTTTCATTTCCTTGAGAATTACCTTGGTACCAAACTAAATGGTGCATTCTAACCCCACGGCTTGGGCAAGAAAGATACAAGAGGTGAAGTAAGGAACTTAGTG
>JAWWES010000115.1:71649770-71690423 GCA_035583135.1 Lophotriccus pileatus | reverse complement strand
GTACCAAACTAAATGGTGCATTCTAACCCCACGGCTTGGGCAAGAAAGATACAAGAGGTGAAGTAAGGAACTTAGTGTTTCACATTTGAATGCTTTGCTACAATTAAAATTATTCTTGTGAATGAAATCTGACAACTGCTCATGACTTCTCTGAATCAGTAGAGAATGGAATCACAGAGTGGTTTGGGTTGGCAGGGACTTTTAAAGGTTATCTAGTCCTGCAAGGAGCAGGGATATTTTCAATTAGATTAGGTTTCTCAAAGCTCTAGCCCACCTGACTTTAAATATTTCCATATATGGGGCATCTGCTGCTTCTCTGAGCTACCTGGTCCAGTGTTCCACTACTCTTCCTTAAAAAAATGCCTTTCTCACATGCAGTCGGAATTTACCCTCTTTTAGTACAAAACCCTTCACCTGTTGTACTATTACAACAGGCCCTGCTAAAAAGTTTGTCTGCATTTTCCTTACAGGTCTTGTTTAGGTACTGGAAGTCTGCTCTAAGGTCTCTCCAGAGCCTTCTCTTCAGGACAAACAACCCCATCTCTCTCAGCCAGTCTTCATAGGAAAGGTGCTCCAGCCTTCTTATCATCTTCATTTCCCTCCTCTGGACTTCTATTGGATTCATTCCTTCCCTGTGTTGAGGGTTCCAGATCTGGATGTGGCAGTCTACACTTCAGTTCTCATTGCCTTTAGCCATCTAAGAATTAAAAATACCATTTAAAAATGCTTGTATCACATTATAAATAATTTTAGCATATACTAGTCATGAATCTAATTTTACTTTACAACTACAACCATCATGAAACACTAAAAGTAATATATTTAATATCTGACTAAAAAGTTCTGATTTATTACTATAATTTTAGCTGATTAAAATCTTTTTTAAAACTGTCAAAATTATAGTTGATTAAATTTAACTTAATGTGTCGCTCCTGCCACTAACATGTAAATTCTTAATTTAGAGGAGGCAAAACCTGGACTCCTTTACCAACAAATCCATCCTTTTCTGCCAAGCCTTGAAACCAAAGATGGACAATTAGATTAACTAAGACCTGTGAAGCCACTTCAAGACTCTATCTAGTCTAAGTAGCCCCAAATCCAGTGATTCATTCTGAGCCTTCCATTTGCTGAAACCCTGACTAGAATAAAGGTTTTTTTCTCTGCTTATTTTTTACTAGTATCGGTTGGTTTAAAGAAAGCTATTATCTCCTGCTATAAACCCTGGGGTTTTTCCACGCTTAAACTACAACAGCTATACCACTATTACAACCTTTGTCAGGGCACTCCAGCCCCTCAGCCATGCAGCAGAGATGACCAGATTTCAGTATGGCCGTATCCAGCATTCCAAGGCAGCCAAATGATGCAGTAGGTATCAAGACATGAAGGCCTCTCTCACTGCCTAATAATCATATACACTGATGTGTTCTTATCCTCCTACCAACATCAGGCCCCAGAACTGTTTTTCTAAGGACCTGGATTCTGCCCTAGCTAAAGTAGTGAGCTTGCACACAAAACTAAAGAAGCTTTTCATTTCCAGTGCATGGATACACGTGTGGCACTGACTGATACACTTCTGCACTGATTGATTATTTTTAAAGCCCAGTTTCTGACAGACGGAAGTCTTAAGCAGCTACATTATTCTTTTTTATGTGCAAAGATCCTCTATGGAGATAGACAAAGATTCATTTTTACTCCCCCCAAAAAAGAAAAAAAAAAAAAAGAAAAAAAAAAAGTCTCCTAAATAAGGAGCAGGAAAGCATTGCATACTTTCAACCTTTTCCAAGTTTAATTCATCTGCTCATTATCTTGAAGATCTTCTCAAGCTTTTGATAAAGACATAGCACTTTTGTATACTAGCACTTCATTTCCAGGAAGCATTTCATGGCTATTACATGTGCAGTAAACCGCTTCATTTTGTAGAGTTCCGTGTGAATTCCCAAAAACACCCAAGTGATTTAAGGTGCCTTGACTTTAAATTTCCAAAAGCAACCAACTCCAGGTGACTGGGGGGTCCTTAATCTTAACAGCACCCATCTGCTATTTTCTCAAGTGTAGCAGAAGCCTGTCCACATCTACTGCTTCCACGTGTGTTCACCATTTCGTACATCTCTCCCAGGCTCTAGGTCAGGTACAGAAAACCAGAGGACCCCATTTGTACATTGCTTTGTAAATGTGGGCTCAGAGACTTGTTCATGCACAGGCAGTGGAGTTCAAAGCAGAATGAACAACACAATTGAAGGAGCCCTTGTTTAAATCTGTAAACCATGCAGCCAACACTCAGCTGAAGGAAGCTCAGCTGAGGTCATGATAATGAGTTTTAAAAACATCTGTTTAAGTGAGGGAAGCTATTCTTTCACTTATTGGACCTTTTTTTTATTTGAGTAAGTTTAGCAGTAAAATTACCTTTCATTTTTGTCATATATTTTTCCATGAGCTCTATTGTCTGCTTTCAAGTTTTATTGTTAAACTTATGCTGATGGTAATTTAAAAATCCCTAAATCTCAGTCTTTCCAGCCATAGTTGCTATGGTTACATATATGCCAATATATACCTGAGTAAAAAGAGGAAAAACATCTGACTGTTTGCCTTTTAAAGGGAGAGCATTATGTTCCACAGCTAAAAGCATGACTGAAGATCATTTCACCTGCTCTGCTTTGTCGCTGGAAGCAGAGCTGAGCTCCATGTCACCTTCTCTCCATCTCCCATGGACCTCTGACCAGTGTAAGGATTTACTACCCTACCTGCAAAAGCACCACTGCTACCTCCGCATGAGCCATCATGCCCAGCAGGGAGGCAGGATTCTCCAGATACATGGGATGGATGCCATTCCTCAGAGCAGAGCACTCCTTCCTGACACAAAGAACCTCAGCCATCGTTCCCCTTTTGCTCCCTATCACACTTTCACCTCATAGTCTTCTGGTCTAAAGCGCATGCACTCTGTGTTATCTCTGGTTTTACTTTGTTTTGCAAATGAAGAAGAGGTTATTTCCCCTCCTTTCCTCACACTGCACTACCTTTGTAATTGAGATTTGTCTTCTGGTTATTGACTCAGACAGGCTTCGGTTTTTAGAAACACCTAAGCCAGGTCAAGCAAGCTATTAGTCAGTCCCAGGATCACCAGTGAATAGCCAGGACCAGTCAGGTAGGCCATAATTTGGAGTAAGCAAGGAAAAAAGTTCTGAAAGAGGTTCGTGACATTGTTTCTTTACAGCTGTTGTGGTCTAACCCCAGTAGTCAGCTAAGCCACTCATTCATTCCTCCACGATGAGATGGGAGAGAGAATCAAAAGAGCAAAGGCTAGAAAACTCATGGGCTGAGATAGTTTAATAAGAAAAAGGAAGAAAATGGGGGCGGTGGGGAGAGGGTTGGGAAGTGATGGGGGGAAAAAAAAACAAAAAAACAACCAAACAATTGCTTACCACCAGCCAAGGCCAGACAGTCCCTGAGCAACAGCAGCCCTGAAAAACTTCTTCTAGAGATTTCATAGCTAAACAGAATGCTGTATGGTATGGAATGTCCCTCTAGTCAGTTGTGTTCAGCTATCTCAGCTATGTCCCCTCCCGGCATCTCGTGTGTCCTCAGCTCCCTCAGTAGTGGGATGAGAGAAGAAAGGCAGAAAAGGCCTTGTCTCTGTGCAAGCACTGCTCAGCAACAGTGAAAACATCCTTGTTGTTATCAACTGTGTTTCTGGCACAAAACCAGAACACAGCCCCAGAACAGCTACTGTGTCCTAGTCCAAACCAACACAACAGCATTTTGCCATTTCCGTGTTCCTGAATATCACAATAGTTCAAGTCAGCAGTCATTATTTGAAGATTAATACTTTTGTTAGAATAGAGGAAAAGCTGTTACCCCTCAATTCCATCTATATTGCAAGATCAAATTCTGTACCATTAGTACAAGGCATTGATCCTGGGACAAAGAGCTTGAGTGCATGTGAATTGGCATCAAATCTCCCAAGCGAGAATGTGATTCCTCTGCTTGTCTCACAAAATTATAGAACTTTCTTCATAAATGAGCATAAATCAATTGTAAGTAGACTCTACCCTGAGTGGTTTCAGAGAAAAACATTACAGTATTTTGTCCATCAAAATTATTGAAGTTGCTCCCTATTGCATACACAGGTGTAGCCCTGGACAAGCCTCAGAGCAGAGGAGCTCCACAAATAAACTATTTCTCCCCATGAGCCAGAATCCATGGCAGGCATACAAACAGAGCCTTAAAAGCTGGTCTGATCAGACAGAGCAAGAAAAACTGCTTCTTACTAATAATTACAGTAAAGGTAAATTAGGAATATGAATGTGCTAACTCTTATCACCAACTGGAGTGAAACAGTAACAGGAACTAAATTTTGAAAATCCCTGTCCCTTGGGAAATCTCCACTCTACTTGTGTTTATGCTCTATTGAAGTGTCATGAAAATTAGTATTAAGATTACACTGTATTAACACGTTTTCACAAAGCCTGAACAAGAAGGAGATAGTCATTACTGATATTAAGCTGCTGATATTGAAGTAATTGCTTTTCTTTATCAGCCTTATTATCAAATGATCTTGTTACAGCTATAGAATTACCTATAATCACTTGCATAGAGAGGATTTTAAGCCTGATCAGAAAAGAATCATTAAACATTAATTAAAATACTGCATGTGCACACTGTATTTGGCTTGACAGTTTGCAGGAGCAGCCTGTTAAACAATCCCTGCTAAGCACAGAGATAAAGCAAGGTGTGTCTGCACTGAGTGCACCACTGGGAGCTGGAAACATGACTTTAGTCCATTTATAAAGTTTTCTCATTAGGTTTCAATTCAGGAGGAATGCCACAATGGTATTTAAAGGATATTCAATCACTCATGACAGAAAAGCTAGACTGACATTGCACAAATGGTGTTTGATTATTACCAATCTATCATGTCAGTTAGCAGGAGGAAAAGATACATTTCAATTGATTTCAAAAGACTGCTGTGACAAATGCATTACGGGAAGCTGGGCAGCAACAGATTTCAGGTCCTGATTAATCTGGTATACACAAAACTGTATACCCTGGTCTTTTTTAAGCACACAATACACTCTTCAATGGAAAATTTGAGCAGCTACATGACCAAACACTGGATTATTTTCTTTCCAGTCTTGTATTTGATTAGGCTGTTCAGCTCTCCAAGAGGAAGTCTTTGCAACATTCATGAAAAAATCTGGACTTCTACTCAACTGTTATATTGTCACCACAAAGAAGTAAAACAGTATCTTTAAGAAAATGAACCAAAATATATGAGGATTGTATCAGTTGGATTATATGGGAGGAAGAAACTGCATCAGCCAGGCTATGCTCCAAACATGGTGAAAGGGAATGTTATCCACTGCCAATGCATGGCCCAATCTGCTACCTCAAACTGCTCTGAGTGGTGCCAGGGTGTATGGAGGGATCCCGCTTTAATAAGCAGGCCTGTTTGTCAGAGAAATATCTCCAGCGAGTTACTTTTTTTCCTTGCTGTGGACACTGATAGTGACACCCAGTGTGTAGTGCTTTCCAGAAACATATGCAGGTTTTCCCATGTCTCTGTGTTCCCAGACTTTTTTGTCAAATAAACAGAGAAGAGCTTCATGTTTGACCTTCCAAACATGAAGGAAACATGAAGTAAAAATAGTACGTTCAAATTTATCACTTCCCAAGAAGAGAGTACTTATACCAGCATACCAGCATACGTGATTTCTGATAAACAGTTCCATTACAAGAGGGAAACCCACGGAAGTAGGTTTATTTGTTAGATTATCTGTTGATTGAGACAAAGAATCGTTCTTTAAGGAATTCCCTTTCCTTCCCATATGTGCAGGATAGCTGGGCATTTTTTCAGGTCTTCTCCACTCAGGACACCACAGAGACAGAGAATCTAATTTAAAAAAAAAAAAAAAAAAAAAAAAAAAAAAAAAAAAAAAAAAAAAAAAAAAGTCCTTTAAAAATACGTTCTCAAGGGTGTGGGAAGGAGGAGAGAAGGGAGAATTTCTTCCGTGCCTATCTACTTAGAACTATGTGATTGGGGAATATTACTGTATGCCATGGAAGACTAAGCACAAGAACCTGTGAAATACACGAGCTCTTTCATCACGCTCCTTTCACATTAACTCTGATGGACTGAGCAATCAACAGAAAGAGAAGTGTTACCCCTTTTGCTAATGTGACCAATGATTAACTAAGACTGTTTAGCAGTGAGGGAAATATTCCAAAAATTAATGGGGAAAGTGTGAAATGTAATTTGCTGGCTTGTTCGCTAGCTCAGGAACTTGAGAAAAGAATTAAGTCTGAGAGTAATTGATGTGGGCTGGTGTAGTGAAAAAACAGGAGAATTAATCCTATGGTTCAAAGTCGTGTTCTCTGATGCACCAGTGCAATTACAGAAAAACAACTTTTGCCTTCATGCTGGGAAAATAAACCTGAATGTGAATCAATGCAAGTCTGCCTTTTGTTGGAATGACTGTACATAGAGACCTTTTTGGCACTTTTACCACATTTCCTCCTTCTGGTGACTGGCAAGAAGCATAACACTGTTGGATGATTCCAAATAAACTAAAGGTTTTGGAAAACATCTGAGTTCCAGATAGGGCTTCTGAATTCTTTATTGGAAAGCAAAAAGGAAATCAGGCAACCAGGTACCTTCCATATATGTCTATAATTGCTGCTTCCTTACTGAGATTACAACTATGTCTGAATGTTTGGAAGTCTGATTTCAGGCTTTTCTTAAGGTCAGCTTCTTGGTACAGACATCTTCATTTCCAGCTGTAATGGCAACAACTTCCAAAAGAAGAAATCACAGTTTTGCCTCACAATGACACTGAGCTACAAGGTCTAATCATGGTTAGCTAACAGGATGCTGAACGCAGTTTCTCTTGGTGTAGTAAGGCTATAAAATCACAATCAGAAGCACAGCAGCCATTTATTCTTCAGAACAAATTTTGCACTTCAATAAGCTTTTACTGATATTTTCAGTTACAGTGTTCATAAAGTGAAGGGCTGCTCAGTGAGAGTAAAGGAAGCAGAAATGAGATTTGTGATTGGCACTGTCCTTGCATTCATATCAATCACAGAAAAGCATCTTTCTCTGGTCAGGTCCTATGGGGTGTTCTGTAAAAACATGTTCATGTAAAATCAAAACTGTTGAACTAATTATAAGAACAAAAATCAAATCTACTCTTGGGTCTGAAGTCTTGTGTGACAAGTTCCAGTCTATTTACTAAAAGCCCTTGTCATACGGAATTCTTAACCACTGTGACAGCTTTAGTTAAAAGCATGTCATTATAATCTGCCACACAATATAACTATTACCCCAAAATTACGTTCCTGTGTATTCACTTTGTGAAATACAGGCAGGTGAGGGAAGAGGGAGGGAGCTGACATAGGGCAGCACAGCACCTGAAGTGGGCTTTGCTGTCTCAGACCATTTGTTGAAAAATGCACTTTGAAGTTAATCACATTGCTTTCACCTCAATAACCAATGCAGACCCCGAATGTTTAATTATGCTACTGGTTTTATACCTAATCAATCTTTTTCATTAAAATCCAGTGAAGCAGACAACTGAGATAATTACTGAAGAATCATCTTAATTAAAAATTTTAGCTTCTAATTAAGAGTCATTGTTTACCTCATCAGAAAGCCATTAGGATTCAGGACAAGGTTGCCCTGTTCATTATGTTTGCCTTTTTTTTTTTTTTTAAAGCTGTGGGCAAAGAGAATGATACGGGAATTCCTGTTAAAAAAGGAATTATTACAATTGTCGCATGAAATGGGAGAATATATACAAGCCAGGGTCACCGCTTGTTAGAAGCCCCATAGCATATTTCCATCCTGAGTAATTGCAGAATATGTTTGCATATAAATTGACACTGCTTTGGTTCTTGAAGATAAAGCAATGTCTATACTTAAGATGGATATGACCTCCTAAATTATATCCTTTGCTTTCCAGCTACAAGGAAATCCCTCAGTACTCCTATCCTGCAATCAGAAACTTCTTTCTGCTTCTCGCTGTTGTTTTCACAAATGCCTGACACTGATTGAAGTCTGCTTCAACATCAGAAAAGTCCAATCAGACACTTCAACTAGGGAAGTAGAACTGCATAGCAGTTAAATGCCACTGAACATGTGAAGCCTCACCACGCTTGCACTCATTGCAAGGCACCAGCACCAGCTGTACTGAGGAAATGATGCTTCAACTGACAAAATTAATCAGTAAAAATTATTATCAGTCCTAACACTTGCAGTTTTCCTCTCTATATATATTCCAATACAGAAGGAAAAAAACAAAGACATTTCCATATGGGAAGTTTTTTCCACCTTTACCCCAGCAAGGAAATTTGTAAAAATCTTAGTCATGTCAGACATGTAAGAGAGTGAGATCAGACATAGGAAATGCAAAGCTAAACATGTATAGCTGAAATGGTTGCTAATAAGCACTGACCATCTGCTATAAACACAGCAAAATATGTTAGGATCATCACTAAACCAAAACCAAACCCATTTTATAGAAATATCTTGTTTCTATGTATTTATTTATTTACTTGACATTTGCCAGTAATAGAAGGCAACCAACTATGGTTCCAAAGAAAGTATCAGATTATAGGTTTGTTTAAAGGGAGAGAGTGAGACAGAGAAAACAGAAGACATTTATTTAAAAGAAACTGTACAGAAGAATAAATAGCAGCAATTCCTGACTGGTTTCAGACAAGAACTGAGTTGTTCTAGCTAGTGCCAGCACTTCTCTAAGCAGACATACTTTCTCTAACCTTATAACAAAGTCTGATTCCAGAAGCTGGAACAGCACTCCACTCAACAGGTAATTTGAGGCTGCACACCTGAGTGGTAGGCAACACTAATGGCACACCAAGACAGAGAGAATTTAGGGGTCTGAAATGCCAGTATGCACACATTTGCCTGGGAAACACTCTACAGAGAAGAGGCAAGATAAGAAGTTAAGTCTACAGATGCAACTGGATGATCTCACTGAAGTTTCAGGTGACCTAATCTAAAACTTAGATCTGCAACATATTGTCAGATGCTGACTGTACGATTTCCAGTGCACAGATTACACTGTCAATGAAACCACCAAAATCTCTTGTCCAGTAGCCTCAAGCCTTCAGGGAAGACCCGTCCTGTAAGAGTGTTCAGACACTGGAGATCAAGTTCAAAATGTCACTCCCTCTGACTCAGATGAATAAGCAAGGGAAGACCCACACCATAACCTAGCCATTAGGGACTTCAGATCCAACACAACAGTTCACATTTCTGCTCCCAAGCAAATGTGGGATCTCATCACTGGGATCTTGGATGTAGGGGAAGGAGAAGAAAGAGTGAGAACAAATCAGTCATTTCAAGAATCAGTCAAATCCCCTAACTAACAAAACAAGTTTGTGACCCCTCACCCTAAAGGAAGAGCAAAGCATTTCTTTCCAATCAAGTTTTGCATGCTTGCCTACCCATGCTAGAGAACAGGAAGCTTTTCAGTACCATCTCTGTGAGAGCATAGATACCTCTTCACTTGACTCCTTGAATGTTCAGTTGTCTGCAGTTCTGCCTCCCTGTGCACTACAGGGGAGCCTATCTAGCCTGATTTTACTACAGAAACTCTCTAGTTACTAAGTTAACAAGACTAATCCTTGTAAAGCTAAGCCCAACCACTGTTATGGAATTGCCTGTGAATCCCCTTTACTGGTCACTTTAATATTGTGCTGCTATAAAGCCTTTACTGTAGTTACTAATGGAAAATACATGCCAAACTAGTTACTTATTACAGCTGTAGGAAAGTGACATAAAACAGTCACAGTTAACTGATCCCTTATCAAATTTCAGGACATCATTTTAACTGGTGGAACTAAATTAATTTATCACTTAATTATGTATCAATTTATGAAGAAAAGTTATTTTTTATTTGTTACTTATCAGGTTTACAGTGGCTAGAAAATCAGAGAGATTTAAACATAAAAACTCCTGTCTTTGCTGTATCCACCCACTGTAAAAACAGCTCTAAAAAAAAATAATTGTTTACCCAAGGAACGAAATTTCAGAGGTTCTGAAATGCAACAGCAGCAAAGAGCAGTTGTAAGTAGACATAAGGTAAATGTGAAGATTTTATAGGCTGGGGAAATATATTTACGGTTAGGGTAGATCAACAAACATTCTCCATCTCAGTCTTTTGCGATTCAGGAAACCCTGAGACAAACAACAGAATCAAAAACTCAGTGTTTTAAGTATTGGACCTACTTGGGCATATGTAGCTGCAGATCCTCGTGTCCACCCACAGCAAGTAAACTGAAATTGCAGTGGGATTTTAGGAACTCCAAATAACACTTAGAGTTATATCTATGTGACATACAGGAACTGGAAATACCCGTGTTTGCTCTGTTCCTCAGGCTGATTTGCTTGGTTGGTGATAGGCTCTTGTCTCTGGGACAATGCTGGCAGTACCCACAGCACAAACAGGCAGCTTTCCTTGTAGGAACACAGGGCCTGGCAGAACAAGAACCACCAGGAACTGCTAGCCAGCAGCTGGTTCTGCTGCTGTGTGAATAAAAAGTTAATAGTAAAGAAACATCTCCTCAAAGGAGACCTAGTACAACTCAATATACTCTTGAGAACATTGTAAGAGCAGTGCCCACTTAGTTTGAGGAAGGGGAAGTAGAGAGAGGCCTCTGGCTACAGAAAATGGGCTGTAGTTATCCTTTCTGTGGACAGCTGATGGACTTCCCATGCAAGGGGCAATATCACCTGCCTGCAACACTGATGGCAGCCTGGGGATGGACGATGCAACAAAACCAGTCTATGCATGACCACCC
The DNA here is from genome assembly GCA_035583135.1 of Lophotriccus pileatus. NCBI lineage: Eukaryota > Metazoa > Chordata > Aves > Passeriformes > Tyrannidae > Lophotriccus > Lophotriccus pileatus. Next base: position 71,679,605 of record JAWWES010000115.1, on the reverse strand, counting down.
TTGCCTTCAGAGCTGAATGGCTGCCAAGCCAGGAAACAGAGTAAGAAAAGAGATAATAAAGAGCTACGGCTAAACAAGTGTTTTAATGAGTGCAGGAAAGCTGCTACCAACACTCAAAACTTTCAGAAAGGCGTTAGTTAGTTAGTTAGTTAGTTAGTTAGTTAGTTAGTTAGTTAGTTAGTTAGTTAGTTAGTTAGTTAGTTACTAAAGAGAATGAAAAAAAGAGACAACTTAAGCTCTAGACCCAAGCACTGCCTGGGAACAGCCATGTGAATGGCAAGAGCAGGGTACAGGAGACATTTGCTATACATAAAGTGTGGGAATACAGTGTTAAAGGAAAATTGTCAAATGTCTAGCTTTCACTCAGATTAGCACAACAGGAAAAAGAGAAACAAAAAAAAAAACCCAACCAACCAAAAAAAAACAAAACAAAAAAAAAATAGCAAGAGGACTGAAAGCTGCAAAAATCAATACTCCTGGCAATACACAGTGTGGAATCCACATAAGGACAGCTCAAGGCAGAGGAAATTAAGAGATTTACTGACATGTTGGAAGGCATGGGACATTTGCTAAGACAATGAAGAACTCAAGCTATCACTGAACACAGCGTTAGTGGTGCATGCACAGCAGCTCATGTCAGTAGCATTACGGCCAAAGTGGGAGAGCAGCTCCAGCACACAGCATAATTAAGTGTAATTGGAAAGGTGGAGGAATCCTCAGAATGGGTTAGCTTGATTGCTACAAGTAATAAAACCCCAAACACATGCTGGGCCAATCTGAATGTGCAAAAGCTTCTGGGACCCACACACAGCTAAAATGAGGAAAATCGTGCCATAGCCACCCTCCCAGATGTAACTTGCAAGAATTCCACAAAGGCTGGGTTCAGTACACAGGAACGGGTACAGTCTACTCTCATCTGCTGGGGGAAGCAGAGAGCTCATTACTTCCATTATTGCATTAGGAGGAAAGCATTTCTATACATTAGAAGCACTTTATGTCTTAGAAAAGGTGATGAGATTAGGAAAGGGGGAGTGTTTTGATTTAATCACCTGAGGAGAAAACATGCAAGGATTTAAAGCACCAACATCCACAGAAGAACTGAACCACACTGAGACTGTGGAATCCCTGTTAGTATTTACACAAAGATAAGCATCAGCACTTTCATGAGGTCTGAGGAATAGAAGAGAGCAACTGGTAGTGAAGGAGGTGGACAAGAGTATCCAAAATACAAATGATGACAATCACACCCAAATTACTTAAATGAATTAAAAGTCAAAGAAATAGAATTCAAATCCTGTAACAGCTGTCCTCTCATGCAGCAGGATGATGGCACACAAAAAAGAAGGGACAGATGTTCACTCACACATGATCTGCCAACAGAAATGGGGAAACGGGAAAACGGGAAGAGAAGCACACTGTGTAGATGCCATTGATTTCTTTTTAATACAGCCATTGAGGCCTGGATATCAGGCATCAGAGATGTTTCGATTAAAAAAAAAATTCAGGCTCTGCATTAGGATATGAACAAGTCCAAAGTGGTTTAAAGAAAAACACAAACAAACAAACAAACAAACAAAAACCAAAAACAAAAACAAAACAAGGGATTCTATAGGATGTTTCCTCCAAACATTTGGAAGACAGACTGTGAGGGATGCTAAGCTGTGGCACTGTTCAAATGGCAAAGAACTTTCCAGAAAGACATCACAGGTAACATAAATTCTCTTAGACTGTTTTATTTATGTAAAGTATCTGGGGAAAAAAACGGCAAGGAAGCACTGATAGTTCATGATGCACCTAATAGAGGCCTGGCAGCAATTGGTGTCTGATTTATATAAGCATAGGCAGAACCACTGCCTGCTGACACTTGATTATTACAGTCGTTTTGTCAAAGTAACTCAACTTAGAAACACATTATACAGCACTGCAATGAGTCAGGCCACAGCAATATTCACCAGGCATAGTATTTACAGCAAGCTAATTTGAAATAATGGCTTGGAATATATACCCAAGGAATTCCTAAAATTTGCAAAGGACAGTACTTCATACACACAACAAGCATTTTGTATTTGCTGCAGTCCAATAGAATGGCTGAAAACACACATTACTCAGCAGTAACTGAGTTGACGTTACTCAAGACAAATGAAGAGGGATTGAAATCCATACTTCAGTTTAGTACACTACCCAAAAGTCTTTGTGCAGTTTTATCAGTACTGATGCTAAAAGTGCAAGGAGCACCCTATCTAAGAGAAGGTGTAACACTCAGAGGTGCAAATTACTGGATGCAACAGAGCATGATGGACAAAAAGATAGTAGAAATTTCACTCTGAACTGTCAGGCTGCTAAAACCATCACAAGAAAAATCAGTGTCATAATATCACATCCAGGCAATAAGGTGCAGTAACAGGAGGATAAAACTACTTCAGGTTCTTCTGCAATATAAAATACTGTAATAGATATAGACAAATACTATAATGTAGAATAGTAATAGATATAGATATATACTATAATGTTGAATACTACTTCATCTGCAGGAAATAGCAGCTCTTACTCAGATACACCCCACAAAGATCTACCAAAGCCACCAACCAGGCTGATCGGTGAGGAATTGTCACTCGTTAGTGCACCTGAGCAGTTTCCTCAGGTTTCATATTTTGCACTTGTAACCGAGGGGTTGGACCAGATCTGCTTTGCAAAGCCTGCTGATATCCCCAGACAAATGCCACACTCTAACATATAGCGAGCAGATTAATAGAAAATTAAATATAAAATAACACAGGAGTGAATATAAAGAGCCTTAAGTACATCAATTTTCAAGTATTGCGTAGTTAAGAGAATACCAAGGTAATGTTAATTCATGCGTTCCTCATTCTGTCCCAGCAGGTATAAGCACCTTGAAAAATTTAAAATTGTTTCTTTTATTCTATACAAAAGTGGTAAAACCAGGGCTGCAGAAAGGGATTGGACCCAGACGTGCTGTACAAACCACAGAGTTGTAAGGCGCTATCAAAGATTTAGAGTTTAAAGTGACCAAACAAACAAGAACCGAAGGTAAAGCAAAGGCAGAATAAACTTACTTGTGGTCACATGTCAGTATTCAAACTGGGACCAACACTAGTCCTCCTGAACACCAGTTGAGAGTCTATTCTTTAGGTGTTGCATCATAAGAAAAGTCAACCCTTGACCAGCAGCTTGGGCACACCACAGGATGCCGTGAAGCCACTGAAGGGGTTCTGAGTTCGACTGCAAGAACACCAGCATATTCATAAACAAAAAAAAACTTCCTTCCAAAGTCACAAGTCTTGCAAACTTAGTGGTAAAGCAAACTAAACCTGCTGGGAACAAACAGGCCTTGGGCTTATAGCTATGTAACAGAAATATAAACATTATTCCAATCTTGAAATAATGAGGACTTAGTTTTTAATACCTAAATAATGCAAAGACTAGAAGATGATGCCTCTCCCTGGACAGTTATAAGCAATGACATATTTGCCATAATACCCTAACAGCAGACTGAATATGTAATAGATTAAAAGTACACTGAAAGATATGATTAACACACAGTCCATTATGGGCTCCCTAAAGTAACATTTTCTGAAATATTAATATTTAATTATGGAGGTGGCAGCAGGCTGCAGGGTTTCCCTTCTTTCTTTTCAGTGTTGTCCTTATCTGTCTCTAAAATATTAGATATAATGAGAAATCATGTACCTGTGTAAACCCTAATAGGAATAATATGGCAAAGTAGAACAGAAAAAGAAAAAAAGAGGCCTCAGGCTATTCATGGGGTCTCTGGTAATTGGAAGAGTCAATGGCTATATGATTCAAGAAAATACCTTCCCTGGAGAAGGAGACTGATCGTCCCGCATTTATACAGCAGCTAACCAACACTAAGCAGGCTTTCCTTTGCATATTATTGGTGCCAGCCCAATGAGGCAGAAAATTGCATCGTGTCATTTAATTTCCCAATCTTTGTTTTCATTGTATTAATCTTTTGGCTTTACTTCACTTTATAATTTGAAGGCTCAGCAAGAAGCAAACCAAATGGAAATTCAGCTTACTTTCTTGTCTAGCTGAATGTTCATTGCAGTTTTGGAAAGTTTAATTTTGCGTAATCTCATCCATGAATAATAATCATCTGGTTTTGTATGCAGACATATTAGTGGTTATTAAAGACTGCCTTAAAAATTCCTGGGATTGTGCCCAAAAGTCAATCACCAAAACATGATTAACAAATAGGTTACAGGAAGAGAGCAGATAGGTTTTTTCAGCAGAACCTTTTCCCTCAGTGCTATAGAAGAAAGTAAAGGAGTTGGCAGACTTCACGAACTTGACTAATGATTTTTAAGTTTACAGTCCCCAAACTGAAAAATCAAATAGTGAGGATGTTAAGACAGAGAGGTTATCTTAGAAAAAATACAGGACATAAATATGGAGGTTTCTCTTAAGTAAATGGAAGTGGAACAAACAAACAAACAAACAAACAAAAAACCTCTGATTCTCTTCTTGTGCTTAGAGTTTGTTGTCTTGCAAAGGGCTGGGCTGTGCTGGACACTGCTAGGACAGCAGGGTCTTACCAAGATCTGTTCAGAAGCAGCAACAGATTAGCAGAATCATCTCCACCCCATCTTCCATGACAGGGCAAAGTAAGGAATAAATCCCAAATCCAGGCCTTCGCTTGACTCTTGTCCCCTCCAGAAGCATGTTGAATCATTGTAAAATGTCTGAAGGTTGACCCAATTGCTATTGGGTGTTTTATGTGCATTAATCTTGTTGTCATTTATTGTACTATGATGAAGACACACTGCAAATTTATACAACATGTCTAATATATATTTCATGTTGTGGTTATATGATTCCCAGTTCATGCGAATAGGATTCATGAGCCATATCTGATGAATAAAGCTATTTTTAAAATGAGATGTCTTTTTCATGATTCTGTCTCTGTTTTGTCAGAAAAGGGATATTTTTCTTTCAACCAGAATCACTTGTAACCATGATGAAGAGTTTAAAACTTCCCCTGCTCAGATCTCCAAGGACATGCCTTACCCATAAAAGTTTAGGCGTTTGCCTATTATCTCTCAGTTGTGGGAAGTTGCCACCCTTGCATGCACCTTAGTCACATTAAAAGAACATATAGCAAATAATGCTTTCACTGCCACAAGACCAAAATTATGAAGACTTAAATAAGAAGAAAACGGAAAAGCAGCTCTTCACTTCTTAGTAAGAGACAGAAAACATCTGACCTGCTGCTGACTAACTGATGGTGAGTGAATAGCCCTGAAAGAAAACACTATCTAACTCATGAGAGCCAAGCTTTACTACAGAAGTTTAGTCAACATATTTCATGCCTGTCAGGACGAGTAGCCCTACCCAGTCACTTTTCTCTGTTTCCCAAAAAGAAAGCTGTCCTTGCGGAACCCTTCAGAAAGTGAACTGCAGTTAAAAGACTCCAAACTTGCTCTGCTGCAGTCACTTGCTCTATTTGTGTCCCTTGAATTGCACAAATCATGTAGGGGTGCACTTGCCTCTTGCCATGATTAAACGTGTTGAAGTACTTGATTATCATCAGGAAATAGAAAAGAAGTTTTAATGCCTCTTGGGAGATGGTCATCAGTCAGAGAGATGTGGTTTGTAGCTTAAAATTAGATTCTTAGGTTCAGATTTTGAAATAGACTTTTGAAAAGATTAGGAAAACTTTGCTAGAGTCACCCATGCCCCAAATGCACCAGAAGTTACTGGACTGTAGGATAAAATATGTCATGAAGTTCTGTATCTATAGTATTCTAGCTGTGCAATCAGATAGTCATAATGTTCCCTGTAGCTCCCAAATTTTCACAGGAAAAGATGAGCAGCAACTCAGAGCTCCATTAGTCTTATTGAAATCCTAGAAATACCGTCCCCTTTCATCTGAATTAATCTAGCCTCAAGCAAACTCAGCATACAGGGCTGCTTCAGTTTGCACATTGAAATAATCATTCTTTTTCCATTGCAGACTCCCTGTGAGCTCATTTAAAACAGACCAGAGGTACCCAAAATAGTTTCACAGACCTCAAAGCTCCCTGACATAAATTCAAATACTCCACTGATTAAGCTCAATGAAGTTTTCAAAGATCATTAGCACTAAGAATTGGATTTAGTTGCATATATCTACAATAAAACAACTTCCAGTAACAAAAAGAACTTTTTTTTTTTTTACATGCTGTCTCTAATTGTCAAGAAATGTAACCTGCTTCACCAAATTATAATTGAGGAAATAGGTGGAAAATTTTCAAATACTATGATATGGAATAGGTTAAAAGAGTCTTTCTGCATAAAGGTTGCTGTGTCTGTGGAAGTCAATTACCAGTATTTTGTGCAAACTGTCATGCAGTTTTCATGGCCAGGACCTGACATGAATATATTGTTGATATTTAATTGCAGAACCAAGAGAAGATAATATGTGTATAGAGACAATCCAATTATAAAAGACAGTTACAAATTTTGAAGTTTGTAATTTATGGGGGGTTTTCCTACACTCGATATTACTTTTTAGTGGACTTCATGAGTTCTGTAAGAACATTTTCTGTTTAATTTGGGTTTTTCCAAACACTTTTTTTTTCTTTCTTGATGCAGAAAGGATGAACCTTTTGCAAATCTTGGGTGCAGAAGTAGCATGGGTATACTGGACCTGCATTACTGTAGGAGGAGAAATAATGCACATCACCTCCTTTTCTTCCCAGTACACTTGAGAAGGCCTCAGAACAAACTTATGAATCTTATGAGGATAAGGCAGGTGGTCCAGGGCCTTGCAAGCAGCCAAGAAGAGAGGTCAGAAGTCTAGGGCTGCAGCACAAGCATGTCTGTAGGATAAAAGAATGCGGGACAAGCCTGGTACGAAATGTTTTGGCTGTGACTCAGTCTAGATGCTAAGAAGAAAAGTACAAAAAAATAAGTGCTAGCCTTCCCAGAAGTCTTTCCCAAAATCTGCACTTGACAGTTAATTTATTTCTTCATGAAGACCTGTATGTGTGTAGACACATTTATCAATAATTTAAGGTAACACTGAATACACAAGTATAACTGGAATAATAATGAAGTAAACAGAATTACAACACTAAGAAGGTTGTGGACATCTTTAGTAAAAGAATAAAAGGACTGAGCAAAATGTTAAATATACTAAATGCACCCACAGATGCTGACATATTGCTCAATAGATCAACCTCCATGAGAAAATACACATAGTGGAATAGTTTAATAAGTAGATTTATTATACTTAAAAATAAGGAGAGGTTGGTAGCAAAAAACTTCATAGGAAGTATCACTAGCATTATAATTATGTAATAGTCTTATTTTTCATTATGACAATTATTGACTATTAGTTATGACTATTATTCAGATTGCATGAAGTGAAAAAAAATGAAAGTAGACCTGGTCACCCTAGTCTTCTAATCTAAACAAACTAGTAAAGACCTGCTTGAAGCCAGAATGAAGAAGTGCTATCTTTTTCTTTCAAGCCCAATTCCATGAAACATTTGCAATTGTTGCACTGAGCAGTCATAGTCATTGCAATCCTAAATAGTTAACAGATGTTCTTCTTAATGCACTGCAAGTCACAGAATGTTGCTAACAAACCATAACTCGTGCCATTAAAAAAAAAAAAAAAAAAAAAAAAAAAAGGGGGAGGGGACAAAAAGTCCCAATCAGAAAACCAAAACAAAACCAACCAAACAAACCTAGCCATAAACTATAGGGGACAGAAGCAAGGAAAGACTGCAGGTGTCACCAATTTTTAGGTCCCCATAATAGCAGGATATTCATTAAGAAGTAAAATCCTATTCCGCCCTGGAAACTAAGCAAGCAACAAGGAAATGTTCACACTGGCAAAGAAAGTACAAGAGAAGTGATGTTAGGAAACTATTTACATGGAAAATTATGGTAGTATTTTTTAATTCTTTTAGTTGATAGAATTTCAATTTGGTCTCTCCAACTCACTGACAGTGTGCTTTATATATACTCGTCAACATATACATCTAAGACTTTCCACATCTATATTCTTCATGGACTATAATTTTCTTTTATAATTTAAAACAAAGAGGGAAAGACTATGAAAATTTTAATTTAGGATGGAGAGAGGGAGAGAGTGTGTACCTTTTGTGTGAGCCACAAGAAACAGATGTTACAGCTAAGAGCAATGAAAATAGTATTTTATGGTTTCTTGTGTTTTCAGAGCTTTGTATGGGAGCACCAGGGACAGTAGGCTCCTTCATTTTACACTTCCACAGACTGCAAAGTATTTCTGTACTTTCCCATCACTGTAATACTCTGCCTTAAATAGCATGGCAAAATACCTCTAAGCTTTAAAACATTGAAGAAACTTGAAGAACAGTTTTAGATTCCTCAATACTATGCTCTCGAGACTGCTGTAGCCTGCTAGTGCCAATAGAAATGGTCTTCTGACTTTTCTGGAATTTCAATAGGACCTTAAAATACAGTTTCAGTTCCAAATAATTGGCTCAGATGAAAGGAATGGTGATAATGATTGCCTGAGGCACTGGACATTGCCATATACACTTCCATGAGGTCTAGAAATCAGTGCAGAAAACCTATACTCCTTGTGGCTCTGGCCTCTGACACCTCTTTTTCAGACAACTGTCACATTCAACAGCACTGGCAAACTCTAAACAAGGAATTTCTGATGGGAGTGAGGAGAAGAGATACTGAAGCTATAGCTACAGGCAAGCACTATTATTACTCCTTAAATACCTGAATTTTGGAGCCTCAGTCTGCAGCCAATATCTTTCCAGAGATTCTGTCCTTACTTGTCTGTCATACCTTGCAGGTGACTACTGGTGTATTTACACTGGTGCGTCCGGCAGCCTTTCATCGTCCCTTGACCATGCTGGGACTTGCAGCTTCTTAGTTCTGCTCTATTTGGGAACCAATGCACCTCTTAAAATGTGAAAAAAGACCAACAACAACAAAAAGAAAAAAGAGAAGTTCTTCTAATAAGCATTATAGTCTCCATTTCACGCAAGTGAAAACTAGGGCAGAGAGATTGATTTGCCTGAAATTGTGAAAAAAATCGATGCCAGAACTAAAAACTGGAACCAGGCTCAGTGCTTTGACCACAACCAGTCCTCAGTTAAGTGTTACCTGCATCCTATGGGATGCTTTCAGTCACTTACCAAATTAACTCTGATAACAGAGACAGTATCAGGAGCAGTGATGGCACCATGTGAAAATCCTCAATCCAGCACCATCAGGGTGGGTTTCATTTTCTCTGGACGATAAACATCACCCTGTGGCAGTTTTGGAGTGGGGACACTAAGACAATATGCTCCTCCCAGCATGGGGGAACCCGCCTGGGAACAGTGAGGTGTGCACTTTCAGGGAGATGAGCATGTCAGTAGGAATAAGAGGCAGCCCTGCCCTGTCAAGCACCCCAGAGAGCTATGGTCCTCAGACAGGGAGGAAAGGAGGAGCAAGAGGTAGAATCTTTTGCTAGAGTCATAAGGAAATTAATAGAAGAAGTGCAATTGGAAAAGGTAACCTCTCAGCTAGAAAGAAGTAGTTGGGAAATGGGAACAAGTCCATGCTCAATGGTTTACGCAAAGAATTTTGACAACCACTTGGAACAAACATTTTGATTTTGCATTTAAAGTTAAATTGGGAGAGACAGCAAATAATAAGAAACACTGCAGACAGATAAAGAAGGTCTTAGAAAAGATATTTTAAATACCTAACACAGCTAATAAATGTAAATGAAGTTCAGTGCAGATAAGCACAGAACTATGAGACTGAAAGCAAAGAATAAAAAGGAGGGACTATCTGCTTAGAGGCAATCAGCTGCACAGTAATGGCCAAGAATGAGATCTGGGGAATTATTGTAAAAGAAATCCCTAAAGCTTTCAGCCCAGTGAGAAAATGATTGAAATAAACAAGATGATAGGCTTTATTAAACCACCAGAGTATAATGTTCAGCTTCCACACCCTGCAAAGGGTAGGAGTGAAATACACCAAAGCAAGAGGATTAAAAGCAAAAAAGCATCACTAACCTCATAGAGTAAGATGGATTTTGTCCTTGGCTTTTGTCTAGAGTCTAAATCTTCTCAATTGAGATGCTCCTTTGTTACTATAACGTCCTTTTTTATTATTTCTCTTCCTTTTATTATTTTTTAACCTGTCACATAAAACTTTATGAGAACTTACCCAGGAAAGGACAATATCTCCTTCACAATCACCGTAATCTATTGTTCAGGTCAGGCAGATTTTTTAAGCATAAATCCAAATTCTACATCGTGTGCCTGCCTGGGTTACCAAATTACCTCAGAACCATGTTCAGGAACAAAATTAAAAGCAGTATTATTGCAGTATAGCAATGTTCAGAGGGAGTGTCAGTAGAGCCTGAGATGTGGCAAAGAAAAAGGAGGTTGGACAGGAGAGAAGAACTTGCACTAAAAAAGGTCTGGTGTGAACTTCATATGAGAGCTATATATCATTTCAGCAAGTCAGTTTGCCCCGCTATCTCTCACCACAGGTCCTCTAGAACTGACTGGGTAGCTCCTAGCAGCCATTAACATCTTCAGGTATAACCTTCAACCACTGCAGACTCCAAGAACACAGCAGAACAGAAGAATGGACATAGTATGGCAACATGGAAGGTCATTTAGCTCAGACCTGCTGAAGATTTAAGCAAAGAGCAAATACATAGCAATATTCAAGACCCCAAATAAAATGCTGCTTTTTGAACAGGAAGTAGTGTTAACATTTAGTTTGTTGGGTTATCTTTTTAACTCATGTAAATTTTTATTACCCACACAATCATATGGCAAGAAATTTCATGGGTCCATTCAAAATAAGACCAATATTTTAGCTGATGTCTTTCTAGTGCTGAACAGAACAGGGGATAAAGTTTTTCTGACTTTTTTCACAGCTCCCTATCTTGCCTAAAGAATATTCAGCTTGTGATCCACAAGAGCCTTAGATTCTTTTCACAGAATGGATTCCCAGCCAGTTGTTCCTAATCCTGGTTTTGGCAGCAATAAACAACTGCACTAAGTGTGGAGTTTGCCCTTCTTTTCCTTTTTTCTTTTTTTTTCCCCTTTTTGTTTTGTTTGTTTGTTTGGTTGGTTTGTTTTGTTTGTTTGTTTGTTTGGGGGTTTTTTTTGTTTTTTTCTTGTCCTTTAAACTGTTTCTGCGGCTTGTCAACACCATTTAACCTGTCCTTCACCTTGTGGCTGCTCTCCCCTCCTCATTTTTTTTGACTTGAAATTTAATAGGATATATTTCTTATCCCTCACATAGAACATTAATAACAGCATTGACTTGCACCTGAACAGGAAAGGACCCCTGCAGATACACCTCCATTCTGTCAGTGAAATACTGTCTGATGACTTTTTTAAGGTGTTTTGCCTCTACCTTGCACGATTCTCAGAGTGCTTCCATGAATGCTGTAAAGACAGACACAGAAGCCTCAAAAACTTCAAGGGTTTTTTTTGCTTGATTTGGTTTTTTTCCTGTAGGTACTTGTACGTAGTTCATCTCTTCCTGTGTTTTCCTACAGTTGAATTCAAACTGACTGGCCTTCAGTAGTTCTTCCATCCATTTCATCCTTCATGAAAAGAGACTACCTGCCCTTCTCCCAGAACCTCACCTACACACTCTGAGCTTGCAGAGATAAAATCCTGTGGCTCAAGGATCATTTTAGGCTCTAAACACCACACTGCTAAGCTTCCTACGCCCAGCAGGAGCAGTGAATTCAAAAGCCTGAACTTCAGGTAGCTATTCTCCACCTTCCCAAACTTAATTAGGATATACATAAACCTGCAATAAAAATGAAAATGTAAAAGACTTTAGTCATTTTTTTCAGTGACATTTTTGGTCCACATTTTTCCTGCTCTGTTGAGCAACAAATCAACCCCTTTCCTTGGCCATCATCTCCTTCAGCAAGTATGGCTGAAGAATGATTTCTTGCCGTTCCTTGTGTCTCCTGATAGTCAAGTTGGCTCTTTTCATGCAGAAGAGTAACGAGCCACTAAAACGACAGTGACATGGGTGCTGATGTGATCACGGTTCAAACTGCTGAGCCACAGGTGCAGCTCCCCCATTTCCAGGTGATATGTTAAAAATGCCTCCTCTGGTCTATTCCTGCAGATGGCTGTTTTCAGATGGATTTCCACATAATTGCACTTTCCAGAGCACATTGCTTCTCATTCTACTCTAATCCTTCTATTTTGGTCAGCCTAATGTACGAAAGCTTAAATCAAACGTTTTCAGGCTGTCACAAAGGTTAAAAAGCCTATTTACCACTAAATGAGACTCTCACTTGTAGGAGACGCCAAACTCCTCTGAATTCAGCAAGACTCTAGTCCTTATTAGGACCTCTGAAAACATCCATGCTCCTACTCAGGACCTCTCAAGAATGGATCTTTTTGTCTCAGCAAGGCTACTTTAGACTCCTCTGCTGTTACAGCAGAGTCCAAAACCTGGGGTAAGCGGCAACAGGGTTTTTCTAGAGGGCACAAAGTCTCCATAAACAACTCTGGCACTTTGCCTAGATGTTCCCGAGCTGCTTTCTTTATCCCTTTGACTCCTTGTGTATTTAGAGGCAGCTCCCAAAGGGCCTTCACTACCAAACCACCCAAAGATCTGTAAAATGTGCCTGGCTCAGGGTCAGCTGTGGCTCAGCAACCCCAAGGGGAGCTGACACATGTCAGAGCAAAGCCAGCAGTGGGGGGGTGACTGTCAGAGGAGGAGCCTCATATCACATCTTTAGCACATTTTGAGGATAGCTGTGATTTTGGGTCATTGAATTTGTGACTTTCTTTATACTGAAAGAAAAAAAAAATAGATGAAGGACATGGTAAAACATATGCATTTTAAAAGTACACCCTTAATAGCCTCTCCTGGGCAGAATCAACTGCCCAGGAGAGCTCAGATGCAAAACTTCTTTTTGCCAAATTGTGTGAAAGCATCATAAGATCTCATTTTATCTCAGTTCTCTAGATTTATTAAAGTGGTGCCCTCTCACACTTCCACTCCAAAAAGCATTCCCTTTATAAACCTCCTCCCTTTTTCAAAGATTTTAACCCATCTCTGTATGTGCATGATGCTGAACCTTGGCATACAAAGTCCTTAGTCCAGATGTGGACTTTTTTTTTTTAAGAGGTTAAAATGTGTTCTGCAGTTTTTGATTTATAGACACATAAAAACTCTAAGGTTTACACTTTTAAGAGCTAGGAAGGGTACCTGAAAAACAGAAATGATTGAAATTAGGGGGGAAATGAACTATTCCAGATTTTAATCCTAGAATCATTTATTTGAAAGGTAAAATATTTTTTCTCAGACTTCATCTCCTGGGCATCTACCTTTTTCAAATATAGCAAGGGCCCAACCTATTCCACCTGCAATAAAGATGCTGGAGGGGAATACAGGAGGAACAGATAATTTTGCCCATGACACGTGGTATCAGGGAACAATTTTGGTATTTGTAGTTATGACTCAAGGGCTTACAAGGCATGACCAAAGGAACCAGTTTCGTGTCACCAGACACAGACAACAGTGAAACGGGATGCTAGCAAAGCAGGCACTGCAACAAAAGGTAACAGCTTCTGAGAAGTAAAGGACATGGTGGCTGATCCCTTAGAAATACAGCTGCTAAAAAATTCTCCACACATCCCCATAAGGCAGCTTTCTGCACGTGTTCTGAGCCTACTGTAGTGTTACAGGTAGCCCTAATAAAGTCAGTTCGGTTTTGCTGAGAAGTAAAATCTGCCACACACCAATAGCCAAGACACTCCAAAAGTGGCTGTAAGTGTCACAAAGCAAAGAACCGCCCACCTCTGCTTTCCTGCATTATTGCCTGTGTCCATACCCGTAACTGTTGAAACAAACAGGCATAAAAGTGTTTAAAAGCTATTTTACAGCAAAAACGAACAAGACTGATGTCTAAGGATCTAAAAAAACCATATTCCTACATTAGCTGTTGGAAATCTCTTGCATAATTTTATAACCTATATGATGCCTTCAGTATTCAGAAAAGCAAACCACCAGCAGTAGCATCTTTTCAACCACCCTGCTGATAAGTTAGAGAGCATAACACAGGATATCTGCTGGGCAGATGTTCAAGACCGGAACAAGTCACTGGTCTCATTTACTGTCTCAAACGGGTGAGTATACAACACTGCAGTCCATATCTAGTGCCTCAGCTCAGCAAAAGCAAGCAAAGCCTGAACTCTCCAGGGGGCTGAGTACATATTTCATTTTCATTTCAATAGCCTATGTACTGCATGGTCCAGGCAGACATAATGTTATGAGGCTGAGCCAACAATTCAAAAAGTTGCATTGACTCCTTGGTAGGTAATTGGCTAACATAATTAACCAGGGTTGGTTCTGCCTCACAACAGAGGGAGGCCCTTTGCACGTTTTTAGCCTCCATGTATTTTAAAGACATCCCAAGTGTTGAGACAAAAGGTGAAACTGAGGCTGTGCCACACCTGGCATCACATTCTCCGAATTCCTTTGGTTTTACTCGTCTTTGCTCTCGCCATAACACATGTTTTGAAACAGTCTTTCAGCTATTTCAAGAGCTATGGTAAAAAAAAAAAATGTATTTTACTAAGTCTGCATGCTGTAATATTGCAGCTATAGATTTTGCCTCACATACTTGGAAGTGAAACAAACAAGGAAGAACTTGTCTTAACACAATTAAATTACACAAGTTCAGAAGTCAGATCACTGAAGGTATTTCAGTAGCAAACCAAAAATGGCTCAAGACACTTTTAATGGCCTTATTATTTCTTGTAAATTAAGTAATAGGGAAAAAATTATAAGTGTTTCATTGTGTTCCTTTTTGATACACTGCCTGAAAAACCTGACATATTTTTAAAAGACACTAATTAAACATTTAAGATTTCCCTTGGCATTATTTTAATATATATATTCTAGAAAATATTTAGCTTATTGAGACACAAAAGAAGTGAACAAAGAGGTGGGGAAATGGAATTGACATCACAATTTTCTTTTTAAGGTGATTCATGAACCAATGTCTTGGTAACTGCTGACTAAGATGTTTCATTATGGACTTCAGACGATTCAATATGAAATGTCCCCAGTGTGTTCTGCAATGAGCAAGGAACATGGGAACAGGATATTAACCAAAAAAAAAAAAAAAAAAAGCATTTGCTGTCAAGTTCTGGTTACATTTGCTCTTTAAATTCCCTTGTAAATACCTTTTAGATTTCACTGTATCATTACCTATCTCCTGCAGCTGTGAAGGTTTTGTTTTTCTTGATGGTGAATAAAATGAACCCCTAATACACCTCCTAATGGAAAGACATGAGATTTAAGTTGGTTTCCTTTAAGAAAACTCTAGAAAAGAAAGTGCTGTGGCATTGCAGTGCAAAACAATAGCCTTGGTTTTGCAGTTTATCTTTTCAAAAAATAAAAATCAAACTATTTGAAAAAAAGAATAATTTTAAATTAAGGCAGTGACTTCAGTATTTTTGGTTGTGCTTGTTCCATCAAACAAGCTCAGTTGTGAGCAGAGGCATTTCTTCCAGAGCAATGAATCCTGCAATAATGCGCAAGCATAAAGCATTTACTTTCCCTCATAAATTGTCACACTTGAAAACATAGAAAAAAGATGTTGCTGTATTCTCTTTAATCAAAATCAGTTCTATAAAAGCAGAATACAGGTTTAAAGAAGGCCTCAAATAATACATTACCATGACACTATAAAGAATGGTGTGTAGGAGGTATGCTACGCTGGCGTTGTTACTGAGCCGGAGAGACCTGCAATGCAGTAAATGTTTGATAGGAAATGAAAGGCTAGGAAGGCTTACATTTCCTTTACATGTACTCAAAGCATTTAACATTTCAGCATACTTATATAAACAGGGCCTTGTTTCAGGCTTTTAGGGGGAAAAAAAAAAGCACAGTTTACTACTAAATGACTACTATCTGCAAGTGGCAATTTCAGTTAGCAGCCTGTAATTTGTCAAGGACAGATAACAGAACGCTGTTACGCTGCACCTGGTTAATCCCAGCGCAGTTTATCCTCTGTGTATGTCTGCACATCCCAGCGATGTCACTGGTAACAAATCTCACGGCATAGGCACAGATCCTGTTGCCTTGTTCATCAGATTTTATTGTATTTTTTTTTTTAAGCTGCAGATTTGCTAACTATGGAATGTACATTCAAACTCCAGGACAACTGAAACTTTATGGGAACCTCAACTCTCATTCAGCTATTTTGAGAGGGATAATGAGAGAGGGAGAGAGATTTTTCTAAACAAATGAGTTTTCACATTGGAAATAGTCTACTTTATGTTTTAACGCACCATGGCAGAACATTAAAGTGTGATGTGCAGGCTTTTAAAAGAGAGAATATTACCATTTGTGGTTAGTCACCATCCATAGCCCATTATTTGAAGGAAAATATTATCCACTAATGGTAGCACACAGAAAATTGCTCCCTTGATAGAAATGGTTTACAACAAGTAGGAAACAACTCTGGAATGGAGATTTGCTAATAGCTTTACCTTGTCTTTGCAATGTTTTTTTATTCTTCTTTGCCTTTACCGCAAAGTTGACTCCTTAATAGGATAGAGCCTTTATCAGAGAATATTAGTTATTTATTTAGCTTCTGTGAGCAGTATAAACAAATAATTTTGAGTTTAAAATGTTTCTCAAAGACCATAAAGGGCACCCCTTTTAAGTTGCTCTGTTAGGGACAAATATATTAATTTCCAGCTTTATATTTCCTAGTTAATATCTTTTTCACTTGTTCGAGGGACAAGTTGCAACTGGTCTTATCAAAGTTAGCCAGCCTGGTCTGAGGTAAACTTAATTTGGAAAGAAACTGGTAATGATATAGCTCTTCTTTAGTAAATATGAGATAAGCGAAGGCAAATACTACACAGAATAACACTGTCGTGGGTTTGCAAAGGTCCCCCCTCCCTGGGGGCTCTAAGTAGTTTCTCTAGGTGAATTTCCGGAGCAAAGCCAATCAAAAGTTTTGGTAACGCCTTTGCCAGTTACATATTTAAGAAAACGAAAGAGAAGGTTGTGGTGCAGATGAAATTAGGAGCCATGTAGGAGGAGGCAGCAGGTCCCAGGTGGGCCAGGCCTCCCTCCTTCCCCGGCCCTGGGCCAGGGGCAGCGGTAGCACTGAAGCCCCTCTGACCAGACATGTAACAGAGTGAAGGAAAAAAAAAACTTATAGGAGAACTCGGACGAGACATGCTGTAAAAGGAATTCCAGCCAGAGAGATAGCCAGAGCATCCAAGGTCAGATCTGGCAGCCAGAGGAGAGAGAAGCCTGAAGCAGGGGGAGATGACTCCTTCTCTCCCTCTCTCTCCCTTCAGCAGGGAAAAGACTGAAATCTAAAAATCCCTGCTGTCTGTGGAAGATTGCTGGGGAGCAGAGACAGCTCCCTCTGCAACTCAAGAAGCCCGTGATGGAGCAGAGTTAAATGCATGAAGAAGATGTGACTCCATGGGAGGCCTAGGATGAAACAGTCTTGCTGGACTGTGGGCCACAGAGAGGTAGACTTATGCCGGAGCGAAACGGCACGGGTGAGATCTTGGGATCTCAGAGAGGGATCAGTGCTAGTGCAGCTGTGTTTGTGACCCTAAGGGACAGCAGAGAATGGAAGAACTGTTGTCCAAGGGATAGACCCACCTCGGAAAGGTCTATCAAGGACTATTCCCATGGGAAGGGACCCCACAGGAAACAGGGGTGGACTCAAAAGCCATTATTCCCTGTGACCCTGTGGTGCAGATCCATGGAAAAGCAAGTATCCTCTTGCCGTCCATGGAAGACCTTACAGGACCTGGGTAACCCCCAGCCTTCGGCCTTAGCCCAGGAGGGAGGTAGGCCCAGCCCTGAAGTCAACACAGAGGAGAGAAAGAGACAGACAGTTCCAGCTGCAATGATTCGGAGTTGTTGTCCCAGAGATAACAAATTAAGAACTTTAAAATGCTGCAGAATTGTGTGGAAGACCTGTAGCTTTGAAAGTAGAAAAGAAACTGCTTCTCCTCCTGGACTGGGATGAGGGGTATTTCTGTAAATACATAGTACTTTTATCTAATGAGAATTGTTGTAGGTGTACTCCTTTAGTTTTTATTTTGCTAGTAATAAATCCTAATATTTCTCCCTAATCAGATTTCTTTTGTCTGCATAAACCTTCTCTCAACTTCTAGCAATTGTGTGGGGGGGAGAGGGAGAAATTGGCCCAAGGCAAACCCACAACAAACATAGATCCAACCTAAAATCTGGATGTTGCATCTTCCATTCCACCAGCAGACATTGCAAAATGCAGAAGTTTCAGAAAAGCCATTTTTCAGAGTAAGATTTAACAGTGTAACTCTCTTACACACTACAGAATGTGCATTAATACCTTTTTTTTATAGTCTTTCATCTGACAATCTCAAGTGGCTTTTGAGGTATTAAGGTATTAACCAAAAATGCTTAACATGCTATCAAATGAGATTTCTTTCTCTGATCCTAATCTATTTAAGCTTCTGTTCCCTGTATGGCTGGAATCCAAACATGGGGTTTTTTTCTACACCAGCTATAGAAGTCTGTTCAAAGGAGTGTTCCCCCAACTTGTTTTGAGATGCTAACAGACATAATGACCTTCATGATCTGTTGATATTTACAGGAAGTGAAGCCCTTTCTGATTGCCACTCCTAGACCTTTTCCTCAGGAATTTGGAAGGGCTCGAGAACAACTTGTAGCAAAAGTACCTGATAGCTGGTTATATCTCAAGCCTCTGACTTGTCTGTCAGAGAGCAAGTGGTCAGTCCAGGAAATGGAGGTCATTTGCTTACCTGTAAAACTCATGGTAGCTGAAGTGGGAATCTGATCGAGCAGCAAGCTTCTTTGCCCCAAGGAAAGAAGCAATATTGCTATTCACCCAGCAAGATGAACAATGTGTTTACTAGACATTCAATTCATGGTCACTTAGATTAGAACATCCAACAGTTTGGGCAGACACCTATTGTCCTCGGGAGGCTGAGTTAGCATCTTACATTCCAGCCTAGTACCCTCTTGAGTATTCAGAGAAAGGTTTGCAAGTTCAAGCCTTAGAAATACCAGACGATGCTTTTATAAATTGACACATATTCTGCCAAGTCTCTTCGTATGTTAGGCAACCGCAGAAACAAAAAGCAAGCTAACTCATGTGAGCATCCTTCCTGAACAGCCACAACCCTCCTCTCACATTGCGAGCCCATTTCTCCAGAAGGCAGTACTTGTAGTTAGCTCAATACTGAACCCAAACGAATCAGCTCTGCAGGGGAAAGAACAAGCTAATAACCCACCAGTGACAGGAGGAGCAAGAACCTGAACCCTTCCAATAAATTCTCCCCACCTAGTAAGAACAGGCTGTTATCTGTCTGCATAAGTTATCCCACAATCTGTAAAATAAGTAGATTCTACCTGTCCAGGCTTCTCTCCCTGAATATACTGTGAGAGTAGGACATAACTCAGCTGCTGAAGATTAAAACTGTAATTCAGATGCCCAAGTACTTTATAGGTGAATTAAACCTGTGTTTGAATTTTGTCTATTAAGCATTTCAGCTGAAAGGGAACGACAAAGTTGCATAATTTATTATTTAATGTTTTCAATAGACCTCACTATCATACTCAAAAGCAAATAGTTTACATGAAATGCATATGCAGACAGGAGTTATAAAAAGGCTATGCCAAAATGTTTTATGGTGATGCAGATGCAATAAGAAGATTGCTTTATAAACGTGCTTTCCATGCAGTAGCTCATTTAAAGACTGGAGAATTCTTTGTTCATTATCACAATAATGTATGAGACGAATTCAGGTTTTTTAATGACTATGGAGAACATGACTCACTCAGGCTTCCAAATTTTGATTCTGCTCTTTCCTCACCTCTCTTCACAACATGACATTTGCCTATTTCCTAAGTAAAAGTGAATTTATTTCACATCCCTCACAAAACATTACTCAAAACAACACATTCCTTTACACTTTTCCTTAGAATATCGTCATTGCAAGCTACCAGTCTTCCCAGTTCTCATTTTCTGTTAGCTAGGTTGCTCAGTATCACCACATTAGGTTCCACTAGGCGATGTGCAATTTTGAGATGGTGTTTAAAAATACTAAAATCACAGAGCCCGGCTACAGTCACTACCCAAAACATGAGCAGCTGTTTCAACCATTAGAAGTCAGGTATTACACACCAGTGTTACAACCCAGTAACATTTCTACCTGCCTTTGCAAGTGGCACAGGCATCATTCTCTGCTCAAGATGTGATTACTGTCTCTCATCCTGCCAAACCCTTTAAGGAGACAGAATCATTATAGGTGCAACGTGCTAATAGAGAATGAAGCACAAATTTGGCTTCGTAAAGCCGTGCAACAACAAAAGTTTTTTTTTTGTTTCTGTTATTTGACCCAAGCATTTTAACCACAAAACACTCTCATCCATAGCCCAAGATTCTGAGAAGGTCTCCTATTTTGGGGACAAAAGGCAGAAGCTTGGTATCATCAGATGATCAGGTCATTCAGAACTGAATTTTTAAATTGCTTCAACAGCTTTTTTGTCATCAGTCATATAACTTCACACGTCAGATGTTGTCATCCCAGTTGTTGGCGGCCAGCTTGCTCGATGTCTAGAAACAACTGCAATCTCATGGCAGCTGTTTGAGAGAGAAAGGAAACCAGCAATCCTAACCTCAAGGGTCCAGTTCTGTACAGGGGCATTAGATGACTGGGAAGCAGCAGGGAACCAGATACAAAATTCTGTAGACCGAAGTTCAATTGAGGGACACTGTAGGATACCAGTGGTTAAGAGACAGAAGCAATCATCAGATGGGATTGGGAAAATGCACAGATAATTGATTGGAGCAACATTTGGGACCAGATAACCCTCCAATTCTCAACTAATACTTATAGGAGATGTCACAGGAGCAATTGAGCTACCAATAATGATTATATCACTTTTCAACACATAAGATCTTTGGATGCTTTTCATACTGCAGGATTGCTCATCCACTGACGAATTATAGCTGGCTACAACAGCCATTTTGCAGCACTATACAATAGCTATTATAAAGGAAATTAAGAATAAACTTCTATTGATGCAGAAATGGGAATCTTCAATAGACAGAATGTTCTTTCCTGAGCTAAAGTAGAGGAAGATTGCAAAATGGAAGTAACCATGAGTATGCACAAACAAAGTTAGCCTCAAAGAAGAGAAGAAATCTCTGTGAGACGTTACAGAGGACACAGGGGGCACTCAACAGCAAGCTTTAACCTAGCATCTGGGAGCAAGGGAGAAGGGAATCTCAGCTTCGCCCAATTATCCAACCCTCCTTCCCACACAAAGCATCCTTTCCAGCCAAAAGCATCATTCCCAACGGTCTTGTCACAGGAGTAAACAGTGACTGTATATGCAAATATAATTAACTTGCTCTTAAAAAAACAGAGTGGGGAAGGAAGATAAACAAGGAATCTTTCCAAAACAGTCTCCTTCACACTGCCTGTGGGGAATTAGGCTACTTACAGCCTTTTTGGGTGGCAGTCCTTCCTCCTTCTCTGGCTCCAACAGAGACGTTGGTTTTGCTTACAGAACAACAACGCATGCCAGGAACAACCAAACAATTAATTCTGCATCTCCTGCCACCATGACTGGCATTTCACAGTGTGTGTTTTGTTGCAAAACAAAGGAACTGAAAGTAAGTCCTGGAAACTCTTACACTACAGCTTGAGGGTCCACAAAAAACCCCATGCATGATATACTCAGACATTTCCTGCCCAGACTCTTAAGTACACCTTTGTTATCTCTAGTTATCAACTCCTGCAGCGGGTGATTACCTTCTTCTGGAACAAGATTTTCACGTTTTCCCACAAAATATGGCTGCTTCAGAGCACTAAGGAGAAGGGAATAAGCAAATCTAACCCTCCATGTAAACATCCATCATTTCCTGAAATCATACATTACCCATCCAAAATTACAGCTTTCTGTATCAAGAATTGCCTGCCACATACAGAGGAAGAGCCACTGTGGATGTAAAATTTGCCTATAAAATAACTGAGCTTGAGACTCTGTCTTCTTTGAGAGCAACTCCCTTCTCCACAGCACCTCAGATCTTCCCGTCCTCTCTCATTTCTTCTTACCCTGTCATCAAACTACCCTTAGGATTATTTTTCCAGCAATGTGTTGAATTTTTCCATTAATTCAGAACTTAAACACAAAGGACATGGGACTTGAAGGAGCTGATTTGGTTTGGTTTCATCTACTTTTAAGATTATCCAAAACATCTCCGGCTTCATACAAGTAAGTATGTAGCTTTTCACCCAACAGTCATATATCTGCAGGAGAAACAAAGACCACACAATACCAGACCCTGGTAGCTGAGACCACACTTTGATTTGAGCCTTAGGCATTTGAAGGCAGCACATTCATTTGAATTGCAAAATCTTGAGAAATGCAAAAAGAAATATAAAGTAATTACAAATTTCAAAACTTAGAAAATTCAAAAAAAAACCCACTCCACGGCAAGGTGCGACAGTTTACAGACCACTCAGGGATGGACAGTAGAAAGAATAGGAATGTGTATACCATCTTCCACTCATATGGAATGAGAGGGGGATGTTAGTCACTGGAGTTCTTTACAGCTTCCAGCATTTATCCAACAAAATCCATTTATATAGAAAAGTCCATTTTGAAGAGACTTGTTGGACTGCCCGCTGTAATGAATATTACTGCTTGAAAATTGGCATTTTCTGCAGTTTGCAACAAGTTAGAACAGCAGAGTCAATCTAAAAGAAAGGAAAAAAAAAAAGCTTTCATCTTCTATTTGTTAGGAAACTGGCTGCATCTCAGGTACATTTAATCCATATTTTATAGACTTTGTAATATTCTGCAACCATTCCACTAAATGTTAATTGTCGTGCTGTGGCATGATGCATTTATAGGACCTGATGACTTCATTGATTTAAATGGCCTTTGGATAAGATCCAGGCTTGCATCCTTGCTTAGTCTCATATTTGCAAAACACAATTTAAAAACCATTAAGTCCTGTGAGAAGGAGATTATCATTAAGAAATTATTTTAATTCAATACCATTTAAGCCTAAAGTAATAGCTAATAACAGCAGTCAATGCTTAAAAAAATGTCTATAATGCTTTGATGATGGAAAGTATTCTTTAGTATTTATGCCAAAGAAAAGAGCTGGTTTTGAGAAAATAGGATCTCTTTTTAGGGAAAGAAGAAGGAATAAAGCAAGTTACTATATGTCAGTCTGTAAATAAATAGCTTTTTTACTACTTGAAAAGGCTCAGACAGATAATAAGATTGACATCTGAACCAGAAGATTTCAAGTGTTTTGGTGCTATTAGGTACTAATCTGTTTTCCTGAACACTTTCCTGAAAATGGCCATCTTCATCAGACAAGCAAAGTGGTAAAAATCATGTCTCAGCAAGACAGCTTCTTGAGAGCTTACCAAACTACAGAAAAGGATACACAATTAATTATGGCTTTGATTAAGCTACAAACTAGCTGGTTTCGTCTCATTTTTTTCCTTGTAATTATATTCAGAGTTGCCATGCTTCAGTGATCAGAGATGCATGAATCTCACAAGTGAACAGTTCTCCCATCCAACAGTTAAAGCCATAAATATGTTGATTCATATCCACCCTGGAGAGTGGAGTTTGCTGGGAGCTCAGAAGGATAGAGGAAAACCAGCCTGAGCTATATCATCAGTGTGAAGCTGGAGTGCCTAAACCAAAAAGTTATTTTAGCACATAGTAACAAGGATTTAGTTTGCTAGATAGCAAATGGGTTTTTCAAGAAAGTTGGAGACTGCTGCCCTAGTGAAACAAACATTCAGGATCCTTGGTTCAGTGCTCTGCTTTCCATACACTGAGAGGAAGACTGAGCATCAAGCCCAGAGCGTGCCCAGCTGTATCCATAAGGAGTGAGTGACCTATTCTCATTTAGGATGTAAAGCTTAGCATCTGCAGTGATGTTGGTGCTAAAATCTCACTGGACAAAAAGGGTATAACCCATTAGCATCACCAAGTAAGAACAGAGCAATTCTGCTGTGAACCTGTTATTTTTGTGTGGTCTTTAACTGAGTGTCAAGTCTGTGATCAGCCTGAGCTTGACTTACAGTTGTCAAGCATCATTGTAAAGTTGTCTTCCCTGAGGGCCACCTTCTGGCTTTGCTACATGGCAAGGACATGAATGCAGAACTGCCTGCCTGTCAGGGCCAGAGATGAGTGGGTGTGAGGCTGAGACAGGGCAAGTGATTTATGACTCAGTGTGCCCACGCTCTGGAGCAGTGGAAATGCTCCACTGCTGTTCATGTCCTGAATTGTTCTCTAGCAGCAGTATTATGTTACAAGACATAGACTGAAGCTAATTCTGATTAGTCTTAAACAGTTATCTTCTTCTAGACTCAGTTATGCCTGAAAAAAAGGCAACCATCTTATTTGTTGATCATCCTTCTCTCTTGCTGGAGTCTACTGTCTCTGCCAGTCTCATCACCTGTCCAAGCACTCTCATCCTATTCCAAGCCAAGCCATGTGAATTAGCTCACGTAACAGCACAGGTGGTTTGTTCCTGAAGAAGCAAGAGCAAAAGCTTGCGCAGAAGTCCCTATAGTCTGACTAACAAGGCAAGTAATCTCTTCCATGAGCTCAGCTAGAAGATATCTATGCACTGCTTGTTTCTTATGTTCCCAACTTTTGTTTCAATGAACAGATCCACCAGGTCTCTACCACATGATGCCACAAGAGAGTTTGTACAAATGGGTTACCTGCCTCCAGGTAATCTGGCCAGCTCTCCTCAAGTTTTGTGTTTCAGGAGTGCAGTAGAAAGTTTCAGCTAAAGAGGAAGAAGAGTAGCATCAACAGGATAACACCTCTGTCAGTCTTTCTGAAGCCAGCAGGAACAGGCTAAGACAGAGGGACCTCAGGACTTCAACAAAAGGCTGTTTGTCAGATGTTGTTATGAAGCTTTCAGTTCTGCTGAGAAGTGTCTCTTGGAAGAAGTGTTTGCTTCTTGGGAAGCAAAGAAACAAGGGAGATCCCCCTCAGAAACTAAGGAAAAAGGACATCCCTTATTTTTACACTGCTGTGGTTTGCATAAATCTGCTGCAAGTTCTTCTCTTCACCCCGTGGAAGCCTGGCTGCCTATGCTAAATGCTGTCTGAAGGCATGTTTGCTTTCAGGCATGTGTTTGCTCAGGGTGACTTTCAGCAAATAAGTGGTATGAAAAATCCTCTTACCTGGGCTAATAGCAAATGCCTTTCTGGATCATGAAATGAAATCAGGACAAGTAAAATGACATTGAAATTGCAAAGAAAATTATAGTAATGAATCAGCAGGAAGACAAACAGTACTTCTGCAATTACACATGGTACACCAAAAGCTCTCTGTCAACAACTGACCTCTTCAAGTTGTCATGCATGATATCTGATTGTACCATTCACCATCTATAGCACTGAAGGGAGCCAGTTGTCAAGCATCATTTCTTTATTATTATCATTTTCCATAGATTCAGATGCTCTTTCAAGAGATTGGAGATTAATAAATATAAAAAATTGGTCTGTTCCATCACTCTGAAAGGATTAACACAATCATGTCCTTGGTGAAATCTTGCCATACAAAGCTAACATGAATGCAGCAGTAAGGAAGATGTTCAAAGCATCTTGAAGCAATCTACAACTGCATCCTCAGAGTGTCAAAACAGGAGCACAAGAGGAGGCCTTCTCCCATAAAAGTTTAGCCTGTTTCAATATATTTCAGGGAACGCTATGAAAGCAACTGATCTTGGCACTGCATTAAAAAAATAGAAGAAAAAATAATAGAGCAGGCTCCAATCTTTCTTTTGATACCTTCTCGCTATGATCACTGATCACCTCAAAGGCCATATCTACAACATTTTCATGAGCTGTAAAGTGAGGCTAAAAGACATGCCCAAGCTTCTTTAGCAAGTCTGCTGCAGCGAAAAAGAAAAAAAAATCCAACTTGATCATCTAAATCCCAGGCTAGTCTCCCAGGCACTGGAGCATCTTTCCTGTGCCAACTATTTATCAGACCACTTCACGATTCATTGCCTTTCCAAATAGCTTTTCACTGAGGAACAGTAAGTTGCAAAAGGCTTTGTAGATTGAGCTAGAAAGGTCCTCAGAAGGTGAGCCAGGAATGATTTCAGATACAGAAAGCAAAATGCTGTCTTGAAAGAGGTCAGAGTAACAGATCCGCATCACTTCACTGATGCTGCAAAGCTGATATGGTGAACATTTAGCCTCAAACATGAGTGGAGGAGCCTCTATTCCCCCTCTCTGCCCCTGCAGCCTATTATTTAGGTGCCATTTGGGAATTTTTCAGCTCTTTCATCTCTTAAAACAGTTTCTCAGAGCTCTTCTTTAGTCCCAGGGCAGACTTTGTTATAAAAATAGAGCTATGCCAGATACAGATGTGACTATTGATTAATTATCAGCATAACCCTTTATGCAGACACCAACTGCTTCATGATGGTATCATATATTTCTTTCACATTATTTCTTTTCATTCTTATCCAATTAGACAAACAGCCTTACTGACCCTGTAAGCAGCTTGCAAAACCCCTATGACCAAGAGCCATTAAAAACATTTTTTATGTCAGAAATCCAAGGGGAGAGTAGAGGGCAAGTGACAAGACAGGGTATAGGATAACAGCAGCTCAGACCCTAGGGCTCCATCGCAGGATGGGACTCAGCAAAATATCCAGCCATATCCAAGGTCACCCCAGCAACATTCAGGCAAACATCATCTAGCAATGGCATCATGTAGTGACAGGCTGCACGGGGCTCAGAAATTATAGGCTGGCCACAAAAAAGACATGGGAACCACTGTCAAAAACTTTCATAGTAGTACCCACAGGTCTGCCCTGGATGAGACAAGGGAACTTTGTGCCTCTACCATTATCCTGGCACAATTAGAGCACAACAACTTTGACACTCTAGCAAGATTTCATTTCACTTATCTGACAAAAAAAAAAAAGAACAAGACAAAAAAACTACTTCAGGGCCAAACCTTCTCATGTGGATTTTAATCAGAAAAAGCCCAGAAACAAACAAACAACAAAACTAGTTGCAGCATAGTTGCTCCAGACAATCACAGTCTTTCTGCCAGAAAGTCTCAGCGGTCTCCTGCTTGGCAGAACACTGACTCCTGTGCCACAGGGTCCGGGGGCTGCAGGGAGGAAGAAAGCAGATTTTAAACTAGTCTGGTCAATAATGTCTTACTGGGTAAAGTGCAAGAGGTTATTAGACCCACGATCTTTCAATAAGACTTTCAGTTTTCTTCTTCTGAAATCCTGCAAACCGGGTTTTCAGATTCACTGACTATTTTCCCCAGTCTGAACACATAAAATATGATTGAGTGATAAACAGAGACCTGGACACTTCACCCGAATACCTGTTTTCAAACAGCATATCCAGTGGTGTTCAGAAGGCAATGCCACATGAAGTGCTCCCCCACATTTTGCTTCAAGCTCTCCGTAGGATACCAGCATTTTTCAAAAACATGACAGCAGGTCTGTAAAGAGACAGAAACTAGAAAGAGCTGTCAGTTTAGGGTCTTGAAGTCTAGTTACTGCTGTGCTAGAGGATGAAGAGTGCAAGTAAGGGCTCTAGTATCAGCAGAAGAATAAGGAGGAATAATTATACAGGTCCTTTTTTCATCCAGTGTGCTCGCCTCAACTTGCCTTGGGGAGGGAGGGAGGAAGGGAAGGCACTTGGTACAGGGGATGAGCAACTGTTCAGTCATTCTGAAAATAAAAAAGTTTAAAGTTTTCTAGTTTTGGGGAACTGTTACTGACCTCTTTCACTGAGTTGATAAGGGTTTGGGGTATGAGGTGTTTTGTTTGGGTTTTTTTGTTTGTTTGTTTGTTTGTTTGTTTTACTTTTAAGCTCTATAATGTCAATTTTCAGACTACCATAGGTCGGCCAGAAACCAGTTGCAACTTCTTCTTCAACTTACTGTTACCATTAGAAGCAGTTCAATTTTAAAAAGATAAAAGTACATTTACAATTCCAAAAATTTTAATCTAGTTTGGGTTTTGGGTTTGTATTTGTACTTTTTGAGATGAACAGTTTTGAGCTCTTAAAGACAAGAGAATGAAGATTAACACAATGAAGCATTTTGTTTCTAACTACCCAGTTGGTTTCTAACAACCCCAGTTATCTGAACTGTGGTTTAATTTTTTTGAGACAGCAGAACTAGCTTTAAACCACAGCAGGGTTAGAAAGGCACCAGGTGTACCCTGTGTCTGTTGTAAAATTGTCTAAAAGATGAAACCAGCAAAAACTGAGGTGCCAGCGAAGTTGCAGGGGGGGGAATCATTGTCACACCCAGAGAGAGAGTCAGACTGACAGAAAAGCACATAAGCATTTGTGAAAATAACAAGTGCAGAGAAGACACTTATTGTGAGTAAGCCTGGATATCAAAGACTGAAATGTCATCTGCTGCTATAAAATATTTTTTTTAAAAAATCCCAAACAGAGAAATAAAAGACATCAACTTCTACATAAAACACCTTGTAAAACAATCTGATAGAAGCTGGGGAGGTATTCATAGTTCATTCCTTGATATATCTATTTGGAATCTCTGAGACACTATTAAGAGACATCATAGTTTGATGCTGTTTACTTCTGATCAGCATTTTTAGAGAGAGTTTTGGGGTTTGTGAATTTACTTGCACCGTAACCCAGAGACCTTCTTCATGTTTCATTGCTTCAGTATCTCATGATTGGTTTTAGCAATTTATTCTGACGAAAAACAAATACATTCATCTTAAGATAATAAATACACATGCACTCTCCCAGGGAATTTCAATCTCAGTTATCACAAATACATCTTTCATTTCTAATTTTCCTATTCCATGTCAGTAACCAGATGAGCCTTTGCTTGTTCATTTGCATCCAATCCTGTCTCCCTTTCAAGAAGCTTAAAATATACTGCCAGCTAGATGCACTGTATTTAATGATTACCTGAAAGCTCCCATGCATTTAGAGCTACACAAATAACACTTTTGCTTTACACCGTTAGCAATCAGTAAGTTAGGGCAGCACTTTCTTCAGATCCCCACTCACCTATTCTACATGGATCTCTAAGCATCTCTATGGTATGAGGTACCATGATTTGCCATAATCATCTGCACCTTATTTGCATAGATAGTATGTCTTGGTGAGCAGCATCAAAGCAGCATCGTATCCTGTTGAGATCAGCGGTGCATGGAGTTCAATGCACTGCCAAAGGGCACTGGAAGACTCCCCATATAAAGTGTTAAGGTGGAATGTGTTATACCAGCATGAAGAGAGGGAAAAAACCTCTAACAAGTGGTTTTTCAGTTCAGTTACGTGGTCTGTTTTGTCTTACATCTGCTTTTCAGTCTATCAAAACAATGTTAAATTTGGAGTAAATTCTAGAAACTGAAAAGGGAGTCCATGTGATAGTAAGTAGGCATCTGTCTGCACACTTGCCCTGTGTAAAACTAGGGTCTAGAAAAAATCTCTGTGGATAGAAGGGCATTTCGTTTAAAATACAAGAGCCAGCAGAGCTGTATTCCCAAATTAAACACCTCTGACTTTCTTTTGTTCAAAATGGATATATCTCGTGACATTATCCTAACTTGTGAGAAAAGCAATTGCTGAAATGATCCTCCCAAGCTCCTTCTCATGGGATGGAAGGGTTAGACTTTTCCTAGAGCACTTCCATACGCTTTAAGACATTGCTGTTATTGAACCCTCCATATGTTAGAACTACACAAGGAATTTATCAGCTCCTGCATGCCCATTCAAAAATTGCATGGTCTACTGGCCT
>JAWWES010000115.1:71606155-71649670 GCA_035583135.1 Lophotriccus pileatus | reverse complement strand
CCTCCATATGTTAGAACTACACAAGGAATTTATCAGCTCCTGCATGCCCATTCAAAAATTGCATGGTCTACTGGCCTATTGACAACAACCTTCCAATAAGGTCTTACTGTGGCAGAGCAGACAAGCTAGAGTTGGCTTGTTTAACAGCAACTTAACACAAAAAGTTATCTCTTTGAATCTTACGGAGACCCTGTAGTACCCTAAGGCAAGCTCAGTGAACTGTGACACTGCCTGCATTTCCTTGAATTGCTCTGAAAGAAAAATCTTTATTAAATACTCATTCAGAATGAAATTAAAACAAAAATGAAGCAGCTTTTGCAGGAAGCTGCTCTATGTTCTTCATCAGAAATCAACCATGATTAGCAGCCCTCTGGCACTTCTCAAAATCAGGGTGCCCAACAAGAACTGAGGTGTCACCTTCATTTTCAGTCCTTGAAATATATTTTAACCTGTATTTTCCCCTTTATTTTTGAATTTTTTTAATCACTTGCTAGGGAGCAGCTTTTAAAACATGCTTTCTAACTTTCTGAGTTGTAGAGGATCATTCCTGGAGGTCCATCTTTGCATCATAGTGCCATAAATAATGGCCTTCATCTACGGCATTATTATCTTTCCTGTTCTAGTATCTCTCAAAGTGACATTTTGCTGGGTGCTCCTGTGCCTGAGATGGATTAGCAATACTCACAGGTACTGAACCACATTTACTAGAGGAACACTGCCTGGGTTATTGGCTTACATTCTAACATGTTTCTCTCTTACATCCCTTGCAAAGCGCAGAAAAAACTAAGCACTCCTTGCAAAACTAATTATTTCGCAGGAGGTTTCACAGCAGAGCAGTATAGCTTCTCACAAACTTTTCTTTCCACTTGGAGGAAAGCACTTGCATTAGCAAGTTACACTCATGTTTTACTGCTCATAGATTGAATTACGTTTATCACTCTGCAAGCAGCAGCAGCATGACTGCCCTTCCACATGTGAAACATGCAATTCATTGATTTCTGGAGCTGTAACCACAGCTTTACATTTATCATATGTCAGTTCTGGTTTACTTAGCAGTCCCCTGTGTGGGACAATGTAGTTTAAAGTGTTGCTATTAAAGAGAGGGAAAAAAGAAACATTTCACATACAATGGTAGCATTCATCAACTGTTTTTTGAAGAGTGATGTAGCACTATTAATCACCTCCAGTTTCCAATTTCTCTAGCAATAACTTTCTTACTCTTATAGATGGATCAGAGATGTAAGTACAAAACGACAAAAAGAATAATTGAAATGCAACTCACATAAACCTGCTCCTTGGCTGAACTACAGCCCCATTTTTCCAATAGGAAGAAGCAATTTTGATCCCTGAACTTTTGTCTGAAGGTATAAATGAGCTCCATGACCCCTAAGGAAATCACTTTGCCCCCAAAATTAAGAACTTCACTCCAAATTTTGAATACCACCATTTGAGTGAACAAGTCCATATTGAGGCATTCTGTTTCAGAAGTCTCTAAATCCCTCAAACACTTGTTTTCATGTCTGCTGACCTCATGGATGCATTACAAACTCAAACAAACCTTGGCACCCGCCCTTTGGTTTTCAGATTAAATAACAACAAGAGTAAGTGACAAAAATCTCATCCCTATCTCAACTCTAAGTTAGTATCTCAAAATATGAAACACCTTTACCTAGTTCTGAACTCTTCCACTCTTTTTCTTTTTCTTTCTTTTTTTGCCACCTTTTAAAATTTGTGGCTGTGAGCAGCATGAAGTCTCTGACAACTGGCTGGGTGTGCAGGGACAGTGTCTCTGATCCCCAGTCAAGCAAAACTGTTCTGTTGCCTAGGAAGTCAAGAGACGGTTGGTTTCCCCTCATTGCTGGAAATGTTGCATGCCCTTTCCAAATCCCAGATGGAGAGTAGAAGAGAGGCTGCAGAAACACATTTAGGATCATCTGTAAAATATTCATCAAGCAAAATTTCAACAACCTGGAGTTTGTCTCACCTCTCCAGTCTTTAAGGAACAAAGTGTATTCCAGTAGGAGGAGCAACAAAGTGATGGTTTTCCCTGCTGCCAGACCAGGAGGTACAGCAGCCACACACCCAGCACTGTGACAGACACGACAATGCAGTTACCCACTCGCTCCTGCTCAAGGATCTTTTCTTAGCCCTTTGCACTGGTAGAGACTGCTCTTGCTAAAAGAATAGCTTGTTTTGGGGTAGGAGGAACCTGGAGGGAAGAGGGTGGTGACTGTCACCACACCTTGTTGTTTTAACTGGAATATATTTTCAATTGGCTGAGGGGAAAAGCAGAATTTGTTCTGTCAGATGACCATAGCAACACACCAACATGACTGCAGGAACCAGCAGACTTAGAGGTCTTATTCAAAATATATCCTCCAAGGCAAATGAAAGCAGAATGGCTTAAACAAAATGATGCCACCTTATGACATGTAACTTTGAATATTTTTTCATTCTATCAGAGGTGTTTTCATGCAGTTTACAACATGAATAGCAAAATCACAAACTCTTTAATCACAAAGCAAGTCCTGTTTTTTTGTTGTTGTCTGTGGTGAAAATTGCTGTTCTGGCAGTGCCAAAGATGTCTGAAATGAAAGGCTGTAAAAAAAATCCCCCCAAAAAGTATTTGTTTCCAGCATTATACAAAAATAATTAACAAAGAATAACTTATGTAATGTTGTTAACTGGTTTTATCTATTTCATCTGTTCAAGAGTAAACTGGTTTTAGATGAAACAGGGCATATAAAAAAATAACCCCTGACTCAGAGATCCACATTTGAGATGTTACTCTCAGTTAGGCAAACCAGAGACTTAAGTCTTTCTCAATCTCAGGTATGCATGAAAAGGATCTCAAAAGGTCAGTAGTTTGACCTTCTTTCCAAAGTAGATCAACTAGATCAAGTTGGTCATAGCCATGTCCAGTCTAGCTCTGAATGTCTGCAAGAACAGACACCAAAATCTTTTTGGGCAGCCTGTTACAGCATTCGACCGCAGACGTGTTGGAAAAAAAATTCTAATGTCTATTTGGAATTTTCCTTATTGTATCTAGTCTCTGTTGTCTCACATTCTTTCCCTAGGCACTTCAGAGAACATTATTAAAGTGTAAATGTCGCCCGTTGTAATCCCTTCATCTACCCACCATTGAAGGTGGCAGACTGGTCAGCCACACATTGCCCATGCTGGCTGTTCTGAGTCACCTTCCCATTCTTCATATTCTTGGACATGGCTTCCAGAAAGACAAGCTCCATAATTTTCCTGGAAACTGAGGTTAGGCTGATAGGTCAACAGTTCCCCAGATTCTCCTCCTTGCCATTATGTTAAAATGGCATTAAGAAGGCATTGGCCTTTGTCCCCTTCCCTGAATGGCGTCACATTTCCAAGATGATAGAGAGGGGTTTTGCAATTTTATTAGCCAATGCTTGGCACCTTTGGATGTAAGCCATGTGGTTCCAAAGTCTTGTGTTTGCCCTGTTGACTTAGGTTGTCTCTAACTCAGTCCAGCTTTCCTGTATGTTAAGCATCACTCTCCCAGCCTTTACCACTGGATGCAGAGCCCTAGGAGGCCTGGGGACAAACCTTACTAATAAGAACTGAAAGTATTGAATATCTCTGCCTTTTCAATATCCTTTATCCCTAGGTCCCATGCCCTGTTAAGTCACAACCTTACAGTTTCCCAGGTCTTCCTTTTGTTGCCAGTGTATTTGTAGAAGCCCTTCTTGTAGCCCTTAATTAGATCCAGGTCCACTCCAGTCGCAAACTACCTCAGCACATTTTTGTAATATCAATGACACAGGTCTGCAGCCACAGGTGGACTTCAAATTCTTTCTAATTGTTTTCCATGCTGCATATATGTACCTGCACAAACAGTTGATTGACTGAGAATCTGCCTCTATAAAAAATAAGCAAACAAATTTTTCTCCTTTAATACTTCTCATTGGAAGTTCTGTTTATCTATATATATACCAATGCTAACACAGTTCTTGGATATTTAAAAACTGGAATAGTAAGTTAAAAGCTTTCTATATATGGATTGCATAAATTCAATAGTCAGATATTAGCTATAATTCCCATGTCCTTAATCTGAAAATAAAACACAAAAGCCCCCAAACCTGGATAAACTGCAGAGAGCAAAAGTCTGAAGAGACTGTTATACGACAGATAGGAAGAGAGAAGGGATGTACAGTTGGGTATTCTTGGGAACTGATACTCCTCCCCAGTATTGAAGAGTATTCTCCAATACTGAGCACCGAATTCGAAGTATTTAAAAGTCGCAAGAATTAATTAGAGGCAAGGAAGATTTTGTCCATGGTGTCCAAGTGCCATGGACATGGAAATCTTACCTTACAGAAGGAATATTTAATCGAATAGAATAGAAATGGTCAAGCTCTAACAGCAGTTGAAGCCAAGTAAATTTAAGTTACTTGTAAGTTGTAAGATTTTAATACAGTGTGTCAGCTGATTACAAAAACACATTTGTAAAAAAAAAAAAGGCAGAATCTCCAGGTCTTCAATTATCTTTGCTGGCAGTCTTTCTGGAAAATGTATTTTAACAGGTCAGAAATAGTTAACTCCGAAAAAAACCCCACATCTCATGGCCTCAGATCAGAACATTTGCATAGAGCTGTATGTTCAGATTGAAACCAGCATAAAGCATGTAGTTTATTGATTCCACCCACACAGCAAACAAATTACTCAGTGAGCACCATAGCAAGTCAGAGGCGTCCCCAGCAGCATCAGAGCCAGTGTCGCTGCTAAGGTGCTTTCTGCTAGAAAATATTCATTTTAATTTTACTCACTTTAATAAATTCCAATAAAGTTTAGGCATCCTGGTATGAATACACCAGTAACACATTAGGGCAACAGCCTGTTTATATTCCTGTAGAATGACATTTATTGCAACGATGAACTTTAGAAACACTTTGGACCAGATGGCAACCTGTCTCCTTGATGGCACACAAGGGAAGGGAAGCCCCTCAAAAGTGAGCACAGAGGAAACCTCAGGAGTTCACACTGACTGTAACTTTCCCAAGGTAGTAGAGCTTTTTCTGTTTGCCCTTTTTATATGGAGGTAAAGCCTGGCTGGGCGTGAGCTCAGCAAGAGAAAGAGATGTGGCAACCTTGTGAAGATGGACATAGTTGTCACCTGCCCCTTGCAATCCTCAGAGACTGTGGCCTGCTTCAACTGAGCTTATGAAGGTAGCTCAAGCCTATGTTGAAGCATATCAGACATTTTGGAGAAATCCTAAAGCAAGAACAAACAAGGACAGTATTTTGGCAGTTACCTGTCCTTTATTGTTCAGGTCCCTGATCGCTTGCTCACATTCAGTAATCCTATTTAACTTTCTTCTTTTGCTACCTGAGTCAGCCCCTTTTAAACTGCTTACTGTTCTGACCCCCAAGCAGTAGGTTATGACATGGTACTTCACTGTGATGAGCAGAACTTACCATGGTGTGTGATGAGCATGCTGCAGGCATGGGGCACAGCCCAGCCGCTCCAGCCAGGGAGGCCTGGAAGCAGAAAGGCCTGTCCCCTTCCCTCTTCCCTAAGAGGACTCTCATGTCCTGTTGACTCTCACAAACAGGCTTTAAACTCTTTGCACATAAACACTGGTCTCCTGTCCACAGGTGCACACTTCTGTCTTCACACTGCACATACACTCTTTTGGGTTTATGAAATGCAGATAATTCACACCAGCAAAATCTACACACCTTACCAGGGTTCTTAATTCTTGTCTGTACTAAAGAAACGGGATGGTGTTTGAGATACCCAGGGAAGGCACTCTTTAAGCATTTGTCATTGCATACACAGTGCATACAAAATGCTGCTATTTGCATTTACCTCTGCAGTGCAGCATTTGAGAGTGTACCCTTACATTCCCTTATTGTGGGCAACAAACACAAGCTTGGTGTTAAAATCATATCGTTTTTACAATCATGCAATCTATAGGTTAAAAGGTCAATTCTGCAGACTCATTTGCACAGTCAGCATAGCAAAAATATTTATAAGAAACAGATTTAGAAATAAAACCTTGGATGCTACAAATCTCGGATAAATAAAAACTAAAAGTTACAAAATCAAGCAGACTTCATTTTGGACTAGTTGAACTTAAAAGTACAGCTGGTTCAGGCATTTTCCCAAGAGAATTGAAAGCTATTGGAGGAAAAAGCATTTGTGTGCATGCATGCATATCTTGTGCATACACACAGGCACACACACTATATTTATTCATGCACATGGGGTGATTTCTCTTTTACTCCAAATAAAGCATACAGGATCCTAAGGACTAATAGTTAATTTGATGTCTGTATCTTCAGATGTAGAGCCACGGCTGCCAAATGACAGAAATGGATTTATTGCCATAGACCTTTTTTTTTTTTTATTTGATGCTGATATAATGGATATCAGAAGAAAAGTTAGAATGCCAACCTGGATCAGTGGTCATGTGTGGCCCCAGCACGTTAGCTCCCAG
This sequence comes from Lophotriccus pileatus, assembly GCA_035583135.1. Lineage (NCBI taxonomy): Eukaryota > Metazoa > Chordata > Aves > Passeriformes > Tyrannidae > Lophotriccus > Lophotriccus pileatus. Next base: position 71,643,200 of record JAWWES010000115.1, on the reverse strand, counting down.
TTTCCTCTGCTAGTTGTGTATATCTGTATATCTATCAACCTGTCGGGTCCAGCTTCTGAAAAGCTTTAATGTGCATCAAAGATAAACACTTCTGTATTTAGGACAGCAAATGAGGCTTCTTTTGCCAATAAAAATATGATTTACAGCAAGTGTTGGGGTTGAACCTTTCCAATTAAAAACACCACCTAAGTCTTTTTTTTCATCCTCAGTGTCAATGAAATCAGAACATCACTGTAGTTCTGTTTGTTAGTTTTAGCATAATTTATTAGGAATAATCCCCCTGAGCCAGTTGCTGACCTCCAAAGCATTCTAGCTTCCTGTGGGATAACAAGGAATACGAAATACACTACTGTAAAATAAGCACTGCTGCTATGAAGTTTGTTCCTGTGCTGTCAGATAGACAGGCCTATAGCAAGTACTCAGCAGTGATCAAATAAATATCGAGAGACCTTTTTCTAACAGACAACTCAGCAACTTCAAACAGATTTCTTGAGCTAATTCACTAGTGGTACAGGCCAATAAAGCAGTGTTAATCTCCTGCTTTAAATCAAGTCTCTGTCATAAGGCTCTATTAATCTCTCCCAAGTTATCAAGTGTCTTAGTGGTAGGAAATTATATTTCTAAATTGAATCTTGTTCTCTTTCAGTGTAGCAAGAAATATTTTCAAAACTTCTAATAGGAAGTGCGAAACCTATGATGCTGACAATACATTTGAATAAATAAAAGCTATAATTTTAAGCCAATTTCTTCCAAGCCCTAACATTAGAGCAAAATAAAAAATTGGTTACCTACAAAGAAGAAATTAAACACAGGATTTGAAATGAAAGTGAAGAAACAGATGGTTAACTTTTTTATCTTTTTATAGCAATTGGATTTTTAAAAAAAAATGCTTTAAAGTCAAACAATCTCCAGGCACTAATAAAATGCTTATTGATCCTTACACTTACTCTACAAGATGTCCTAACCTGCAGGCTCCATTATTTTTAACAGAAACAAATACCCTTTATGTAGGTCTGCAAAGTTAGTGCCCCTTTGTTTCATAGGAGACAAATTTGGAGTAAGTAAATGTCTCTGCATTAAATTTAATACAGTAAAGTTAAAATTAATAGCAACAGGTGACAAAATAAAAATTTTATGGCCAGCAATAGAGCTGCAGGGTGGGTAGTGGTAGGAGGCAGCAGAATCTAACTGCAGCACTGATAAATTTTATGGCCTTTGCTTTCCAAGAAGAATCTCACAATCTCAGTAATGTTTAGATAGACTTGTCCCACAGGCTTATTTGAGTCTTACCTACTGCTGACCATCACCATCACACCGAGTGCAACAAGCAGCACTGGCCAGGGCTTAAATCAGAAATACTACCTGCATGGTCACACAGGAGTAAATACAGAGAACTGTTATAGGCAGAGTGTTCAAACCACATGGCCTGGGCACCACCACTCAATCCATGTCAGCTTTGTAGCCAAACCCAAATCCAGGCAGTACAACAGGAAGGAAACACCTTGATTTATCAGGTTTCAGGTGAGTAAGATGGGTTCAATTTCACTCAGATGCAGTTTAAAAAAACCCAAACACCACCCCTCTGTTTGCTATGGATTTATTCTCTCTCTGTAGTAATTAGATTTTTCCTGCAAAATGCAAGTCAGAACTCTTACCACAAAGCCTTTTCTTTCGGAGAGGCTGTGGGATGGGAAGGGTGATGTAACCTTTCAGTTCAGCTGGGAAACGTGGTGTAATGACTGAATACAATCAAGACCACAGCAAGATTGGACCAAGAAGCATTATAAGTGACTGCTGCCTCAAGTTTAATTTTATCTGACCTTCATTAACTGTTCAGAACAGACTTGCATTAAGATTTGTGCAGAAGGAATATTTATTGTACACATTTCTCAAGGCTGATACAGGCATGTGTGTGATGTATATGCAGGGAGAGCAGTCTTATACACATACAAAACAAGCCATAGAGCCAGCTGAGGAGGCTACAGTGATGTACATCTCTCAGACTACTGGCTACTTCTGGTGGAAGAAACTAAATAAGATTTGATGCAGAGCAAAAAATATAACTAAAGTGTTTCCACAAAACAGAGCTCTTTCTTTTTGACCTGCTATTTTTGTGACAAATACAAGGATCATTCTCTCATTCAATAGAAAAATGGCAAGATGAGAGCAGGGGGAGGAGAGAGAGTAAAGAAAAAGAAACAGAGAGAAGGGTGGCTGCAGCCACTGAGGGAGAAAGGGAGAGCATATCCCAGAGCAGGCAAGCCTCAGTTCAGCATCACAGCAGCTCTCCTGCAGTTTCTGCAAACAATTAGAAATAAAAGGAGCCTGTTCCTGTCAATGCATCTGAAGGAGCCTCAACACTTTTTATAGTCCCTCTGTTTGCCCCTCAAGCTACTCCCTCAAGACATTAATTTTATCCCCTTCTAAGTAAAGCTGTTTTGCTGACACATTGGAGAGACCTCTGCAGCCCCAGCTCTGAAGCAAATAGCTGGTGCATTCAGCAGCCTGCACCCACATTTCTCTGGAAACTTCTTCCACAGTTTGCCCTAGGTATCCTCTGATAAGTAGGAGAAGAAATGTCTTTTTAAAACACTGATGTTTTCCTTGGAGACTGCTGATCAGAGTCTTTTCCTACCATAAGTGAGATACAGAGATAAAGAGGAAATATGGTCTTAGGACAACATAAGGAGAAACACATGCTCCTCTAAAATTCAAGATTTTAAGAACTCCTCAAGACTACCTGTGAAAATATGTAATGTAGGGCAGATGTTAACTCTCATATTTCAAGGTGCTCTTATACATGGAGAAAGAGAATCTAAAGAGAGTAAAAGGCTTCTTGAAGATAAGTGTCCTCATTTGTATTATCTGAATTCAGTTTTATATAAGTCGCTCCTCAAAACATAAATATAGCAGTTTGTCAATAAAAAGTAAAGCCAGTAATCAAAAATGGGAGAAAATGACAAAGCACATTATTCAGTGTTCAAACCCACACCTCCCACACACAGCTGTGTATGAAAAAAGACTAACATACAACATGAAATTCATTAGAGAGAGGAGTCAGATTAATTATCTCTATATTAAGTACTGTTTATTAGAGCCATATTGCCACAATATGCCATAAATCCTCCAATTCCAGCAACTTATACCAATTTACAAGCAAGAGACCATTTTCTTAAACAAGTCATTGATAAAAATTATGCTTTTTCCCAAAAGTAAAAAGTCAAGCACCTTTGGAAGATCAGCAAAGGTTTCTGAATGGAGATCTCCCCTTATCCACCAAGTTACATGAGTCTGATGAACAGGATGGCCCACATTTTAGTTTGGCCTTTGACAGCTATAAAGCCTAGCATCCTACAAAGATAGGAACCAGATAAAAATGTCATAATAATTAAGTTCTCTTACTTAAGCAGATTCAGACATACTGAATGAGCACAGCTTTATGGTCCAGGATCAGAGTAAACAGCTATCCTAAGGCAGCAAAATCAATGAAAACATTTTAGATATTTGGCACTTCTTTTTTTAGAGATGGTAGGAGCTGATGTTTGGCATAAATCACCACACAACTTCAACCTTCAAAATTAGAGAACTTCAGACCCTGCAGGTCCTTTGCCCGTTTACTGATTTTTATCCTGCCTTCTATCCTGTTCAGAAGCCTTCCTGGTGCTGTGAAGTTTGATTTGTCTGAAGGGGAGGAAGGCATGAAATTTAAAGATCTGGTATTTCACAGTCACAGAAAAAACAGGTATGTTTAAAAAAGCAGCATCTCTGTAGAGCTGCAGGATAGCACCCTGCACGAAGAGATCAGCACATTTCTGGAAAATCAAGGGACTCTCCACTCTTGTTCCCCAAAATATTTTTTTCTTTAAGTGCTGCCTACACCAAGAACAGACTTGAAATCTTTTCATGTATGTAACTGTTAATATTACAAAGATACAAATGCAGAACATAATAGCTGCCCAGAAATTGCTTTCCAAGTTTTAGAAAGCACCAAAACCCAACTCCACTTTTCTCCTCCATTAAAATTTTTACAGAAGCAGGAGGCATGTACCTACACCAACCACACTAACAGTGAGTTTTGAAAGCATGACACCAATGCGTTACTGGAGAAAAACAGCTGAGGAGTTTGAAAAAACCTGCTAAAATACAGGTATTGGGCTTTACTTTATTAAACTAAAAATTATATTCATAGCAAATATATATTGAAGGAACAGATTAGATTTAGAGTCAGAGTCTACGTAACAGAAAAAAAATGCAGGCTTTAAGTACAGATTATGCTAGTGAGAGCTTGAATATATACAAAAAGAGGGAGGATCAACACAAGATGGACTCTTGGGATGTGTTAAAACATTAGGTGGTTAGTCTTGGTACAGAAGTAGCCAGGTGATGTTGAATGGATACACAAAAAGCAAGAGGAGCATGATGCTCCATCAAGGCTTCTGAAAATGCAATTCACTTCTGCTTCAAGGAGGAAGTATGATTTGCCATAGGATAACCCTACTGCTTAAAAGCAACTTTCTAATTTTGTCCAAATTTGGAAAGCAATAACTATTTCCATATTTATCTGATAGTTAAATAATGAGCATTAAACTTTATCACCTCTCCATTCAAACCACCAATTTCTGGATGTAAAAGCCTCCAGCAACAGGGCATCAAAAGCTCTTGAGAAGATGATGATCCTAGTGCAAGTTAAAGCACCTGAGTCACGCGCATACAGAACATCCCCACAGATCACTGTTTATCCCACATGACTGCTTTCCAGACAGACCACAGGAATGAACCTGTTACCCCACACTTTACCAAGCACATAGTCAAGGTGACAGGGTAGAACAGGACAGCGAAGCAGGAACAAGCCTTGCAGAGTGTTTGGTTGATCCCAAGTCTTTTTGTTACCATTTTCCGAATGTGTGATGAGTGAGCACTCAACAGCATTTCCAAGATACAGAGATTCCCTAACCACGTGTTTATGACAGCCATCTGCTCCAGTTTGCCCCAGCTGCCAGAAGGGCTAAACAGGATGGGTGAGATAGAAGAGCAAGTAGATCCCTGATGCCCCACTCCAGGACCATCTCCAAGGATCAGAACTAAACCCTGGGTAAAAATACAGACACTATATCTGGAACTTCCACATATCCCTACCAAACTCATCTGCTCTGTGAGGCAATACAGAGATACAACAAAAACTGTCTCCCTCCTTCAGAAGTTTACAGTCTAACTATAATAGCATGGGCCTATGTACAGACACGTGAAGAGATTTACTAAGGTTACAAAGGGGGTCAGTGGCAGACACAGACATCAAACGTGAGCCTCGGCAGTCTCTGTGTCATCTGCCTGTTCACTGAACTTTGCTGTCTGTTAAGCACAAAGATACATGACAGACTAAAAGCCCCTGGTGAACTCACATCAAATCAGTCAAGACTGAGTAACAGAGAAGCTTGGTACTGGAGATAAGACAGATGCAGAAGTGGAAACAAAACATACAGTCCAACAGTGCAAGACACGGCCAAAGGTGCGGGTGTTTTTTCCTCTAAAAGACAGTAAGGAAAAGCTTTTCTTCGGACATTTGCACACACACACACATCAAAAAAAAAAAAAAGTGCACATAGCTATGAGCTCTAATTATACACAGCTAGACTCTTGGACAGTTTTAATGAAAGTATTATTGCACCTTATAGAAAGCATAGCTTTACATTGAAGTTTATCACAGTTATTCACTCACACATTTCCATTATTTCAATCCATTTCTCTCGTAATGTTACCAGTGAAGGGACAGGAAATTGTCACCAAATACACAGCAAGAAACTGTAATGAATAGCAAAAATTGTAAGGATGTTTGCCTGCTCTTTCTAACACAGTTCTCAAATTGCCAAAATTCAGTCACGACTGGAGGTGAAGATTCTAAATATGCTAAAATAGAAACACTTCCACAACGACCCCCAACCTAAACAAAGGAAAGAACATCTATCTAAGTTTCAACCTTTATGTTTTGAGTACTTTCAAGTCAGAAGAATGATTATAGCAAAGAAAGCAAGGAAAGCAATGCTAACACTCTGAACCTTCCTTTTTTTTTTTAAATGCACACAGAGACACACACAGACTATTTTCAAAACAAACAAGCAACATAAATAAATTGCATTTCAAAATGATGTCAAGGAGCTAAGGACCAAAAGCACTGATATGGCTATTTAACCTCCACGTGTCCTGATCATGAAGTTCATATTTGGAGTTTTCCTAAAATAGAGACACATTTCAGCAGTTATGCATGCCACTGTGCTTAATGGGGAGCATCTTCCCTGCACAGAAGGGAGCCCCTTCTCACATAAAATCTGAAGTGGTGGCCTTTCAGCAGAAGCTTAACTTCTTTTAGCATGCCAAGAAAATCTACCTTAAGGCATGGAGGGGACAGGAGGGGGAGAGATATATCAAGATGACAAGTCACCAGAAGGCTCATTCTGAGCTAGCGTTAAACATAAAAAATTCACCATCTTGCAGCAACCCTCCTGACAGAGTTCCAACCAGTCTGCCCAGTCTCAGTGGCAGCAGACTGCAGCCTTCAGACCAGGTGAGGAAGCAAAAAGGATTGCATCTCTAGGAGGCCCAGGCACTTCTCCCACCCGCCAGCTGAATGACATATCTGTTGTTAAAACACCCCTCTTATTTCACATTTATACTCGGGACACGACTCACCTCTTCCCTGAAGATACTCTTCACTTTCAGAGGGTGTGCTTCTACCATTTATTTTCTCTTTTCTCTCGTTTATGGTCTTACACCTAAGAGCATCACTAATATGTGCCACAAATCAGGGGTAAAGCACAGTAGTTGTCTCCAGGCCACCTCACCAGGTTTAATCTATTATAGAATTTAGATTCCCTACAGTACAATCCCATCCTTTAGCTGACATACACCTAAAAGCCACACTGCCTTTAACATCCACGGGCATCCAAATACCAATCAATAGCTGCATCACTTTATTTCCACAAAGACAACAATTAGAAGAATTAATTTAAAATAGTGCCTATAGATTCAGCTAAATACATCAGAATAAATTTACTAGCACAGGGAAGCTGTGTATTAGATACCTGTAAAATCTTTGCCTGTGTGCATGTAAACTAGTATCACTCTTCAAGTATTCAGCTTTCTTTCCAATTCATGTAATTTGTAGACCACGGTGTTTTTATATACTGGACAGCACTAGGGTTCAGTTTCCTTTTACCAGAGGTTATAAATTTGACTAGACAGCAACAATTGCTTTTTAATCTAAGCAAACTGATCTGTCAGAGGCAATCAGTAGGGTGAACCTATCCCGGGAGAATCCTAATAATCCCGATGAATCACTTGGCGCTGTATGAAACTGAATAGTTGAACTCTTGGCACGGAATGTCACAAGCACTTAATGCACCAAGTATATACAGCTGCAAACAGCGAGCTCAGGGACATGTGCCTTCATAGTGTTTGCACTTCTGCTCAATTTCTACACCTTTCATCACTAACCAGTTTCTAATCATATTAGCTTTTCTTTAAAAAAAAAAACCAAAAACAAAACAATTTCCCACGGAAAAAACCTGACACATATTTAGGGATATTATTTGCTGTTCCTAATAATGGTAATACATTACATTCAGAGAAAAAGATCAGGAAAAATCTGGGTGAGAAACTGGGAGGGTTCTGTTTTAAGAGAAAATTTATCAGTATACTGTAGTCAATACAGTAGTCAAAATGTTTCTGATGACTTTTTAACACTGATTGGCACACAAATGACACTGACTTCAGAAGAAATATTTCAATAGACCATTGCAGCCCTTCTCATTGGTGTTTTGAGCCTATCTGTACCATTTCAAACATATTAAGTGAGCATTTTAAAAATAACATGCTCTGGCTAAATTATATGCCATGTATGTAAAGAAATATAATAATGCCACATTTAAAACAAAACTAGAGGTGTGTTCTATCTTAATTCAGTTCTTATTAATATCTTAGTTCAAATCACATGCAGATTTTTAAAACTGAAACTAGAAATACTGCTTTATATGCATAACTGGAAATGTTTCAATCTAAAAACTGTATAGAACCAGTAACCTTAGGTTAACCTTAGAGTTAACCTAAGAGTAAGCCAGTAACCTTACACTAGGTTTCCTTACGCAGTTTGATTCCTACTGCCTCTAAAAAACATCTAGTCCCACAGAAGTCCATTAACTCTGTTATTGTCCTTAGAGTGTAAAAAAGTTGTTGAATTGACAAGTGTGTCTATAAAACATATATCACAGTCTCCAGTCTATTGGCTGTACGATTATCTATAGTAAGTCTGGGTAAAAACAGATGTTCTGACTTGGAAAGCACTTATCTTTACAACTCAAGAATCCCCAAGGAGGTTTAATCTAGTTGATTTAAAGCTTAGCATCAGTTCAGTAGTTGACTGATTTTACTCCTTAACTGCACAAATGCGCTTCTATGGACATGCTAAAAATTCTCAGTAACAACAGCTGCATATACAAACTCCTGATTTGTCCACAATTTCAACAGCCTAAGTGAAAACCTACCCACTCTTTCAGAATGAAGGTAAGAAAGACACAAACATACCTGCAAATTCCCCAGCTACAGGGCTAAAATTGAAAGTCTTTTATTTAATGTATAGAAAACCTAATCATTCAGTTAGTAGCATTAATAAAGGGAAACAAAATCTCCACAGCCTAATCTAGTATGAAGCATTTTACTGTAGTAGTACTGATAAAAATTATATGTATATAAAAATATATAAAAGTAAAGTGGTTTGGAATTATGTAATGTATGTATTTAACAAAAATTGTTGTTCTATATTTATTTAAATATTGTTATATATTTTACAAAATACAGCATGGAAGCTATAGAGAAAAAGAAATTAGCCTTCCAAAACCTGAAAAACTGAAAATGCCTTCTTGTTCTTCCCTCTTTAACAGCTGTGTCACATTCCAAAAGCTTGTGGTGGTGAGTGCAGAAGCCTGGGCAGTAAGGAGTTAATGCATTGCTATGCCTCAAACACCAAAGGCCATTCCAGCAGGCAAGTTAGAACAGGATGTGGCTGGAAAAGAAGGTCTTACAGAGATAGGGCAGCACCTCTCCAGGCCAACTTCCCTATTGTGGTCCATGGAGACTGTAAAACACAGGAGAGAACAAGGGGTCAAGGAGTGGGCAAGACCAGTAGAGAGGGATCAATATCACCAAAAGACCCTCAAAGCCCCCCAACCCATTTCCAGAAAGATCCAGAAGAAAGGACTGCGCAAGCTGCTCGCTTATTTAAACGAAGAGCGAGAAACCTAATCCCAGGGTGGGGAAGAATTACCCTTACAGAAGATTGCTTGCTTAAACCACCAGCATAACCATATTTGATCTGACCTTCCTCCTCTGCTTCCCTCATCACCAGGTCAGGAAGCACTCCTCCTCTTCTGTCTTTCCTTCCTCCAGTTGAAAACCACCCCCCCAGAAGCTAAGACATAGAAGCAAAATAGCAACTTGAGACAACACCCTTATTTTTACAGACTATAAAACCATTTAAATATTGTCTCCCCTCCGGAGACTGTGGTGATGTTACAAAAGGAACAAGCCATTAAGATAAGAACTCTTTGATTCACTCATCATAGCTGTCTTCCTTCTTCATGAAGGTGCCTAAAACCAAAAAATTTCCAGTGTAAATTCACTGGACTTTTTGAAATTATCAAGACACAAGTTGTATTAGAAAGTGAGATATGCTAGAGTATTTTTTCAGTATCTTTTAGTATTTTAATAACTGCTTGAAACACGTATTTAATAGAATGCTTTATAATAAAGTTATTTACTAGCTCTTTGGAATGGATGCTCTTGTGTCCAGGGAGCAGAACTGCAAAGACTACTTTCTTTCAGAGTCAAAGGTCAACCTACAATTACAGAAAGAATGACAAGTCACTTGGTTCAATTTCTACGCCTGGTTCCTGTGCAACACCACAGAGGTGTTACTGGAAAACCACCTACACATTAAGACGTGGAAGAACACTTACAGAGTATTGCAATGTCTGCATTTTGTGAGTGACAAATAAGGGGGGGGTTATTTATTTTTCAAAAGGTTTAGAAAAGCACTCTGAGCAATATTCTCCCCCTTCCTTGGTCTACGCCCCATACATCCAGGTTGGACATCACGAAGAGAGCTTCTGCTTCTCCTCAGGTCTGGAAGGGCAAGGCCTCTGAGACACTACTGAGACACTACTTGAGCTGTACTTACAGAGGGGAATAAAGAGTTAATATGTTTCCAAAGCAGAGGTGATCCTAATATTTTTCTCTACTATACATGTGGAAGTCTCCAAGCCAACTACCTTCTCCCTCTCATTCCATTTTCAATTTTATGTGACTATGGAACATACAGTAAAAGTCATTAGGCTACATTTTACAGTTTATGGTTTTAATGGTTTTGCAACATTAGAAGCACAACACATTTTCAAGCATCAAAAACTAGGCTTTGCTATCTAACATTTCATAAAGATAATAAAAGTTAATGAGCACTCATGATCTATGATCTGACAAGACATCTGTTCTGTTCTTTCCGAGATAAAACATTCACCCTGACTTGTTCTGGCACAGTGGGAGAGAACAAACATAAACTAATTAATCATTCTAAACTACAAGCTATATTAAGTTATAGTTTCTCAACAGGCTTTTCATACCCTGTTGCTAATAGGGCACAGGTGTCCTAAAAACAGTCTTTCAATGCAGTAATTAAATCCTGCCAATTTCACACGGTCAGCTGCAGCCACCAGCACTGTTCAGAGCTTCAGCAAGAAAAAAAAACTATTCAAGCAATAACAAGGTTGATGTTATACCAAGATTCCAGTATCACGATCTCTATTCCCACTTTCTACAGAATTTCATCACGCTTTCTTATTAAAGGAGGATCTTAAAAGGATTTCATTCTGACCCATTATGGGGGTAAGTAGTACTAACATTACAAGAAATACCACAAGATACTTCATAGAGGACATGTCTAACATTGGCACAGAGGAGGGAGGAGTAATCTGTGTCAGCATTTTGAGGGTGTAACAAGGAGATCTGTCACAGGAAACTTGAGAATAATGAAACCCTACACTCCATGACATTTCAAAACCAGCTTCCGAGCATTTTAGATGTACTGTTTGAGACCAAATTCAGCCTGTTGATACTTATGTCACCTACAGGATAATAACGAAGAGGAAAAAAACTCTCAAATTATTCTTTTTTTCCCTTCATTCAGCCCTACAGTATGACATGTTTTGAACACTATGCAGAAGTATGCAAGGGTTTGGCTTCCCCCAAACTGCTGTATATTACCGTAAATAGAATATGTGAAATGAAGAAAAAAAAATTAAAAATCACAGATTGCACAGTAGTTAATGAACAACAGTGTTTACAGTAAATCCCCGAGATAAAGACAAAAATCCCAGTTTTACATACAGAAAACAAATACTTAATTCCTGACAAATACCTTGTGCTGAGCAAAACACTGTCCTGCTATCAAATAAGCTATAGAACCAAGGAACCAAGCATGGCCCAGCTGTGCAGAAAAGCAAAGTACTTTTGCTAACTGAGGAATCCAAGACAGTTGGTATTTAACACACAGCCTCAAACATCTAACCTATCTAAATAGCCAAAGCTCCCCAGAGCATGCCAGAGAGGAACAGCATTTCTCCACTGCCTGAAGCAACAGCCAACCAGCTTTCACTGGACTGCCCCGCTGGAAGAGTCTGCTCTTTCCACTAACTAAAACCAGTATTCTCCTGAAGTTGCAGTCACAGACTCGATCTAAGAATTTAAACCAACATTTTACAACATGTGCACAAACAGAACCAGAAAGGCTTAGCCCAAAGGACTATTATTGTGGGAAGACTGAGTCAGATGGTCCACGGATTTCTCTCTCACGCCTCCAGAGAGATTATGTAAGCTTCAGATTAAAATAAATAAAATCTGAAAAAACCCAGCACTAAGTAAGCAGCCTAGACAGATCAGCTGGTGAACTCAGGCTACACATGTACTAGCACTTAGTGTAAGAAAACATGAATGGATGGATCAGTAGGAAACAGTTTCTGTCGTGGAGCTGAAACTTAAAATTTACATGTTTGGGGAGTTTGCTATGTCTGAATTCATTTATGAATTCTTCAGATCATTTAAGTCTTGCAGGCACAAATTTGATGTTCATCTATTAGCATTTGGTACCTTTTTGGATCATGTTTTTTTGTTTAGTTTTATCCTAACAGATTTCAGTTTGCATTCTCTGAAGCAAAAGCATGACAAGCAGGGATGACCAGATTAATTTACAAAGAAAAAATACACCCTCAACTGAAAAAAACACACCAAAACCCCAAAAAAACAGTCCTAGCCTGAATCAAAACAATAATGTAGACCTACCCTAGGGTCCCTGGAAAAGCAATTATTCAATAGCATCATCAACCCCAACATGTGCAGCTACTTATCAAAAACATGCTGATAAAGCCCTTGCTGTGTATTTTTGTATATTATTTGAGTAATATATTTTAATCCTACACAAATTGTGACATGAGATTCTAATAATTATATTCTTGTCACTTAACCTGATAAGCTCAGTTTCCTTCCTTGTGCATCTGTTTATGACCATCCATACACTCTGACAACGACTTCTCAAATGCTGCTTCCAAGACAATTTAAATTATATAAAGATTAATAACATCTAGGGGAAAAAAAAGAATTATACACCCAGAGATACACAGACTTGTCACATTCAGATTCTGGTTAAAATACCAAAATTTAATAATACCTTTCGAAGATACAATTATGTCAAGGAAAGAGTAAAGGCATTCAAACAATGGATATAGATCTTAAATAATATTTACAAATTCTAAATTTCAGGTTGACTATAAAGTCACAAATACTTTAAATATTTAGTAGAATATAGTGTAAATTCTAATATAAATTAGATAAACTCAATCTGTTATTTTTTACAGTCATAACAGTCTAATCTTTACATACTATATACATTAAAATGCTAAAAAGTTATAAAATTTTCTCTCTGTTACTATGCAAAGAAATGGAAAATACATCAGCTCTGTCTTACTGTACAATATCCCAATTAAACTTTCTGTAGTGATCTCTGCAAAAATAAATGGCACTTTCACATGCAACAAGGCATAAAGTACAACTCTGTCCATTAGCAGTATTCCATCTGAGTGCAAAGTAAACTACAATGCAAATGTCATTCAACCACATAGCTGGAAATCAAAAGTAAACTGGGGAAAGAGCTTCTGACAAACTTTCTCATACTGAAGTAATAATGAAAAGCATGTAAACTGATTTCCATACAGATCTGTAATTTTAAAAAATGAAAATACAGCATACTGAGAAGTTTGTTGTGATGGCATCGAAGCTACCTTGACAAAACAATAATGGAAGGAAAGCTGATGATCCTGTGAGAATTCTGAAGCCCAGCCCCGTCAATGCGCTGCAGCATCTAAGCTGCTTCTCTACTGACAGTTTCCAAAATTACTTCTGCCACTCAAAATTGCACATTAGCAGTCAGATAAGTTTCCTAGACTTCATTATGCCATTGTGTAACCATAGCTTCCACAGTGCAATGCCACAAGAAGCCTGTCTTTCAGGATTTCTTTACTTGGATATTCAGGTAACTTGAGCATGTTGATACTGAAAAGAAAGAAAAAAAAAGCCACATCACAGTTCAGCAAGAAACACAACAGTAAAGACTTCTGATCGAAACCCCTGAAGAGACCACATTTATGGAAGAAAACAAGCCTGTGCTGACTTATAGTACCACTGAGCATTCGAATATATTGCAGGAAATTGCTTTTTCACTTCAGTAAGTTGTAAAACAATTATTTAACTTTAATATCCCTTTATTAATTTGACTACTTTCAATTAGGCAAAATCAAGTAAAAAACAATGAGCAAACACAATGTAACATCATCTGGGTTAAAACCCATTGCTTTCTTGTTGGATAGTGAATACTCAAAAAACTGTCTAAATTTCTTTCTCTTAATATTGAAAAGAGCTGTACTTTTGACTGTGACTGACATGAAAAAGCTCTGGTTTTAAGATATTTTGATAAGCCTAGTCAACATACCATGTGCTTGATGTTGGTAAAAGATTTTCAGTATATGGTACAGCAGCAATTGTAAAATTTTGCAATCCACTGCCACCCATTATATGGGCAAAGCCACCATGAGGCACCCTAGAACTGAGAAAATTCACAGAAATTAGACCACTGCAATAATGCTATAAAGCAAAAAATATAATCTTTACACTGAAAACATCTTCTATTTAGAGCAATTTGACAGTTACTAATACTTTTATGAAGGTTCCCCTTCTCTTACCAATATCAAAATTCTCTTTGTCTAAATGCTTTTAATTACAAGACTGAATAATATATTAGTCCACTTACATTAGGCACCAAATTGTTTGAATGATATTTAAGATAACTCTGCTTGCAAGGAGGATTTCTACAACCAGTTTTTGCAACAAAATGTTCATAGAATCATGGAATATTCTGAGTTGGAGGGGACCCACAAGGATCATCGAAGTCCAACTTCTGGCCCTGCAGGGATCACACCATGGTCCTGAGAGTACGTCCAAACACTCCTTGAACTCTGTCAGGCTTGATGAGCTTCTCCACTGGGGAACTTGTTCCAGTACCCAACCACCCTCTGGGTGAAGAACCTGTGCCTAATATGCAACCTAACCCTCACTGACACAGCTTCATGTCACTCCCTTGGGTCCTCCCTTGGGTCACCAGAGAGAAGAGATCAGTGCCTGTCCCTCCCCTTCTGCTTATGAGGAACCTGTAGAGCACAATGAGGTCTCCTCTCAGTCTCCTCCAGACTGAACAAATCAAGTGATCTCATATTGCTTCCCCTCAAGGCCCTTCACCATCTTCATAGCCCTCCTTTGGGTGCTTTCTAATAGCTTTATATCTTGCTTATATTGTGGCATTATCTGAGTTAAGATGGCTATTTATGTTTACAGTTTAAGAAATACTACATCATAAAAGAGTTTATACTCTAATTACTATCTATGGGACAAATGACCAAAGTATCCTTGATATACCTATTAATTTACAACTTCACACCAAATATTACAAATTTAAGTTGTAATTAAATTTAAAAATAAAACCATTGCATCAGTCACACTATCACCCAGTGACAAACTATGGTAAAACCAGAACACTAAAAAAAAAAATCACTAGCATCTTCAGGAATGTATTCTCACTTAATTATATTACTAAATTCTTTTCCATTTATCAATATAGTATTCAAAGATTACTCAAGGTGTAAATGGGTAATAGCCTGGAGTGTTCAGAGTCCCTCCCTATAATTTTAAACTAACAAATAGAACACAATTCAAATATTCATATATTTTCATAACATCAATTTAAGTTGGTATGCACTACAAGATAATATGTTGTTTGTATAGCCCACACACCCAAAAAAACCCCTCAACCCCCCAAAAACCCCATAATAATGAAAGGATAAGGACTACAGAAGTTGAATGCATTAGGAACAACGTCACCAGCAGGGCAAGGGGTGGTGATCCTTTCCCTGTACTCAGGGAGAAATATCTGGAGTCCAGCTTCAAGCTCTCCACTGCAGTAGAGATAGGGACATAATGCAGCAAACTGAGCAAAGGACCATGAAGATTCTAAAGGATTGGAGTACCCCACATAGGAGGAGACTGAGCTGGGACTTTTCAGCCTGGAGAAGAAAAGGCTCAGGGAAATTTGATCAATTGTATAAATACCTGAAGGAAGGAATAAAGATGAAGCACTAAGTGGTCCCCAGGCAATGGGCACAAATTGAAGTCCTGGAAACTTCCATTTAAACATAAGAAAAACTTTTTTACTGCGAGGTGGTCAAACACTGGGACAAGTTGTTCGGAGAAACTGAGAGGTCAGCACTCCTGGAGAGAGTCAAAACCTGCCTGGACAAGATCTTGAATATCCAGCTCACCTGATTTTGCTATGAATATGGTGTTGGATTTGACAATCTGAGATGACCTCAGTTGGTTAAAGAATACTGCTAATAACAGCAAGGTCATGGGTTTGGCCCCCATATGGGCCATTCACTTAAGAGCTAGACTTGGTGATCCTTGTGGGTCTCTTCCAACTCAGAATGTTCTGTGAAAATCTTAATCTCTAGATTAATCTCCCTGCTAATCTCAGCTCATCTGCAATTGCATTGCTAGCAAAGAAAGAAACAAAATAAACCTTCCATAAAATGTATAACAGGTGTTACAATTCTGGATTACAGATACCTATTTTAAAATCAATGTTCCTATATTCACCAAATCAAGTGACTGCAAAAACAGGAGCAAGAAAAGAAGTAATGTTTTCACTCACAGTAAAACTACTTGGCAAAAATGCAAAAGAGTAAAGGTTGCTACCGCTAAATGTAAAGGAGCTAGGACACAACTCACTGTATTACTTTCTAAACATACCTTTAGGAACTAGCTATAGTATCCAACATATAAATCTGTATCACCTAGCTTAATAAGAGCAATGTTGGGCATATAATTCTAACACTGGTATACAAGGCAACCACTATGGAGGGGAGCGCTGATTATTGGCAGCATATTATTCCTAAAACAAATGGAATTGTGCTTACAGCAACAGTTCAAAAGTTGTAAAGATTTTACAGCCATACTGTTAGACTGTAGTTTTGGCTCATATTCCCATACAGTTCTGCTGCTCCTGCAGTGATTTTTTTCTCCCCTCTAGCGTTCCACATCCAAATCAGTGATAAAACACAGATCTAACTGGTGAAAATTTCTCATTCAGTCCACTATTAAATAAAAGTTTTTGCAATGTAACCTATTATCATTTTTTCCATACAACAGGTCAAAATTGTATAGTATGATCATGGCTTTGAACATTTTAAAGGAACAGATTGCTGCCAATTTATGCTTTCAAGAAATGAGTTTTCTCTCCAAGGAAAACACTGCCAATACAGTTAAGAAAACCTTCCAAATATATGCAAAAAATATCACAATATCTTACCTCTTCTACTGCATGCGCAAATAGCTTTGAGCAAGAGCAACGATGCAATTTCATAGTTTTGGAAATTTCAACATTTAAAATGTTTAAGTTTACATCTGAATCCTAGCATTTCTACCTATTTTTCTGCTGACAAGTTTTGCATAAATTTACTTGAAATGAAAACACTGCAGAAGAGATAATTTAAGCTGGTTTCCTTATGTTTTTTATACTTCTATAACGGTAGGCAAATATATGCTTCACATTTAACAACTATGCTGAATTTTCCTTAAAATAGAAGCATATTGCTTATAGCTCAACAAAAACTACAGTCCCCAAAGAAATTAAGCAGCAATCTTAATAGTTGTAGAATACAAAGTAGAATTTATCAAATAGAATTTATCAAGCTGACAACACTTCCCTCCAACAATTTACTAAAAACCTAATCAAAAGTTGCCAATAGATAATTAAAAATAATTTATCCAAATACTATTATAAATACTATACAGATCAAGAAAGGAAAAAAATAAGTAAAAGCATGTAGAATTGAAAATACCATCTCAAGCAGCTGTCAACTGAGAAAGAGTAAGTGGTGCATAAGTAAACTTTCAGATCCCCATCACGAGGCACAGAAATATTTAGCCTTTTTCTTGAGTGTGCTAAGACTGCCAAGCATGTTCAAACTTTGCTTGCAACAATTACTTTAGTGTAAAAAGTTGTCTCAAAATTGGCATTAATGACAAATGCAATGGTATCTCCACTGAAACTACCAAAGCAGGACTTCATTACTTTGAAGAGAAAAAGATGTAAGAATGAGGAAAAAAAGGCATAAGACAAAATTTAAGAAATATTTAGAGATGTCAGATAAACACTGAAGACATAATCATAAATATATTTTATTTAATTATTTTTTAATTAATTAATTCACTAGATTAATTTCATAGTCTTTGGAAACAAAGTACAGTTGCACTTCATACACACAGAGAAAATCAAGTAAATGTGCAGAAGAGCTTAAAGAGAAGTGGAAACAAACAAAGAAGATTTTGAATATAGCCTGCCAACCACTACACAGAAACAAAATCTTCACTAAGGAAATGTGAAGCTAGAAAAAGCTTATAGTTGAAAATCAGCTATACTTTCAGTTGATAATTTTATGTAAGATACCACCTTGTACTAGACTAACTTGTGTTTTAGCTCACATATAAGTCAGCATCTAAATCTTCCCTGCCCAGAAACCAGGACTGTCTGGGGATTTATGAGCAAAAATGCCAGCTGCATATCACTATTAGAGGTAACTTTAAAAAGTTACATTTTTATGGAAAAATATATCTACTGCATTTCAATCACTGAAGAAAAAACATAAAAGGGTTCCTTCTAGCTGATGCAGGGGAAAAAAAATGAAAGAAAAGCAAATTGTTTTTCAGTTCCAGCCCAGAGTTCCAAAAAGCCACAGTCTTCCTACTAACAAAATGGGTAAGAACAAGACAGCCGGTGATTTGTGACCAAAATGAATGGTACTGAAGCACGTATTAATCAGACAACGTAATTGTTTACTTGATAGAAGTGTCCCTTAGAATCCAGCAGATTATCACAAATGCCATGAAAACAGTCAATGCCACTTCAGTACCCTTTGGAATGTTTTAAGAAACATTTGAAACATGACCTTACACCTTAAAGATCCTTATTTGCTGTCTAGATTTAGAAATGGACTAGTCCACTAAAAATGAAAGACCAGCAGTTGGCATGCAACACATAGGAAGTTAGAACTGCAGGAATCATTTCCTCAGAGGACAAAAAGATCAGTGTGCACAGAGATAGCTTCTTAAATAGTCAATGATTCCTAAAAACAATTCATAATAAATCAAGTGAAACTAACACAATTTGAAGGCCATGCCATTTGATGATACATCCGTAACTGTGAAATTCCTTAATATAAAAGGCAAGTTTTGATGATCTTAATTTGTATTTTATCATTGCTTAACCACAAAACTTATACACAAAAGGTCAGCTACTCTACTAATCCTAGAATATGAAGGGGACATCAAAGTAGGAAGATGGTGGGATCTCTGCCTGCCATCAGAAAAAGACTGGACTGAACAGCTCAGGTGCCACACGTATGACTACAGATCCACTTTGTGATATGTCTGTACACACAAGCTCGGTAACTCAAGGGGCATTTATTGCTCAAAACCTTCCCTCACTGCCCTCAAACCATAAGGGAAATAAAAATGGCTTTCCCTAGAGAACAAATAGAATTTAGGACAGAAAACCTACATAAAGCAAACAGTCCTGCATAGGGTTACATCTTCATTTACATTGACATACTGCACTAATGTTAAATTCAGCTCAGCTTTAGGAGAAGGATGTTCTGTTTACACTAACTGAAGTGATACCTGGTTATCTCATATATTACAGCCTCTATTGATTACTGGAGAAGCCAACAGTCACATAAATATGCAACAGGAAGAATATAAAGCGCAGTTAAATTCGCTATAGCCTTGTTAAAAATTGCCTGGACAGCAACAAAGGCCTCTTGCAAAGTAGTCAAGTATAATAAATACATAATCAATCATTTTGCTGGCAACACAGGCAGCAAAAGTATTAACACACACTTTGTCTACTTTGATCAACATATAGAACACCCAAGTATGCAAAACAGTTTCCAGCTAGATGATCTTTTAGGGCAATTTCAAGTCTCATGACTTATTTCAGAGTATCTAAACAATATATTTGTTCTTACAGAAGAGTCTCTCACCTGCCAGTAACAAACTGTAATAGTAATACTCTCTCTTCCTGAGTTAGTTCTTCCACCACATCCCAGAACCACTAGATGAAAAATAAGTTAGTTTGTATTTTCCATTAAATACTTGTAATACATGAAAATATAATGGTAAAACAATAAATGGAATATTTGCTAGTATGCTACTTAAATTATGGAAATTTTCATATGAAATTCATATATAATTAGTTTACTTAATGGAAGAATATAATATTTTAAAAAATCCACACATTTCAGCCAAAATAAGCTTCCATAAATACACACACATAATAACAACAACAAAATCATCTTTCTTGAATTAAAAAGAAATAGTCTACATTATAAAAAAAAAATAAAAAATTACCTGAATAACTTGGTCTCCTCTCTCATAGCCACTCGTGTATTCTGTATTTTTTAACCAGTCATTCACATCAATTTCTGGCATACCAGACAATAAAAGCTCCTTCAGAAGAAGCACACAGGTTGTGATTAGTTCTCCTGATTAACCATTAATTTCAAGACTTTGTGCTATTTTTAAAAGCATTGCTTTTTAAAGTAGAAAGTAGAAAAATGACAGTGCTTTTTCTATTTAGTTGCAACCTTATGGAACTTATGACTAAATTTTAATTCAATATTTTTGAATTCAGGTAACTTCACATGATCTGTTTAATTTCAGCATGTAGTATCAGGAGAGAAAAATTATTGCCAAAGAACCTGAAAGAAGAAAGCTCTGAGTTTTGGCATGACTTGAGACAAAACTTGATATGTGTTGGTTACAGAAGATCAAACCACCAACAAAAACTAAGTGAAATCTGATACTGCAACTCAGAAAAATTAAAGACAATTGATATAATCTTATTTTTAGAGAACTTCTCAAGGAAAGTATAAAAAGGCTTAAAGGTCACAACATCCTGATTCATATTGAAATTACAATTCAAGGCATTTATCATTGCCATGTGAAGCTGTCACATTCCAGGAAGTTGGTAATTCTGAGTAATTAGAAAAAGCAGGAATATGCATAATGAGATCTTCACTGATAGATGGCTGGGAAGCAAAACCAAAGTGAAAGCTGTAAAATGTTTATTTTGTGATTACTGAGCTTTACTTCTACATCATTACATTGCCAATGAAATATGCTGAACAAAGTATATGAAAATACATAGGCATTTCTGCTTACCAATTCATATTCATCAAAAAGCTGGATCAAAGATGGTGGAATGAACATGTGGAAGCCTTGTAAAAAGGCATTTATCTGAGGCTGAATGGCTCTGGTCATTCTGAGCTCTGTCACAAGCTGGACATACTCAGCCTGCAATGTAGAAAATGACATTAAGATATACCACAGCAAAACCACAGAGCTTGTACAGACACATACACACAAATGCTGTCCTTCTCATATTACAGATGTCATCCACTGCAAGATAATAAGAGTTCCTATGCACTTTCCACATTGAAGAAACCCAAAATAATTAAGTATTCTTGTTAGTATTCTCCAAGTTCCAAGCCCCTTCTGGTCTTCCCTCTTCCTTCCTTCCAAAGACAATTCCAAAACAGAACAATTTAAATTGTTACATAACCCAGTCAAAAAACAAGACTTCACAGAAGACAAAGGAAGTGAATAAAACTTAATTTGTCACACCTGCCATCTAACACAACCACCATTGTGCTCAACTAAGGACATAAACACATCAAGGTTTGTAAACAGAAATATTCTATTAAGCAAACTGACATAACTCAGGAAAAAGGGTACACTTCTGAAGGAATATTTGCGAGCCAAATATTCCTAGATTTCCCCCCATTTCTGGAAGTCTAACAAAATTTTATCCTCTTAATAAGAATTTCGTTTTTTTAAAGAAAATCTCCTTAGTTTATAAAAAAGAAAAACACCAGAAAATAATTTCTACCATAGCCATGGGAATAGACCATATCACACTTCAGGGATTTGGGGGGTCTGTTCCCTTTAAAAGCGCACCAGCTAGAAAAAGAATCCACCAAAACTTCCCTTTTGTTGAGAACACAAAAGCCTAGGAGGCGTTAATGGAGGAAGGTTTTTAGGAGACAGGCAGAAGTAAAGCTCTATAAACACGACTCATTTACTCTGACAAAAGTACACAAATCTAATAAAGTTTCTTTACTTAAGAAAAAAGTTTCCTACTTGAAAACAAAATTTATTCCTAGATGGTACTTAGTTTCAAAGAAATGCTTTGACTTCCTAATAATGACCTTTAATAAGAAAATCATGAAATGTATCTCCCAATTAAACTATCAGCTTCCTTCAAGACAATAATCCTACATAAATATTTGATTTTTAATTTTAAAAAACTTCAACCTAAACTTTTAGGTTCTGAACCTGCACAAAAGCAACCAAGCATTTTTAGTTTCCTCTCTTTCAGTAAATCAGAATAAAGTATAAAATATTTCAAAACAGAAGGATATTTTTCAAAGGCAGCTCCTTACATTCACAGAGGTACAAAGGGATTGTCACTTGCTTTGCAGCTGCAAGGTATTTTTACATGCATTACCACCATTTTACTAGAGTGAAAAGAAAATTATTTTGTGAAGTGCTCTGAAAAACATAACCTAATCATATTTTTAACTGCAGAACTGTTCCAAAAAATCTAGTTTAAATCTAGACACTTCCCTGGGTTGCTTCTACAATCAGTGGAGATGAAGACATCTCCTTTCTCTAAGGACTGAGGGGTAGCCAAAGGAGATTAACTGCATTAGACAAAAGTCAGCCTCTGCATATACTGAAGAAACCAGAAGCTTTCACATTACCAGGATTTGAAATAATGTTAACACCAGCCTTCTTCAGCGATCAGAAATGCTTGTTTTACATCTCTTAAACTGCTGTTACATATACTAAGCTATTCAGAAAACAGTAGAAAGGAAAATTCACAACCTTAGTTTTAAAAAAATCCATTTAAGAAAAAGATTATGACTTATTTTCTGTATTACAAAAATACTACATTGAACACTTTAATTATGAGAGAAAGCAGTTGCTGCGCTTCAGGTGTAACAAGAAATGTTTCAAATAGCCTGGAACAGCTGAGCATCCTGACTAACAGCACTGGCACATGATGAAAGACCTGTAGCACAGAATTTACATAATATATGTTAGTAAAAAAATGGTCAATTTGTTTTTCTCTCTGTTCACTTCATTTACATTTTATTCTCTCTCAGAAGCCTTAGGAGCACATTAGAAAACAGAAGTACCCATATAATTTCAGATCTACATATTCATCCCCACACAGTGCACAAAAGGTAAAATCCAGACTTCTTTTAACAAGGGAGATTTGATTTAACACATATTAGATGGGCATCACAAATATGATGATTAAGTCTAGTTTGGGTGAGGGTTGTTCTGTATTTTCCTTTGAGGTAAACAAAGCAGAGATCATGCTTCCTCGATTTCACAACCCCATATACCGTGAGACAAGGATCACTCTTTATGGTGTTCAGATTCAGAAAGCAGCTCCATTCCAAAGCTGCCTGGAAAAAAACCCCACAATTTTTTACTGTCAAACATCATGGCCAGCTAAAACAGACAAGTCCTGCAAGGACAGAGAAAGCCATATGATTGTGAAGATTTGCACTGTTCTTCAATAAAACACAGTTATACTTTGACTATTTTATTTTTTTTCTAGAAAGTAGAAAGCAGCAAAAAAGCACACAGCAAAGAACAATGATAAATGTATATATTACCAACACTGGACACAGCCTGACTTTTCCCTCTGAAGTCTCTCCTTTACCATGACAAAAGGCAGCTGAACCACAGCTGTGTTAGTCAGCTGCCTGCTACACGGACATTGCAAGACATGAATATTTTAATCAAATGGCCCTGCAACCATTCACCTATTACACAGCTGATGTTAAAAAAAGAAAATTCCTTCGTTCAAAGAAAATAACTTTTTACAAACAGCTCTTACTGCCGGTGCATGTACTCTGTTTCAGTTTTCAATGTAGGAAATGGATGGTTTGGGTGATTTCTGCAGGGGTGGGGGGGGGGCAGTGTGTGTTTAGGTTTGGTTTCGGGGTGGGGTTTTTTTGTGGGTTTATTGTTTGGGGTTTTTTTAAGGAATAAGGATTCACTCAATTTCATTTAAAAAAAAAAAAGCTATCCTTTCAAACAAGTAATCTGCTAGAGTGCATACACAGCACATTCTTCTGGAAGCTGAATTTTCTTTTCCCAGAGGCATAGCAAACACAATGAGTTTTAAACAGTGATCTTTTATTCCTTGGGTAAAGGCAGGAAAAAAAAAGAAGATATCTCTTGCAGGAAAAAGAAGATTTTTTTTTTTATATATATATAAAGGAAAGTAGATGCAATCCTATTTAAAACGAGAGAACACCTAAGCTAAAAAAAGACTGCAAACCCATGTCACATGAAAGAAACCGGAGAAAATGCCCCCACACCATCAAAACACAGACCTACAATTTTCAACCAGTTGGCCACTATCAACAGCTTTGCCAGTGAACAAAAGACGGTGCCAATTTACAGATGGTTTTTGACTTCGCATTTCGCAGCTTCAAATTCAAAAAAAGAAATTAATATTAATCGTTTCAAACCTACCACCAGAGTCATCTATTTCTTACCAACTTTCAAATAAATGCTACACAAACTCTGATCCCCTCCTGCCACAGCTGGGGTATATGGCTTCACTGAATATGGAGGCATCTGCTCTACACAATTTCAACCACCCTTTGTAGTCTGTGCCCTAACTCCAAAGTTAACAGAGCCATTTAAGCTACTAGTGGGTAGTACCCTCATGTGGCCAAACTTCTAATTTCATGCTAATTGAGAACAGGTTTTAAACAGTTGTTATGAAGCTACGATTTACGTCAAATACATCCTTTTTATATACTGAGAAGCTAAGACGGACCAGAAACAAGAATCAATATCCTTGCTTTCTCCAACAGATAATAAAGAAATTAAACATCCCCTGCCTTCACAATTAGACTTATTTCACCATCTGTTTTCTTTCACGAGTGACTGTACTACAGGAAACATTGCAGAATCAGGCTAATAATATGAATTCCTGTTACTGGAATGACAGGCTGCTTTAATGAAAATGAGGATTAAGGATACAAGAATGCAGTGCCAGTTGCTCCAGCACAAACCGAAACGTCCTTGCGACAGACGCTGACACCAAGCGGCTGTTTCCCAGCACAGCAGCTGCTGACACCGCTGGTGCAGCCCAAGGAACGCTCTCTGAGTACACAGAACGGGCCAGGCCAGCCCAACACAAATGAAATTCCAAACAGAAGGCAGACACCAGCATCAAGAGTCAATGTTACAAAAAACTGAAGGTCTGCACTCCTGCAGTTACTTGAAACTGTTCAGCCGGTAACTGCAGAATTCAATCAGACTGATGCTGATTTTAATTTCTAGATTATTTTCAAAATCCAGCTGTGTTTTTCAATATTTCTCTTTTTGAACTGATGCTGCAGAGAACTGCAGCCTTTCTAACCTGTTACTATTACAGTAGATTAAAAAGGTACATTATTTCCATATGCACCAAGTGACTTGCAAATGGCTGAAAAAGCTTTCTGCAGCCTTTTACTCCGTCCATTATCTATATGTTAATGTAGAGCAATGCAGTGCCACAGACTGCCCCAGAAGGCAGCACACTTTGCAACATCAACTACAATTTTGCTTTCAGCAATTGCTACTGTTCTACTTCTCTGATATATATACCATGACTTAACTTTAGGAATAATTATAACCCTTAAAATAAACCCTTCATTTGAAGCTTCCACAGTTCTGTCAGAAAGAAGAACCTCAAGCTTGAACTCTTAAAAATGTCAAAAAGCACTATTTCTGTATAACATGCTAAGGTGGAGAAAGGGGCAAGAGTGTTGGTAATTTTTTATCTTTTTTGTATTTCCTTCAAAATGGGTATACCATTTATCCTTCCAGTTATTCAGGAAGTTGGTCCAGTCACTTTTCTTATACTATCAACTTCTAAATAAACCTGTATACTCACCTTGTTTTCCTGTGTAACAAGTATACTTGCACCCCCAGGCTTCAGTGGCACTTCTTCCATTGCTCCAAACACATCAGTCTCAACAGAGAAGGTCAGCTCTAAACCCAGATCACTGATATCATTATCTAAAATCCACTGCAAGTTCTTTGCATACTCTGGATCAATAGATGCTACATCCTGATAATTTACAGGAATACCTGGGGGGGGAAAAAAAAAACAAAAACAAAGAGACAAAACTGCTCAAATAAATAGGATAAAGCTAAAAGATTTCTAACAATATATGGCAGAAGATTGCCCTCTAGAGAGAAACCAGAATAATGCAGTACCAGAAAAAAGGAATAAGGAATCCACAGTTAAAAACTACATCAGAACTGCACTCACTAAATTTTTAAAATATTACAGAATCAAGTTTCTTCTATGAGTTTTTCCCCCCAGTGAGGCAAATGACATACCACCACTCAGGTAAAAACAATTTGCACAGTTTTTACTCATTAATGTTTTTAAGTTAAAGCATCTAACCATACTGAATACACAATGTTAAATGTTTCCTACAAAGTCTTAAAGTTTTCTACATAACTTTTAGAAACCCAAATACTGTATTTTTCTACAATAATATCTTTGCCCCCAAAAGATTACTTGGAGAGGAAAGAACCTTCCTGTAGTCAGAAAACCCTTTTACTCTTCACTTTTCGTCTTATTAACCATAGTTGAAACTGGATCTATTATACAGTTGAAAAGAATTATTTATAGGAATTTTACATTTTCAATCTGAACTTGCAAGTCATTTAGAAGCATTAAAGGAGAATTGCTAAAAGTTTTACTTTTATCCAAGTACAGGAACTGCTATTTACAGCCCCTTCACAGACAGGGCACTCAAACACATTTGAGCAAATGTGCCCAGAACAAGGTGACTCTGAGTTTATGCAAGAGAACTACCCTCTTCACTACACAAGAAAGCAAACCCCCAACTACTTTAACTCTGACATGAGAGATACTCTAACTCAATCAAGACAAACACATTCCTGGGAAAAGCGGCAGGGCATGAGGGTGGCAGTAGGTTTAGAGAAAAGCAAGTTACTGGGAAGCACTGTCCTTGCTTAGCCATCTTCTGTTAATTGTGCAGTGTCATATGGGTGCCCATTAGTAGGAGCCTTGGCACAACACAGATTGTGGATGCAGTACCTCAGAGTAACACAAAATTCAAAGGTTAGCAGCCTCTCAGACATCTAAGTGCAAAAACTGTTAAGAGTATTTCCATGGAAGAGCTGACTAGTGCCAAAATGGTGTGTACCAAAGCTGTAAGGCATTGTTTTTCTAATAAAATCAAGCAACACTCCAGTTTAAGAGAGGGATAGGTAACTTACCATTTAAATATCACTGTCATCTGTCTCTCAAAAAAAAAAGAAGAATCTAACAGCTGTCTAGCGGTTACTAGAGAACATTTACTTTTGCCAACTAGCAAGCATATGCGCATTTCACATATGAAATGTGGAAATAATGATGTCTCTGAGGAATACAAGCAAAATGTGGGAAAAGAAGACTGAGAAGTAGGAATCAGAGACTCCAACTTTCGAGAAGAAACTTAACTGAAGCATTATGATGAGAGTACACTCATAGTCAGCATATTGTGAGACCAAAGCACTAAGCTCACTCATTTGCTTGACAGCTATTTTATCAATCAACAGACTCAAGTGGGCAGTTATAAAGAAACTCTATCAGATTTATCAGGACAAAACTTGAATCCCATGAAATACCATGTATCTTTCTCTTGTATACTCTTAAGGCACCTGTAGTTTGAAAAGGAAGAGAAATCTATCTGAGCATAATTATGATTAGCAGGTATTTCCGTGCAATACAGAACTTCAAAAAGATACTACAGGTAAGCTCTGAGACAACTTTATTTAATATTCAAGGATTTAAGGCCTCTAGTTCAAAACAGACTGACCCAGAAACTAATTTTCACTTTTGCTTATGCCATTGGACTGAAGTCTAACAGCAAACAGTGTAGTAAAGAATCTATCTGCTATCTGTCTTTGTGGGCTGGAGGTAGAGGTTTTCTTTTATAAACACAAAAGCAATCAGTACCCTAAAAAAATACAAAGTACGTGGAAAGGAGCACTAGAGAAACTACCTTCTCCTCCCCTGCTTATGCAGAAGGCAAACAGACTAAGTGTGAGAAAAACAAACCTAAGAGGCCTTATTAATTTCTGACTGTATTTTTGCCCATGTTACACCTGTAATAAGTGCAGCCTTGAAAAACATGCAGACCTACAGAACAATGTTTGATTTCACAGCACAGACACACACAAAATCATACATGCTACATATCTAACACCTTATAAAGCACATTAGCTGTGTGTTAGCTGGGTCATCACCTAAGCTGGTGATCTTTCCTTGCCTACCAGATATTGTTGCAGAAAGATTTAAATTCACCACAGTGTAAAAAGGTGACGCACCCACCCGAATCTCAAAAAAGTAGCCACATTTGTTCATACAGGTTTTGGCTTCTAATTATGGCATTTCCACATCATATGTGTTGACTAAAAAGAGGAGTTCCTTCGAACAAGGTTCACAGTGTTCCTCAGAGACAGAAGGTCTTACCTCACAACCGGTGGTTTCAGTGCCATCAACAGATGGATATACTTTAACTACGAGAAAACAAGGAACTCAGTGCAAGGTGAAAAACCAAAGGAATGGAAACAGTTTCAGGCTGCAAAAGATTTCACACTCCTTCGCTTAAGGCCTGACAAGTAGTTGAAGGAAATTCGTATTTCTGTAACCTGATAACTTGTATTTGGCGTGAATCACAGTTAGTATAACCCAGAGCTGAACCTGAAACAAAAATTAAACGAAAACCCCTCAGGAGCATCTGCTGCTGCACAACTCTGATTCCTTAAGCAAGAAAATAGGAGATGCACAAAGCTGATGGAAAAGGCCTTGGAAAGGTGAGGCAGAAAATGCTAATACTCTGGAAAGTGGAGGTGTAATTTTTCCAGTTCTCTGTGTCTGATGAGTAAGAAGAAGCTATAAACAATTGTAAAAACTTAAACAAGCTGAATGTGTCTAAACATCTAGAAAGTTCCAGAGTGCCTGTTCAACAGAATGACAAGTTCTTACTAAGACTAGTGAGACCTTATTACGAGAGACTACTGACTGCTGCTTCTTGGTTTGCAAGTTACTCTAGCAAAATAAAAAAAAGAAAAAAGTAAGGTCATCTCGTCAACTTAAAAACCAAAAAATCAGGCATATCATCACTAATCAAACTAGTAAGGAACCCAAATTCATTAGTAGTCAATTCCAAAAGAGGTGACAAGCGCAACAAGCAGAAAAATAAGTTTTTCTTTTCTGTGAATACATCACATGGAGATTAGCCTGTGAGTGTTATTCATAACCACATCCTGGGCTGCAACAAATGAAGCATGACCAGCAGGTCAAGGGAGATGATTCTGTCCCTCTACCCTGCTCTCACGAGACCCCATCTGGAGTGCTGCATCCAGCTCTGGGGCCCTCAACACAAGAGGGACATAGACGTGTTGGAAGAAGTCCAGAGCAGGGGCACAAAGATGATCAGAGGGCTGGAGCCACTTTCCTATAAAGACAGGCTGTGAAATGCTTGGGGTTGTTCAGCCTGGAGAACAGAAAGCTCCAGGGAGACCTTAGAGCACCTTCCAGTACCAGAAGGGGGCTACAAGAGAGCTGGAGAGGGACTTTTTACAAGGGCAAGTAGTGACAGGACAAGGGGGAATGGCTTTAAACTGAAAGAGAATACATTTAGATATTAGGAAGAAATTCTTCACTGTTAGGGTAGTGAGGCACTGGAACAGGCTGCCCAGAGAAGCTGTGAATGCCCCATACCTGGAAGTGTTCAAGGCTAGGTGGGATGGGGCTTTGAGCAACCTGGCCTGGTGGAAGGTGTCCCTGCCCAAGGTATCTTTAAGATCCCTTCCAACACAAATCATTCACGCTTCTTCTGCTCACTCAGAGGAATCTCATGATGTCAGAGGCCAAGGCTTAAGTCAGTACCAAACTGTGCCACACAATGATACTTCAGAACCACTTTCCTATGTGAAGACCAATGAGTAGGGATGTATTGCCTACATGGTACTGTTTCAGACTGGCTTTCCTCCACTGCCTCTGGCCCAGAACAGGGTCACTCCCCTGCAGCAGAAAGGCAGAGAAGTAAAACACATTCCTCTGTGAAGAAGGTCTTGACAAAGATGACTGAGCCTGCACCATCAACAAACTGCAACAGTGTCCCCTGAACACTTTCAGAGTTGATCTGTCCCCAGCAAACACCACAGGAAGACTGCAGGTAGCAAAATGATTACAGAAAATCATCAAGCTATCTTATACTTCCAAAGAAGATCAAAGAATAGTGCTTGAACACAAAGGAAATTCTGCATGCAGCAGCAAATAAATTTATGTACTTAGAGGAGTAATAAGAATGCACAGGGAATTTACCCTTCCACACATTTTCATGGAAGAAGAAAAGTTTTTTCATGACAATGCAGAGGAGAGGTATCGTGTTCAACAATCAAAAGGTACAAAGGTTCTCAAAGAAGAGCCCAAGACAACAGACACCACAGTTAACAGATGTTGTCCTCTACAAAAGGAAAAAAAAAAAGCTACCTTTTTATAAAGACTTCTGACCAATCCCCTTGAATGCTACAGCATAAGCATATGAATTAACTTTCCTCATTAAGGAGACAGGATGAACCTGCATTAGTTCCAAAATGCTGTTTCAGGAAGTAAGTTTGCAACAATATGGATTCAGCTTCTGAAAACATTACACAACTGATGAACTTCAGGCATAATAAAGAAAGCCTGACAGTTTTTCCAGAGTTCACAAGCATTCTCAACTTCGTAAGTCTGTAACTTCCCCAGTTAACTCGGGAACAACTATTTTCATTTCTCAAGAATGACACTACACAGCAGGATATATGACTTTCACAACTGTGATGCAAAGAACTGCATATACCACAAAAGCAATTGGTTGCACTTGTCTGCCTTTCAGGCATTCAGTCAGCAACAGTAAAGACAACTAAATTACATGATTAGGCTTTAGACAGAGTAATGATGCCCTCCTTGTTTTTAATTTAAGATTCATATTCAAATATAAAGATTTGTTATTTTTTTAAAAATTGCTAACTGTATAAAATTCTCTCACAGTTTTGCTCATGTATTTCTATATTTTGCAACCACAACAGCTCCTAAGTGAGGCACAGACTGGAATAGCAACTACTGCCATATTATGTTGTGACTCTGATGTACAAAAAAGACTAGCAAGACATTAATTTCCAAGACTTTTTCACTTTTAACACACACACAAAAGTAGAAAAGGAAAAGGTTTAGTGCTAAGACAACTATTACGATTAATAAACAGGATTTTAATAAAACCATACCAAGAATATGTTTGTAGAATGACCTCGTGAAGTAGATATTCACCAACTGCCTGTGATTCAGAGCTAGTCCCAGGATCTGGCCTGCAAAACGGAAGTAGTTCAAATGATCTGGATTTACAGAAGAGTTGCTGTTGGGCTGGAAAGTTGTTCCTATAAAATAAAAATATTATCATATTTCAGTACACTTTTTTTCAAGTGAAGAGTTTGTCAAATACACTAAACATCTGAAACCACTGCAAGAGTTTTATTTTGGGGTTCTGGAAGTTTGGGGCTTTTTGTTTACACAAAAAAGACTTCAGATAGAAATGTAGTAGAATGTAATGGCACCCTACTACTACAATGATACTGTTTAATCACCTTCCAAGCCACCACTCTAAAATAATTATCAACAAAAGGGGAATTATAAACTGGTAAACTTAGCCCTCCATCTCAGTATATTGCTACGGGCATTTTTTCCTCACTCTAAGGGGCTTTGCTTCTATCAAATTGTAAACATGCTCAAAGGAAGGATCAGCATGTATCTACTTTCTTTCATCTGTTTCTAGCCAGATGCAGGCAGGACACAGTCCAGTCCTGGTCTTCTTGGAAAAGACTACCTCAAACAGACATGCCTTTCCTTTTAGCTTTCATGAAATATATAATAATCTACTGTTGACTGAATCCCTTGCCACTTTCCAAGACTTTGTAAGGTAGAAAACAAAACACTTAGAATTGATGATGATGATGTGAAATCTTTCACTGATAAAGACTTGCTTTATATGAAAAACCCAAAAGACAAAAAGTCAAATGCAAGGGAGACCTGTGGAGACCAACATCTGGTTTTACAACAAAAATTAGCTGACTGAATTTATGGATTTCTAAAAGGAAACAGAGGAATAACTCCATAGTTCTCTCACAGATGCAGAAGAAGGGAACACTCTCAAAGTGTTATGTCCTCCTACAACCAGGCAGAGAGAGCACGGACCCATTAAAACCAACAACTCACTCTCCTCTTACAGAAGAGAACAAAACTTCCAATGAAGAAAAATATTTCATATGTTCTTGTAAAATCACTTCTCTACATACAAGATCAATTCTGTCAGTGTTGCCTTTAAAAAGTAATAATCTTATATTCTGAAATCATGCTTTTATAAAAGATGATAACCTAAAATTAGGGGGGGAAAAAAGGCAGAAACATACCATCAGCCGACTGGGTAAATAAGGCATAATCTGGGTTAACTATTTCACTGGACAAGATATCAAACCATTCACGCACCACACCCTGTCCCTGCATGTCAAAAAAATAAAACGTATTAGTACAAAGAACTTTCACTGCTCCAATAGTTATACCGAGTAACTACATATTTATTTTAAAGTAATTTAAAAATAGGATTTAGTTCAAAACAAGACTTGTGAAAGAGAATTAGTGTTTTCATATGAAAGTACCATAAAAAAAATGTAGTTTTACCCACCATGCCTTCTTCTCCATGAAATCTCACAGCGATCCCCTGCTTTAGTTTCGCACTATTTGCTTTAGACACAACTTCACAGCTACTCCTAAAAATAGAATCTAAATACAAAGCGTCAATTAATTTTTCATCTTAATTTGTTATATTTCAATGTATTTCAAAGATATACTAATTCCATTTATAACACAATACCTCTGTGAACCAAAAGAATGTCATTTTCATTGACAGGCCTGTGCACCATGTCCGAATCTGGCTGCCCAGCATGAAGATGTTCATAGAACCACTCACAGCGATCTTTAAATGGCTGCAAAACAAAGTGTAAACCATATTATATAGATGCATTCCACTGAATTCATCATCTCTCATAAGCATGATCAGAAAATAGCTATACAGACTTCTCAATTAATTTTTGAGATGTGCTGAGTTACCTCAATAAGCTATACAGTACTTTGGGAAAAGACTAGACATGCACGTAAGTGCTTGCTGAACTTTGGTATGCTGAAGCTGTGTATGCAGGAAGACTGGACCACCCGTTACGTAGAAATTGCTATCAAAGTTCTCCACACAAGAGAAAAACAGCACAAAACTTCTTAGAGGGAAGGGGTGGGTGTGAAGGACTCTAGATAAATGTCACTGGCTTCTGTAACTGATAATCAACCACAGCTGAGCACAGAAGCACAAGGAATATAAACAAGCCCTACTTGTAGTGAAGTCCACCAACAGCATAAAACAACTCAAAGGCACCAGAAACCTTCCAAAGGAACTCCTAGGTGAGAAGATTCTAGCTTGTTTTACTCAGGATTGAGATCAACATTTTGCAGCTCTTCCAAGAGAGGCCATCCTTGTGTCATATCTTTCTCATCCATCACAATTCACAGTACATACATTTAGCTGACCTGACAAACAGGGTGTCAGTTCTCAGGGTCTCTTCATTATTCACAGGTAATGAATTTCAAAACCACATATTTCAACCAAAGAATGATTAAACAATACGCCTACACCATTGTCCCACAAATGGAACCGGATTACTAAAAAACAATGTACCTAATTTAAAAATAAAACACTGTACTGTTCACAATTAAGGAAATAAAGCTTTTGGAACAGACTTTCCATAATTACTGGGGAAGTAGGTGTTATGGTTGTGTAGAGGAACTACACCTTTGTTTTCAAAAAATTTTGTATATTTGACCAAAATAGTTGACCAAAACTCCTTTAGTGTAAGGAATCTTTCTAATGGAGAACAAATCAAAAGTAAAGCAGTGTGTGCTAAATGAAGGAGTTCCAAACAGCTCATTATCACCCAAACACTATCTTCATTTGTAATAGAACGAATGCACAGCACAGTAATGAAACCATGGCAGATGTCTAAGACTACAGCGTTACGTATAAGAGCCAAATTCCACACAGGAGTTTGCGCGCTAATTTTTCAATGTAACTACACTGGTCTCCCCTAGAGTAACTCTTCAATCTTGAATACATGTCCCATGTCAAACTGAGAAATGAGTTTATAATTTTACTTAAATAAGAAAAGAGACAAAACAAAGAAACAGTAGGAAACAGAGCAATACACAGCATACACAGACTATGTGTAACAATACAACACGATGTTTCACTAAAGAAGCTCTCACTAATTAACTATGGCCAAATCAACTAATAGTGGTGTATTTATCCTCTGGTTTGTCTAGTCAGTTAGGGGTAAGTACAGCATTTTAAAGCCCAATCTATCAGATGTGCACAAATAGATTTAAAAATAGAAATTTAGCTTTGTTTAACTGCAAGTTGGACTTGCAAGACGTCTCTAACATCAGTTATCTCAAATGGACTCATGTATGTATTTCAAAGAACTGCAAGTACAGAAATTGGGCTGCCATGTCTGTTTAATCTGGTCTTTCAACATCCCAGATTCAGAAGCACTAGAGGCCACATTTAGTTCTTCCATCCTCCCCACAATGAAATTTCTTTAAATATTATTTTTAAACAAAACACCCTTTGCATATTCACAGAAGTTGTAACGAAGCATCTCCTGACACTTACCTGAGCTTTTATGATGTGCATAAATCTGGACATCAGTTCAGGACACTCAAGAAGAAAATGAAAGTGATCAAAAATTATTTTGGGGTTT
Source organism: Lophotriccus pileatus (assembly GCA_035583135.1). Taxonomy (NCBI): domain Eukaryota; kingdom Metazoa; phylum Chordata; class Aves; order Passeriformes; family Tyrannidae; genus Lophotriccus; species Lophotriccus pileatus. Next base: position 71,608,502 of record JAWWES010000115.1, on the reverse strand, counting down.
CTGAAAGAAAAATAGGTTAGAACCCTGTTAAGAGATTTAATAATAATGCTTCATGATACGAAAATTCCACAAAAAGAAACAATGCAATTAGTCATATAAAAAGATTTTAACAGACTCTTCTACTTTGTCGGTTTTTCTCTTGTTTTCAAATACACAATCTGCAAAACGTGGGAGGATTAGAAGCAGCTCCCCACAAATAAGCAGTCCCAGAGAAACTCTGGGAACAGCCAACTGTAAAAAGATGGATGTGACTCCTTTAAAAAGTCACGTGTTGGAGGAAGAATGAAAGTTTTCATCTGCCTCAAAAGTGAAGCCTTTACTTGGAATAAATATGAGGAAAGGATCCATTAAAGAAATTATTCTGTTGCTCTGTGAAACAGATTTTGTTCACGAAATCTCACCGAATCTTACAAATAGATCATTTAAATATGGAAAAGTCTGAGCTCTGGAACATTAATCTATACTCCCTTGAATGTGGCAGGACCATTAAAGTGCATATAGTACATACGTTACAACAAAAACCTAAAAATACAAGTCAGTAAGAAGAAAAAAAGTCAGTTTGATTTATTGGAGGGGAGGGTGGCCAGGCAGAGGGGTGGATTACAAAACCCGTATCTGTTGAAGCTTACCGGTTAACAAAACACTTGAGGACATCATCGTGTTTACAAACAAATTCTATAAAACGAGGTGATGTCATCCTGTTAAAAAATCATATGATGCTTTTGGTTAGTGAAGTAGAAAATAATTTGAATTACACAAATTGTCACCTTTTTTTTTTTTTTAATGAAATACTACACAACTGGAAACTGATATCGTTTAACTAGTCATCATGAAACTAAATACTCAACAGCATTAAGATCTCATAATAAACTAACAGAAAAGGCAAAAATGCCAATAACCAAGACAACATTACCACTTACTAACGGTATGAACAAGAAAAGCTCAAAGTAAGGGAGATACATATTTTTCTATTGAATCCTTCCAGTTTTCAATGGAAGCATACATGGAAGGATTGATATTACATGCACAATGTATATGATATGCAGGCTGTTCTATATTCTTGTTCATTGTATGGAACTCCCACCACGCATCTTGTAAATTGTGATATGTGAGAAAGAGAGCCAGGAAGAAATAAAATTCAAAATTAGCAAACTTAATAATGGGGACAATGGGTTATTTAATGGCAAAATACACGTAACAAAAAAGCCATACCAAAAAAATGTAACAAAATTACTTGCCAGGCAAGAGTCTCACACTAGCATGATTTTTTTTTTCCTCCTATACACACACACATATATATATATAAATATGGAGAGCGAGGGAAGGATTAAAATGGGTGCAACTTTTACTACATTTATTTACATCTATCCTACCAAAAAAAACCCCCAAACTTAATTGCATCCTTCAACTTCAGTAAAAGCTAATGAGTAGTTGCAAACATGATTAAAACCCTCTCATCAAGTTTCTTTAAAGTCTGTGAAAAACAGTACTTTACTTAGTACAGAATAACAATCCTAAAACTGTTCCAGTTCCCCACACCAATTTAGACAAGAGCTGCTAATTTTACACAAAACTGAGGTATTTTCTTTATTCTGTTCTGAAGAAACAAGTCTCACTATATCCTCTCATTCATCTGCACAAAAAAACAAACAAGGAAGCAAGTAAAATCTTCCAGAGAACAAATAAGAACATTTTAAACACACTCCTGGTCTGGGAGATGATTTGGAAATATTAAACAACTAAAAGATTCTTCCCTAAAAGGAAATTAACTCTATTTGTAAATTGCCACACAAGCTGTAAGATACAATATATGGGGAATAGAAAGAAAAAACATACACTTGTCATTTTTGATGCTGAAAACTTGGAACATTTTATTTCGCTATATTAATAAACAATGCCTAGATTCGATGTCAGCATCTGCACAAGAAAAGCAGTTGTGGCCAGTAAAATAAAATAACCTAAATATTTCAAATGTCAACCAACATGAAATGCCATCCTTGCTGTAGGAATACCCAGAACAACTGAAAGCTATGAGCTTTGCTTACTCTCTTCCATTAAAAATAAAAAGACACTCAAATCTAAATTTAGAACCATTTTAAAACATTTTGTCTGAAAACATAGTTTGTTATCATTTCAAACATTATTTGAAGATGGCAGCAGTATTGCTTTACAAAATTTACTCCCATTGATGCCTATGGACTTTTTTGATTTTTAGCTTTTTGTAGATTTTAGGAATAGCTGTAGTTAGCTCACACTTTAGCACAGTAATTTGCACATTTACCCATCCCTATTACCCCATTTCATATCTAACTTTCTAAATTCCTGTAGCTTGTTTAGACTTCTCTCA
>JAWWES010000115.1:71586120-71606055 GCA_035583135.1 Lophotriccus pileatus | reverse complement strand
TGCACATTTACCCATCCCTATTACCCCATTTCATATCTAACTTTCTAAATTCCTGTAGCTTGTTTAGACTTCTCTCAAGGTAGGCCTTCTTTCTGTTTAAGAACATTTGCACTCTGGCTTGAACAAGAAGATACATCATAGTCAAAGCACTCTTCAAAACCCCAGAACTCCGGAGGAGCTCCAAGGACTGGACATGCTGTGATGAAGAGGAAGATAAGAAAGAAATGAGAAACTTAATTTCCAGAAGGTGTGCTAAGGGGCAGAACTGGGAGGATCTGAGGGGCAGATAGATCTGGGATTGGATGGACTAATACCTTGAATTGTGGAACCCCCTGGACACAGGGACGCGTGTCTCTGTACCCCTGTGGTGGCTGAAGGCCTTCTATTAAAACTGCTCTCTACATTATCTCTACTAGTAATTGCCTGGTGAGTAAGTTTTTGGCTCCCAGTCTAGGGCAACACTATTAACATAAAAACTTTAGAGCAAGTCTCAGATCTTTGTATTTTCTACACAGTTCTGAAAAGCCCTAAAGCAACACACAATTCAGTCTTCTCTCCCACATCCCAGGGAGTTCTCTAAGTTTTTACTGAAACAGTCCTTACGCTTCTTACAGTAATCTCAAACTTATGTAGTATCTGTGGGAGTTCTCCTTAACATGAAGCATAAATTATGCTTCGGGACAGACCTACAGGGCAAGTCATATCAACAAGTCACCTGGACACAGGGAGACAGTCACCTTGATGACTGAATTTTGGCACAAATAGATGGATGGTGGCAGGCAGAATGTACTTAATCACTTCTGTAAACATTTCTGCTCTTCATTTGGCTGTTGTCAACAATACTTAACTGCATTTTATTTTACATCAATGGAAATGGCTAAACAGCAGATCCTTTTTCAATGTGGAGTAAAATTAAAAGTGTAAGTACTGAGGAGTTTGTGGAACATGCCGATCCCCATATCATCTTCCAGAATGCCCACAGAGGAGTATGACCCAGACAAACACTACTGTTTGTAATGTTTGAATGCTTTTATTCCATTCAGTTTGTCAAAGCAAGAAAAACCCTCAAAGTGGCCAGGAATAAACAAGAGTTGTCATATAGTATGAACCTCGCTTCTTGATTCCTCAGAGAGCTTGTAATACCACCATACTTATTTAATCCTGCACTCACAAGGACCAAAGGATCCCCTCCTCGCAAGTTCACAAATATAATCCATAACAATCTTGGCCTGATTAAGACCTCAGTTACAGAGGACACACTTGTTTTCTGTTTAAACCAGACACTAAATTTACTTAAGTCGCAGTGCCTGTTCCACACAAAACTGTATATTTACCAAGCTGGGACTGGATTCCATGTGACTGTTGTTTTTGAGATTGAACTCTCCTTGTTATAAACTTCTAAAATATAGTCAAACAAGTTTTGCCCCAGCCATCATTTTCATACACAAAGATAGTTCACCTTTTTTTTCTGAGCTTACAGCTGTTCTTATTGGATAATAATATTAAATTCAGGGATAATTTCACACTAAGAACCAAAAGCAAATACAGCTAAGTTTCTAGAGATCAAAATTCTATTACCTCCAAGTATACCATGTTATTACAAAAAGCCATTAGACATTTAATACAAAATTTGTCCCATAGGCAGCAGCACTATGGAAAATTTGCAGTGCTGTTTGGTGTCACTGGAGCCAGGAAAAAAAAAAAAGGCATTCAAATAACTGAAACAGTGAAAGCACTAAAAAACATACCCTTGACTGTCACTAATATAATGTGGTCAGCACCAACATTCTTCCAAGAAAGCATGTGTGATTTTAAAATGTTAATAGTTTGGACAACAAAAATGAATCCCCTCCTTACCCCTGAGGCATCTGACAGGAGCAGCACATATAGAAGGCTTGAATGACAGCACTTAGCCTGTTTGCTGTCATGGAGATAACATCCTGGCAATCAGCACAAGCTTCCTGCTTCCCAGCAACATCATATGCTTTTAACTCGACAGCATCAGTGGATAAGTCTTTTCTTCCCTCAGTTCCTGCAGTGGCAAAGGAAGGTGCAGGAGCAGCATCCTGGTGATCTGGTCCTTTTTGCTTCAGTAAAATAGAAGTAATGTTGGCAGAGTCCTTTTTGTTTTTCATAAGCTCTGTGGCTATAAGAACGAGCCATTCATCTAGAGAATGCCAGAGCAGTTCCAATGGCTGCAATAAACACATGAAAAAACAGACAGAAAAGGAACACACTGACATTAGATAATATTAATAATGTGATAATGCTGTTTGAGCAAATAGATATCAGGCACATTGTAAAGCTTTAAGTGATCCTTTAGAGGTCATATTAGAGGTAAGAGTCAAATACTCATAAAAAATTCTGTACTTGTAGCCAAAGAGCACAAAGAAAATTTCATATAGAAGGAAAATAATCAAGCAGCAGATGGAAGAAAGATAAAGTAATTTAGAAAGAACTGCAGAAGAACTATAGAATTGAACTGTGTAACAGAGTTTGGCCTCAGGGTTGTTACACAGCACACTACTGCCTGACTGCTGCAGTCAAGCAGAGAAACAATAATACACAGGTTGAGCTGCCAGGTAAGAGAGTTCTTTTTTAAAGACCTGGTCAAAGAAGCTCCCTCTACCGAGAAGATGGAATGAACTCCAGACAACACCACGGAGATTCAGACCAACGCACGTATCTAATAAGAACATGCTTTATGTAGAGTGTGAGCTCATAAGAGCTCATTTTGATAGTACTCCAGATGTTTCAGAATAAGGGTCACTAACATCTAGATTTATGAAAGAGAAACAAGTACCAGCAAAATCACAAATCAATTTTTAAAGCTGTACATTGTATTTTAACAAAGGCACTCTTTATTCACTACACCCTGCTCAAAACTAATAACATTAAAACCCGGTACAATTCCATCACTACACATTTGCTCTGAGGTGTATGGAGAAGAAGAAGGCCTGAGCATAAAAAAAGACCACAAGGGGTGTAAGGGCTTGTTTCATAAGCCTACAGTCTAGTGAGCATTGGGATATGAATCCTACAGGGAGATAATCTGACTCAAATACTAGGTAATTCTGACTCAAGAAACTAGGTAGTTTTTTACTAGAATACTAAAATTTAGTTTTCTTCTCCCAAACTTTTCAGTGCTTAGCTTACCAGACACCATTTTCCACTGATATCTTGCGTTTTATCTTTTATTTCCCACAGACTTAGCACACCTTTTAGAACTTTTCCACCTGATTCATTTTTCCAAAGCTAGTTCTTCTCAGATTCTGATTACAAAGTTATTTCAAAAGGGTAGTCAAGCATAGCAGCTTCAATATTTCATTTTCTTTCTTTCTAGTCTATCTTCAGGATATGAAGCACTTCTAAACATTGCCCATCACCTCCATATCCATGATGGTCAGCATTTTATATTAGCATCCATGATCAGACTGTTTCAGGTGTCACATGGACATAAATAAACCATCAGCAATCTTTTTTTTTCAAAACTACAAGTCAACACACAACTGAGCCTGAGTGAGTACCCAGCTTTTCCAGCTGCACACCTTACCCCCCAAATGCAAGAATTTAGTTATGCAATGCCTTTCTCTTTACCCATACAAAAAGCAAGACACCAGTAATCAAACCCAGATTCAAACCACTACATTGGAGCAAAATCTTCTGCCAGATGACAGAAAGCCTTTTAAGGCAGAGGGTACAGGAGATCACTGATCCATGAAGTGGCTGTCATAGCAGAAAAGTTACCTCAACTCTAGAAAAGAACAGTATCTGAAACAAGGAAAAATGTTAAGAACTTCCCAACCTTGTTCAACTACAGAAATTTTGCACCAAGTTTCCCTAATATCAGATCACACTAAACAGCAACTGGAAGAGCAATAGATGAAAAAATAATGAATGTAAACTTAGTCAAAATTACTAATCATAAAGTTTCTCAATTCTAAGATCTTATTTGAGTTAGCAGTATCTTATTTCAAGGTTGGGAGACAAAATTAAATGATTCTTTTGTATCTTACAGGATCTGTACAAGAATGTGCATCATTAGATAGTGCTTCCACTTCATAACATTTGGATAGGCCTGAATCACATACAGGGAATTTCAGTAAAGCACAGACAGCCCTGTGATTTCCTTGACCTTGTCAGACAATAACATTCCTCAGTAGCCTCAGATCAAACTGTACTCACATTTTCAATCCCTTACCAGCTAGATTACAGTGACAACTCTTCAAAATATGTTCAATTAGTATATCAATACAGAAAAACTTAACCAAGCTTCAAGAAAAAAGTTAAAAGAAAGTTTTTCTTCATTTATTATACTGGATAAAATATGGTTTTGCACCAGCTTTTTAAAAGGAGTTATGAAGTACATCTTCGAAAGTCATCAGGTACAGATCTATTTGGACCTAACAGGAGTGTATTTAAAAGGAATGGAAACAACTCCTTGTAACATGCAATAAGTAAGGCCTGATAATGTTCCTCCACATACTCAACCACAAGACAGAACTCCTGTCACTGTTGCCCTCAATCCTCCTTGGGTAAAAGTCTACTACTGAAAGAGGACAGTATTGAACAACCAATTAACTTCCTATATTGTAAAGAAAGACTGCATCTAGAGGCCTTCACTCACTTAAACAGCATTCAAAGAAGTGGGTGGAAAACTGTATCACTTTCTTATGCTCTGGAAAGTTCTCAACACCTTACATGGGACATGAACCATCAGTCTGATGGTTTACGTCAGAAACCTGTATCAAAATTCAAGTTACTTCCAACATTTATACCCACAACTAAATTTTAAGATCAGCAGCAAACTCCAATTTAAAGCTATCAACTTCTAAAATTTTTAATACAGATCTCAAATTTAAAATCTTGAAGTTCCCTGTTGACTTCTTTAACACAGATTTAACACCCATTTTGTAGCAACAACCTCTGTGGCTTCCTTAACAGTCCATATTAACCAGTTAGACTATCTATATTCAAAAAAATTCAGATCAAATAAAAACTAGAAAAGGAATTCTTTGTCACTAACCTGCACGTCACACATGCAAGGACTGGTACCAAGGAAGACATACAACTGTCAGGTCTTCAAGTAGCTTGCAAACCATTGCAATAATCTAGACATACAGTGGGGTTTTTTCCCCTCCTCCCAAAAGGCAGAAGAGACAATCACAACCATGTTTTCATGGAAAGGACAAAAAAGAAAAAGGAAAGGCAGGAATAAGAGAGAACTGGAAGTCACCTGATTCACTCAGCACTATGTGTAATCTCCCACTTCCCAGTCACCATAAATTCAGGGAAGAACAGACTAATCCAGCCACAACTATGGATTACCTTAGCATTGTTAGGCCTGCGCGCCCAAACAAGAATAAGTTCTCATCAGCAGTTTTATATTTTTGAGTTTGAAATTGAAATGAATCTTTTAAATATCATGAGACAACAGTGGCCCTAATGAAGGTTTTAACACTTCTAAATAAATAAATTACAATAATTGCAATAATAACTTTTAAATCATCCTGAAACGTTAGCTAATGCAAGAGTACGATAGATTTTGCTTATTTATTAAAAATCTAAAAGTGGTTTTCACATGCTTAAGAATTACTGATATTTTCTGGGGCAACTGTAGCAGCTGTGTAATATAAGTTTACTGCACAAGTAACTCCACATTAAATTGAGAAACAATTCTTTCAGCACACAAAGTAGTTTGGGCACACAGATTAGTGATTCTGCTGAAATACTATTTCCTTTGCAAATTGCAATTGAATGGTTTTGTTTTATACTGAGTTCTGAAATTATGTGGAATTGAAAAGTCATGTTCACCATGTGAACCATCAGATCTTGTTGCTAACTATTTTTTCCTTTTCTCTCTACTTCCCTCTTTCTTTACTCTTTCAATCTGTTTTCTTCTTTTTTTCTTCTCTTGTGGGTAACTTTAAACCAATGAATTGTTTTTTACTAAAGCTATTGATTGGTTTTAGTGGGCGTTTCCTGTGGAATGAGTCTTTGTGCTGAATGTTTTAGTGAAATGCTTTTTCCTGGTTGTATTTTACTCTTGTAACAACCTTTTGTCAAACTATCTTATTTTCCTGACTAAATTAAAGAGAATTTCTCTTAGAGAAAAGTGTGTGACTCTTTCTCCGGACGCTAATTAGATGTTATAATGAATGAAAAGGCTTTTAAAAAGTCTTAAATAAAAATGTAACCTCTCTAGCAGCTTACAGCTTAAATCCACAGTGTAACACCAACAAACATAAAAAAAACCAGACACCTTCAGAAATCAAACATCTAAATGGCAAGCACCTAAAGCATGTGTTTGAAAACAGCTACAAATCAATAACCTTGCAAGGGCAGTAGTAAGTTGATATATTTCAAAGCACATAATAATAAAATCCAAGAACAACTTGCAAAAAGAATTCATGGTCATGCTGAAAACAACACACAGATCAAGATTTCAATTGTTTCCATTTTTTTTGTGAAGCTGGATAAAACTGAACGATCAGAACTCGCACTGAATCTCCAACTATCATTCTGAAAGTACATGAATATAGTCTACTATATTAATACTACCACATTTAGAGATTACTACACTCCTACATAACAGAAATAAAAATAAAGTTTATTAAAATCAGCTGGGTATCTAAACTTTCAATATTTAATAAACAACCTATTAAATAAGAAATAAACATAGATCATAAGATGAGATGAGCATCAGCGGTTAAATGAAGGCAGTGGGCAAAAAATAATAAAAGAGAAGAAAAGAGGTAGGTTTAACTTAAGAAGGGATAGGGACATCAACCAAACTTACTTCCTGTTCATGAGATGTCTGATTAATGAATGCATGCTTTGTGAAATTCATCTCTTTAACGTCTATCTTCCTAACAACATCACATACTTTTCTGACCTTGAACACCTGACTTCTTGGAGTTTTATTTCCATTGTAGCCCATGTCATTTCCATTACTGGGAGAGGATGGGCCAATGCGAAAGACATGGCAAAATATCCTCACGATCCTTAAGAGACTCTTCATTTGAGCTTCATAATTACTTGACAAGCTGGGGGAAAAAAATGGAATGTTTAAGTTTCTTTTCCTAGATGGAACAATTTAGTATATTAAGGAGTAAGCAATGTAATGGTAGGGTCTGAAACACATGCTGAAAAAAAACCCTAAGCTTTAAACCTTAGTGAATTTTAATATCCATTTCCTGCACCAGCCCCAAAAGTCAAACAAAGTACTATAATTTTACTAACATGTACACACAATTTTAACTAGTAGTTAGAACAGCAAATTCCAGATCTTGCAAAACACTTCATTTCTTTTTACACACACATACACTTCTTACGAACTACCAGTAGGAAATTCAACTTACTACAGTAAGGATCTCAGCATATGAAACAAGTTGGGATATCCAGATGAAAACGTTTTTCAATTCAGGAAAGAGAGCATCCAATGGTAAAAGTATAGTGACTAATCAGATATCCTGCCACAGCCCGTCCTCACCAGTTGTTACTCTAAATGCCCATTAACTACCTCAATCCACCAAGGGATCAGGATGGTAAAGATGCCACGACTTCTACTCAAGAAAAACATTTATCTAAAAGACACTAAACAAAAGCACCACTATGTCATTTATCTAAAACACTAAAAGTTTTATGTCTGCAAGAAATTATTTTTCTATCAAAAATCTACTAACTTATAAATATTATAGAAGTGAGCATATATTGAAATCTATCCTTAAAGTATTTGCAACTTAAAAGCACCCTTTCTAACCATAAAATCAGTGAACACCAGAAAACTGACATCTTAGAGGATGCTGTAAACCTCTGATGCAACTAATAATCTGTTAATTCACATACCTGAAACGTAGCTAGTTGTAACATTACAGTACCTTTATCACAACCTAATTTACTGTAGGTCACAGGTAAAACCAAGAGACCTATTTGTTTTCAGCACTACATTTCAATGACTGCCAGTGAGTTGTTAATTTTTAAAAGCAACACACTAAGAATTTTACTAAACTAACAAAGTATGCCTCTGTTGTCACAATCTATACTTTAACCAACAAAGTTTTCAGTAAATCAGTATAGGAAAGGAACACAAAGAGTAAGGAGTGTAACAGTGGAAATGTTAAGTTTCTAACTAGGTAAAGAAAATCCTCTGACTAGAGATCTGTAACTGTATTACAGAAGCTCTGGTCACAGCCACAAATTAGCATTTATGAAACCTTTGCTTATATACTAAAACAATAAGCAAATATAAGAAACTAACTCAACTTTAAAAAAAAAAAAAAAGTCAGTGTTTCAGTTGAGGTCTATCATCTCTCAGCAGCAGTGTTTTCCTGGTGAAATTTCCACTTAAATCTGGTCTCCAGGAAAAGGACCGACATATACATAAAAACCTTGAAGTGTTTAATAGCTTACTGATGCTTTTACTGGCATATTTGTAACATTCAGTTATGCCTAACCTGCACCAGCAAGACCCAATCATGTCACACTTCAATTATTTCTTGGAAACAAGAAATACACAATGAAGGTAATTCTAACTGAACAGGGTCCTTGCTGGGACTCAGGGCAGACGTCCTCAAGAAGCAGCTTGGTGGCACCCCTGGCTACCTGCTAGAAGCATAACAAAAAACAACTTTAGACACTTTTGAACTAAACAAAGACAAATCCAAAAGCAATGGACTGCAGATTAGAATCCAAGAAATGAACAGTGATGAGACTAGTTCAGCCATGCAAAAATACCATTATTGGATGTTTTCAGGCACAGAGTGCATTTTACACACTTTTGTTGGAAAAAGGAGAGAGAGGAAAGAGGCCCAAGCTCAGAGTACCTATATTCACCAAGTACTACCTTAATCCTCATTCTGTATAATAAAGCAACTGAGAAATACTTTCTTAGAGTAGAAATTCACTGCTTCTGACAGGAAACAGAATTGGAGAGAACACAGACACAGCTTTTGTGAAACTGTGTCTTGGAATTATTTTCTTTTTATATTACAATTCTGTTGTGACATATTACAAAGCACCAAAGATAAGTGGGCCAGTAAAAGTCCACAGGACACTCTACAGGCATCTCTAGAAATGACTCCTCATCCAATGCCATGCAACACTTCCATCTTGTTTTCAGCCACCACTAGGCCACCCACATGCAGCAATACAGGAATACACAGCACCTTAAATTCAGAGACAGTACATCCTGTTTCTACAGCCATACCGAGGGAGCTGAATAGAGAGGAGCAGTAAAAGTAATAAATCAAAATCTAGACAACAATCAGTTTAATTTACTTCTGAAGACACTGAAACAGAAGCGAATACTGCCTCATATGATCTAATCCATCTACCACAACTTCTGACAACGTACCTATAGAGAACAATTTTCAAGCCCTTTCCTGCATAAACATTTTACACTTTATCCCAAATTATTTGTGGGAGATCTATTGGCTCTGCAGACAAAAAGGAGTATGTTACAAGTTAAGCTGGTACACACTGAAGCTCAACAACAGCTGAAGTCTTTCAAAAAGTCATCTTTGCAGAAACAAAATGTCATTAATATGTTTATGCACTTTAATCCCGAACATTTAAAGGGTTTAAGACTTTTGCACTAATTCATCAAAGTGAACACCCATCAGAATAAGACTTTGATTCATGGTGTAATGAACTTCCTAGCACAATTTAAGAGTTCTGACCTGCTATCTACAAGTTCCATCCAAATGTAACATGACTAAAGGGGAAGAAAGGGCACCTAGAAGTAAGAATATATTCTTTATTCTCCATCTAACTGATGGGCTTCTTGCTCCGTGGCCCCAGTTAAAAAGAAACTTTCAGTTGTATTACTCTACAACCTATGCTGAGAGGTTTCTTTGATTACAGAACATTCTTAAACCTCTAAGAAGTCATCCAGAACATGTTAGTAAGGAACTTCCACACATGCTTTCAGACTCGACCTCTTTCAGTAAAGATTCTCTTAGTTTCTCTTAGTAAAGCATTTAGGTTAGACCAAAATCCGTTAGCTTTTGAAAACAGTAAAATGTTACTGGTGTTTCAACAAATTACAGATCAGGTGTTTCCCTCAGATGCCAAAAAACTAGGACAACATTCTAGATAAATATGCTTACCTATTCTATATGTCTCCCCAAGTAACCGCTGCTTGTGCTGCTGAGACAGCACACTGGTAGATTAGTTTTTTGGTCTCATATATATTAGTAGCCATGGAAGGCAATCCAAGCCAGCAAACATGAGACGGTGTCTGAAGTAAAAAAAAATCTCCTCAAGCATAACAAGCAAGCATGCAGAAAATTAAAAATGTGGAAGGGAAAAAAAAGGGAGAGGGAAGGAGGAAAAATTATTTAATACTTAGTCTAAAAAGATTCCCTGCCCAGAGCTGGCACGGCCAAACCAATCAAACAAAAGAGTACACTTCTCTGCAACTCAAGCTTCTGGGTGCCAGCAGCTATACATGGACATCAACTTTCTTCCTGGAAGTCTTTGTGAAGACAGTGATCTAAACTGCCCTACAAATCAGATTTGGGATCCATCTACTCCAGCATGTGCTGAGCATCAGATAGTTTAGATTAGTAAAACTACTAAATGGCACTAAATACCAGGTAGTTTATCAACCTACTTTCGATCTTCTCACACTTACCTAAGCAGTTTGTGACCATTTGTTGTAGCAACCTCAGCAAGACTTGTTAGGATTTTAAGATATTGGCTTTCGCTCTGCTGAGACAAGTGTTCCAGAACTTGGCGCAACTGAAGGATTAAAACAAAAGGAATTGCATAGTGTCAAGGAGCATCGGATCAACAATAATTTATCAATTATTTAGAACATTATCGCCCATGCATTAATATCTAGCAATAATAATGTGATAATGTATACTGTCCAACATCTAATCTAACCTCAGTTAACGTTTCATTTTCATTTATGGAGATTACTGAAAAGGTATACATTCCAGTGCCAGTGCATGTACTGCAGGATGTTTAACATTACAGAATCTGTGAACGTTTAATGCTTAACCATGTATTATTAATTCATAAGAACAACTTACGACATTTAAAATGGGAGTCCTGACTTCAACATATACCCAGTCTCCTCATCTCATCACTTTCAGATAATATGAACGGGTCATCATCCAAGACTTTGAGCAGAACAGCTCAGACTTGCTCACAGAAAACCATTTTCAAAATACAATTACATTTTGGCCATGACACATGACTACACCACATATTATCTAATTAGAGCATGGTGATAGTAACACCAAGGTCCGTGGGTTCGATTTCCATACGGGCCATTCACTTAAGAGCTGGATTCAATGATCCTTGCGGGTCCCTTTAAGTTCATTCTAGACGATTCAAGACTCAAGACACATCCTAGAATGGATGTCTGCAGTTAATGACTAAATGAAGGTAAATATACCCCATTACACAAAATAATTGGACCTATAGAATGTTCTACCAGCAGCTTTGTATTGAAGCAACAAGACTGCTCTTTCAATCATCTACAACACTTTGCCAAATATGCCAAGTTAGAACACTAACTGAAAATAGCTCCTAGTTTTAAATCCAAATTCTTGAGTTTAAAATAATGTAAAGACACTTTGCATGGGGAACAAAAAACAGATAGTGGTCAACTACTGTGGCACTGACAGTCAGTTGCTGGTAGTGTCTTCTAACCACAACACTCATATTAAGCAATCAGACCTCCACAACACAGACAGATCCCTTAGCTATAAAACATGCAATGCTGTATTACCATGTTTTCCCGTAGATCTTCATTTTGTGTCATTTGAATTATTGTCTGGAAAAGTCGAGGATGGTACTGTATTAAGACTTCACAAGTCTCTCCATAACCACCCTAAAAAAAACAATTGTTCAAAAAATATTTTAATTAAAAGAAACATTTTTTTTTTTTATGCTGAATGGAGAAATTCTATTCTGAAATTCTAAACTGAACTTCAATAATCAATAATCAAAGTTAGGTATCACAAAACTTTTGGGAGAAGACAGAATCAAACTTTTTTCAATATATTGGCTCACATATATCCACTCCCTTTTCTCTGCTTTTTGAAACAACTTCCTACTTACCAAGCCAAAGTTACAGTTGAACAACACTTCACCTAACAATGACCAAAGGTTAATAACAGTGCAGTATGTCACTTCTCTTCCCTTTGCTGAAGTGTCTATGTAATTACACCCAGAATCTAATCCTTCAGAATAAATGTTTTCTAGAGATTCGTAAGGCATATATCTGACTTGTTATAGGCAGAAATAGGATAAACACATGAACAGATTATTTAACTTTAAAATCAATACACAAATATGATTCCACTTGTGCCTTAGACTAACTTCACACCCTTCTCAGAAAAAATGTTTTCTGGAAAGAACAGAACTTGAATTTGTGGTTTATCTGCATCAACTCTTATTTAACACAGCTGCATTTTTAAGCAGACACCTAACACCTGAATGCGTATCAACTTCTACACTGGAAAGATGACCATATAATGTGTTAAATGCTGCAACTTCAGGGACTCCTCCTCTTTGAATGACAGTTGACAACTTACCTTAGTGATAACAAATTCATTAAACAGATTAATTTAATTGTTTCTGGTACCAAGAAATCAAGTATTAAAAAATAAAACCATCCAGAATCCAAAGAACTAATGAAAATCAAATCTTCAAGATCAAGGTAACACCATGTTGGCAAGAAGTATATGAATCTATAACTTCAGTCTTCTAAAAACATGTATCTACTCTGAAAAACAAACCTGTAAGCATAGAACAAAATCCTCGATGTAAAAGGAAGGAAAACATTTTGTTTTCTCCCTTCTTACTTGGCATCAAGAACTTGTAAACTATACAAGTAAGATCATCAATATAAAACAGCAAACACCAGGTGTCACTACTCACACCTAAATAAAGTTAACAGAACTTTTATGTATAAAGTCGTGCACAAGGATTGCAAAAATGCAGACTGAAGCAAAAATTGAAAACACAAATCACAAATAATAAGAACAGTACCATTAAGTATGCATTGGTATAGAATTGTTTAGGTTAGAAAATACCCTGAAGTCCAGCCATCAACCTAGCACCACCAACATGTGCCACTAAACCATGTCTTCAAGTACCATACCCACACATTTTTTGGACACTTTCAGGGATGGTGATTCCATCACTTCCCTGGGCAGTCTTCTCCAATGCTTTAAAACCCTTTCCTTGAAGAAATTTTTCCTAATATCTAATCTAAACCTGCTCTGCCATATACTGTCTTACAGATCTGTGGCTGAAGAAAGCCTCGAAACTAACTAGACTTCATGTGCTTTTAGGTAATGGTAAGTCATTTTGCCAAAATGATAAATGGCAAAGAGAAAAAAAAAATCTGAGCTTCACAATCAAGTCAGTTGTGAAACAGAATAGTCATCAGGCACTTCTGAGTGACCAGAGCTGAGGACTTATAAGGATTTCTTATATCCAAAAAGAAATGCTGTAAGTAACCTAACTTGATCAAGGCCTTCCATAGATAGTCTTTGAAATAAATCTTCCAGCGTTACACATTCCAAAAATGTCCCACTGGTACTGGAGACAGCACTCCACACATACACACAACTACTTCAACTGCAAGTCTTAGGCACATAAGCAACCTTCAGAAACTAAATAACTTAAGCTTGAAATAATCTGAAAATACAGAAGAACCAGAAAACTTCAGCTTTATCCTGACAAACTAATAACACGCACCGAGGTAGTGTGATGTCAACTAAGTCCAGTGATTTTTTCAGCCTTCAGTTCAATATTCCAGTCTGCTGATTACTAGCAAAGGTTCAAAAGCTTCCATTCATTTGTGTTATTTACACACTTACCTTCAACTGATTGTAAAGAAAAATGCGCAAGAAAAGACACTTTAGCAGGCAGTATACAAACTATTTGGTATCAAACAAGAAAGACTGAGTTCTGCAGTGGAAAATGCTGTGTTAGCTGAAAACGCACAAGACTTTTGTTCCTTGTCCAGATATAGTTATACCTTTGAAAAGTAACAGTCAGCATCACGTAAGTTTTGTTTGTTGTTATTAGTAATATCTCTTCAAGAGAAAAGAAAATCTATTAGTTGAGACTAAAGGAAAGTCCTTTCTGCATGCTTTTACCTCTTACTTGTTAACATTTAAGCACGTAAATAGTCTATTACCATTATACCAAGGATTCCCAAACTTTCTAACCAAATGGAGTAAACTCTCTTTCTCATGAGGTCAATTCTTGCACTAGACTTATGCAAAGGGTACCAATTATGAACCTGCCTGTAGAATGAATTTAGTGACAGAAAAAATGGGTTTTGCATTTGTTTAGACAAAGGACAACTGTCTTTCAGAGGCCTTAAAAACTGAAATGGTAACACTGATCAGGTGACACCGTAGTAAGTCACAGAAGTTCACAGAAGGAGTGTTAACTTCATACCTGCACACAGAGATCCAGTGGAGTAACACCGTTCTTGTCTGGTAAATATTTGGCTCCTCTCATCAAAAGAATTTGTGCAGTGTCTCTCTGACCATGACTACTCAAAAGAAGAGAACACAGTTAATACAGTATTTATGCCCCATTATCAGTCATAAATCTGTCTTTACTGCAGCTAACAAACGAAACCAACCTAAGCTAGAAGAAAATAAATAGTTATGAAACTGAGCAGAACACAGGATGGAAAATAATCCCTCAGATTCATCTACTACCTGTCAAGGCCACTGAAAAAGAACAGTGCGAAATTAGGTAAGGCCCATTTATCAAGCTAGTCACCCTCATCGTTCAGAAATCATTCATCTTAGTCTAGCCTCATAAATATCTATGAGCTGCATTTCCTGCAAAAAGAGAGCTCTTCCTCTATTCAAACCCTAATTTACTTCACAGAGAAAGTTCTCTTCACTGAGTTCTTTGCTCACTTCTACCAGATTTGGGGAAAAAATAATCTAATTGTGCTTTAACCATCAATAAAACATTAGTAACATTTTTTTATTGATAAAAATTTTTTTCTTATTGCACAAGAATTCAATATATCACTCTAATGGCTCTGATTTGTTTTAATCAATACCTATAAATGTTTTGCCTGCCTTTAATGGGATGAGTTTTACTTTTGCATTCAAAGCCTATCTCCCAGTCTCACTCATCTATTTATAGGTTGTATAGGACACTTAGTTTCCTTGAGTCGAGAATTTCACAAACAACTATTCCAACCTGCCACCTTGCCTAGAAAACAGTAAGACCAAAGATTATTTATATCTCTCAAAGCTTTCCCAAACCTTTTCTTCTGATGAAAATGAGAAATTGGGTAGCAATGATCAGATGTTTACTTCACTAAAAACACATTGAAAGACTAGCTGGCTGTTGACTTCACCAGTGTTCACTGCATATACTGCCAAATGTAATACAGAAGCATCTAAGGGGTGAAATGAAAGACTGATATGAAACACAGCAATTAAGGTTACAGATGCAAGTTTTTTCAGTGAAGTTTTATATCTCAACCTAGTTTGCAGTACACTCTTTACACAAATGTACAAATATTTGCCATACTGGAACACACTGAGGCTGCCTGCACTATCAGTTCAGAAAGGGCACAAGAAAAGTGACAATCAACAGCTGAGACACAAGAGGTAGCTTCACTGATCTCTCAGTAGCTCCCAGATGAGTTATTATTCCTGTCTTCCAGCCCAGGATACCAACAAGTTAACCTAAAGTACCAGATTTTGTCCCAGTGCAAACAAGCATTTAGACTCAGAAAGGAGCTAAAACTAATGGCCCAGCCTTTCTCCAGCTATCACAAGGCACTGCTACCATATCCCCACATCCTGCTCTCTCTGTCATCAGGGCTCTACAACCTTTCTTCCAAGGCTCATTTTAGTACACACCCTGCTCACTGTACCCTGCCAGCTGCTCCAACTGTTAACTTCTAAAAGGACATCACTGCTGTACTTTCAACACATTCCCTTCTTACCAAAAACCTTCAAGCTGAGGCAAGCCACTTACTTCTTTTAAAGCAGGTGCCCATACCAGGCCCTAAACCAAGCACCAAGGATAGCAGCTATTTATTTTCTCCTTCTTCTCAACTGCCAAGCATCAACATACACTATCTCCAGAGACCACAGCTCCTAGAACATAAGTCTTGGCAGGCCAGCAGGTCAGTCCATTTCTCCTTTTGTTTTTATTAACATTTAATCTTAGACAAACTACTTAACCTGTAACCAAAGCACAGGGATTATAAAAATTTTAAATGTTCTACCAAGCAGCAGAAATGCTCTCATTAGAACAGGAGGTCATTTATTAAGGTGTGATTAATTTTGAAATTAAACTAAACTGTGAATAAAACAGAACTGACCAAAGCAACAATATAATTTTAATTCAACACCGTAACTTTAAGGCATATATGCCCATTTTGTGTACACTGTAATGCCATAATGTACATTAAAGCATAGACAAATTTGCCTTATAAAGATTGTGTTTTTAATCTACTCAAAATAACTTAAGTTGGTACAACTCATTTTTCAGAAAACAGTTCAAAAGTCACTGATTTATAACTCATGTTAGAACATGCACAGCTGTGTGTCTAACATGTCTGTTAGAAAGAGGTATATAAGCCTGCAGTACTAAGATAAGTAGATAAGACACCAAATTACATTCAAACATGAGGCAAGATTAAATACCAGTTAGCTTTTACATTTTTTAAATTTTGTGCCTTCTAATCATTGTTATTCCAAAAGGGGAAAAAATTATTTCACCTTTAGCACAGTATTCAAAAGTTAAGAATATACAACCTGCAAGCAAAATAAAGCGGAGTTGCCCCAGAAACATTCGGCCTGTTTATATCTGCGCCGCTGTCTAGCAAACACTGCACCGTCTAGAAGAGGAGAAAATACCAGCATTAGAAAAAGAGCAATGGAAAAGTCTATCGGCTTGCAACTATTTAATACCAAGCATGTTAATTACACTGAAGGATTTCATTTTCGGTAATGCACCTCAAGACCAAAATTCCTAAACATTAAACGGAAAATCGTGGCTATCAGAGCTCATAAAGCTTCCTTTGAACTGTCCACTTTAATAACAATATCTTTTACTGAATTTCAGCTAATATCAAAGATCCCCGAATCCACAAGCCATTTAAAAATAAAGATGACACTTTATAGAGAAGTAGACCATACACAGCCTTATGACTAGCTGAAGTTTCAAACTCAAACTAGGTTAGAAGAAATATGTAAGTAAATTCTAAAATATGAAAACACTGAGCAGACTCTCAAACATACTTTTGTTATATTCCGGTCAAATAAATCAGGTAAGTCTACAGACAAGAGTTTCTTAGAATTTAGTCTTCCAAAATCTAGTAGTGACAATGACAACAGAAAGGATCTGAGTAGAACAATTTTTTTTTTTTTTAAGTAAATATTTCTGGAGACAACCTGTATAACTCTATATGGCTCTATACGGCAGTTCAAGTAAAGCATCCAGAACTGTACTCTGAATATAATCAGCCCTAATGCAAGGGCAGGTATAAAAATGATTCACACATATCAATAATAGAAGAGTTTATTTGAATTTGTGTACTTCAAATGTTAAATATTTAACTGACACAACTCTTTGTCCATTTTTCACTCACAGTGCATTATGATCATTTTAGATTTCAAAAGCCCATAATTGCTGGCACAACATATTCTGAAAAGTAAGGAAGACCATTTTTAAACATTTAACATTACATAAAAACTGACTATCAGCAAGTCAATAACAGTACACAACAGCTGAATAGTATATAGTAAGTCACCTAAACTCCCATAACACTGAGATCCATCACCTCCACAAGAATAAGTAAGTTGTTCCCATGGCAGTGTATGGAGCTGATACTAAGAAAAACAACAGTATTCTTCACCCTTCTAACCATTATCATGTGCATTATTAGTCTGAAGGTTATAAAAAACCACAACTTTGAAGCACTACCAGGTTATTAAAAAATCCATTGTGCTGATACAATTTAGAAACTTACTGTCTTGTGTCCATTTTGACAAGCTACATGAAGGGCTGTTTGTCCCATTGCATCTTCAACATCTACATTACTGACATGTTGAACAAGATCATGAAGCAATTCTGTTCGTCCATTGACAGCCAACCAATGAATCTAAGCATAAAATGATGATATACATGTTTTCTTTAGCAATCATACAGGTATTTCATAAACATGATTTTAAACCTGACTGTACTGTTGTTAACACTTTCACAAGAAGAATATTATCATATACTTATGATAGGTATTTTGATCACATCATTTGGTCCTTGATGGCACTGGACAAGCAGAAGTTTTGTTTTACATGTAAGATGGCAAACACTTTAAAAATCAGCATCTTCAAACTCTTCATTCCTTTTAAGAACATCATGATAATCAATAGCACTTACTGCAGTCAGGCCTTCATTATTACAAATGTTGACATCTGCACTGTATTCCAGCAGCTTGCTCATACATTTCTTCTGGCTATAAACAAAAGAACTCATTAAAACCCAGCCAGGGAAAATCACTTACAAAGTCTAAATACCTTCTTAGAACTCTGCTCACTCTAATTTATCATCATGCAAAGCTCAGCAGCCAAGTTTCACTTTATAAGGAGTACAATACTAAGCATGTCAAGAAGAGAAGCGGATCATCACAGCAGAGACTCCTACAGTGCAAGAGTAGCATACAGCAGCACAGGACTCAAACCATAGCTGCTTTTGTGGAAAGTCCAGAAGTACTTAACCACTACTTCAACAGCTTCAGCTCTGTACTTACAAGACAAGCCAGAGTTTACCTAAGAGAAGTCCATGAAGTTCACCACCATCTGTACACTTCAGTGAATGTGTTTACAGTACACCACTAAATCATTATTTAATGAGCCGGTCATTGTAACACTGTGCACATCTTTGGCAAGTGCAATTACTGTCTTAATGAAAGTAGAGGTATGTTTTCCTAATTCATGTTTTCTTTGGTCTTCTATCCTTCTTTAATGCTTTAAGTGCCTTACCCTTAAGAATTCTTACTTTTCATTTTTATTTGGTACCTCTCACAGCTTTCTTATACCTCATTTCCACACAGCTGTCTCCTGTGTGTAATTCTGCATTTCATCAGGTACCACTTCACTGCTTCTTTCTTCTCTTACAGATTGTCTTCCCACATACCTAGAAGCCACTAAACACTCTCCTCCTCATTTGAAGTACCAGCTGTGATACAATCCAGTTATTGTAACACATACATGCTCCATAAAGAAAGGCAACATTACAGCTGAATGTTCTCATACCACAATTCAAGAAATAGTATCTTTAAAAGGTACTTGTTCACTGGTTTGGGAGGGGTTTTTTCACCCTCTCCTAATATCGTGCAAGCCAAGTTTATATTCCTTTCCTTGTAGTAAAACTTTCTTTGGAGACACTATCTGAGGAAAATCTGAAGTCTCTGATTCCCAAGGCCCTCCAAAATCTTTTCTTCTCAGTTAACTGGAAGGAGAACACATGCCTTGTTTGATCACTGTTGTAAGAATCATTATGCCCCTGCTTAACAGAAATCACTAAAATGTCTAGCACTGAAATTGGTATTTACAGAAATCACTAAAATGTCTAGCACTGAAATTGGTATTTCACACATGACTTGCCATCTATAAAAAAATATTTTCTGAATACTCGAAGTATGGATTTAAACCTTCTCTATTCTCTATAAGTGTGTCATCCCTATTTTCCAAGTGAAAACCAAAGTATTTTGTTTGAACCACGCAAAAACATTACAGAATATGCCAGCTTAAGTGCATTATGCACAAAATCTTTTAAGAGTTTTAAAAGCCTTTTTCTTACCCATTCCTTGCTGCTAAGTGGAGAGGAGTACATCCTGAAATGTCCTGATAGTTTGGATTTGCTCCTTTTTTTAATAATAGAACAAGGCATTCAACTGATCCACAGCTAAG
Source organism: Lophotriccus pileatus (assembly GCA_035583135.1). Lineage (NCBI taxonomy): Eukaryota > Metazoa > Chordata > Aves > Passeriformes > Tyrannidae > Lophotriccus > Lophotriccus pileatus. The sequence continues at coordinate 71,586,124 of JAWWES010000115.1, read as the reverse complement.
AACA
>JAWWES010000115.1:71545096-71586020 GCA_035583135.1 Lophotriccus pileatus | reverse complement strand
AAATGTCCTGATAGTTTGGATTTGCTCCTTTTTTTAATAATAGAACAAGGCATTCAACTGATCCACAGCTAAGAACACAATAAGAAAGGGAAAAAATTGTAACAAGTATATTTACAAACCAAATCTGTATTGACATAAAGACAACAGCAATACCATGTACAGATTACACTCAGTAGAAAATCTTTACATAAAATTGTTTTACACCCTCATAGTTCAAGTTACAAATACCTAGAGGAAAGTCACTTAAATGGAGTGAGAACTGACTGATTATAACTTCTTGTAATTAACAGATGCTAGCCTTCTATGTGATTTTAATGGCTTTAAAAAACAACAGTTTAGTTACTCTTGTAGTAACTCTTCAACTATAAACTGCTTTAAAAGTTTTGCTTACTATTTTCTCTCACATCCCTCATCTTTAATCAATTAATATTTTCCATTAAGTAACAAATCCAGTATTCGGGGGTTTGTCACACTTCAGTGTCTGGAAGTTACATCTAAAAGGTTAAATATCTAAAACTCGTACAAATATTTCTTTGCTATTAATGTTGAACCCTTTTACTTTTCATAATATAACAGCTCTTTTCAGGATAACCAAGGCCACCAAGAAGACAGAAATTACGCATTATATGTTCATTTGGCTCCTGAATTCTTCAAGAGGAAGAGCTGACTGAAAAGATAAGCGTATTTTTGTATCCATCACAATCCATTGTTAGAAATCTTCCCAATATCAGAACTGCTACACAACAAGAGAAAGAAACCAAAGACTAGTTGTACAATATGTTGCAAAACCAGCAGCTTGATGACTGCTGTGTGACCCAACGACTAATCAAGATAAAAGACAATCCAGAAATTAAGTGTAACACAATTTCTTGTGTTTTAGAATCAATAAATACAGTGTATTTTCAAATCCACTTCTAAGGTGTATGCTAAAAATTTGCTTGCATTTTTAAGTACTTCTTTAAATAAATTTTATATAAGCAGTATGTAATTCTGAGATTAAATGTTTGGGAAAAGATATTTTTAAAACAGTTTGCTTAGGAAGCTGGAATTTCTACCTTTATTGTGACCAAATATCAGCTATTTCTATGCAATAATATTATTATTTCTTTTATTTTTGCCTTTTTTTTTCAACAATTTAAATGTAAGAATTTTCAGGATATTTAAAAGGGGACCCAAATATAGGGCATTTGTTCATTAGTTTAAAGTTTAGTTTCCTGAAAGGCCAAGTCAAAAACTATCTAGTTCATTTCTGCTTAGGTTGTTAACCTGTTTCTTGGCAATACAGAGTTAGCTCCATTGAAGAGCTACATTAATAATAAATAACCTAGGTTATTTGCACTTAAGCCCACTATCCAGGATATAAAAACTTATTAGAACTGAGTACCCAAGCTATATTCCCTTCAGTTATAGTCACAGGAAGTACTTTAGAATGGCTGCTTCGCAATGAACATCCAAGTGCTTTCCACTGTTTTAAAATACTTCAGAAACAATCGCCAGACAAGATTTCTCTAACTCTACAAAGGCAAGATTAACCCTGCTACACAGGATGCGCGTCACGGTTGTATTTCTTCAGAGTTGAGACTTCACAGAAAGGCAAAAAAGTATCTAGCAAGACTTCCTTCACTAGAATTTGGAAAGCCATTTGGTATCATATGTAAAATCTGTCCTCTCAGTGAGGTAGGCACATTGCTAGAAGAACAAACAAAATACAAACAGGAAGTATGAAAAGAAAACATTAACTGATACTAAAGTGTTTTCTGGCTTACATTGGTGCCTTAGATTTGTGGTAAAATTTTCATTGTTAACTTCTGGACTGGACTCAAGTAAGTCTTACTTTGCTGCAATATGAAGCAAACTTCTCTTCACGCGTCCAAAGGCATAATTCACATCAAATTTTGAATTTGATAGCAGCTCTGAGACAGACCTTCAAACAGAAACATACTTTTAATTTAAAAAATAGCTCACAGTATCCAAAAAGTTTATACTGTAAGTTGTACCCAAGTACCCTATTTCTTACTTGATCACTATTTCTTTTCCCCTCAACTAATTTCCGACCCAGAGATCAAACAGTTTTCAAGCACTTGCTGATTAACAACATCTTTTCACTTCCTCCTTGTACATAAAAAAAAGAAAGAAATGTGATAGTGGGCAACTGTTTCAAATGTAAACTAGTAAGAATTACATCAGACAACCAAATCACTTCTTTACAAATACAGAAAACACACACTTTAATAGCTTCATTTGAAAAAAATAAGTTCCCACTTTTCTCCTTATCACAAACACCCCAACCAGACATCCAGCAGCTTTCCCAAACATAGCTAAAGTTCAGAGGGAAGACTGGTATATGAAATCACAATAACAAAGTAGAAGGATACACGATACACCGATAGGACAAAAAAATTGAAGGACCCTTCACCTTCCTGTAATGGGCCAATCACATAATTTTCAACCCTTACAGGCAATCTCAATAAAATATTATGCAGCAGAACAAATGTTTACCCTGAATAGATAAACAGTTTACTGTTTCGGTAAGAACTACTACCTGCTTCCCTGCAAGTTTCATTGGAAGGTAACACCACTTAGATGGCACTGTGTAGCCTCCAGTCCCAACCGCTTTGACGACAACTGAGTAAGAGAAACAGCTGCTCATGTGAGGAATCCCAAAAGTATCAATCTCATTGTCCAACTCTTAGTCTATGTCTTTCCAAGACATCTCACGACAGTAAGAGCTTCTATGTCATCAATAAATACACACTCAGAGCTAAGCCATAGTTACAAAATAACATTTTTGTACTAATCCTAGAGCAAATTTCCCTATGTGCATCAACAAAACAAATTCCAGCTCTGGTCTGCGGCATAAAACAAAACAGTTTTCTCAGGCAAAAGTATGCTGTAATGCACACAGTGAATAACTTCAGATATAGAAGATAACTAAGCAATTCAGAAGCTACAACTTCAGCAAACATGCTGGGTTTTTCAGAACTTAAAAAAAAAGGTAAACTTAAAGAAGCTCTCACCTGTGCTGGTCAGCCATAACCATCGGCATCAGTGTATAGACAGCAGTTTCATTATCTGAGAAGAAATTAAATTATTCTATTACCATAAAGAAATCTTTTACATAAAAAAATTTACCTAGCAACACTTATTTACCATTTCAAGTGTCCACCGTTCAACAGATCATTCTTTTTATACAGATCATTCACACACGAAGTTTGGTTATAAAGGAAAAGCCATCATACTTAGATAAAGGAGACAATTAACAGAATTTCAACATACGAAATTCCAGTGTGCCTTTTTTGTTTTACAGAGTAAAATTACAGAATTTTCAACGGACCATCAATTTCTTTGAATTGACAACTCTGTTAATTAAATCAAAGTTTTTAAGAAATGTGCATTAACAACAACAACAAAAAATTACAACACCTAAATAGTTAATTTTAAAAATAAGGACATTTCCTGTGTTCCCAGGTGACTTCCACAGTCCTGATACTATGAGTTTGTAATAGTGATTTCTTTGAATTGAGTTACTTCATAACCATTCACTTTTGCCTCTATCCTTGAACACCTGAATGCAATAAGTTTTACTTTAATTTCTAATCTCTAATCAGTTTCACATTTCACATTTGAAGGCAATGAAAAAAGGCCAGAACACATCAGTGGTGGGAACACGCTGACATTCAGCTATACAGTCTCTGCCATGACTACTGCTGCACATACTCACTGCATGGGTGTGATGAGCCTGTTTGGTCACTTACAGACTTGCAGAAGTAAAATACTATGTTTAAATAATTAACGTTACATAATTTAAAAGGTTTTCATGTATAACAGTTATAAATAATATTAATGTGTGATATTAATTTTATTATTTATAATTATTGTATTTTTCCCCTTCAAGCAAACTACCCACTGTTGGGATTACAATCCTATGCTTTCTGAGAACCCAGGTATATGGATCCAGGATATAGAAACAAAGCAGTGTTCTCATAAAACTTATTTTGAGGTTTTCCCTCATCACCTTCATTAATCCAAATACCAAAGTTACTAAGCAATTGGAACAGGAAGAATTAAACAAGTACGGCATCTTGTGCCTTTTACATGCCATGCCTCTGTACATGCACTACTTCCATGAGATAAGTAAGGTTACATTTACTGAATATTAAACACAGATTCTTCAGAGTTATCAAGTGGAATCAAATAAACTTAGGATGCTGCAGCTGTGCTATTCACCATTATCATTCTACAATGCTCCAAGATTAGTGCTGCTATCTGCTGTTTGAAGCAGTCTGTCCATAGCTAACAAAAGAAAGAAGAAATGCTAATCTGTTATTACCTCTGAACACTGAACACAGGTAAGTCATATTCAGATTTAAATTACATTCTGTCTGTTATAAAAATTTAAAAATAAAAATTTTAAAAAGTCAATGACACAACCCTCTCAAAACACCAAATCACAATTAAAAGCTGTAGAGAGTCACTCTAACCATTACCAAGTTCAAGACTTTGAACTCTCTACAGGTTGTTCCTTATGGCAGAGTTCTGTGAGCATCAGATAACTCTGTCCCCACCACACACCACTAGAATTTGACTGCTCGGGGAAGAACAGTCTGGGAGGGAGGGAGAGAGTCTTGAAATAAAATTAAACAGATGTTACATAAAGATATCAATTGTGAAAAATATTTGACAACTTTTTAAAAATGTATCCAGTATACACAAATTTTTAAAAAAGAAAAATCTTCTTTGAGCTGTTTCACAGATCTCTTGGCAGAAAGACAAAACTTTTGAAATGAAACAAAAAAAACAGAAGTCGAGAACATCATCTAAATTTAAGCATGACATCCTTACATATATTTTCACAATTATGCCCTATTAAAGAGGAAAAAAAACCCCAAAACTTAAAAATACCAGCACACTTAAATGAAAATGCTTAATACTTGACCCTAATTAAATTTAACTGTAATTCAGGTATAGTGATCTAGAAAGACAACAGTTAAATATGAGCGTACCTGGGCCATAAAATGCGTTTACAAAACTAAGCCATTTGCTATTTTATTAACAGAAATCCCACTGTGAAGCACATACAGATTTTCCCAGAGTTTTCTGGACAGAAGTAATTAAAAGGGTGTGGGACTAAGGAGCTTTTGTGGCTATTTTTGGTAAATATTGTCCCCACTAATAAAAAAACTCCTATTGACTTAAGCTACATGACAGCAGGTAGAGAAAAAGCACTATATACCTCATGCACTTACAGAACTTATTTGTTATCTAACTTGTTTGCATTTCAAGTTTTGAATATCTAAAGACAAAAAAAAGACACATAATATGCAGTCAGAGCTTTGGGCTACAAGAGCTAGTTTTCAGGTACTGAGCCTTAACAGTGGAATACAGAAATGTGTGTCAAGCTCTCAAGTGTCTAGAAAACAACTGCTGAAGGACACTGCAGAAGAGTGATAAAAAAATACACTATTTTCTATTTGCAAGGTCAGCTCAGGGTATTCACTGGCACTGGACTCAGGTGTTAAAACTTGCCCTAAGCAAAAGAAAAAAAAAATCATTTGAAACTCATCATCTATAATCCTGTCCTGACAAGATACTGTTATTCCTTTATTTCATCACAGATACTGTCATGAATTTGTCAGAGATCACAACCTTAAAGAAGTGTCAGCACTGTCCTTATAATACCCTAATGGCTACGGCACAAGCCAAGGAACTTCAATACCTAGATTTAGTGCCTTCTTCAGCACAAGGAAGTTCAAACATACACCTCCATTTCCTAAGAGACTACCATGACTCTTACTTTAAGGATGGAGGGTAAAGTATGTATCTTTTAAACTAAAGCTATTCAAATGTAGGAGAGTCTGGGGGCAAATCATAATACAAGAGTCCAGACACAGCACAAAAGAGCCACCAAACTACACATCATACTAGACTGGTGTGGAATATTCTAAGATGATCCCGTCAGTATGTGCTTAGAGCAAAACACTACAACCCAGATCTGCTTCTCAAGAAGAGTTTGGGCAGACCAGCATGAGCCTAAGGAACACCAAGGTCAGGAAAGAAGATACAAAATGAACTAAGACCGACCCAAAGTTTGATGGCCATTGAACAGAGACCTTCTTGGAATGCAATTTGAAACTTCAGTATCTTAAACCCATTTATGTCCTTATGTCAGACCAACTGCAATTCCTAGAGAATGCACGGAATTGACATTCCGTCTGCAGTACAAGGCAACAGAAGTACTGGTTTCAAAAGTCTCAGGGCTCACTCACACTGCCACTACCATAGACATAATTACCTCTGAATTGTAAGATAATAATGTCCAAGACAGGAAGAAAACAGATTAAAAATCAGAATCGATTCGCCTACATTAGTACCGGAGTAAATTTGTCAGAAATTTGACAAAAATGTCAACTGGAGCAGCTCCAACTGACATAGATTGTACAAAGCTCTAGTTGTATTACCATCTTCTATTAGTTAAACTGGTGCTACTCCATTATTTCTGTAAGTCTGAGCTTAAGTTAAGAGTATTACATCAGTTTTCACTGCTGCCATTCAAAGGCTTACAAGCAGCAGCAAAATCCATCTGAAGCTTGCCTGTCAATTTTGTGAAATTTATGAGCGACTCCACAAACTGGCAAACAGCAAAACTGTGACAGGTGACAGTAAGTGAAGGGTGTAGCAGCTCAGTGCAGGAGGACACCAGGAAGTCCGAACAGAGAATGCACAGACAGAATATAATATTATGCCCTCTCCTCTACCACCAGAGCTGAAAGCTGGCAAACAGGCAGCCAAAGACCCATCCATAAAACTAAACCCTGAAGGAAATACAATGACAGCACGTGATTCAAAAGAACGTGTGTCATGGAATTTTGCATATCTGTCAGTCAGAAATCTTCCACATCCAAAAGTTTTACTGAGTTAGCCCTGCTAAAAGGCTCCCAAAAGCTGGGCCTGTTTCGAATACTAAACCACTTCCCATAAGAGCCTGAAGCTGTATTTTCAAATCCATCCCGATACTGCGGACTAGCACCCACGGTAAGTAGTCTAGAGATAAAAATTAGGCTATGACAGGTGACACCTACAATACCTTTTCAAACAAAATTCATCACTGTTAAAAAACAAAGATCTGTCTACCATGGAGGAAACACCTAAAGAAGGATTTAAAACCAGATGAAGAGGGTGGTGACCAACCGCGAGCACCCGCTCTCCCGGGCCCGGGGGCGGCACCAGCCGGCAGGGACCCTCTGCACCCTGTGCACCGGTGGAGAGAAGGAGGGAAGGAAGTAACGGGACGGGGAAGCCGCTGTTGTTATCACCACCACAAATAAAACCAGCCTCTCAGAGGCGGTGGGAGGGAGCCCGTTCCCATTCTTCCCAGTGGCCTCAGCTCACCCCGGCCGGGCCGGGCCGGGCGCGGAGGCCGCCGCGGAGCCGGGACGAACCGCCACGTCAGGGCCCCGCTCCTACCGTCCGGCAGCTCCACGGTGCGGGCGCGGCGCAGGGACCTCGTCAGCCGGTTGAGCTGCTCCATGGCTCTCTCCATCCTCGGAGCGCCCAGCCCGGAGCCGCGGACACCCCCTGCCTCCGCCTCCCCTCAGCCCATCGCGGCGGGGGCAGCTCCAGGGCCGCCCAGGCCGCCGCCACCACGGGCGGCTGCGCGCATGCGCGGGGGCGGGCCCGGGGGCGGGCCGCGCCCCTCGGTGTGGCCGCTCATCCAGGGAGCGAAACAGGCGGGGGAGTTGGCAAAGCCCGGGGAGAACGGGGGGGTTTTAAACATCTGCTCGGTACGGGTTTCGGAAAAAATTAAACATAAATAAATAAATAAATAAAAGCCGCCCTTGCCCGGTGATCCCGCCCGTGCGGGCTCGTTTCCCAAACAGACAGGACGCACCGATGAGCATTTGCAGCTTTGTAGCCGTATTCTTTCCGCTGCAGCATGAAGCCTTCAAGGAAAAGGTCTCCTGACATTCAACACCTCCCTTAAATGATGACTATGTAAAAATTCAAGGAAAGAAAAATCCAGTGGAGTCTAAAAAGCAATCCAGGTAGGGGTGACGTGATCTCAGAGGTCAATGTCTATGGTCACAAAGTTCAGTATCACTTTAGAGGCTGGCTTAAACTCAAGATCCACCCAGCTGGTTTGAGGAGTGCATAGATAGCTAGAGATTTTTCTTTTCAGTAGACTATAGTAGGCTTCATCTGAAAAAAATCTCAGCTTGACCCTATGAGCTTTTAGTGTGTCCTGGGAAATTCCTACTTGAACGACGTGCTTTTCCAGTTGTATTGCTTCTGTCCACGCCTGTATTGACTGACACGGAGAATAAGCACCTCTGGATGGTAATTAATTCCAGTTTAGAAATGGATGTCGCGCTGGGATGAAACACCTTCTGAGGTGTCTGTAAGACACCTCTAATCAGACTAGGTCTCAAATGAAAAGCTTTCAAGTGAGTTAAATTAGCTGCAAGTAGTAAAAGTAGCTACACGATGACTGGTATCATCAATGCTTTCAAACTTCATTAATTTTCCTGGTGTCAAGGAAAAAACAGACATCTCAAGAAAAGATTAAAATTCCCAATTTACCGCTTTCAAGTTATTTGTTCACTGAATGCACTCAACAGAGTTCACTTCATAATCTAAGGAAACCCTAGTATATCTGTCTGATGCACTTACATGTCTAAAAATGTCATGTTCTACTGCCTGTGAGCGATTGGTCAAATTTGTCTTTCACAGTGAATTAAGTCAAGTCAATTATCAGTCCTGTGAAAGAAACAGTGATTTTGGCTCATACAGGAACTTCATTGGCGTGAGCATTCTCACGGGAAATAGGCTGTGTTTCTTTTCAGAAACGATAATACCATCAAAACAGTTAAAACCGTGGAGCTCATAGCATTTGTTTTGCTACAAGAAAAGTCTTCTTTTGAGATAAAAAATATTTTGTTTTCGGGATTGGGAAAAACACAGGTTGTTGTCAGAAATGGAATGCTGTACTAAGTAAAACTACAAACATTCAGCTCTTTCACTCTGTTTTTTTCCTCTGTACATTCTTCACACAGCCATAGAAAATTATAAGAACTTTATGCTAGTTAGCCTAGAGTGTAGAAGAAAGAGAGAAATTGATATTGATTTTTCCACTTTTAAATCCCCAGGTAAATTTGTGGCATAAAGACTTCAGTAAACTTTGGATCTTGTTTTTTGTTGCATTTTGTGTATCATTAGATTGGTAGGTATTCACAAAAAGTCTTCTCTGACCAGTGCTGAGCCCAAGCATCCAGTCCTAAATAGGATCTTTGGTCATCACTGGACACCAAAATGTAGGAACAAATTCAACATGTGGGAAAGTGCATTTCATCTATAGTTTGTTGTCTCCTTTTACCCACCCCCCCCTCACAAAAAAAAAAAAAAAAATTTGAGATTCTATTTAAGTTCAGATTCAGTTCAACACACCCTAATCAGTTACAGGAAAACTATGAAGACTCCTTTAAGAAAAGATCGAATCTCTGCAGGAAGGAAAAAATATCATTAAGTATTTATAAATAGCTAAAAGAGTATCTTTTTTTTTTTTATCTGCAAAAACTTCTAAGATCATCAAGTCCAACCATTAATCCAGCACTGCTCAGTCCACCACTAAACTATGTCCCTAAGCACCACTACTGCACTTCTTTTAAATACTTCCAGGAATGGTGACTCAACCGCATCCTTGGCCAACCTGTTCTAGTGATTGACAACCCTTCTGATGAAGAAATTTTCTGTAATATCCAGTCTAAACTTCTCCTGATTTAACTTGAGTCTGTTTGCTCATGTCCTATCACTTGTTGTTTGGGAGATGAGACCAACTCCCACCTCACCACAGTCTCCTTTCAGGTAGTTGTAGAAAGCAGTAAGATTACCCCAAGCCTCTTTTTTTCCAGGCTAAACAACCCCAGCTCCCTCAGCCATTCCTTGTAAGACTTGTGCTCCAGACCCTTCACCAGCTTCAGTGCCCCTCTCTGTACACGCTTCAGTACCTGTGTCCTATTTGTAGTGAGGGGCCCAAAACTAAACAAAGGATTTGAGATGCAGCCTCACCAGTGCTGAGTACAGAGGGATGATAATTTCCCTAGTCCTGCTGGCCCCACTGTTTCTGCCACAAGCCAAGATAGTGTGGTAGTCCACTTTTTATCAAGAAATGAACTAAAAATATGAAAAATGGGATACTACAGACAGGCAGGCATGATCCAGTGTGCTTCCCCCTGCACTTCCATTTGCCTTGATTCCCTTCCCTAGCAGTGAACTCAAAGTGCAATTCGAGCTCTTCCTGGAAGTAGCTCTGCCAGCAGAGATTTTTCTTCTCCACTGCATTGCAGTGCTAAGAGTCAGCACATCTTCAGAATATGACTTGGGACCATTTTTTCCAATAGCCATGTGCTCCTTGTGGGCTGAATCAGCTTCTTTTGGATATGCCAGCAGACTAAGGTTGGAAACTGTCTACATATTCTGTGCAGGGACTTGCCTGTGATGAAGATGATGCTACATAAAAGAGGACCTTTGCAGAATTATAGTAGAGATCAACTTAATTCACAGAGACCTACTTCAGCTACCTTCTTCCTCCCCATGTTACCATCAAAGCACATAAGGCATTCACAGAAAACAACTGCTTTCCCTCAGTTCTTGAGGGGACTTGTCTTCATAGAATCATAGAATAGTTTGGCTTGGAAGGGATCATAAAGGGGATCTAGCACCACCCTCTCTGCTGTGGGCAGGGACACCTTCCTCTGGACCAGGTTACTCAGAGCTCCATCCAGCCTGCTCTTGAACATCTCCAGGGATGGGACTGGGCAACTTGTGCCAGTGCCTCACCACCCTCACAGTCAAGAATTTCTTCCTAATATCTAATCTTAACCTGCCCTCTTTCAGCTTTAGGCCATTCCCTCTTGTCATATCAGTACATGCCCTTGTGAAAAGTCCCTCTCCAGCCTTCTTGCAAGTCCCTTTCTGATACTGAAAGGCCACAGAAGGTCTCCCTGGAGGCCTCTCTTCTCCAAGCTGAATAGCCCCAACTCTCTGAGTCCGTCTTCATAGGAGAGGTGTTCCAGCCCTGTGATCCATTCAATGATCCCATAAGTGATCCAGTCTTATTGCTGGATATATGCTCTTAGGGACCGAGGAGATCAGATCAAGGAATTGCAGTCAGAAAACTGTGCATAATCCAGTGAAAACAATAATAAAGGAATATCTATATATCTTTGAGAATTCCACTGCTCATGAAGCTGCATGTCTGTCCTATACACTAATTCATAAAGCTGTATTTCTAACCATATAAAAAGCTACCACAGCAAAATTTACAGTAAGGTTTTCATCACTGGATAGGTAGGCTTTATACATGTATACATGAATCCTTGTTTTTCCAGATGCTTTTTGTATTCCAAAACCTATCTTTAACCTTGTTTTCAGTAGTATTGAGGGTAAGGAAATGTAGCATTAAGCCGTTTCATTTTTATGTGTTATTTGGACTGGAAATCAGTTATTTAATTTGCATATCTATCTTTAAAAAATCAATGCAACCTCACTTTTTTTCAATGGGGTTTATGGACAACAATAATAATAATATGTATTATCTCTACATTTATTTCTACTGCCAAATGAAATGTGAACCTGGGTGATTTCAGATTTGAGTTCTGAGTCTTATTTTTTGTGCTATAGGTGCCAAAGCAATGCTAATAGCAGCTGTAATAGTAATAATAATAATAATGGTTCTTATTGTTACTACTACAATAAGGGATAATAATAACAAAACTAACAAAGATCTATTATTTGTATGCCTTGTCTTATTTTTGAGTAATATCATCCTATGTAAAAAGATGCTGTTTTTATAATCACTTAATGGGATTTCTTAAAACCATTTGATTATCTTCTTTCAGTGGACAAACTTAGTTCCGTAGATAACATTGAACACCATGTTCTAGAAAAGTACAAACTGTGTATACTTTGACTGGGTTTCTTTTCATTTTACTATAAAGAAATTTCATCAAGGAGGGAAAGGTCCTGAAAGCACTGCAGTTGCTTTGATTCTGCCGACTGATAGGTAAGTAGCCATGGGTTAGGACATTAGAGAAACTCCCCATCACTTTTTCTACTTTTATTTTATCTGCTTTGTTGAACTATCTTGACTTACATTTCTTTCCTGCTTTGCTGTGTGAACTATACTAAAACCTGGTTTCTCTTTATGAGATGTGCTTCTCTTTTGCAGTGCTGCAAAAGAGGTACAGATCTTTTTTTATTTCTTTTAATTCTAGAAAGAATGTAACATAAGGTTTAAAATGTTATTGTCCATTTTTATGACCCACATGACATACATTGACTCTCAACATTTCTAAACTAAAGGACCATCAATTACAGTTTTGTGCAGCATCTATTTCTATTCTCTGTGGAGCAGCAGTTAATGCTGCTTGACGCCTACCTACATTTCCTTAAAGCTGAGTTGCTGAAATTACTCAAAAAATAATGTATCCAGGCTTGAAGATGTATTTTTAAACTTCCTCCTTGTCTAATTCATCCATGCTCCTGGTCTGAAGCAGCTCTTGCCAGTTCCATTATATATATCTGCTATATTTGTACTACATTTCTCTTGTATTATTTTTTCAAAAGGAAGCTTTACTGTGTCTCAAAACAAATCCACAGGGCTCAAGGATTAGAGGGAAGATACTTTGAACTTTCTTCGTAGTGTCACGGCCCCTAAGTTTGCATTGTCTTTACTGGAGCCTGAAAAGCTTACAGCTATGTCTCATATTTAAAAAACATCATCACTCTTCTTTTAGTAAAATCTGTCTTCTGCACAAAGCATTTTTAAGGGAAAAAATACCAAAGAGTGTGTAAGACATAAACACAAACCTTTGTTCTGCTAATCATTGTGCTCATCTCAGTATTAGTCTAAGTGGAGTCAGGGAAGAGCCAATTATTTAAACACATGCTTGGCCAGTAAGAAGTCTGTCCTTGTCTGTCTAATGTTGGTGATGCCATTCTTGCAAGATTCTTTCTGACTGTCACGTTTTCCCTACCACTTCTCTGGTTAGCTGCATTTGCAACTTTATTCTCTACAGATGTTAGGGGTCTTTTTTCTCCAGATCAGTAGGGCAATTTCTTTATATTCTATCATGTTTCTAGAACATGCAAATCTACAATTCTGCAACAATAATCATGACTTAAGGTCCTGTAAGTCACCAACCCTACACTCATGCAGAGATCACAGTGAGGAAACCTGGAAGGTCAAAAATGCTGAAATACTGTTACATCCTGAACAACAACCTGAACAGGTTGAATGAACAGTGGAACCAGTTATTTTGTTGCATTTGCTGCAAATTTAGAGTAATTTAGAGCTTGTGATATACTGAGATTTTCATTCTCTCTCCCCATTTCAGGTCCTGTGTAAAAATTGTATTCAGGCTGACGCTATTTGCTTTCATTCTAAAACTGATTCTCTTTTGAAGGACAAGCAAAATCTATTAATTTGGTCCTGAGCAACTAATTTCCATCTTGGAAATGTATTAAAACTGGGCTATTTTTAGTTGCTGGGAGACAAGGAAGCATTCTGTCACTCGGAAACCTTCAAAGGAAAGCAACTTCCTTTTTTTTCTCAAGGAAATAAATAAGTAAATTAATTCCACACATAAGAAAGTACAAGGTTGTTCTATCCTTACTTGATAAAATAACTGGAGATATTTTTTCTACTGTTTCTTTCCTACTTGCTGCTGATGCTACACAGGTGGACTTCCCTTGGTATCCCAGACCTTGTGTAAAGCATTGCTGCAGGAATTGACGCCTGTGAAAAGCTAATCAAGTACTAATAGAAGATAGAAAAGTTTCAGATAAATGTCCAAATTACTTTTCACCTTTGTATCAACACATTTCCAGTTGCAAAATACTGTCTATCAAAGAAAATTCCACTTCTAAATTCAGAAGAATGTGAATCCCTGAGATTAAAAGAATTATGTGGCAATTGCTATACTCTTTGGACTGGCAATAATAATATTCTCTGAAACTGATCCTATTTTGCAGACATAGGAGGTGCATCTTTTACACTTGCACCACATTAAAATACATGATGAAACTTTGGGGAGCACAGCTGTGTGCTCAGTAACTGTCTTGATTAAATACATGCAAAAGGCAGGTGTCACTACACACATTCTGCTGGATGCTGTAACTTTTAAATCACAAAAGGCAGAGCACTAGTAGAGAGATTTTCAAACTAGACTCTCTCGTTACTCTAACCAATGCCTTAAAGTTTGTTTAGTGTTCTAGGATAGGATTAATACCAGCTTTAAAAATATTTAAGCTGAGAAGTATTAGCATGTAAACAGAGCCACATTAAAGAGGGCTGTGATTGCAGTGGTAAAGTAGTTTTGTACATTCAACACCATAAAGCTCTGGAGGGAAAGAGAAAAAAGAAAGGATAATTAAATTTTGGTATCAGCATTAATTCTTTTCTCAGCTCCCTGTTGGGGTTACTGAATAATTTTCAGAATCATGTAGCTAATACACCCTCAGTACATAAGGAGAATGTACAGCAGTTTTTTAAGAAAAGGGAGAAGTTCAGTCTTTCCTAAGAACCTCGGGCAGAAGGTGACATACAAAAAGCAACCACAAGATGTCAGTCTTAATGAATTACAGTAGATTATTCTGATTGGCTCCTTTCTGATAAGTAACTAGGTAGGGGAAAACTATTCATCATGTTGACATATCTGTAGAGAAAGTAATCTAAGAATAATATTCCTGGTCATAAACATATTCAGAACTATGAACGATCACATCCAAATACAGCCCCAGTGAATATTCGTTTTTGCTAGAAAAAAAAGCTGAAGATTTAACCCTTCTGCTGGAGACTCAGAGGAAGGACATAGCAGGGATTTGTAACTTCACACTTGCCCTTTTTTCACACTATTTCTCTGAGCGTCATCTGTCAGAGCTGGAATATCAGACTACATGGATTTCGGGCTTTTTTCTCTAAAGCTATTTTTATTTTCCTGATATTCTTGGCCATGTTCTCCTGCTTGTAAGAGAGTTATAAAGTCCAATTTCCATTTCCAGTCCAGATTTGGAGACATCCAAGTGGCAGATATTGATCATTGTTCCTGGAACACTTTGCAATCCATTTCCTCATAGTTCACCATTTGAGACCTGACAAATGAGTTGTGCTCTCCACTTTTTTTTTTTTTTTTTTTTGAGGGAAGCTCCATTTAGCTCTAGCTACTCACACCAGAACTGTTTTTGTATTTCTTACCAGTTTGCTTACCAGGTTTACCATTAGCTACTGCCATCAAGCCACAACCTCCCATTCTTCTTTCAGCTGGTTGTTCATGCTGTGCTGCTTTGGCTCTGCTCTGTTCTGCAGCAAAACTGCAAGCAGCAAGACTGCTTCTGTGCCTCTGCTGAACCCTTTATTTCTGCAGTCCATACAGTCTCTCAGTTGTACTTAAGAAGTTGAAGTGATACCCAGGATCTGCACAGAGACCTTGCCAAAATGGACAATTTTGCAGCAGGATCTTAGCCATGCTCTGAAAAAGAAACAGACAAAACACCAAAAGATGCTTTGACCAAGATTTGCTTTTGGTTCTTTTGCTGTGAGACGCAATTGCAAGCTGCAGCATTTGCTTCCACAGCAATCACAGTTAGGTTGCCCAAAACACAATTAAAACCCTTAGAAATCATCTTGTAGCTGAAATATCCCAAGGCACCACAACACTCACCAGGAAACTAAATCCTAAATTCTTGGTTTCTTCACTGGCTTGCTGCAGACAGGCCATCTTACAGAGTTCTCAAACAGGCTGTCAACCTCCCCTGCACCTCACACCTCCAGCCTTACAAACCACTTAACTGAAGTCGACCGACTCTTGGCATTCAGCTATTAAGTGAAAGCACTTTTACTAAAGTTACTTTGTTAAAATTTAATTCACCTTCTGTGTCTTCAGGTTTCATAATGCACTGTTTGATGGTTGCCAGTCACCCTTGGAGCATTTGCTTCTGCTATCTGAAGAGAGCAGGCATCCTAATATGCAGATTAAAGCTGATGCTGGGCTTGGCTCTGTTCTTTCCAGTGGTAAGAAGAGGGCAGAGAGCAGAGAGACCACCCTGCAACTGCCTAATACTAATCCCAAAAAATGGGCGCACCAAATGCACCCATACAGGGCAAGAAGGAGATGATGCACTCATGTGGAACCTCCAGTAGCCTGAATCTGCATCCCATGGCTGAAAGTCACCTGCCAGCTGGGACAAGCATGGCTGCAAATGTAAATTATTTGTGTGCCTCCCTGAAAGATGACTCATGTTCTGCTGAGATATGTTCTGCACTTTATAAAATGAATATGTTGTGGTAGGATGTTTCAAAATTTAGGAGGGAAAATGTTTGGAGATGTTAAAGCTTTTTCCTGATACATCATTTATTACAGCAGTATCCTTTACTTACAATAATCCTTTGCAGATACTAAAAATAAAAAGGTAAAGGATGAAAATCTGTTTTTTCTTGTTTCTCTCAACGTCTATCTTGTAATTTACCTGGAATCTGTCTATATTTTTGGTACATAATCAATTCATTCTGGTGTACTTCCTACTCCAGAAAGCAACTAGACATATTGGCCACTACCACAGTCATGAGGGATATAGGATCATAGACTCAGGAGTTAAGGTACATTGATTTAGTACTCATCAATTATTTTATAATGAGTACCACTGGAGCAATGCAAAATGTCAGCAAGACAATGACATACCAGAACTTATCTAAAAATTTATTTGACATAGGTACTTTCTGCAGGAAGTCCAATGCTCCAATGTAAAAAAAAAAAAAAAAAAAAAATCAAATTTTCAGACTAGGGAGTTATATTTTTCAACATTCATAAGCACAGTCTATTAGAATTTGCCATTTAAAGAGCTTGTTCATGTCACAAAATCGAGTAGTGTAGCACCCCAGCTCTTACACTAGAAGCTCCTGAAACATTTGGTTTCATGGGTATCTTTACATTAGTCAATACAATCCGAGCTCAAGTTTCATTGAAGACAGCTAATAGAGTTACTGCATTGCATTAAAAGAGTTTTCTTTCCTTGCCTGATGCTTAATCAGCTTCTTAAATGTTATTCACTTGCTCACCTGTTCTCAGTATGTGATTTTCTAGTGTTACTAATTTAAGACAAAGTTATAGATCGATGTTTCTTTCAACATCAGTTTTAACCATTGACAGCGACAATGATAGATGATGTATACCTTCCCCCATGGCAAGACACTAATTCACAATGCATTTCCTGCCCTGCATTCCTAAGATTACCCATCACATTCCTTATCTTCCTATTCTGCCACTTTTATTTTAAGAACTGGCCCACCCATAACCACTACACTCATCCTTCTACTCTGCATCAGCTTCCCGTATCTCTTGGGTCCTTCCAAACATGCATTTAGAGGCAGAAAACAAACAACCCAGACCTGATGAGCTATGCAGTGTTACCAGTTTTCCTCCTTGCACCAGCGTGTTTCCCAGAGGACACGCTGGGATGTGGCTTAGCAGTGTGCCTGAAGAGCTAGCCAGGCAAATGGGGATGTTGTGTACTTTAAGATAAGGTTTCTTTTTAACAGGCAAGACACTGGAAGGATAGGATTCTGGGTGTTATCCCGGTTTTAGCTTCCAAAAGAAACCATAAAAAGGGGGTTTTTTCAGATTTCTTTTTTTTTTTTTTTTTGTATGTTTTCCTGTACTGCATGAAACTTATACGTGGGTATTTTGAAATTTTCAGACCTCTCAACATCTACATCAATCACTTTTTTTCTCCCTGAATTCAGACAAGTGTCAGGATTCCTGTGCAACAAGGGACCTGGAGAGGGGCAAAACTGTAGCTCAGGAGTCTGTTTTACAGCATATACCGCTGGATGCTCCTCAGGTTTGTGGCCTCCCTTGCCCTCCCTTCTCCATGTAGCTGATTTGTTGGGTTTTCAGCTGCACCTGGCCTGTGGCATTCTGGAGCCATTAAACATATGCAGGTTAGTTTGGGGATACAGCCTGTAGGTAGCTGTTTGTTTGGTACCGTGGCTTGGGAACATGGGCCAGGGGATAGTTGAACAAGCATCAATTTTCAAGGTTGATTTGATGTATCTAGATTTGGGAGGAAAGGTCATTCCTGCTCTGTTACTCTCAAAACACCTGACAAACTTTAGCATTAAAACACAAGTATATAATAATAATAAATGGTAACATTATTATTTTTATAGTATTTTTTTCTTTCTTAATAATAGCTATTATTCCTCAGAGAATTTTGTTGTTCGGTTGTCTCTGTTGCCAAAAATTCAGCT
Source organism: Lophotriccus pileatus (assembly GCA_035583135.1). NCBI lineage: Eukaryota > Metazoa > Chordata > Aves > Passeriformes > Tyrannidae > Lophotriccus > Lophotriccus pileatus. The sequence continues at coordinate 71,567,719 of JAWWES010000115.1, read as the reverse complement.
CTATGAGCAAAAGCTTTGTAAATGAAGAGTTAGTAACCTAAAGCATATATACGGTTGGGAAAAATAACTGCATAGAATACCCAGTCTTGTCACACTTGCTTATGTCATCATCTCAGTAACTTCCTCAGAGCAAGGAGAGGGTGTGAATCCTGGGAAGAAAGGAAGGGATGTGCAAGACAAGAAGAAGAATTGTTTATATCACTCTGAATTATTATTTTAGGCTCTTTCTCATTTTCCTCTCTGAGCTCTTTGGATCCATCTAAGAGAAATCAGTGAGATGAATGGTCTGTTTCATACACTTTGGACAAACCCTCCCTATTTATAGCTCAGCTTTTCTGAAGACAACATAGGTATAAAAAGATTACCTCATGGAAAATGAAGCCATGGTAAAAACAGCTAATGTAAAGTGCCAGAAAATGTAGCCATAGCCAAGGACTGGCACACAGCCACTGACCATTTGGCAAAGTTTTCTCCTGCATTGGTTATTTGTAACTTGAGTTACAGAAGTGAGGAAAAGTGACACTCTCCAGTGAGCTGCTGCCTGTAATTTACATGGGGTACCAGAGAAGGCACCTGACAGCACAAAGCAAGGGCATGGTACGCCCATGGTGGTAGGTGGCCCTGTGGGACAAACAAGAAGAGGTGCACAGGAAACTGCAGCAGCAGAAGGCTACAGGGAGATAAGTACTACAGAGGAGTTTAGTTTATTGCCTATCACTGTCTTCCAGGGACTGGAAAGAGTTTCCCATGAACAAAACACTACCATCAGAGCCCCATTCTCAGGCCACACATCCTGTCTGAATTGGAGGGCTACCAGGACCGTGCTCTGCAAAGCTCACCCAGAGGTACGAAGCAGAAACTTAGTTTTAAAACTTTCATGTTCATATACAAGGAGGTTTAGGGCACGAGATCAGGAGACTTCTGAGCTGTCACATAAAAATTCCTAAGGCAGCCTAACACCCAGAGACTGTGCTTGGCTTTTACTTCCCTTGGCATGTTTCATAGCTGACACAATTTAAATTAGAGTGTGCTAGAATAAGACATGCCAGATCTCACATTAACAATATACTGTATTATCTACACATAAAAATATAGAACATGACAGACCTATGACAGACCACTGGGATGTTTCCAGTTCTTGCAATGACCTAGTTTCTGACTGTTCATAAAAACAGACAATAGCTATTTTAATCAGAAACTTTGATTTTCATATTTCATCTAAATAATTAATCAAGGACCAACAATTATCATCTAAACATATTAATCTACAAATTCACATGCAGCTATATTTATATGAGACAAATATTATTTTTTGTCCCTGTCCTTAAAAGCAATCTCCTTGATAAAACTGAAATGGATACTGAATAATATTTTTGGTCAGTTTTCCATTTATAGCAAGGGCATCAGATTCCTTGTGAATCCAGCCATAAAGGAATTAATATTGATCTATTTACTTACAAATTATGCCCTTACATAAATATTTACGTAGAGCTTTGAAGAGGTATCTATCCCCATGCAAAGATGGATTTGTATATGAGTATGTATGTTAAAAATTCTTTAACATGTTATTAAGCAAACCTGATTTCTGATTATGCTAACTCTGCAGAACTTGTGTCCTCCAAAGGTTTAATGTCTGTATCTAATCCTGATTATTCCTAATCTTAAATCAGAGAAAATCCTCTGCTCCCCTCGGCAACACCTGATCTTGATTCCTGGATTACCTTATAAATACTTAATTGCTTATTAACATGAATCATCTCCTTTTTCAAATATATATTTTACATAAATAGGACCTGGCTTTCACTTTCTCACTCGTAAGCATTGCTCTCTTGCGCTGTGATGTTTCCTAAGTATTCTAGGTATGCTGTAGAAGAAAAGAGCTGGACTCATCTAATTTCCAAACATTTTTCTTCCACTCCAAATACAGAGCAAATACACATGGAGGCAACGTCAGAGATTTGAGAGGACTTGCACCCACTGAGCACGTACACTGCAGTGCCGATCACACCCGCCCCTGAGCTTCTCTCTGTACAAGTAAATCCATGTCTAGGGCTGTTGCTGGGCATTGGAACTGAAGAGTCTGTATTGCTAAATACACCTCTCCCAAGCAATTCCCAGTCATAGCTAAGGAGCTGTCCAAGACCGGGAACCATTTCCAATAGGACATGCATATGGCCACCCTCATTTAGAAACACGGGCCAATACTGGTTGTTGTGTCAGCCCCAGAGAACTACTAGTTTGTTAATTAATTGCCTAGTAAGCCCATCTTTTCATGGATTAAATGTGAATTCATTTTATTTTGAAGAGCTGATGATGGCTCAAAACAGATGACCCATGCTAGGTATGGTAGAAGGAATGCCAAACCTCCCACAAGGTGTGGAAGCACCACCATGGTTACCACATGGGAGAATGATCCTTCTTCCTGGGTAAATCAATGGAGAAGAAAGAACTAATAGAAAATGTCATTGTACTGAACCCTGTGGGCAGTTCTGCCTCCTCACCCAGCTCAGAAAGCGTAAAAAAAGTATGTCAGGGATAGTCGAAGTTATGAAACTGCTCCCATCTGAGAAGTTTCTAAATACTCAGAGACAGAGCTGGGGGTGAGGAGGAAGGTATAATAGATCTCTTTAAAGTCAGGAATAGCACAGAAATGGTGCACACCAAGTGATTATGGAGCATCAAATGAAAATCCAGACAGCATTCTGAATATGAACAAAAGGAAGGATCGTTTCAGACAGCACATAGGAAATTGGAACTCATTGCCACAGGACATTGTGGTAGCCCAAAGTAAAGATGGGTTCAAAGAGCAGCTAGAGAAGTTCCTAGAAAAAAAAGTTCATCAAAGACTTAAACACAAAGACCTGGATATAACTCTATCTCTAAAATGCCAGTGAACAAGATCAGAAGAATATTCTAAGCATTACTATATGTTTTACATTAGTGAATAATGCTGATCATTGCTTGAGATTAGAATATTGGGCTTTACATTTAAATTTAAATTTTTAATGCAATTACAAATTATAGTGCAAATACTATTTACATATTTGTCCCATGACTCAAATATTTGCTTCTTAAACATGACTAATTAAAAATGTATGTGTCCAGTCTATGATATAATCATCCAAGTTAATTAATGTTCATTAACTAGAGCTTAAGCACTAATGAAAACTCAAATTGGCCTTATCAAAAAAAAATCTTTGGTTTGGATCTTTGTTTTATTTAAAGTGAAATAACTTTGAGGAAGAATGATAGCACTTCATCAGATACTGGTCTGCCAGATATCCAAGATGTGCAATTGAATACATGCTACGGATAGAACGGAGTAAAGTTTCCACGCCTGTTGTTAAAGGGATATATTATCATTACTGTAGCTCAGAGCTGGATTAACTTTGGATATACAAAAATAGCTTCAGCATCTGTGCAAGGTGAGTTTTGACTCTAGAGATTAGTGTCTCACAGGAAGAAGAGATACTCTAACAAAGTCTCTACTCACAACCACATCTCAGGAATTAATGAAGTCAGGCCAACTAAGATCATGATTCACTTCAGTAAAAACATTGAAAAATCTTGACATTATGTAGCTCTGGACATAATTTAGCTCTACTAAATGAGACTCTTAAAAAGTGAATAACAGAAGAATGGGCATCAATATAGCAAGTTCTGGGTACATAGAGTCACACAAAGTAAATTTATTAGCTTGGCAGATCTTTAAGCTGAGCTGTGAGAAAAAAAATTGCCTTGTTTCTTTACATCTGTTCATCATCGGATTTTTTTTCATATTTTTCCTTCCTTCCTTTAAACTCTGGCAGAGCATGTATGTTTCTGAGCCTGACAAGAAAAACACTATACTTTGTTAAACTATATATAGCAACGGAGTAGTTTTTAACTTAACCTCCTGAGAATTTGGCCAATGAGCTTGTGCAGATCTGTACTTTTTAAGTATTTTCCCCTCTGTAGGATGAAAATTTAAAGTAATATTGCTGTCAGCATAATCATAGACTTAGTTATAGGCCTACAGCAGCTCTCAGTCAGCTAGAATTTACAGCCTCAACTTTCTTTTGAACAAATCCATGCAATTACTGAGCTCTCAGCCCAAAAGACAATACCCTGGGATATTGTATCACAATGTGTATTAGTGGAAGATACCTTGGTGGAAAAAGTAATCTTAAAAAAGGGAAAAGGAGCATCTTTAACGTAGTCCTATGAAATTTTGGGTTCCAAGTATGGCACTAAACCTGTCCTTAGTAATGCAAGAAGTTAGTCCTGCAGTTTATTCCATCCTTGAACTCATTTTCATATTAATACCTTAAAGAATCGTATTAGAAAAATATGTATGTGCCAAGTTATGTGCCCACTGGTGCTGAGGGCAATGCAATTTACTGTCAGTGAGGTGAAAATGCTGGCTAATTCAGAGATCAGGGGAAATCAGTGCAACTGGTATCACTGCCTGAGAGGAGAAGTAACAGAGAGTTGCAAGAGGGCACCAAGACAAGCACTGTCTTGCAAATATTTGTAGACCTCCCAAGCATATTGCCTTGACACCCCAAAGGCATTGAAGTTTCAATTCCCTTGCCTCTCCCTCAAGCACATGCAGTTTTCTCCTCCCTTCATGGTCCATGGTGTCTAAATCAGTAGCCATTGATACGTGCTTGTGTGCACCTTTGCCAGTGGTGAGCTCAACAGCACAACTGAATCATCTCAAACATGTGGTCGGGGAAGTAGTTTTCCACATCCTTTTTGTACCTCAAAGACCAAAGTAAGAAGTCTTCCAAGTGCTGTGGATACATGTGGATACATGAGTTTCTCAGAGGCAGATTGAGGTGAGACACAATTCAGCTGAGGAAAAAACTCATCCTATACTTGGTGTATAAGTTACATGGTTTTCAAAACTTTCCCATATAAGTCCAGGTAATTGACAGGTTTAAGTGCAGAGATAATAATACAGGTCATTTTTTTTTTTTCTTTTCTGGCTGATTTTTTTTTTTAACTTACTTTTCAGCCAGGTCCATGAATGAAAGTTTTACTGACCAACTGCACAAGCATGGATTCTGGTGTAATGCAGGGAAAGATGTAAGCAGAAAACTTGGGAGTTTTGGTGGTGAGAATTTGAAAGTGACCTTCCACACCAAACGAAAAAAAAAAAAAAAAATCAGTAAATTTCACCAAATCTCCAACCTTCTCTTCTAAAGTTGAAAAAAATTTTGAGGAGTGGTTTCCAGTTTGTTTTTTATGAAGGAGAGCTGATGACCAGTTTCAAGAGCATACAAAAATCTGACACTACAGAAAGGACAAGAAAGCAATTTCACAGTTATGAAACAGATTTCTGGTCACAAAGTCCATTTCTGTTAAAAATAACAATTTGGTAGTTGGGAAACCTGTATGGATAAGTAAAACAGTTGTCAGGCAGAACAAAAGTCTCCCTTTGAAGAAAAAAATAATTGAAGTTCACATTGATCAGTGCCATAAATGATGTAAAGTTGCCTTTAGAAAGAAGGGCTGGAGGAATTTTGTACTCCTAATCATCCTCTTCTCTGGAAGTTTGCTCTATCTCTGTCTTTCTTTGACTGAGAAAGTTTTGTCTCCAGCCTTGCTTTCTTCAGTCAGAGCTCCGAATTGTCCAAAAGCAGTGCAGCTGTGGTGGTACTTCAAGGGTCAGGACATAATCTGCAATGTAGGTCACATTTGACACATGAGTTGGTTCAGAAGTCAGCAGAACAATGGTAGTCCATGAAAGTTTGCATCTAACTACTCTGTTGTCTTTCATACACATAGTAAATGTGTATGTCCCAACTTTCATTTACTTCGTGCTCTGTGGTGGTTTTGTTTGAGGTTCAAAAAGGACACCAAAGTTGATCTGCTGCTAGATCCCTCATGGTTTGGTAGTGTTTTTTAGACCAAAAAGTAATTAATTAGCAGCCTCTACGTAGTTTGCACATCACTTACATGGTTTTTCAAAGAACAGACTTACCTGGTTATTACCAGTGAAGTTGGTAGAAAGAGTGTCCAACTGTATTGAACACAAAATGTAAGAAGGGAGTGGATAAAAGAGTACTTAGTTTCTTCAAATTATATTGAAAGAAGACTCTTCACTTGCCTTGCTAAGTGCTGGGGTAGACATACTGGAAGGCAGAGAGAATACCAGCATTGTTCAGTGGAGTCTCTGGACAGAAGGGACAATGAGCGTTACACAAAATTTGGAGGATGTCAGAAGTGCCTTGGAATGGGGGAGAAAGGGGTAATGAGAGAGCAGCTCCATTTCCAAGATTTTGATTTGCTCCTAGTCTACTTTCTTCTGTGTCAGCAGGGATTCAGCAGAAGCATTCATGCAGGAGAGAGCAGGTGACAGGACAGCCAGCTCTGGGAGGGGGCAGTGCTGTCACGTCCCTGACCACCATTCCATATACTACTCCTCACTGAACTCAATTTGTGGTGATGAAGTCATTTGTTAGTAAGATGTCAGTTCTTGTCTCAAATCAGGCTCTACATTGCCTATTTGTTAAAATAATTAAAACAAAACCAAACCACCAAACTTCGTGATTCTTCCTGTGCTGTTCCTTGCATTTATTAGTTCTCAACTGCCAGGCTATTTCATTATCCTTTTTTGGATAGGTCCTTTATATTTATTCCATAATGCCTGCAGAAAATATGATGACAGTTAGATTATTGGTATGCTGTAATCACTGTTAACTCACTGATTCCTGATACATTCCAATCAATCTTCATTCTTATTTTGAATTGGAAATTTTTTACTGAAGACGCTTTTTCCCCCTCTCTGTTTGCATGAACCCTTATACAAATATATGCCAGGTAGGAAAAAAAGCAAGCAAGAAAAAGAATCCAGCCCACATAATCTAATTCACCTATTCTCTGCCTGCTCTAGGTCCCTTTCAATCAATAAAAATTGTAGAAGGCTCACATGGCTACAGTTCCGCTTTCACGAGCAGAGCCTGAAGGGTGAATCAGTGCAGTAGGATATAGGTTCAGTTGAAAAGCTCTTCTATTTTTAACAGACTCTTTTTTTTCTGACCATAGAGATAATGAAGAGATAAAGCCTTATCTCCTCCTTTCTTTACTTTTGCTATTTGCCCCTTCATAGTTGCTGACTGGTTATTTAAACAAAAGAAAAGAAAAAAAAGAATCCTTTTTTTCTTCAGACTTCCAGCTGTGTTAGCATATCTGTTTATTTACACGTTCCCAGGTCTGGTGAAGCACAATAGGATGACTCTAAAGAGCTGAATGAGACTTGTCTCCCCTTATTAAGTGTCAGTTTATGGTTGAATGGCAGAGGAATTTATAAGCAAAGTTAGATACCCAGACCCAGGAAGGGTTATAATAAAGGGTAGGGAGTGTTCTATATATCTATATCTATCATCTATCTATATCATCTATATATATATCTAGCTATAGCTATATCATCTATATCTATCTATCTATCTATTAAGGAGTTAGAGAAAACTCCTTGTTGTAAATTTGGTTTCCATTTAATTTTCCTCTGAGGGTTCCACTATTAACTGTTAAGTAGTATATAAAGCATGTCACCAAGCTGAAGTGTGTGAATTCCTGTATTTGTCACTTATACTAAGAAAATGGCATGGTGAGAGAGACAGTTCTCTAGCCTTTCTGATTCTTCCTCAGATTGGCAGTTATTTTTTTAGAAAGGCAGTGAGAGTTGTGGTTAACAAACTTCGTGAAAAATTCTTTTCTCTAAAGTCTTTGATTAAGAGATGCTTTTATTCCTGTTCTGTAAAAAGGGAAAATGAAGAAAACCTATTCCCATCAGGGAGAAAATTATTAAAAGGCAGAATAAATTCCCCAAATTTCATTGTACAATTTATTCTTAATTTCTATATCCCTAGAGTGAGGTTAATATTTTTGTAAGTACCAAAAGCAACTCACTTTAGGAAGGACGCTAAGTGACAAGTAGCACCGTTACATAGTATAGCATGTACAATTAGGAGAACACTGATTTTATCCAATTATCATATTAGGGTGGTAGCCAACGAATAGAAAAGAACTTCTTACGCCATCAAAAAATTGTTCAGTCATTCAAAGACGCTTGAAACACTCCAAATGAATGCTTATTTGTGATGAACTTAGGGCAGTGAATTTACTTACCTCTACTAAGTAAACGTATGTGTGTCTATTATATTTCACCTAAGCTATATCTTTGGAATACCTTCCTTTTGTAAAATTGACATTTCTCTTAAAAACTGTATGTATTCAATCTTGTGTTTGATACGTTTGTGTTTAATGCATTGTAAACTTTACAATTCTCTTAAATTTATACCATACTGTTGGGGAGTTTACATCAAATCAGATCATAATCTGATCTATCTCTACATCTATACCCTTAGAGAGAAACTCAACTAGCTACCATGTGATGACTTAGTAAATTAGTGGCAAAGAAGTTACAACAAAATATGTAAACATGTATAGACTTTTTTTATATAAACATATATATCTTTATATATAAACACATATATCTTTTTTTCAGCTGAAAGGTGATGAAAGCTGCAGAAACGTGCTTATTTTATCAGGTCAGATCTGTGATTCCCCCTGACTTAATGCAAAGCTGAACACTTCCTTAAATGTAAAATTCTACACATGATGTGCTCAGATGTTTTCTCAGGGCAGCACTCAAGGATGATGTTTTATTTAGTCAGATCTCTATGATCTGTATTAAATCTTTAAAACTTCAGTTGTTGCAGCTTTGCTAATGACCTAATTAACCTCTATATTTATATAATCAAGTTTAATTTACTTAACTTTTTAAGGTTTTACTTTATAGGAAAAGAAGTCTAACGAATAGGCTATTAAGCTAGAACTAAAGTGATAGCAGTTTGCTTTTTAGCTCAGGCATATAGCCGTCAGCAACAACAGGAAAATACATTTTTTTAGTCTATGTCGCCTATCTGTAAAATTAGAAGAATACTTCTCTTTCTTTCATGGCTGTCATAAGAAATAAAATTCATTAATGGCTATGAGGCATTCAGATACCAGGACGAGAAACATATGGATGCACACACAGGAGTAAACCCAACAGTGACAGAAGATGGGTCTGAACACAGGAGCTTACTCATCTGCATGAACACTGAACCAATTAGTTCTTTTCTCAGCAAGTTAAGGCACACCTCACAAGTTAGAAAGAGGGGAGTACCATTGCCAATTATGAGGTTGTACCTCGTCACTATTTGAAATATAGAGAATTTAATAATACAGACCTTGGCTTGGCTATCCAAAGTCAAATGGACAAGGGGCAGAGAAAGACATGAAGCCTATTAGTCCTGAGATGCACTGTTTTCTCTGTGGCAGTAGGACTTAGCAGATGAGTATATTTCCCAGTAATAAAACCAGATTTGCACACCACAATAGATGGTGCATCACTGTTTTATGTGAGCAGATTTGAGGAAGGAAACAGTTCCCACTCCATGATAATCATTTTTTGGAAAGCTCTCTGCTCTGCACTGTGCAGATGCACAGAAAACAAAGAACTTTCCAATTTTCCTTTATTTTTCAACTGAAAGATAAAGAACAAGATGCCATATTGGCTGCCTCTGCTCTCAAAAATATGTTTGAGAGACCCACTTAAAACCATTGTCTGAATTCAGCAGGCAAATTATATCTTAGTTTATTAGCTCCTGCTAGCACAACGCACTTTAATTGCACTAATTCTATATCATATTCCACTATAACAAACTCTGCTTGGACAGAATGGAGTTACCCAAATACTTGGCCAGATGATTTCTTATCCTAAGTTAAGAAGAACTAAAGTTTTTTCAATTTTCTTAATTTTGTCATGGCCTTACCTGAGCACTGATCTTGCAAGCTGTTCCACCTAAGTGAGCCCACGCAACTACCTACAGCTCCATCTGAGCTGCAGATAGCTGCCCCCACAGCAGAGTTTGGGTTTATGTTTAATGTTCAGTTTTGAAAGATTTGTACTGTTTTTGCTGGTTCTGATTATGTTTGTGCCTAACTCCACTTTCTAGGTTGCAATTCACTTTTTGCTTATGCATTATTTCCAGAGCTAAAACCAGTCTGTAATAGAACTTCCCTTGGCAAAATGCTCTGTTTCTGTATCAACCTTCTTCCCTCCCAGCTGTGTGCTTATGCTTTGGTTTTGTTTCTGTGGAAGACAGGCACCATCTGAGTTAAGTAATAATCTCATTATTATTAAACTCTTTCTTTGATGATTATATATTTCTGGTTTTGTAACATATGTTCTCCTGCTGTCCATCCTCTGCAGGTCTCCTTTATTTAGTGTTTATTACACCGCATGTTTATTACAGAACAATCTTGTTCCTAATACATTGCCTTGCTGGATATTTCCACCTTGATACATTTCCTTCTTTCCCTCTATTTGTTAACATTTTCCTTGCCTTTCTCTTTAATGTTAAATTAATGTGTGAATCTTTTCAGAGACAAAAAATTTCTTTTAATATCTTGTCTTTCACTTAGGTGAGCATTTTTTAGTATAACCACTGTGATATCTTTTATACACCTTGCCTCACTTCACAGACCACAGAGTCACTGACAAAGGATCAACCCAATCCTCCTCTGCTCAAAATAACGTCACCTACAGCAGGGTGTTCAGGGCTGGGTCCAGTCAAAGTTTGATGATCTTTAAGGACAGAGTCTCCCCAACCTCTCTGGGCAACCTCTGTGAGCATTTGATAGTCTTCAAAATGTGTGTAAGTGGAATTTCTGATATTTCCACTTGTGCCCATTGCTTCCCATGCTTTTGCTGAGCACCACTGAGAAGAGCGTGGCTCAGTCTTGTCTCCTCCCCAACAAATGTTTATTATACTCCTTGATCAGATTCCCCCGAGCCTTCTTTTCTTCAGGCTAAACAGTTCCAGCTCTCTCAGCCTCTTCTTATATAGCAGATGCTCTAATCCCTTAATCATTTACATAGCCCATTGCTGAACTCACTTCAGCATGTCTCTCTTGTTATGGATACCCCAGAACTGGATCCATTACTCCAGAACCTCTTCCCAGTGCAGCTCAAGATACTGTTGCCCCTCTTTGTCACAAGGGCATATTGACTCATGTTCAGTTTGATGTCCACCAGGACTCTCATCTCGTTCACTGCCAAGGTGGTTTCCAGCTAGGCAGCCCCCAGCATGTGCTGGTGCCTGGAATTGTTCCTTCCCAGGTGCAGAACTTGTCACTTGTCTTTGTTCAACTTAGAATATGCCTCTCAACTCATTGCTCCAACCCATCCAGGTGCCACTGAATGGCAATGTAAGTATCTGATCTATAAAAAACTTCTCACAGTTTTGCACTTGAGCAAAGAGAATGCTTTTATAACATTTTCTTCTCTGAAATTAGTCTTTACAAAGCCTCTCATTTCTCTCAGACACTCTTTAGTCTTCGTGCAGCCTCTTTCTGGGTTTGTCTCATAGAAAGTATAGAGCAACCCAGGTCTCTCCCTGCAAAAAACCACATCAAGGCTACCATGACTTTTAAGGAGAAAAGGGATAGATATTTGTGTTGTGGTTTTTTTTTTTCTTTATGTCCCTCCCCTCTTTTAGAATTCATCTCAAGTTTACAACTCCCATCAATCCTGGGATACAATCCTAGAATGATCTTTTCTTCAAACAAGATTGTTGCAAGCTATATATCTGCCTTCAAGGGTCTTTTGTTGCCCAAGGGTGCTAACTGATGGAGGAAAACTCTCCTTTCAAAAGTAAACCTGAATCTTTAATAAAATCCTGCACGTTCAAAGGAAATTGGGAGAGACCAAGATTTTGGAAGACGTATTTGCAGTGTTTTTTAGGTTTTTCTAGAAACAACTGATGTTTGAAGAGAAGCTGGAAAAGGCAATATCCTTAACTTCTATATATGGCAGGTTCTGAAGCAGTGAAGGATATCAACATGTTTGAAAGGGTAAGAGCACTGCAAGCTGCTAAATCAGGTCACATATTTGAAATACGCAGTTAGACCAGGCCATTGTCACCTGGGAAAAGCATATGTTTCTAAAAAATACCTGTCAGCTGTGACTATTTGCTGTGAAATTATAGTCCTGTAATAATTATAGTCAACTATACAATAAGTTGAGCATGTCCAGCAAAGGGTCACAAAGGTAATTAGGGGATTGCAGCACCTACCATAGAGGGAGAGGCTGAGAGCTGGGATTGTTTAGCTTGGAGAAGGCTTTTCTCAGTGATATTCAGTGACAGGACAAGAAGCAACAAGCACAGATTGAAATATAGCAAATTACATTTGGACATAAAAATTATCCTATATTGTGAGGGTGGTTAACTGCTGACACAGATCGCCTGGTGAGTTTGTGGAGTTTTCATTCTTGGAGAAATCAAAACCTGACTGGACACAGCCTTCAGCACCCTGCTGTAAGTCACCCTGCTTTGAGCAGAGGAGCTGAATTAGGCGATCTCCAGAGGTCACTTCCAAACTCAACTATTCTGCAAACTTGTTTGGGGGCTGTTTTGTTGAATGAGAACTGAAGAACAGTTTTAAGGTATCCTAAAGACCTCTTTAAGCTACTCAGCTACACTGTCTACTTCCCAGGGAAACTGAGTGGCAGCTGCACCATGACAGAATGAAGTAACAGATTTTTGACACTCTCTCACCAAAGTCTTTGTCTCATCATGCCATTGCCACAGCTTAGAGTCTGCTATGTCCACAGCAGCCTTCAACACAGAAAGTCAGGGACTAAATAGGACTTGACATGTGGGGTTGTTTTTCCCCTCTTCCCACCCAACTCACTCTCGTTCACTTGCACTGTGAACAACAGATTATCTAGCAAAAAAAAACCCTCATTTTTTTGTAAAAAGTGTCTAGATAAAAAGAAATGTACTTCAGCCATGCCCATTCTCCAGGCCAGTTCCCAGTGAGGGAAGGCACCATTTGTCCCAGAATTGGCTTGAGGCAGAAAATACTTTTTTCAGTGGTCCTTCCAGCTCATGAATGGCTCAAATTTTGATGAATGAGAAGCTGTCCCTACGAAAAAAAGACCAGACATGGGAAAAAACCAAACACCTATCTCTGAGACAGGCATCGTGTCATTTAGACTACACCCTCTTCCAAACTGTACTCTTGTTTGTGAAAACAGATTCTCTAAGTCAGAGGTTGGTCTCTTGCAAGAGAGGTTGGTCTCTTGCAAGAATCCATCTACTTCCCATGTTGCAACTATTGTATAACTGGTTCTTAATTTCAGAGGACTGTCAGTCTTTTATTGGTGTAATCCTTGATTATGCAAGGGAAAAAAACAAAGCAAGTACAAACCATGTGTATATCAACAAATATCTTCTGCTTTTTCCAAGAATGTCTTACCCACAACTTTCTTTGCATGTCATCACTGTTCAAGTCTCAAGAGAGTTCAGTTTTCATCTCTCCCATGACTGCTTTATCCCTTCGCTTCTTTCCCAGCTTGTTTGTTAGCTTTTCCTCTTTCTTCTGAAGAAAGCAAGCTTGATAGGTTTTTGCTAATGATCATGCCCTCTACACTAACTATAACACACGTATAATTAACGATGGAAGCAAAAGGTTAAGTAAACGAAAGGTCATGACAATTGAGGCTGATTTCATTAGACAGCATCGGTATGTTATTGTTCCCAATGCAGAAATCTAGGTTTAAAGGAAGATAATGCATTCATTAAACTGGGCCACAGGAAATGATTATTCTTCCGTTTCTGTTGGGTCACCTGCAACTATTACTTTAATTAGGGTCACAAGCAGCCACTGCTAACAAATAGCCTGAAAATTATATAAGAATGTGCTTTCATCGAAATGATTCACGAACATTTTGATTCTTACACACTTACTCATTGGGTAAAATTTCCCAGTGTGAATAATCAATCTTATGTGTAAGGGCAGAAAATTTTCTCCACTGATTTGTGTCAGTTCCATTTTCATCTCTTGGTAATAAGAGAGGAATGGGACACCCAGGTCCATGTGTTTTGCTAAACTGATATAGAGCTAGGATTAGGAAGGAATACTTTATCACATGAAAACTGAAGCGTGGTACTTGACGAAACATACAAAAAGGGCAGCTTTCATCTCCCTAGATTAAGAATATGTTGCTGAAGTACAGATAAACTGCTTTTGGGAAAGGACAGTGTTTAAAGCTAGAAGTTACAGGTTTGGCTACTTAATCATGCATTGGTCTATATAAATTGCAGTACTGGAGGTCCAGAATAATTTCTTTGATACTTCCATTGCCTGCAGTGGAGTTTTTCTACCAACAGATTTAGTTCTATATTTTAGTAGCCTATATTACTACGCCTGACAACTTCAGTCTCAGTCGGGTTATGTCAATGTTCTCTTCCTGAGAGAAAAAAAATGCCAAATACCTAGATGTTTTTTATATGTTCACAGTTCACTACTGAGCTCTCCAGATGCTAAGTGTCAGCCCTGCCTCCCTTCTTCCCCCATATCCACTTGGCTCTGGCATGGAGTCTTCTCTTCGGTGGCTTCATTAACCAGCCAAACATTTCTGCTAATCACACTACTTGGTCCTTCAGTGATTGTCAGATTTTTGACGCTCCAGTTTCTCTGCCCTCCTTTTCACTACCAGTATTTCTTCCTTGATTGCATCTTTGCCTCCATTGCCCTTCTGTAGCTAACCAATTTGTTCCCTTTATTTTGAGTCTCAGACATGCCCTTGTTATTCATACTCCAGAATCCGCTGGAAAAAGTCACAAGACCTTTTTTGTCTCCACAGCAAACTGATTCTCCACTTCTTAGCTCAGCTTTTACTTTGGCCAAGGAGCACCTCTTTTTCTCCTTTCATTCTGTCATTTGTATCTCTGTCTGTTATCTGTCACTTTTTTTTTTTTTGCAAATCTACAAGATTAAATAAGTAGGATTTGTAAAGATCTCCATTCCATTTTTCCTTCCCTGCTCACATTTTAACTTGGACTCTCTCTTGCCTACTTGTTTTCCACATTTGTTCTGATAGCAAGTACAATGGGACTTAAACTATACTGATTTTAGTTAGAAAACAAAATTTATTAAAATTCCAGGTTTCTGTTGTCTTTATTTATTTTTTTTAACGGTATGGGAAATATGAAGGAAGACTCTCCTGTATGAAAGCAGTCTCCATTTGAATCAGTGTCACTTTCAATCAGTTCACCTTTTAGCAATGTGGTTTACTTCTGCAATGAACCTATGAGTGAATTCTGATTGACTCAAACTGAAGTGGCAGAGGTAAGTCAGCAGGAAACAAAATCTTTTGAGGTGATATTTTTGAGTATTTTAAGCCTTGCTTATCAATTAAGGTTTCATTCTTAAAATTCTTGATTAACAATAAAAGTGATGCTGAAAATGAACGCTTGGGAATTATTATTCTAGTTGCATATTATTCTAGTCCAGTGGAGATGCAGAGAAGCTCCTACTAAATCATGTTAACTTCTCTACTTGTTTTTTCAATATTCAACAGAATAGGGAAGTGCTGACCTAAATGACTGTAATTAGTTCTTGTGATTGGAGTAATGGTAGATAAAGAAACAAAACAAATGTATAAGCCAACTGTGGCTTTCCATGCACAGATGCATGAGGCAGGCACTTTCTCACTCTACACCCCCATCTCCAAGTAATCATTTCCTTTCTTCACCACTGTACACTTTGAAAAATGTTCTGTAATTTTTTTCTACCAACTAACAATTCTTTTTTTTTTGAGCCTGCAGTTTCCCAAGGAAACTAGTTCAAACTCCTTAAATCAAGCTGGTATAAGGAGCCAGACAGTTTCAGCTGATGAAACCACATTACACTGTAATGCAATAAAACCCACAGACCAGTCTCGGTCATAACAACATAAAATTTTTTCCTAATATTAAGCTAACATTTTCTTATGGTCGCTACTCTTAAAGGCTACACATACTGATTTAAAAAGCATTAAATGTTAATGGTTAACCAAGTATATGTTGTTGAATTCCTAAAAAAGTATTTGATCATGACTGTGGTCCTTTTGAAGTAATTGTGTAAGTATAAAGATCTTATGCACTAATTCATTTTTACCATAAATCCTTCATCCTGCACCAGACTCTGCTGTTGCTGTTGCTTCTGATGAGCATTAGATGAAAAGCTCCATATTATTTTTCCTTTTTAAAAAGTGCCATAATCCCCACTTTGTTAATTAATTTGTAGAGAAGCATGCTGAAACATTTCTATTTGAACTGGACCAAACAGGACTCAGAATCCTGAGATCAGAAATAGAACAAACACTTAAAAACTTGGCCACAAACTACCACTTTGGGTAATCAGCTGGACACAATGAGACTTGAGCCCTTATTCCCTCCCTACTATCTTTTTTCTTTAATGGTGGTATAATGTAATATATAGAAGCAATTCAGAGCAGCAAACAAACAGTTGATCTAAATTTTAGAGGTGGTCCTTAGAAAAGGGGTCCTCAAAGTAGAGACCCCCTTGCTCCTCCCCTTCTTCTCTTCCCCTCCTCCTACCTCATTGTGGGGTCAAGAAGCAAAGGTGATGTCCATTCTGCTGAATAAAACAGTACAGGGCTCATTTTCTGTTACCCTGTCACTAACTAGCCTGTCACATCTCACAACCACACAAGGGTTTAAACCAGTTATTCCTGCAACCAGACCAATAGCAGTCTGCATATTAGGGCTTGGCTGTTGCCCATGCTAGTTCCTCAACCACAGCCCAACACCTATTGTTGCCTGGTTGGCACTAAACCACTTCATGGATTGTGCACAACCAGCGCTCTGTGATTTGCCCTGGCCCTGTTAATTTTGCTAATTCAGATGTGGCCAGGGAGTCTCCACATCCCTGAACAAGCAAACCAGCGGTGAGGACTTGGCCACAGGATTTTATGTCCATGAAACAAAACATGATGGGGGGATCAGACAAATCAAGAACAGTAGTCCTGTATACTCTGTTTTGGCAGAAGCAAAATGTTTGTGTTCTTCCTTGATGTAAAACCAATACCTATGAGACACATACATGGCATACTCATTCCCATTAATAGGAAAGCCCAAGGCAACGTTCTCCTGAAGTTGCATGTGTAGCCTTGGTCTAAAAAGCAGAAAGCAGGATCTGCACTGACTGGGAGGAGGTTCACATTTTCCTCTTTGGTTTGGTCTTCTTAATCAACCTATCACCAGCTAACGTTGTGGCAAGTTTTTGGTCACACACAGCTCAGTGTCTGCACCCATTTAAATAACAAGCATGACAACAACTGTCAAATTAGTGTATCTGAGCCCCTGAACAAGGACAGAAATCATCAAGAACTTTAAGAAGGCAAAATATCTATTGGTTTGAAATTAAGTGTAATCTTGTAAAGACAGTAAATACTGGTTTAGAAAACACGTGGAGAAGTAACAGTTAAGGCTTGGCAGAGTGCTGAGTGTACCTGTAATAAAGGCTTGACTCAAATGGAATTGACTTTGCTGCAACTAAATAAATGTCTAAAAAGCCATTTGCAATAAAATATTTTTCTCTGATTACCACATTGAATGTTCATGCACTTAGATATCTGTCTAGATTTGCAAATGGAACATTCTTGAGAATCTTACATTAAAATTTAAAGCTTCATAAAATGCTGCATGACTTTCACAAGCCCACAAAATAAAGCAGAACAGCATATTTTGGCACAGTTTTTCCAAACAAATTCCTAAAAAAGTCACTTCCTTTCTTTGGCCCCACTGGCAAAAGCAAATAAAATAGGAAGACACATGAAAAATAAGAAACTTCTCGGTTACTTACATTTTCATTGGTTCATTAAAAATTAGAACAATCCCAAACGCAAAGAAGGAGACTAATGGCTAAAATGAGAAAAGAGAATGTTCTGCATACAGCCATTGCATTGTCAGCTAAGAAACAAGAGCAAAATTTGGGCCATCAGGATGCATGAGCATTTCTGGGAGAAAGAAAAAAGGAAACAGAAAACAAGATCCTCACCGGGGTCTTTCTATAGCACATTTCATATAAATTTTGCTGCCAGTATGCAGGGAACACTTAGCTTTACAACTACAGTAATTTCTGTAGTTGAGTTTTATAGTAGAGTTGATGTGTTTTTAAAAAATAAAGAAAAAGGCGGGTAAATGGGATTTATGGTAGTCATATTGTTATCACCAGGTTTGAGACCGTTGGGGTATATACATGGTATACACCTTCCAAAGCTGAAGGAGCAATTTTACTGCAGTCTTACTATGTTACTGCCCCTGAGACCACTGGTGGAACATGAAGCCTTAGGAAAAGGTCCACTGTGAGTCTGCAGTGCTGGAGACAGTGAGAGAAAGCTGCTCTACTGGGGAAGGGGAGCCAGAAGCCATGAGTGATGGCAGAGCCTGTGGGACAGGAGCCTCCCTGACACGGATGCAGAGCAGGTCTGTTGGTGGCAACCAGGGCCAGACAAGAGTCCAGATAGCCATACAAGCCCATGGGGATGAGGCAAGTCTGAGGTCAAGCCTGTCATCTGTCAAGGTGCAGATCAACAGGCATGGCCATGGCTGCAGTGCAGCTGCAATGGAGCTTGAGCCTCAACGGTGACAGCCTCAGCTTAAAACCAGCTCCTGGGTAAAGGAACAACAGGCTCTCACTGGGGTTTCTTCTAGCAATTTCTTCAAGGCTTCAAGGTATATCATCTCTGTGTTGGCCCTGAGCCCAGGCAGCTGCACACCCAAAAGGGGGGATGCACACAGGACATCCACACCAGCCGTGTATACTGTTTCCACTTTCAAGTTTTTCCCAAGTTTCTGTCCTGCATTCATCTGCAACAGTTCCCTATCAAATCTATTTCAATAGTCTTGTAATCCTCATTTTACAGACAAGCCTCTAAATATTTTTTCCTTCTCCACTGCATTCCCAGATCCTTTTACCTCTTTCTTCTTTTAGTGTATTCTGTTCATCCACTAACTTCCCACGCTTCCCTCATGGTTTTCTAATCAGCCTCCCTGGCCCCTGCCCCTCACAACTAGTAGCAGAGACTGCTACTTCCTGCAGATATGTATGACAACTCTTCCAGCCAACAGTAACCACTAGTCTTCATTAATTCATCTTTACATATTGTGGATTTCACTATGCTGGCAAATAGACACGCTGATATGAGGTGAAATGCTTTTGGCAGAGGGTCTCTGTCTCAGCTCCCCCAGTTTCTATACTTAGCTTTTTGCCCCTTGAACAGCCCTAATCTCAGAAGGCTCTTCTTTTTAATCTGTTTCTTTTCCTCATCCTGGTCTTGCATTCGTCTTTTTTTCATTTGACTCATACAGTATCTTCCTTCATGCTTCCAGGGTGTTAGCAGTAGCATCACTAAAAGGATAAGAAAGAGAAATTCCTTGTTCTTAGTTCTCAAACAAGAACCATTTTGGGAAAAGGTATAGCTAAAAGCATCCATGGAAAATCTTCCCTCAGATTATGCAGCCTGGACAAGGAGGAGAATGTGAACTACCCATTCACTGTAGAAGACCCAGAGCACATCGGCTGGTTGGTGTTCAGTGTTGGAAGTGACTTGGGTTTTCACTGGATCCAAGGCTTTGTAGATTTTAGCAGTTAGGAAAGTTATGCAAACTGTGGTTTGGCAGGGGGTTACAGCTCAGCCAGATCTGGACAGAGTACTCACACAAACAACAGAAGCCATTCTCCTGCCATTATACCAGATTTGAAATGCCTGCTCTAAATGTACAGACCATTTTGAAAATAATATCTAAACATGGACTAAATACATATTTTTTAAATCTTCTTCTTGGAAATGACTCAGGAAAAATATAAACAGGCTTTTAGAGGAGACCTGAAAGATTTCATACCAAAGTGCTAGCTTGCCAAAGATACAAGCAACTGGAAGACTGTCTTATAGTGGGAACCTTTTAAACAATTTTAGTAATAGCCAACAAAACCACATCCACCTATAACAAATTCATAGAAGTATTGCACAGAAACATATACACAGTCTCCAGAAGTGCCTAGTCAGCCCCTGGTGAAGCTGGCATAAAGCAGGAGTAATGAAAGGTCTGGCAACTGGAAAATGATCCCATCAGGAAAGAAAACACAGCATAATCAAAGCAAAACACAAAGAGGATAAATGTGGAAGGACAGGAAACCTGAAGGAACAAAAGACTCTCTGAGGGACAAAATGAGTAAACGTACTCTCTGCTCTGAGTAGAAATGCAGGTGGAATAGGAAAAACGGCTCTCAATCTAACACATCTGGCTTTAAACTAGTGTTCAAAACTCGGGAATGTGCTGGAGAACATGTTGCCTGGACCAAGATCAATGTCTCAGCTCCTTCTTTTCAAATGTTTGATGAATATTTCCCGCAGTTGGAGTCATCATTACAGAATGGAAAACAGTACTATTTACTGATTGTTTTGTGTTGTTTTTTTTTTTACTAAAGTGAAAAATCTGTAGTAGACCTCATTAGAAAAATACTATACACAATTATTTTATGACATATTATCAAATAAATTATTTTTATAGCAGCACAACACAAATAGACTAAATGTTTTGGTTTGCTTTGAGAGAAACATATAGCATGAAAAATTAAAAGTGGTTTTTCAAGAACCAATGTTTTTTGCAAAACATCTTCAGTGGTTTTAATTTTTCACCAGGGATGGCAGGTCACTTTAACAGGTCACCTTAAGAAAAAAATCCCATACCTCGTTAAACTGTTTAATCTGCATAGGAAAAAAACCAAATGTTTCCCCAACTTCTCAGGGAAAACCTTATAAACAGACCAGTGGAAAAAGGCTGAGAAAATTAAAGTAATAGAAAAAAATGTGCAGTGTTTTCACAGCCTGTATGCAGTTCAGTTATTTATTGAAAGAGTTCAATTCTGCTTATGTTCTGTATATAACTCATTTCATACAAACTTGCTATAAAATTAGGTTATGTGCTGAGGGCACAAAAACAAAGCAGGTGGGGAAGTTTCTTTTTCTGCAAGAATAAATACCTCAGCAAAAATAGCAGGGACCAGGAAGGAACTCTTCCTCATCTATTAGAAATAAATAAAAATTAAGTAAGAAACCAAGTTCCGAACATGGTTTGGGTCTGTTTGTTTGTTTTTCAGAAAATATTCAGAAAATTAGCAAAATACAGCTAGAGTTGCATTAAGGTAATATAGTTATATATTGGGCTAGATTTATATATAAACACAGAGTGTGCACTAAATTTTAGGTAATAGTCAAGCATTAGGAGCTCTGCGTAAATGTAGGTACTTAAATCTCATCTGTGAAACATGAATGAAATTGCTTTCTAGGACTATGCCTAGAGAAGTCTAAGTGGAACAGTGTCATTTAGTCATTGGAAGGCTCTCTCCTGAGCCTTGGAAATATGTCTCTGTCCAACACAAAGCCTGTCTGAGCTAAGTAAGGCACAGTATTTGAAAGCATGAGAGTCTCCACAGCTGCTTTAATCACAGGCTAAGATCACACAGCAAAATTCTGTGTAAAGCCTTTTTTTGTGAAAAAGAAATTAGAAAGCTATGTACACTAAGTATTTTAGCATTGACTTGGCCCTTAGACTCAAAGTGCTGATAAATTCTTGAAAGTCTTACTATACCCTCAAAAATTAAATCTACAAAGGAAAGTCCAAGAATGGCAAGTTCAAGGCAAACATAGTAATGCCTAATGATAGAAAATTGTATGTGAACCGGGCACACCAGAGTGTAGGAAATGAGAGCTTCAAAAGCCACCCTTACCACGTGATGCATTTTTATCTTGTTCTCTTCGAAAAATGCTTTCCATCTCTTTGCTCTCAAAGAACTTTTGAACCCTTTTTACATTTTCAGCCAAACTCAACATAAAGGACCCAAATACACTAACTGTCATGAAAACCAGCAGTCAGGAAAATAATGCTTCTAATCAGTGTCCCCACCAAACGGAAGATCGTGTGACTTCACTGGTTACCTACTGCTTGACTTACCAGTTGGCTAATTCCTCAGCACATGGTCCTGGGTGAGGAACCACACTGCTGGAAAACACCTCCATTTTTGCTAGTGCATGTAGGAAGTGGTGACTACTGGAACCTATGTAGAGTGGATGGGGGAAAAGGATGTGAAACACTGACCCACAAGTAGCCAATCTTTGTTAACCCTGCTATTTTTAGAACCATGACATATATATACTTGGGTGAACTGTGTTCATGCCCATACGTAAATCACTGTCGGGATATTCTATGGGTAACTCAGAATGAGCTGGAAAAATGAAACTTTGGGATTAATAAGGTCTCATATGCCATGAAAAGAAACCAATCATGGTGCAAGACAAGCAGGAACCATCAAGCTCTGTACGAGCCAGTTTCACAGGTAGAATCCTGCCTGATTTGTGGACTTGCACTGCACATTGTGAGACCCACCACAAGCAGGTCATGCGAGATGGGCAAGATCTTCCACATACATGCATTGATGTCCCACCTGCCAGCGGTAGATTTGGGGTGAGCAGCGACACACCCGCTGCTACCGCTGGGGGGTCCAGTACTCGGGGCGGCGGAGCCGGGCGCAATCGCAAGTGCCAAATGGCCTCCGCAATCTGCAGCCACGGAGGTGCCTGAGGGAGAAGGTGGTTGGCTGGATGCGATGAGCGGGGCGCCCGGGGGTATCTCCCAGACGAACAGGCCCTCGACCCCCGCGGGTGTCGGCCCCGGTGGGGCAGCCGGGCGGGTCCCGGGGGCGCGGCCGCCCCGCCCCGCCCCGCCCGCCGGC